>CM071570.1:136177748-136280565 GCA_036426205.1 Ascaphus truei
ATATATATATATATATATATATATATAGATGTAGCCAGGTCCCCCTTCTGCTGGTGACCCCCCCTCTGTGTACTCACTGTGCGGCGGTCGGGAGTAGATGCGGCCGTTCGCGGGGAGGTGTGGGGGCATGTTCGCGCGCAGCGCGCTCTCTTCAGTTGCGGCCGGTTGCCAGGGACGCGTGCGCCGGTTGCTAGGGCCGCGGTCGGGTTGTGAGGCGCACCCGGCGGTTCCCGGTGCAGGGCGCTGCCATGTCTGTTCTTCGCGCATGCGCAGACTGCCGTTGCGACGGGAGGCCCTAGTGAGATCGCGCATGTGCAGTACAAGCGCGCGAGTAGGTCACCAATGAGAGGAGGGCTCTGTAATGGGACTTCAAGTCCCATGTGCCTCTGGAGCGGCCCCATGACGCCAGGGAGCCAATAGGGCTGCAGGAGCTCCCTTCTTGGGGAGAATTAGATACATTTCGCGCGCGAGGAGCACGCCAGAGCAGGACCGGGAGAGCTAGGGGAAGGAGGTGAGTGCAGGGGTCAGTGACCCACTGCAATAGGCCAGAACACCCCTAGGCCCCAGATAGGTCCTGAACTCCCCCAGCTTGTGGTGCTTTGGGACTAGCCCTAAGTTAGGGACTATCTCAATAGTGTTAGTGATAGATAGGGTTACAGCGGATGCTGCTCTCCCTGAACGGAGGCTTGGGCTCAGGCCTACACCCAGAGACAGAGACTATCTCCAGGGTGGGATCGCCCCTGGAAGACCCCATGCGAGGAGATCCGGGATCAGAAAGAAGCATCAAGCGAAGCGATCCTTTGCGAAGTTGTTTGCTGGCCCGAGTGTGGGAGCGCTCGGCAGGTACCTTCATAAGTGCACCAACCTATACCATTCTCACATTACCTATTCACATAGTGGCAGCGCTGACCACGGGACAAAAGGGGGTAGGCTGTGGACACGGTGTGGGGATACACGGCGGTGGGCGGGTATACGCCTAGTGGAGTAAGAGACACTGAGAGGACTGAGTTACCTGGGGGAGATAACTCCTAGAGGGGAAGTGTTATTAGTGTACGTTATACGAGTGTGTTATTACCTGCATATATATATTCTGCGTTACAGTAAACTGGTTATATATATATATATTCCTGAGTACGTGGTTATTGTATATGTGGGTCCTGTGTAGACAAACTTCTATATATCCCTAGAACCCTACACAGGTGGAGGCGCTGAAACCAAGAACGATCCAGAGGATTCACCCCAGGCTCTCACTGGTGGAGGCTCAGACCTCCTGTGAGCCTGACAGGTATAACGCACCACACCCTGTAACATATAGGTTCCCCCTTACATTCATATATATGTATATGCGATTGGGTGGGGTGGAACACCCGTTACATATACATATACATATAATATATTTATTTATTTATATATTTATTTATTTATTTAGTGTGGGGCTGTTGTGTGTGGTTTTTTTTATTGTGAGTAGCGGTGGTGGCCGAAGGGGGTATTAGCCCCAACGGTGGTTTGTTTAGGGCTTGCGGGTGGGTAGCGGGAGGGCTTAACCCCTTCATGACCGTAGTGGTATTAACCGCAACACCCCCGCAAGCCCTAAACAACCACCAAGGGCCAAATACCCCCTTCACCCACCCCCGCTACCCACAATAAACCTGGCACGGCTGGTTAACCCCTTCATTGCCTTAGCGGTTAGCTGCTAAGCTAATGAAGTGGCCTTTCTCTCTCTCTTCCCGCACAGAGTAACCATATTATTTGCCACCAGTTGATGTCTGAAGTGGGCTGTTTTGTATGGTGAGCATTATCTATAGAAGTGAATAAAGTTCTTGTTTGTACTATAAAAGTTCCTGGTGCCCATCATTATTCTATCTGCATATCCACACCCAACCTGCATGGATCAAGCACCCTGAAAATGTATGAGAGACTGAGCATAGCCATGTATATATCCAACTCGATGTAAACTCCTTTAGAGCGGGAAAAGGAAGGTTACAGATAGATCAATGATCCAGTTGGAAATAAGATGGGGATGGAGCTGTTGGGCTGTGGCTAGGGCGGCTGGTCTGGTGATGTCCTTCCTGTTTGGCAGGTGGTGTTTTATATATCTCCGGCTCCAGGGCTTTAGTGTTTATAAGACACAAGTGGATAAACACATGTGTGGGTACAATCTGATGCTGCTGGTGTTTTAGTATGTTTTATTATAAAAGCTGTGGCCATTTTCCCCCAACTTAGGAGTCTGCGTCTGATTGGATGGGGGTTTTGGTCATTAAGGGGTTAACTCGAGTCATCCTGTGGTGTGTGCTATTAACCCATTCTCTGTTTTATTCATGTTTAACTTGTATTTTGGAATGTCCTCAAATGCATATTAGGTTTTGTGACTTCAGCCATCTTATTAACATGCAAAACAAATGTATTTTTTAATATATATTCTTTGAAAACCTATATGTAAGATGACTATCCAAATGTTGTCTGCAGGGGCCGAATTACATACCATATAACCCGTCATTTTTTCTACTATAAGAAAACATTACATTCATAACATTTCCTTTTTTTATCTTGTTAATGTTTTATACGAGAAAAGGCTGGTGGGTCCCAAAGTAGCATTAGACATATTTTAGAGCTGACCAACTTGTGACAGCTTCTCTTTAAGGAGGGAAATATTTTCTACTGACTTAAACGGAGGTTTATGTCAGTGTAATACATTTATACATCTCTTTTCTAAAAATAAGAACCGCTCCCTGAAAAATAAAGGTTGGCTAGTATGAGTATTATAATAGATAATGTGGTATGATAACACTGTAAGAGATTTAGATTTAAGGAGTCATTGTATGTGTAAATGCATTTTTGTAAAGTGTAGTATACAAAATACAGTATTTTACTAGATAAAATACTAGATTTATTGAAAAAACATTAAAATTGGCCTTTATTGTTGTAGGTGTTTTGCTGAAATACTTTTAGTAATTATACAGTATTTGGACATGTGCCCCAATGGAATTAATAAAAATGAGCTCCAATTCACTTCAGTGGCATTCTGAAAAAATATAGAAGATTTTAGGAAGCTTGCAAAGCATATCTGACTTGTTATGCAGAATGGCTCTGGAGAAATCTTTGCCTTGGTGAAGAAGTAATTAGCAATAATGGCAGCTCAACTACAATATACATTGATACCAAAAATCCAAGTGACACTGTATCATGTCTCAAACATCATCTAGTAATCATCCATAACCTATCAACCACAATCTTAGGTCTAAAGTCATGCAAGTGGAAAATGGTATGATGAAAACTGTCAATTAAAGTTAAACCAGTTAATGTATTGCTCTCTTGGGATCTGAGCAGTAAGCTATTTCTGAGATTGTTTTAACAGCATGCTTCTTAACCTGATTTTGCTTCCATGTCCAAAGTTTGATCTTTAAACAAATAAAATGAATCAACGCAAGAAAAGTACCCAACTGTTACTGTAGGTGTTTTGATGACATGCTAAATGTATCTTACCAAGCCAATAAGTATGAAGAATTCATTGAAGATAACCTTGGAGAGGATTATGGTTCATAATATAAAGCACACAATGTTCCGTTATTTACATACTTTTTTTGCTGCTACGGGTCTAATTGTTGAAATAAGGCAAACACTCAAATAATAATGTATACACAACACTATATCAAGAAGTAATTCACAGTGGACATATGTCCTCTTTAAAAAAATACATTCTATTTATAAATTGAAGAATATAAAGTAGTTCATTACACAGAACATCAAGGCATTTATGTATCATTGTTTATTGGTTCAGAACTGGTGATTTCAAAATGACTTGCTTCTTTCATACATCTGATTCTATTTTTGTCGCACAGTTGCTCCTAAGGCCGCGCTTATAGTGCCGGCGATGGCGAAGCGACGTCGCCCCAAAAACAAATGCATTGTCACCGCCGCGTGCGCTTATAGTAAGCGCGACAAAGCGACGTGGCAATGCGATTTTTGGTAGCAATAATTATTTTATTTTTCAGGGGCTGTCGCCTCATGTGACAGCCCCTGAACCAATCAGGAGCCTGGTCGCCCGCGACGCCGCCGCAAAGCAAAATACAACTTTCGCTTGCGGTGACGAGTGATGTAACGCGTCGCCGGCACTATAGGCGTGGCCAAAGGCTGCGGCCCCAATCACTGCGTGCATGCGTGCATCAGAGGACCTGGTGGCGCTTGCACCAGTTTAAGCCGTGATCTGCAGTCCTAGTGTTGCGATGGGACGCGCGTCCAGGAAGTGCAGGGGAGCAAAGACAAGATTTTTGCTGGGAGGGTGGCGGGGGCGCGGCCATGATGTCACGCAGCTGGTTCGCTGAACCGCCGCCATGACGTGGCCAATGCTCGGCCACCGCGCAAAAAGACAAAAAATTTGGTCTTTTGGCAAAGGCGGTCGCGCATCGCCGACTGGGGCCTGCCCCACAGAAAGGCTGTACTTTGTGTGTGCCACGCGCGCACTCACGGCCAACGGGGACAAAGCCTAAGAAAGCAACCGATATTGGTATTTTCTGCCTGTGTGACTACAGAGCTCTGAGTACAGTATATGATTCCATTTTTTCTGTGCTTTGGGGACCTTGGTTGACAAGCACTGAAGTGTATGCCACTGCATGTTAAAAGTGCAGATTGTATCTGCCATTATGTCAGAAAGCTAGTTTTGTGAGCTGAAAGTTGACTGCAAATATAGCATACTTTGACCCATATTATCTAAATGGTGCTAATCCCAACCCTCTCTAATCGGTAGTATCTCTAAAATCTCATTAATTTGAATGGGAGTTAGGCGGTGCTAAAGCTTAACACATTTCAGTGAATATCTACCTTTGTCCAATCAAAGCCTCACAATAAAGTTCTTCTAGGTATGTAAGGAAAGAAAGTGCAGATCAAGTAAAAAAAGGAGGGGGTCATTACAGCTGTCAGACTCAGTAGTTGTTCTGAAGTGACAAATGTAATGTTTTCATTGTGTATTTTGTTATTTTTTGATTGAAACACTGGAAGCCAATGAAAAACAGTGTGCTTTATTTTTGTAAATGTGTCTCTTGTCCTTACCAGGTCTTTGTTATTGATGACACCATTAAGCTCAGTTCAAAGCTCAAAATTGTACTGGAATATGGGGTCTCCAAGATACTTGTTAGACAATCAGATACCTGCTGTTTTTAATTGTGGGCAAAAGTCACTAAGCTGTTTAGGTGAAATCATTAACACTAAGATACTGCTCAATATCTATGACAGTGGTTTCCAAACTTAGGAACCCTAAGTGAAATTCTGAGAAACCCCAAAACTCTCTAATAGCAACTCTGAGATCAGATGCATTGTAAGGAATCCCAACCCTCTCTAATAGTGCGTCTGAGATCAGATACATTGTAAGGAACCCCAACCCTCTCCAATAGTGTGTCTGAGATCAGATACATTGTAAGGAACCCCAACTCTCTCTAACAGCGTGTCTCAGATAAGATGCATTGTAAGGAACCACAACCTCTCTATTCAAAACGTTTCTAAAACTTGTCGCTTTTTCCTCCGCAATATCACAAAGATACGCCCTTTCCTCTGTTACTCAACTGCTAAAACTCTGACTCAGGCCCTCATTCTCTCACGTCTCGATTACTGCAACCTCCTGCTGTCCGGCCTTCCTACCTCTCACCTGTCTCCCCTACAATCTATCCTAAACACTGCTGCCAGAATCACTCTATTCTTTCCTAAATCTGTCTCAGCGTCTCCCCTGCTGAAATCCCTCTCCTGGCTTCCGATTAAATCGCGTATCTCACACTCAATTCTACTGCTCACTTTTAAAGCTTTACATTCTTCTGCCCCTCATTACATCTCAGCCCTAATTTCTCGCTATGCACCATCACGACTCTTGCGTTCTTCTCAAGGATGTCTTCTTTCTACCCCCTTTGTATCTAAAGCTCTCTCCCGCCTTAAACCTTTCTCACTTTCTGCCCCACACCTCTAGAATGCTCTTCCCCTCAATACCCAACTAGCCCCCTCGCTATCCACCTTTAAGACCCACCTTAAGACACATCTGCTTAAAGAAGCATATGAGTAGCACTGGATAATCATGGACACATGACACAAAGCTTGGCCTCCTGCAGACGCACTTACTAGTATTCCCTCCTACTGTCTCTGTACGTTCTCCCTACCTACCAATTAGATTGTAAGCTCCTCGGAGCAGGGACTCCTTCCTTAATGTTACTTTTACAGTATGTCTGAAGCACTTATTCCCATGATGTGTTATTTATATTTGTTATTTATATGACATGTATTACTACTGTGAAGCGCTATGTACATTTTATGGCGCTATACAAATAAAGACATACATACATACATACATACATAATAGCATGTCTGAGATCAGATGCATTGTAAGGAATCCCAACCCTCTCTAATAGTGAGTCTGAGATCAGATGCATTGTAAATTCTTCTGTTTTTGATACAATTTTCTAATGACCAAAAAATTGCAGGGAACCCTTTAGGGATGATCGAGAGAACCCAAGAGTTCCTAGGAACCCTGGATGAAAAACACTGATCTATGACAACTTTAAAGTTCAATTGTCCTCTGTCAAATGTCAATGGTATCAATCAATATTTAGAGTTAAGATGACCTCCAATTGACATTTGGCTTATACATTAATAAAGTGGATTCCAGAGCCTGGGTCAATCTAGGGAGACAATCTTGAGTTGGCTAATGACTGTGGAGTCGTATCGCATATTCATTGCCTGGGTGCAAATGGCTGGTTTGTGTCTCTTAAAAATGAGATCCCAATTTATACAGTTTCTGTGGGGGTCGTTGATATAAGGATTTGACAGGTAGAGCAGATGCATGTCTATTCCTAATTTATTTATATGAGCTCAACGAGGTTGTACACATGTTAAATAGCCCGTTTTGTTTTAGCTTCCAATTTAGATTTGGAATTATTACTGTTTTTAATTTAAGACCCCTTCTTAATTATGTGCATATAGGGACCAGACCCTTATCAGACTACACTGTAAGAGCCCAGCATTTGCAACTTACATTTTCTGAGCCATGGCTGAAATTATCTGGTAATGCTTGATATTCTTTAGAATAGTCCAAGACCCCAGAGAAGAATGAAAATCATGTATAGGCCTAGAGATAATGTATTTGGCCTCCCTGATGATAGGGTACACCAGAGGTGCCGCCCCCAACACCTCACATGATCATTGACATTTTGCAGCTTTTTCAGACTTAACTAGAGCCTAAAATACACATTTATTTTTATTTTTTAGATTTCAAGGGCGCTTACGAGATAAATCACAAGGAAAGGTCTCTCTATCGATCAAGCAGTTTATTATATATAAAAAAAATATCAAAAAGTTTAAAATTACACTCACAAAAGAACATGCATAAGCGCATATCAGCTAAATAGCTGGGAAGAGGATGATTCCATATATGATGCTCCTCTCTCCCCTGCACCAATTGTCTGGCCGGACCCATGTGCCTACGTCAGGAGTCCTGACTCCTTACAAGCACGTAGGGAAACGCGTCGAGTCATCAGCCAGCAGTTCCCACTTGGAGGAGAGAGACGTCATCACGCCAGTCAACGCGAGATCAGAGGAGACATCAGCGTTAGGATCATCTGACAGCGCATGAACACATCAGCTGTGGCAGTGGTGAGAATCAGCTCACGAACAGGGAGAACCAGCCTTCGTTTGACTTATTCATCAATTTACCTATTCAATGCTAAAAAGAATAATGTTATTGTAAGTGTGAATTTGTGAGAAGATTTTATAAAATAATACACTTTCTATGACGATCTGCACCATTTGTTGCTTTCTCTTTTCAACCTGTATTTTTTACTCTTGGGGGTCATGTGAGTAAACATTTTAAAGACTCTTTATATCTATGTCCATATTTATAAACAATATCACACTATATTTTATTCCTCTCTTTTCCTGGCTTTGTGCTCCCCCTCATCTCCAAGACAATTTCTAAAAAAAAAACCTGGCTGCACCCACAATGTATTTTATTTATAAAATGTTTTACCAGGAAGTAAAACAGTGAGATTTGCCTCTCATTTTCAAGAATCTCCTGGGCATAGAGTTAAGGTGACAAATAATACATGGTTAAAAATACAGTTACATAAGTGAACAGGGTACATTATATACAAGTCATTGCATGCACAGTTAAAGATAATATATATTATAGGCATATGTAACAATTACAGACCAGATAAAAATGTGAAACAGCTTTAGTTGTGAAAGAACTTAAACTGGTGGTGGCTGTGAGAGTCTCCGGTTGGTTGTTCCAGTTTTGGGGTGCACGGTAAGAGAAGGAGGAACGTCCGGATACTTTGTTGAGCCTTGGGACCATGAAAAGTCTTTTGGAGTCAGATCTCAGATAAGTGCTGCATGTGGTAGGGGTGAGGAGCTTGTTCAGATAGCTAGGTAGCTTGCCCAGAAAGTATTTGAAGGCAAGACAGGAAAGGTGAACTTTGCGCAAAGACTCAAGTGATGACCAATCTAGTTCTTTGAGCATTTCGCAGTGATGTGTAGTTGCATTGGAGAACAAAACGGCATATAGAATTGTAGAGGGTGTCAAGTTTGCTAAGGTGGGTTTGGGGTGCCGAGCCATATACTATGTCCCCATAGTCGATAATTGGCATTAGCATATGCTGTGCGATGCGCTATCTGACCAGCAGACTTAGGGAGGATTTTTTCCTGTAAAGTACACCTAGTTTGGCATAGGTTTGGATGTCAGGGTATCAATGTGCATCCCAAATGTTAAGTGGGAGTCAAACCATATGCCCAGGTTTTTAAAACTAGTAACAGGAGTTAGGGTGGTGTTAGCGTTAGTTCTGATCTGGAGTTCAGTCACTGGAAGCTTTAATAATTTAGTCTTGGTCTCAAATACCAGTGATACAGTCTTGTCAATGTTTAAAAACAGTTTGTTTTGGGAAATCCAATTTTCGAGTCACAAAAAGTCAAATTAAAGTACTGTATATGTTCAAGGTCGGAGAGGCTATGGCTGTGTGCATATAAGATTGTGCCATCTGTGTATTGAGGCACCCCTACAAGTTGTAGGAGATCATTGGTGAATACTGAGAAGAGGGGGCTATAGTTCTATCCTCCTCCTGTGTGTAATCCCTGCTAAGGGCAGGTCGCAAGGAATATTCATGGATTTTCCCTACTTCTGACACTGTGCTGTGTAAGTGAAGGTAGGTCACATCACCCTGTGTCTATCAAGAGACAGAGAGGTGGTGCCTACTGGAGGCTACATAGAGCAGTGTCACTTTCTATTTAGTGTGTGTGTCAGAAGTCAGTCTGACGGTTTAGAGTTAGTGTTAGGGAGGAGAGGAGTGAGCAGCGAGAGGAGTGTGCAGATAGTAGATAGTGAGGTGGACAAAATACCTCTTACCCTTCATAGGGGGTAAGGGAAGAGCTAGCCCCACTCTGGGTGGCCCTGAGTCCAGAGTGGAGTCAGGTACCATCACAAAGGACATTGCATATCAACTGTATCTGTCTGCTGCTGCTGGAGACTGAATAAAGGAGCCTGCTGTTAAAAGGATCATTGTGTGAGACTGGAATCTCTCATCCCTGGGAGGGGGATTTCTGTGGTAGGGATTCCACCCCGTATTCCTGGGGCTTACTACAGATGGAGGCGCTGCACCATTGAAGAAGAATGAAGGCATCCACCCCAGTAATCTGTCCTGTTGTTCCCCCATGTCATCGCGGGAGACTCAGGCCCTCCTGTTGCCAGCAGGTATGCAACACACAGAGACATGTAGCCAGACCACAGAAGACCTTAGGGGGCCCGATCTGTGACAGGGTGGGGGTCTATGAGTTACAGTTGGAGGCGCTGCTGAGATAATCAGGACTGGTTTTCAGCGAAGCAGAGCTGGAAGTAGTATGTAACTTTCAAAGCAAGTGCTGCAGAAGGATGGGCATTTTTGGAGACTAGGGGTAGTCAGGAGAGACAGTCCTCTCGCACAGTACACACTGGATGCCCTAAGAGGGTGATGTAAATTTGGGTACAGTGGCTATAGCTGTTCTAGTCGCCTTGAGGCAGATAGTGTAGGATTCCTGTGGGGGTAGCCTGTTAACAGAGGTCAGGGACTTCAGCATAAGGTCTGCACTATGAGTGGCCAAAAGTAGGTTGACGCCAAGTACTTAGGAATGCCAAGTACACTAGCCGGTACCCATAAAACACACCACAGAGTGCTTGTAATGAACCGTCAGTGAGTGCGATGTACAAGGAGAGAGTTCTGCCTAGCCTGGGGTATGCCATGCGTTATATTCACTGGTTAGAGCACCATTGAGAGTAGTAAGTGTCTAGGAACGAGTTGCACCATAGGCACTGAGAGTAGCGCTATCATGGGCTTAGAGGGCTCACTAAAGATGGCGGCAAGAGATACATGTGCTCTGTGGGGCATGGAGGAGGTTAAAATGGCACGTGTTGCAGCCG
Organism: Ascaphus truei; assembly: GCA_036426205.1. NCBI lineage: Eukaryota > Metazoa > Chordata > Amphibia > Anura > Ascaphidae > Ascaphus > Ascaphus truei. Next base: position 136,188,166 of record CM071570.1, read on the forward strand.
ATCCAAAATGGCGACTCCCGCCAAGCCTAGATCGCGCACGTGCTGCGTGCAAGCAGGCTGCACGAGAAATGTGGTGAGAGATGTGCAAGGGTTTGGCGCCCAAACCAGAACCCCAGCTAAAAGAATGGAGCGGCGTGAAATCTGTAGCCGCACCCACCTGTGCAGTGACTGGCCAAAGGACGAAGCCACATCACACAAAGAGAGAGAGTGCCCCTCCTCTTGCTTCTGAAAACCAATCCCAACAGTCCTTCCCAGTGGAAGGAGGGACAGGAAGTGAGGCTGAGGAACTTCACTTCTGCTTGACTAGTGAAGGAGAAGGAGCTGATTGTCAAACCGGTAAGCTGAGCGAATCAACCCCTGCGCAAAAGATGGCTGACTTAAATGTAGCAACTTATCAGCTTCCAGGAGGCCTCCTGGTTGTGGAGGTTGATGGCCGCGAATATCTGCGGTGCCTGTGCATCCAATGCAGGTCACCCGGACCGGCCCCAAGTACTATGGCACGGTGCCAACAGTGTGGCACATTCTACCCCTGGCCTATCGAGTCATGCCCTACAATTGTGATCCCGCGAGAGGCCTCTCCAGTGACGCTGATCGAAGTGGAGGAGGTGGACACGAAGGCTGCCCTGGTCCCATATATCACCCCTGAGGTAGGGACCCAGGCCCAGCCACTAAGATGTGCTCCAACTGAGGAGAGCGCGACCGCAGTGGAGGTACCGGAGCAGGCCCGTTTCGTACCCATACCCACTGGCGGTGCCGCAAGGACTCGAGGTGATTCCCCAGTAGAGGTGCCGTTGCAGTCCTCGTCGGATGATGAGAGAGACAGCCTGTCATCGGTGGTGATGCGTCGGCCGGTGAACCACCCCAGCTGTAAAGAAGAGGTTTCACTTACCCCCGAGATGGAGCAGATGAGTTCGGAGACCCCCGACGGCTGTGGCGACTCCCAGTGCGGCGGAGATCGGACCCGAGACGGCTCCGGAGGAACCAAAGAGCATTGCAAGACAGCGGAGTGGTAAGAGGACACCACCACCCACTTATTCCCGCCAGGTGAAGGAGGAACCTGTGGAGAGAGAGAAGGGCTTGAGGCCTACCTGCCCGTCCGTGACCCTGATGGTCCACCGCCGCCCCTTCCGGTCCTCGACACACTTCCGGTGCGGGACCAAGAAGCGGATGGAGACTCCGCGACGACCAACGATGACGTCACTTCCGTGTCGGACTGGCGCCGAGGCCCGGAAGCTTTGATTGCTTCAATAAAGAGAGCTGGGCTGGAAGCAGAGTTCAAGGAATTTAAAGCCCAAGTAGCCAAGCGAGGAGCCCAAAGCACTGCCGCAAGAGACTGTAAGAGAGTACCTACCGGTCGTGGCATCGCCCGACTCAGAGACACTGTAATGGACTATGGCGATCCTATGGTCACCGCCCCTAGCGCCATTGCCCCGGCCACTGCCCCTACCCCGTCACGTGTCGTGCCACCGGGTCCTAGTGGGAGTAAGCTGGATAAGACGCCCAAGTTTTCAACTGATTGGCGGGATTGGGTGACAAGTGATGATGGTTCTGATGGGGAGATACCTTTGTCAAGTGTGATACATGTACCTAACCCCACTGTGTTTAATCCTGTTCCTAGAGGTAGGGCCCGAGGGTCCCCGTCTACTGCAAAAGCGGGTCCCGTAAGTCCCAAACCACCTAAGATGAATCCCACAACTTATAAGAATGTCATTAGAGGGAGGCGTAGAGGCTCGCACTCTACTGAAGCAGAGACATCTGGTGTGTCCTCGTGAGCTGAGTCCAAGGGAGGTATGAGTGTGTCATCCTCATATGAGCACAGAGACAAATGGTGGGCACCGTTATTCACTGGGTATGATGAGGGGATGGACTGCACCAGTTTTCTATTGATAAAGAAAGACACTGTAGATCACTGGTGGGACGCAGGCACCTATTCTCCACAGGAGGTTGCTGATGAGTTAGATAACAGGTGGAGAGAGATTATGCAAAAAGTGATCACCCCCAAATGCTCATCTCTTCTGTATGATGATATTGCGCCTGAGGAGCCAAAGTACTGGGTACTGCCAGGAAAGGCTGGGAACCGGAAACTTACTAAGTTAAGTCGAGCAGATAGAGCCATAGCGGCCAGATACCGGCAGTCTCATGGTTATGAGTTTCCGTATGTGCCAGAGCCGATCATGCAGGAGATCGAGGATCAAAGGAACACCTGGCTTAGAGACGCGGTCATTGAGCACCTACGAATTAAATTTGGTAGCACTGCTTACTTGAGGGAAGACAAAATATGTTCTGTAATGAAGTCTTGGAGTACAGGCAGGAACATATTTATGCAGAACATTTTGTACAGACCGGAGAATGGGCCTGTGCAACCCTTCTTTGTTAAGATAGTGGATCACAATGGGCGGGAAGTGAAGAAGCCTGATCCCCGTCATTATTATTGAGTTAAGGGTTCTCCATTTTGGGAGTTTCCCGCTTTGTATGATGCCATTATGGGTGTTACAGTCTTGTGTACACAATATTAATTATGTTTTGTATGTTCACAGATTGTTCACCTGCAGGATGGTCTAGCAAATTAGGTCCAAGTGGGGACCATTGGATTTCCACCTGAGGGAGAGTGTAGCCCTGGTAAGAAATGGGGCTATGGTTCTATCCTCCTCCTGTGTGTAATCCCTGCTAAGGGCAGGTCGCCAGGAGTAATCATGGATTTTCCCTACTTCTGACACTGTGCTGTGTAAGTGATGGTAGGTCACGTGACCCTGTGTCCAATCAAGAGACATAGGGTCGGTGCCTACTAGAGGCTACATAGAGCAGTGTCACTTCCTATTTAGTGTGTCAGAAGTCAGTGTGACAGTTTAGAGTTAGTGTTAGGGAGGAGAGGTGTGAGCAGCTCATGAGTAGAGCTGATAGTAGATAGTGAGGTGGACCAAATACCTCTTTCCCTGCATAGGGGGTAAGGGAAGAGCTAGCCCCACTCTGGATGGCCCTTGGGTCAAGAGTGGAGGCAGGGACCATCGCAAAGGAGTACAGCTAGTGGACAATGCATATCAACTGTACCTGTCTGCTGCTGCTGGAGACTGAATAAAGGTGTCTGCTGTTAAAAGGATCAATGTGTGAGACTGGAATCTCTCATCCCTGGGAGGGGGATTTCTGTGGTAGGGATTCCACCCCGTATTCCTGGGGCTTACTTCAGATGGAGGCGCTGCGCCATTGAAGAAGAACGAAGACACCCACCCCAGTAACCTGTCCTGTTGTTCCCCCATGTCATCGCGAGAGACTCAGGCACTCCTGTTGCCAGCAGGTATGCACCACACAGAGACATGTAGCCAGACCACAGAACACCTTAGGGGGCCCGATCTGTGACCGGGTGGGGGTTTATGGGTTTCATATATATATATATATTCTCTCTCTCTCTCTCTCTCTCTCTCTCTCTCTCTCTCTCTCTATCTGGCAAGCATACTAGGCCATATTTAGTAACTGGTGACATGACTCCATAAGAGGTTTCATGGCTTAGCACCACTTAGTACACATGTCCCAATGTATCTTGCCAAAACTGTAGTGGGTTACACTGTTAATATAGTTGAGTTTTCACAATAATATTGCCCCATTTAACTCACCATAACCTGAATGTGTCTATCTTAATATCTGTTTCCATTAGATGTCCTTGAAAAAGAGTTTCCACCTCAACCCTGCTTTACCTATGCAGTCTGCTTAATGCTGTATTTTATAGCATATGGAATATCCATGAGAACGGAAGAAACAAGTGTTAGGCTCATAAATCAGAATAGAGCAAGCTTACTGTGTGTTAATGCTATACCTTGGTGTTTAGTCCCATTAATCTCTGTGCGTCCTCCTGTTCTTTGCAATGCATTGTAATCCTCTCTAAACATAGAAATGTATGGCAGAAACACTTGGCCAACCTAGTCTGACCATTCTTCTACCCACAGTGAGCCCTCAGATCCTATTACAGTAGATCCTTCAGTTTTTCTTATTATTTAGAATAGCCTTGTGTCTACCAAAACGTTATTGAGCTCCCTCTCTGTATTAGTTCTGGAAGTAGATTGTAAGCTCCTCGGAGCAGAGACTCCTCTTCCTTAATGTTAATTTTATGTATGAAGCACTTATTCCCATGACCTGTTATTTATATTATTTGTTATGTATATGATTACAACATGTTTTATTACTGTGAAGTGTTATGTACATTTATGGCACTATATAAATAAAGACATACAATACAAGTGAAAAGGGTTATTGTGCTCATTTGCATGTCCCCATGAGAACCCTGCTATCAGAGATTTGAAGTCTGTATGATTTGGGACTGGAATAGGCTTGGGGAATGTGCCACACATATATACTGCTGCTCTCTAGGATGTATTGGGTTCTACTGGTGTCTTGTTGGTGTCTAATACTGTATGTGTTAGCTATATACAGTACAGTATATTGATAGAATTATCACATGATGCCACCACTGGCTAAAGGATTAAAAGATCAGAACATTAACATTTAACTTGCAGGCACTGTGCAAAATATCACTGTATGATGCATTAAAACTGGTTCTTTTGACAGACAGGGATTAAACACTCTGCTAAAAGACGTTAGCTAAGTGAAGGGGGATAAGCGTAGATATGGATTGCAATTTAAAATATTATCCATCAAATTCCGTTTTCACATAAATAGTTTTAGTGATGTACCATTGTGGTCATGCGTGATGTAAAACATCACTTGAGAACCCATTAACCTTCTAAAGCACCACATATTTGTCTAAAATATGACACGTGTATAAGAGGTTAGCTTTTATAAAAAAAAAAATACATTTTTAAATGAGCTAATACAAAGATATACATTTACAAGCCTAGTCTGAGTGCTGGCCATTTTTACCTATGTCTGGGTTATTTGCAGAGAATGATAAAAGGGGATTATCAAATTGCTCAAGTGTAATCCAGATTCAGTTTTAAACCTCTTCTTACCTATCATCTAGGTTACAGTGCTGATATGTATTTTAAGTACAGCCACAGAAAGACCTTCAAGAGCACATTAACACCTCGGGAATTTAAAACAGATGACTAGATCACGTTGCTGAGTTAATGAGCAGAAGACATTGGATAAATCACATTGGACCTTGTTTAATGCAGTGGATGCATAAGTGCAGCAAAATATTAACCTTGCAAGGTTACTTTCATCTGAGTTAAATGACAACTAGGTCACATCACTTAATCTTTGCAGATTAAAACAATAATTTAGGGATCTTAGTTAACAAATTATTTTGTGCAATAGTCCTAAACTTTGACGTTACGTTTCAGGGGTGACCTTAAAGTAAATTGTACTCATGCATTGATTCTGTGATGCTGCACTAATTATTTTACTTCATTTAACAAGTCATTTTTCACTCAGTTTACCTATCCCACTCTAACTTCAGATTTTGACCCATCTCTTAAGGAAATGCAAGGCTATAGTGTGATACAGCACTGTAATGACCATGACTTAATCATACATTTGATGAAACTCTGAACCTAATTCAACAAAATATTTTTTTCTATATCTTCTATACTGTATCTTCCTTTTAAATGACAGTATCAATAGCAATCTTTTTTTCTAGGATTATCCATCTACTACATGCATACAGGCCACTCTGAGGGCTCCTTTCTGCATGTATGTGATAACCCAAAGCTTTACTATCACCTTGTACGTTATGGCCATACAGATTTTTATGTCTAACTCAGGGAAGGAAATATGTACAGAAATATGAAGCAACCAGGGCTAAGTAACTGAGTTGCATAAGTTGTTTGTAGAGACATAATATGAGGACCATCACTAATGTCTACAACAGTGAGGAATAATGTATCACAAAATCTGTAGAAGGGTCACCAATACTATCTTCATATCACAATTATTAAGGGAATATATGAGAGTGAGAGAGTCCTATTTTACTGGTGCTCAAAAAGAAGTACAACTTGGATAACTAAGAGATATGCTAATGATATGCTAATGATATGCGACAGAGAAGCTACTGATTAGCTGGTTTAGTGCACACTGCTAGAGCTACTGTCCACAATAGCAGAGGTTGTGGGTTCTAATTCTGTTGGAGGAAAGCAAGAAGATGCTGCGATGCACCACCAAAAAATTGAAAGGAGAGAGGGTGAAAAAATATTCAATTTATTGAATCATGGTAACGGAGGTCACTCCTGTTGGGCCTCACACTAGCAGTCTTGTCAATATACTGTCGTTCTTATGGAAGTCCAAGTTGAGTATGATACCTTTGTTAATGAGAGGCAGATATGAACTACAACTAGATATCTTTACTCCGCCATCAATATGGCAGTGCTCAATAAATTATATGTAGCCCTGGGTAGTTTTGGGGCTATAGTTCTTTCTCCTCCTGTGCAGTAATCCCTGGTAAGGGCAGGTTTGCCAGGAGTAATCATGGGTTTTCTCCACACACATATGCTGTGCAGTGAGGCAGTGAAGATAGTGTCATCAGGCTCTGTGTCCAATTACAGTGACAAAGTGCCTATTGGAGCTACTTATTGCATAGCATTTCCTGAATTTAGGAAAGAGCGAGGATAGTCTATCCCAGCAAGCTGCCAGGGCTCTGGCAGGCTTTGTGGCCCTCCCTCTGGAAGTGGTGAGGGAAACTATTCCTTTTACTCCACCAGGGAGTAAGAGAAGAGCAAGGACAGCTTCTAGGGCCCTTACTAAGTCCAGGGACTTAGGGACTTCCTTCAAGTGACAACCCTATGATGAGCGGCTGAGTAACTGGGCTGCATGATGGGCAGTCTGCCTGTGGAAGAATAAAGTATATCTTTGCTAAAGAAACCTTCTCGTCAGAGATTCCTCCCTACCACACTGGGGATCTGTTGGAGATTGAGGCTCTGTACTACGAGTGAGTATGATTCAGCCATACCTCGAAAGCCAGTCCTGATGACATCCCCCATACCACCACGGGAGACTCAGGGCCCCCTGTTACCAGCAGGTCTACAGCACATACACCCAAGCAACCAGTATATAATTTCCCCTAGGGTACCCGACATGAGATTGGGGGGGGGGGGGGGGGGGGGACAGGGTTACATATATAATCAAAGTATGAGATTAAAGATATTTCACAGAGTTTAATTTAACTTTTCCATACATTTTACCTGAATAGCATAGTGACCTTTGTCCATGATAAAATAGATTGGACCTGGTTATCCGACAATAAACCTTGGAAAAGTAATATTCTAGAATGTTTTTGAAGGTCGAAGCTATGAGCTGTTCCAAGCTTAATGGTGTCTTCAGCATTAAAAATTAAAACTGCTGAAAACAGAGGGATGGAATAGATGTCAGAGCTCTCAAGTTTGTTCACTAAGACACTGATCCTACAGAAGTAACAATTTTCTGCTGTATTTTAACAATATTAACAATGTTCTGCTTCCTGAGTATTTATGAAATAGACAGTAGCAAATATTAGTTCTTAATTAACCAACTTATCACCACACATTTACAGATATTAAAGGAGCAGTTCCCTCTACAGCTCCAGGGACCCCCTGTTTCCCAAGATACTGAGGCGCAGCAGGTTCCTCCCCTTCAGACAAGAAAAATGGACCTTAAATCTCTTGTGTGACGCAAGGCAATAGGAAGTTGCAATGTCATCTGTTATGCATTCTTATGGACCTGCATAACATGAGGGATTTAAACAACCAGGAAGTACTGGTAAGTAGCTCATGAATAAGGGGTCCCCATAGCCAAAATGAATGCGGTTCGGCTTTGGAGACTCCTGCTTCCCACACATGTCAAAAGAAGGTCATGCATTCAACTTGGGAAGCACCTTTAATCCTCAGTGTGCTTATTAATAAACATTTTGTTTAGTGTCTTCAAAAATAGAATGACTAATACAGTAGGTTAAAGCATATGGAGTAAAGACAGTACATCTGATTAAGTTGTTAGGCTTGAAAATCACAGTCTGAAGGAAGACTTAAAAGATTAGTGAGTTCTTTACTCCTATTTATATCTTCTAACCTTCAGTATCTGACTGAATGCACTATCAGAGAACTGCTGGGAGAAGACTGGAATTTCACAGGGGCTGACATCACTGGAGGAAAAGAGCTGGCTAATAATTACATGCAAACTCGTTTATGGATTTAAAGGAACCTCCATAAGCCCAACACTCGTCAGAGTCAGCTAAATGCTTTTGTACTTACTGTACACCCAACCAATTGCAGGACAGGTTCTAGGATCACCAGACATATGATGACACATGTACAAATGATTATGTTCTCCATTGTGGAGAGCACAGAAGACTATATTTGCTTTAACAATGACTAAAATAGAACTGTGAAATCACTCAGCAGCTTTCCATTTTAGAACAGCGCTAATAAAAAAAAAAAAAAAAAAAAAGCTTTCTAAACACTGATAACCAGCATTGTGATTTTGTCATCTATTCTCACAGTCCTTAAGACTACAAGTTTTGAAGCACCACCATTTTCTATATTTTGCCTGCAGTTTAGCAATCTTGTGTTTAGACAATAAGTACTGTATATGTATATTATTTGTTTGTGTTGTTATACTTGTAGCCTAGCCTCCGGCCGCTACTTATTTCCCTGGGCCCTACCAGTGTAAGCCCTGTTAGTTACAGGCAGTGGAAGGGTTAATTCCTCCATAAGGCCTTGTTTGCTATTGCAGCCTTAGATGCAGTAGCTGTATCTAAGGGCGGGCCTAGCAACAGCCAGAGAGTGTCAAACTGGGGGAGGTACTGGCTGGGTGTCATGCTGGATTGTGATGACCTGTCAGTATCAGACCTGCTCTGTTATGGGGCAGGGTTACAAGCCCAACCCCAGGGTATAAATAATGTCTCTCTCCCAGAATTGGGTGTGTCTCTATCCTCCCTCTGAGTGAGCAACAACGTCCCTGTGTCCCAAAAGGGAGCATCAGGAGGAGCACCATGCAGGAGGAAGCTTGGATGGGCCTCAAGACTTGAAGTACCTTCTTAGGGGAAGCAAGGAAAGTGATGTACCTGCTGTGTAAGATTCTAAACACTGCAATAAATACCATGGAACCATATACCAGTGTGATTCACTGTCTTGGGCTAAATAAAGGTGTAAGTCTGGACCGTCCTACTATCCAGAAGATCCATGCTGACTGGAGGCGCTACAACCAGTGAACAAGGGTACCCTGTAAATCCTGTCCTGATGATTCCCCAACCCACCGCGGAAGTGCTCAGCCCTCCTATTACCTCACAGGTATGCACCATTCTACACCAAAAACACTATTAGCAGACCAAGTCCCACTGAGACTACACTTATAGTGCCGGCGACACGACAGTGACGACAGGCTAAGGTCGCTGGAAAAATCAAATTGTGATGACTTCCAGCAATCGCGACCAAGCCGTCGCTCCGTCGCGTTGTGCTTACTATAAGTGCACGCGACGGCGGCCATGCTTTTGTTTTGATGCTGTGTCGCTGTTGCCATCGCCAGCACTATAAACGTAGCCTTTGGGGGGGGGGGGGGGCAAAGGGGCTACAAACGGAGGCGCTGCTGAGATTTGCTTCACCAGGGAAGCCTGTGCACCCTCTCATCGGAAGCAAGATGAGCCAACCTGTGGGACATACTCTGAAGATTTTTCAGGGTGTGTGGTACCCACAAATAAGAAGGAAAAGGGGACAGGGCCTCTGAGGCTTCGAGAGAGAGAGATCCCTGTGCACCCACTCATCGAAGTAATGATGAAGTAAAAGTGGGGCACTTCTTGATGCTTCCCCAGGGTGTGTGGTACTCATGTAATTATAGCAGAAAAGCTGGGAACCCTTCCTGATGCGATACCAGGGAGATGGTTGCCCATACACTACACATGTGGCCTCTGAAGAAAAAGGGAGCTGCACAATTACTTTCTAACTTACAAAATGGTGGTTACCGAGAATTGGGAGCCGCATGGCATTATACTACCTCAAAATGGCGGTTCCCGCTACATCTAGGAAACCGCATGGTCTTTTTGTAAAAGTTGCCTGCAATTGCAAGCTTTTGCTGGAATACAGTTTGCAGAAAGCAGTGCAAACTACCAAGGCTGCGCCCCCTTCTTGCTGCAGGATTGGACTATTGCATTCACCAGGGGGAGGACCTGGGTGTGCTCATGTATCATGTGTATAGTATTAGCCACGGTGCTACTCATATGCTTCTTTAAGCAAGTGTGTCTTAAAGCGGGTCTTAAAGGTGGATAGAGAGGGTGATAGTCGGGTATTGAGGTGAAGGGCATTCTAGGTGTGGGGCAGTCAGTGAGAAAGGTTTAAGGCAGGAGAGGGCTTTAGATACAAAGGGGGTAGAGAAAAGACATCCTTGACCAGAACGCAAGAGTTGGGATGGTGCATAGCGAGAAATTACGGCTTAGATGTAAGGAGGGGCAGAAGACTGTAATGCTTTAAAAGGAGGAGGAGAATTGAGTGCGAGGTGTGGGATTTGATTGGAAGCCAGAAGAGTTATTTCAGCAGGGGAGACGTTGAGACAGATTAGGAAAGAGTAGAGTGATTCTGGCAGCAGCGTTTAGTTTAGATTGTAGGCGAGACAGGTGAGAGGCAGCAAAGCAGGACAGCAGGAGGTTACAGTAATCAAGACGGGAGAGAATGAGGGCCTGAGTCAGAGTTTTAGCAGTCGAGCAACAGAGGAATATAATATTGCGAAGGAAAAAGCGACAGGTTTTAGATACGTTTTGAATATGAGAGGAGAATGTGAGAGAGGAGTCGAGTGTGACCCCCTAGGCAGAATGCTTGGGCTACTGGGTGAATGAAATACTTCCAACAATAATGTGGAAGGAGGTAGTAGGGCCAGGTTTTGGAGGAAGTCTGAGGAGCTCTGTTTTTGCCATGTTAAGTTTAAGTCAGTGGAGGGCCATCAAAGATGATATCACAGAGAGACATTTAGAAACTTTGGTCTGTACAGCAGGTGTAAGGTCAGGGGTTGAAAAGTAAAATTGTGTGTCGTCAGCATAGAGGTGATATTTAAACCCAAGAGATTTGATTAGGTCACCTACAGAAAGTGTGTACAGAGTAAAAAGAAGAGGTCCCAGGACAGAGCCCTTGGGTAACCCCACAGAGAGATCGATAGAGGAGGAGGTTTAGCAGAAGAGACACTGAAAGTACGATGGGAGAGGTAAGAGGAGATCCAGGATAGAGCTTTGTTATGAATACCAAGAGTATGGAGAATGTGAAGGAGAAGGGGGTGGTCCATGGTATCAAATGCTGCAGAGAGGTCGAGTAATATGAGCAGAGTGTAATGACCTCTGTCTTTGGCAGCAATGAGGTCATTAGTTATTTTAGTGAGGGCTGTTTCAGTCGAGTGAGCAGTGCCGAAGCCAGATTGTAGAGGGTCTAGGAGAGAATAGGTGTTGAGAAAATGAAGCAAACGAGAGAATACAAGACATTCAAGGAGTTTAGAGGCAAAAGGCAGGAGGGAGACAGGTCGACAGTTAGAAAGACAGGTAGGGTCCAGCTTGCTGTTTGAGTAATTGTATAACTGTTGCATGTTTGAAGGAGGAGGGAAATCTACCAGAGTTGAGGGAAGAGTTAAAAATCTGGGTGAGCGTAGGGATTATAGCAGGAGCAAGAGGTTTTGGAGATGGGAGGGAATGGGGTCAAGAGGCAAGTGGTAGAGGGAGAAGAGGAGATCAGCAGTGACACATCCTCCTCTGAGACAGCGAAAAAAGTGTAATGATGTATGGATTTTACCTTTTCCTTAAAATAGTCAGCAAAGTCCTGAGGTGAGATGGAGGAAGAAGAAGAGGCAGCTGAGTGTGGTCTGGGTAGAGAATCAAAGACAGAGAAGAGTTGGCATGGGTTAGACTTGTGAATGTTGATTAGTGAAGAAAAGTAGGTTTGTTCAGCCTGAGAGAGGGCAGAGTTGAAACAGGATAACATACATTTGTAGTGATTGATCTGCGAGAGTGTGAGATGTCCTCCAAAGGAACAAGTGGAGGAATGCAGCATGTGCGTGTGGGAATTTAGCCAGGGTCTGGGGTTAGAAGGGCGAGGACGGCTTAGAGAAAGCGGGGCATGTAGATCAAGAGAGGAGGACAAGGCAGATTGTAGTTCCTGACCAGGTTGTCAGGGTCTGGAGCAGAACTGAGAGACGAGAGGGAGGAGCATAAAGGGGAATTGATGGCTGGTATGTTAATAGAGCGCAGGTTTCTGCAGAAACGAGGGGTAGATGGAGATGGAGAAGGCGAGAAGCGATAGAGAGAAAAAGAGATGAGGTGATGGTCTGAGAGAGGAAAGGGGGAAATGGAGAAATCAGAGAGAGAAAAGTTTTTAGTGAAAACCAGGTCTAAGTAGTGGCCATCCTTGTGGGTGCACACCGCACATACAGAGCCCCGACCCCAACACACTAAGCCACTGACCCCCCCCCACACACCAAAGCACACACACACACAGCCACTGACCCCCACCCCCACACACACCAGGACACTGACCCCCACATCACACACACACAGAGCCAACTACCCCCCAGCCCCCCCCCCCACACACACAGAGCCACTGACCCACCCACACACAGAGCCACTGACCCCCCCCACACACAGAAGCCACTGACACACACACACACACACACACAGAGCCACTGACCCCCCCCCCCCCCACACACACAGAGCCACTGACCCCACACACACACAGCCACTGACCACACACACACACACAACACACACACACACACACACACACACACACACACACAACACCAACACACACACACACCACACACACACACACACACACCCACACACACACAACCACACAACACCAACACACACCACACCATTTAAGAAAAATGGGCACCGACGTCCATTATAAAAACCGGGACAGCCATTATAAACCCGGACTTTCCCGGCTAAACCGGGACACCTGTCACCCTAATTAATATGCAACATGTATGTAAATGTATTCTCCACAGGATTCCTTGACTTATTTTGAATGAAGTAATAGTGCAGAGTAAATGAGTACTTCAGTATTTGTATAACCTTTTATATTTGGACTAAAATAGATATTTTGCAAGAGGCTTTCAAGAGTTCTCTCTCTCTTCCTCAGTATTGCTGACTGAGAAAGAGAGAACTCTCTGAAGCTTGTCCTAATATCTATTGTTAATCCAAATAAAAAAGGTATGACATAATACTCATTTACTCTGGACGATATTTATTTTGAAATAATGAATCTTAAAAATTAACCCATTAGCATGTGAGTGTGATCCTTTTGCTTGTTATCTCTAAAAAAAGCAGAGGAAAAATGTCGGCGATCCCTGTGGCCATCGCAGAGCAGGTCTCGGCACACATGAGCTTCTTATGTAGGCCCTTTAGGCCCCTTCACTGACATTGTTTATTTAAAACGGAGAAGGACATGAACGATGATGAGGACGGCCTTCATGTGCAGGATTGGCAGGGGTCGAGTGCATGTTTTATTATTTTATTTCTGCACAGCTTAATGTTTTATTTGTAATTTCAAAATGCATATTATCCATATCTGGATATTAGATAATTTGCCCAATTATTGTACTGTATAGGTGTTAAGGGCGGGGGGTGGAGGGGCTGTGTATGTTTTTTTGGCCCACACGATTGGTACGCAGCGACAGCGGGCCACCCCAGACTTATGTGGGGTTCACCGAGGGCCCCGGCATCCGCGGGGATCAACCTGTGAACCCGCCGGCCTGTTGTATTAATTGTGTGGTGAAAAAAAATGTAAACAATGATTTTTTTCATGGCTCCGTTTCTTTTTGCGCCCAGCCTTTATTAGGTGCAAAAAATCTGGCAGCTTTTAAAGTACAATCCACTTATCACTGCTTAGTGAATAGCGCCTGACTGGCAAAAAAACAGTGCGCTGCGTTTTTGCCTGATCCGGTTGTTTTGTTTTTCATTTTTTGGGGTCTGAAAAAATGTCTTTTCAACGGCCGTAAAGCACTGCTATCACTGCTTAGTGAATCTCCCCCGAAAAGTGAAATGAAACTTTCTGTGCCAAATAAAAATATATAAATAAAATAACATCAAATGATATTCTTATCCTTTCATCTTCCCAGCTGACCTTAGCAATGTAATCACTCAAAGTACAAATAAGAACACTCAGAGAGTGAACAGACTGTGATGGAATAATGACAAGTGCTGTGTTAGGTAGCCATATGACCTCATTACAGAACAAACATTGAACTTGATGAAGCCTTGGTTCTGAGCTAGGAATTGTAAATGTTGTTTATATTTAGGAAGATAATCAAAATAAAACGGGTGTTATTCTTCAATTTTTCAGTGTTATTTTTTTAAAAGTGGTTTTTTCACACCATGATATCTGATTTTGGATTGATAGCTATAACAAAAAGTAGCTGTATCTCATGATTTACTAAAAAAAGTCTCCTAATGGTTTCACAGAATATACCACTCTATTTTGCCAACAGGCTGTCCATTTAGGTCCCCCGGCTCAGGTTTGGTCTTTCCTTTCTCGGGCTGCGTCAGTGTGCTCTTAAGATGGCTGGACAGGCATTTCTGCCTCGTGAGGTTGGTTGGATTGCGGTGCTGTGTAGCTGGACGTATGGGACGGGTAAGTTTGCTGCAGGAGCGTGCACGCTCACGGCATCTTAACCGAGACATACAAGATTTACATAGGTTACAATTTCGAGCAATACACATTTAAATTAAGCACATCATCAATTACCTAAGAGTAAAGAACAACAAGTTAGAACAAGTCTATCGAGGATTCCTCCTTTGTAATAATTTTTGCCTTATTATTAATTTACATTTGCCATCTGTGCCCCGGACATACTGAAAACGATGAGCATAACTCTAATGTTATTGCTCCTGGTTAGCATGTGTTTATTAATTATAAGTAAACTTCAAAGTTAAATTTACAACGTGAAAGGTTTCGGCCCCATCATATCTTTTTATATAATTTTTTAAAGGGTTGAGCATCCCACCATTATTCTCCCCATGTCATGTGTGTGTGTGTTTGCGGTGTGTGTGTATGTAGTAAACATATGTATTATTTAGATTCAGTGGGTGAAACAGTATGTATATGTATGTATATCCCACCATTTTTGCCAGTTGTGTGCAGCGATAAGCTCTTATCGGCAGTTTGTTTGAAAATCGTTGCCAATGATAGTAGCTCGCTTAGGTTTTATCGAGACTTTAGATAGGCAATTAATCCCAAAGCGTGATTGCCAGAAAAAGTTGGCGGAAAGCGTGAGAGGCTGCGAGAGAGGGACCTTAGAAAACAAAAAAGTGATTTTTCCTGCAAGGATTGATGCTGGGGAGTTCCGGAGATTGGTGCACATGTATAACAGCACCGGAGACCCCCGGAATCAATCCGATGCAATAAGGCATTTCACAGGGGCAACTTCATTACGATAGCGGCTAACCGTAAATAATGAATGGGTTAACTACCAGTGCCATGTTTATTGTGGGTAGCGGAGATGGGTGAAGTGGTATTTGGCCAATGGGTGAGGTTTAGGCTTTATGGGGGGGGGGTGGCGGGTGGAGTTAACCCCATCATTACCTTAGGGTTACCTACACTACGGTAATGAAGGGGGTTAATCCCTCCCGCTACCCACAGGGCCAAATACCACATTACACCCACCCCGCTACCCACAAGAAAAAGCGGAAAAAAAAAAAGGAGAAGAAACCAAGAAGCGAACAACAAAAAAAGAAAACTAAAAAAACCAAAACAAAAAAAACTAAAGTAAACTAAAAATAAGTGCGGGCCCAAACAATACAGTAAAGTAATGGACAAAATTATATGTATACAGATATGGATAATAGCTAATTTGCCCCTTCTAAATCAAACATTGGAAGACAGCATAAATAAAGAAATAAAACTTTATACTACAATGCCATGATGATGAACGCGTCCCTTCACATCACCATACTCCAGGTGCTCAACATGTCCTCTGTTGGAAACAAGAATACAAGAAAAAATACAATCTAATGGCCCCTAACCCCTTAATACCTTTATCACCTTTAATCAACTTAGAGGTTAAGAACTGCTAGTAATTAAGGGGTAACACACACGACCCCGCTTCCCACCCTGGGAGGCTAACACCCACCCCGGGACCCCTATCCTTCCCTTTATCTATTGCTTGCACAGTGGTACATATAACCATATTATGGGCAGGATAAGCCACTATAGCAAGTAATACGCCAAACCTATAAACAAAATTAAAGAAATAACTAAGCACCTAAAAAAACACAAGAATAAAAAAAACTAAAAAGGCTCAACAACTATCAATAAAATTATTCTAACACCAAAACCGCCCAAAAGAAATAAAACATATGTATCCCAACATTACTATATACAATTAACAAACACCTAACCAACAAAACAATCAAGAAAAAAACCGCTAACCAACCTAAAATGTAATTAAAACAAGCCATCCCAAATAAACAAAAAATGTAGTGATGAAAACAATAAACATGTTTTAAGTAGCCCATTTAATTAGCAAGCAAAGCGGGGTTTTTAAAAC
Source organism: Ascaphus truei (assembly GCA_036426205.1). Classification (NCBI taxonomy): domain Eukaryota; kingdom Metazoa; phylum Chordata; class Amphibia; order Anura; family Ascaphidae; genus Ascaphus; species Ascaphus truei. Next base: position 136,204,597 of record CM071570.1, read on the forward strand.
ACAAAAACATGGAGGAATCTTTACCAACAGATATCATATTCTCTCTTCTCAGGTAAAATACCCAATTAATCCTGGTCTCATTAGCCCTTTCGTGTCTCTTAATTATTAATTCAGTTTTTACACAGGGAGAACAACACCCGGTTTAGAAGAAACACATCGTATAATTGGTCCTTCAAATGTGCTAAGTAAACCTGGCTGGCTGAACTTAATTCAGTCAGATGACTTCATTAGGCCAATATACCACAAAATAGCCGCCCTTGCTCTGTCTACAACCCATGTTTCAAGTAGCCCATGTTAAGTAGCAAGCAAAGTGGGAGTTTTAAAAGGGAGGTCAAAGGACGGGGACGACATTTAATGGTCCTGATTCATGAATGTGATCTACGCTGGAAAGGAGGATATTTTATCTATCCAGACTATCTATCCCAGACTGCACGTCTAAGCACTAAACTATGCGGTGGATGCGCCGTTTACTATTTATAGTGGCTATGGCCTCAAGTCTTTTCACAAATGATGCACGTCTTGGCTACCACAGACCTCATTATGGTCTCCAACTTAGTCATATATTCCATCTCTCATGCCTTCACCACTTCTAAGTCACATGAACTCCGTTTTACCTGCCCGTCTGTTACTACAATCATATACACCTGCACTAAACATCACCCCTACCAAATCATCACTCACACATATGTGTATATCCATGCTTGACTCATCCTGCATCTGGGGGATATCTCGCCCAATCCTGGTCACTGCCTTATTTCTACCTGCTTCGTACTCACCTCCCCATGGCAAAAACTTTACACCATTCTGGTTCCCAACACCTCCAACCTCATACCCATCCTCTGACCATCCCTACTCTCTCCTTCTCATGTGCTTTGGAATGCCGTCGGTTTCAACCAGTCCTCGCGGTGCATGATTCTTTCCTCTCACTTCTTCTGCTCCTATTTGCCATAACTGAGACCTGGCTCATCAGTCTGCTCTGCCCACTGGAAGCGACCCTTCTCTTATAGTGGCCTTTCTTCTCCCACACTCTGCTCCCTGATGGTAGGGGGGGAGGGGTTATTGGGCTCCTCTCTTCCTTATCTGCCTAGTACCGAACCTTCATATACCTCCCTCTCTGCCTGTTATGTCTTTGAGACTCACAACTGTCCAGATCTTCTCTACTCTCACCTGTCCATGTGGCGGTTCATATATCGCCCACCTACCTCTATCACCAACTTCTGCCTTCTCTCTCACTTTGAATCCTGGCTCTCTTTCTTTCTTCTTTCTCAGATTCCCCGTTCTCTCTGGGGACCTTCAATTGCCACATGAGACCCCTCCTCTCTCTCTTTGGGGTCTTACCGCTTTCTCTCTCTAACCCAGTGGTTCACAAAAACTTTTTCGGTTCAGGATCCCAAAGCAATCAGATTTTTTTCAAGGCCCCCAAGGGTGATCAGGATTTTTCCGGTCGCCCAAAGTAAAACAAAATGTGTGTATAACATACCTAACAGGTGCAGTGGCAGTTCGTGTCTATCTCAGGACCTCACTCTCTCTCTCTCTCTCTCTCTTCGCTCTCTCGCTCTCTCGCTACTCTGAGAAACTCTCTCGCTCTCTCTCTCTCTCTCTCGTCTCTCTCTCAGACCCTCAATATCCTATATCTCAGACCTCTTCTCTATTCTTCTCTCCAGACCTCAATCTCTCGTCTCTAAGACCAGCACGTTCTCGCTCAGACCTCACTCGATTCGAAGACCCCACGCTGCTGGATCTCAGACCGCACGCTCTCTATCAGACGCACGCGCGCGCGCGCAGACCGCTACGCGCGCCGCGCAGAACGAACGGCGAGCGCAGCACACATGCAAACGGCGCGCGAGAGCAGCAGAATAGAACGCGCGCACGCGAGAGCGCGCACGAGGATCATCAGGAACCTCTCTCTAGATCTCCTCTCTTCTCAGAACTCTCTCAGCTCTCTATATATCTTCTCTCTCTCTCATCTCTCTCTCTCTCTCCTGTCTCGACCTCTCGCTCAGACCTCTCTCTCTCTCACAGACCTACTTCTCTATCTCAGACCTCTCTCCTCAGCCTCCTCTCAGACCCTTCAGACATATCTCTCAGGGACACACTCTCTCAGACCTCTCTCTATCAGCAATCTATATATATCTCTCTAAGATACTCTCTCTCCTCATATCTATCTAAGAACATCTAGTATTAAGACCATCAAACATTCTCTCCTCAGATATCATCTCTCTCGCTCGCTCCTTCTCTCTAATAACCTCTCTCTATCTCTCTATCTCTCTCCTCTCTCTCTCTCGTCCTCTCTCTCTCTATCTCTCTCTTCAGACCCTCTCTCTTTCTCTCTCTCTCTGATCTCTTCTCTCTCTCTCTCTCTATCCTCTCTCTCTCGCTCTCTCTCCTCTCTCTCTCTCAGACTCTCTCTCACTCAGAACTAATTCTCTCTCAGACCCACTCTCTCTCCAGACCTCCATCTCTCTCTCAGACCTCATTTCGCTCAGAACCTCACTATCTCTCTCAGACCTCACACTCTCTCTCTCAGACCTCTCTCTTCTCTCACTCTCTCAGACCTCTATCTCTCACTCTCTCAGACCTATCTCACTCTCTCTCGCTCTTCTCTCACTCTTCAGACTCTTCTCTCTCTCCTATCTCTCTCTCTCTCTCTCTCTCTCTCTTAAGACCTCTCTCTCTCTCTCGACCTCACCTTCTCTCAGACTCACGCTCTCTCTAAGACCCCACTATCTATCTCAAGACATCACTACTCTCTCCTCAGATCTCCTCTATCCATCAGAACCTAACTCTCCGCTCAGACCTCCACTCTCTATTATCAGACCTCACCTATCTCTCAGACCTCTCTCTCTCTCGTTTCTCCTATCAGACCTTCTGAATCTCAGACCTCTATATCTCACTCTCTATCTCTCTCAGACCTCGCTCTCTCAGACTTCTCATATCTCTCTCAGACCTCTCTTTATCTATCTCTATCTCTCTCTCTCTCTATCTCTCTCTCTCTCTCTCTCTCTTCTCTCTCGCGTATCAGAACTCTCGCTCGACCTCTCTCTCATCTCAGACATCTCTCTCTCTCGCCTCTCTCTCTATCGACCTCACTCCTCTCATCAGACCCTCTCTATCTCAGACTTCTCTCTACATCAGAAACTCACTTTCTCTTCAGAACCTCACCTCTCTCAGACCTCACATCTCTCTTCAGACCCTAACTCTCTCTCAGGAACGACACTCTCTCTCTCAGACCTCACTATCTCGCTCACTGCTCTCAGACATCTATCTCATAACTATTTCAGGACCTCTCTCCCTCTCACTCTTTCAGAACTCTCTCTCTCTCTCTCTCAGACACTCTCTCTCGCTCTCTCTCAGAACCTCTCTCTCTCTCTCTCTATCTCTCTCTCTCTCTATCTATATCAGACCTCTCTTCTCTCTATTATTTATCTATCTATCTCTCTCAGACCCCCCTTTCTCTCTCTATCAGACCTCTCTTCTTCTCTCTTCCTAGCTAAGAACTCTCTCTCTCAGACATCTCTCTCTCTCACTATCTATGACCTCACGCTCTCACTCTCTCTGACCTCACTCTCTCACTCTTCTGACCTCACCTCTCACCTCTCTGACACTCCTCTCTCCCTATTATCTGGACCCATCTCTATGACTCAAGCCTCTCTGTCAGACACAGAAGACGGACACTCTCTTACAGACAGATGGACACTATCTCTCACGACAGACGTACACTCTCTCTCAAAGACAGATGGACACTCGCTATCACAACAGACGGACACTCTCTCTCTCACAGGCAGATGGACATCTCTTCACAGACAGGGCGGACCTCTCTATCACAGACAGATGGCCTAATTACTCACTCAGACAGACAGACACTCTAACTCTATCAGACAGACAACAACTCTCACTCTCTCAGACAGGGACACTCTCAATCTCTCAGAAGGACACTCTCACTTCCAGGGAACAGACACTCCTCTCTCAAACAGGCCACTCTCACTCTCTCAGACAGGACACTCTAACTCTCTCAGGACAGACACTCTCACTTTTCAGAAAGACACTCTCACTCTCTAGACAGAAACTACTCACTCTCAGGACACACTCTCACTCTCACTCTCTCAGACACACTCTCATCTCTCAGACACACTCTCAATCTCACTCTATCCAGACACACTCTCACTCCTCAGACACCACTCTCACTCTCTCAGTCACACTATCAATCTCTCAGACACTCTATCTCTCCACTCTCAGACACCCCTCTCTTCTCACTCTCGGGACACCACTCTCTCTTCTCACTCTAGACACACTCTCGCACCTCTCTCAGCACCTCTCTCTCTCTCACTCTATCAGGAAAACGTCTCAGGGAGGGAGGAAAGGCAGGTGATCCGTGTTGCAGGCAGACTCCCTGCACACAGAACAAACAAAGAAACACACACACACAAAGCCACGACCCCTACACACCCAACCACACACACAGAGCCACTACCACACACACCAAGGAAACACTACAAGACACCAAACACCAACACTACATAACACACAACACAACACACACAAACACACCACAACACTACACTACACACCCACACACACACACACAACGCACACACACACACAAGCCCTAGACACATACCACACACCCACACCCACATCACACACAGCCAACACAAACGACAACACCACAGACACAGAAGACACCACACACACACACACCACACAAAGACACACACACAGACACACCAAAGACACACACACACACACAAATACAAACACACAACACCAACAAAGAAACACACACAACACAAAAATACACCACAAAAAAACACACCACTAACACACACACGGCAACAAAGAAATACAACCACCAACACCACGCACACGAATAAATACAACACACACAAAGAGAACACACACAAAAAGAAAATGACATACACACACACAATGATAAAATACACACACAAAGACACAAATAAATGACAAACCACCAACACACACACACAAATAAAACACACACACACACACACACACAATAAATACACACACACAGCAAATAAATACCAAACAAACACACAACAAATAAATACGCACACACACACACAAAAAATACACACACACACACAAATAAATACACACACACATACAAAAATAAAAATCACACACACACACAACACACATCAACAATAAAACACACACACACACACAAATAAATCTCTACACACACACACAAGCCATACTTGACCCACACACACAACCACGACCACACACAAACACACAAACACAGCACACACACAAACAAACACACACCAAACAAGAACACCAACACTAACACACACACACACACACAACACACACACACCACAACCACACACACAATAAATACACAAACACACTACACACTAATAAAAAAACACCACAACAAAACATACACACACAACATAAATAAACACACATAAAAACGAAATACACACACACACCAACACACACACATAATACACACAACACATAAATACACACACACACATACAGTATCTTACACATCGGGAGAGCAGTGGAGAGCAGAGGCTAGCAAAAACGATTTGTATGTGACTGGGGGATAAGGGAGTGTGGGGGGGAGAAAGGATGAGATCCATGGTACAGGCAGCTCCCTGCACCACAGTCACTGGATAGGCAAATGCTACCAGCACCTCTCGTCACCCGCCCCCCCACCTTTCAATTTCCACTTACCCCCGTAGTACTCTTATCAACCCCTGGGGGAGAAGGGGATGGGGACATCGCGCAGGACAGAGGATTGGCAGAGGAAGGAGCGGGAGGCAGAAACCACACACTCACGTTGTGCTCTGCCACAGCCCGCCCCGGCTTCCTCTCTGCCTGCAGCAACTCCCCTAGGCCTGGCCGGCATGAAGCAGTGATGGTGGGGAGGGATGATTGGAGGGATGGTAGGGAGGCTAATCACGGCGCCCCTCTAGGTAAGCCACGGCGCACCAGGGCACCGCGGCACACAGATTGGGGAAAACATCTGCTTATAAACCTCTTTTCTTTTGGCCATCAACGTGGACTGCAGCTGGCGGGGGGGGGTCAGTGGCTCTCTGTGTGTGTGGGTCAGTGGCTCTTTGTGTGGGGGTGTGGGTCAATGACTCCGTGGGTCAGTGGCTCTGTGTGTGGGTCAGTGGCCCTGTGTGTGGGGGTGTGGGGGTAAGTGGCTCTGTGTGTGTGGGTCAGTGGCTCCATGTGTGTGGGTCAGTGTCTCTGTGTGTGTGGGGGTGTGTGGATCAGTGGCTCTGTGAGTCAGTGGCTCTGTGTGTCTGTGTGGGTCAGTGGGTGTGTGGGTCAGTGGCTCTGTGTGGAGATAAACATTTTTTTAGATATATTTATTTATCTTGCCTTTGTCTGTATCCTCCCCTTAAAATTCCGTTAACATGGCCGCGCGATGTCACGTAATGCCCATTGCCATAACAACGAGCCGCTCCGTGACATCACGCGGCATCAAGTTGACATGACAACAGGGCGCATTATGGAGACGAGGCATCACGTGATGCCACATTGTCATGCCTGACGTCTGTGTCTCGTTGTCATGGCAACAGGGTGCGTCATGTGATGTAATTTGTTTTATAAATAATTTTTTAATGTGTCCCGGTTTTTCATTTTGAAAATCTGGTCACCCTAGCATTAATACAGCAAAACTCATTAGTTATTCTTTTAAAACCTGCTCTGAGGGGGTTAATATTCTGTGGGGGAAGGGGAGGGGGGGGGAGAAGAGGCTTAGTCAGTCATAATCTAATGGTCAAGATTGAATTTTAGTTATGGCTCAAAGAAATAACCCACTCCCCTGCACAACGCCCAACTGAATGGTGAGGCATGCAGACATTGATTACAGTACATGGAAAAAAAGTTCAGGAGAAAACGAACATTCAGAGAATGGGCATGCTCTTTACATGCTAACAGGTCTTTATCTGACACAGCATATGCTTCAGGTTTACTCTGCTGCTGATGCTGCTCCTGCTGCTGCTGCTGCTGCTGCTGCTGTTATTATACAGTATCTGTCACTGCCTATGGGCCAATTTTTCATTGAAAGTGTGACCTTTTTTGGTAAACCTACTGCTGCAAATACAATAATAACCTCTTGACACAGAACGTCCTCCCCCCAGTTCCCCACACGTCACTGCACAAGTCCAATTTTAATGATGGCAATATTTCTACTGCAAATAAAAAACTGTGTGTGCTGTCGAAAAGACAGACAATAATTTAACTGTAACAAAAATTAGATTAGGCACAAATTCCAAAGCTGTGTGTATAGCACTTTTTATTGGGTTCAGTTTGTTTCAAAACCTTATGTGGAACTCGCTTCCAGGACATTGACCTGCAATTAGCAAACATAATTAAGATTGAACTGCCTGTCTAGAATTGCAAATGTTTTGTTGCTCAGAGAGAAGTAATGTATGTAAAACAAACATAAACACATTTTATGTAAGTACGGTAGGCCTGTTTCATTGCCTATGTCAGCTGTCACGAAGATGGATAACTAAATCTCTGACTTGGTTAGTCTACAGATTTCGTGCTTATTCTGCAAGGTTTGAGTACCAAAAAAATTAATTAGAAACAATTTGAATCACATTTAGATTGTAAGCTCTTTGGGGAAGGGTCTCGCTTTGCCTTATGTTGTAATTCATCTGTCAAGTGTATCCCCATTCTTTGTACTTTATTTACCTTGTATTGTAATTTTGTAAAGCGCAGTGTAAGCGGCGACACTATGTAAATAAAAGTATACATACATACTAGATTACATAATAAAAACAACAATGATATTAATGCTACTGTTATATTATATTATATTATACAAAACCTCACTCCCGACTTACATCTTTCCTAGAACATTCACAAGTCTCTCAAGTCTATTTCATTCTCTTAAGGAACCTATGTATTAAGAATCACAAATGTCTCTTTTGGCCCAAAAGTGGCGCACAGAAAACTCAATTTCAATGGCGCTTCTGTGCACCTATGTAATAACCTGATATTTGTCCATAAGCTCTGAAAATGCATTTTTTTTTATTTGGCATAAGAAATTGATTGTGCTAGGCATACATTGGGTAATGATACATACTAAAAAATAATGTTTCTGTGCCTCCAAAAAAAGAAGATAGCGCTTCAAAATTCTTCAAGTTGAACTCGTAGTAAAACCTAAAAAGTAATAATAGTTAGCGCAGAATTAAGTTGCTATGTATCAACCCAATAATGTATCGGACGCAGCACATATGTTCCATTGTACAGGTTAATAACATTTATTGTTTTCATGGCTATAATCAGTATTGCTACACTAATAATTTCTATTAACCAACACTAGTTATAAAAAAATATATATACATCTATTCTTTTTCATTTAAATTGCATCAATCAGGGGCGGCGTGTGACGTCACAGCGCCGCTGCATATAATCCACTAGAGCCTCCGACCGGCAACAAAAAAAGCTGCCGTAATAGAGGCTCACACGCAGGCCTCTGCGTAAGGGTAAGAAGGTGAGAGCCCTGGATTTGTCCCATTTTGCACATAGCCCGCGACCCCAGTGGAGGAAAAAGCAAGATGGCGGCGCAGAGGGCGGACGTGAGCGCGCATCACTGAGCCCTGAGAAGGAGCAGGGTGAAGAGGACATAGCTGCAACAATAACAAGGCAGGATTTAAAGGAAATGTATCCAGACATGCAGTCTATGTTCCAGTCTGCTTTGGATAAAGCAGTGCAGAAATTTAATCTGACATATCTGCCCTGTCTAAAAGAACCACGGATCTGGAATCTAAAATGGACGCCTCCCTGCAAAACAAGTGAATACAGACGATGAAGTCCTGAGGCTCAACAAGGAGGTAAGAGCCATGAGAGACAATCTGGACGATTTTGAAAATAGGGAGCGCAGGCAAAATTTGCGAATCTGCCACATCCCAGAGTCAGTGACTGTGGAGGCACTGCAGCCTTATCTTAAAAGGCTGTTTCTCTCAATTGATCCCTAACTAGAAGACAGCGAACTGTTAATTGACAGAGCTCACCGAGCACTGGGTCCAAGATTTGATGACCCTAAAAAAAGCAGGATGTGGGGCTCCGGCTTCATCAATACGCGGCTAAAAACAACATAATAAAGGGAAGCAGAAACAGGGGATCAATAGACTTCGAAAACTCCCCCATCCAGATCTTCCAGGATTGTCAAGGATGAGTATAAACAGACAAAGAGGATTACGACCGGTAACATCGATTTTACAAGAAAAGGGAATTTGCTATCGGTGGGCCTTTCCGTTTTGCCTTAATGTCAACCATGGAGGACGGCAGGCCTCACTTCGTTATCCGGAGGAGTCTTCAGCTTTTCTCTCGGTGCTGGGTCCGGAGCCCAAGAGCAGAACGAATCAACAAGGCTAATCCCAGAAAAATAGCTCAAATGAGAGAACGAGTACCCGAGGAGCGAATAATTAAGACTGGCCAAGCACCTGCGATGTTCCATGGGTGATTTTTATTTGATGGTCACCAAGCCCTTGAAGGGTCCATCGGAGCCCACGAGGGTCTATCTGACTGATGAGCCTACAATCCAGAGTCCTCTAAGAAGCCAAAGTTGCAGTTTTTTTTTGTTTTGTTTTTTGTTGTCTTGTTTCTCTCTGTCTCCTTTTCTTTGATTTATTTGTTTGGCTATCAAGATTATTTGTCTTTTTTTCTGGGCAATAAGAATAACTCTACAGAGGACAGAGGCCCCTCTGAGTATAGAAGAGACTAAGATCTGTTTGGAGCAGGGGAAATAACTTTTCATGAGCCCGGAAAGGCCCGCCAGGTCAATCCATGTAGGGACTGGCCGCAAAACTGGGATGAGTGGCTGGTTACACTCATCTTATTTTTCAAGTTCATTTTTGTTTAGTTTTGTTCTCCAAGTTCCATTTTTGTGAAAATCCCCTCCCCCTTGTTTTTGGTCCAATGCCCCCCTTTGTTTTCACAACCATCGAGATTTTTGGAGCATAACTTTCACAATAGAGAGAGTTCCGCGATACTGGAAATGGCTAGTCAAACGCCATTGAAGATAGTTTCTTTTAATGTTAAGGGCCTGAACAGTAATAGTAAACGTAGATTGGCCCTAAAAGAATTTAGGAGTCTGAAAGCAGATATTGTTTTTTTTGCAAGAGACACACTTTGACACTCAGGATCCCCAAACACTTTTAGCGGGATGTATCCTATAGCACTCTATTCGTCTTTTACAAGCAAATGAAGAGGTGTAGCAATTTTGATAAAGCATGGTATCAGTTCCAGATATTGTAGATTGTAAGAGAGACCATGAAGGGAGTCCCTTGTGGTCCATGGTCTACTCTCAGGTCTACATATCACCCTAGCGAATGTATATGCACCTAATGAAGAACAAATTGATTTTTTTTTTTAAATGAAAACCTGGAATCTTTCGGGTACATCCGAGAACAGCCAATAATTTTAGGCGGCGACTTTAATATGGTCCAAGACCTAGATATGGAAAAATCCACTCATCCGGGGCAGTCACACTCTCCAATGGTTTATAGTGTATAAAAGAAATTTAGACTGTTAATTAAAGAGTTCGGTCTCTTCGACGCCTGGCGCCACTCACATATAGGTCAGAGAGATTATTCTTTCTACTCAATTCCACACAACTTTTATTCTAGAATTGATAACATATTTGTAACCCCTAATATTTTGGAAGTGCTAGTTCCCTCAGACGTAGGCTCTATTACTTGGTGGGGTCACGTGATGATTTAATTTGACCCCCTATTTGCCAAGATTCAAACATTCCATTGGAGAATGAACGATTTATTACTAAATACTCGGAAATTAGCACACAAATTGGAGACTCACTCAAAACCTGTATCCAGCTTAATAATGGGTCAGTAGAATTGACAGCAATATTATGGGAGGCGCATAAGGCCACGATTAGAGGACAGCTTATTTCAATGACATTCTATAGAAAGAGAATAAAAATGGACAAACAAAAATATTTAATAGAAAAAATTGTAACATTGGAAAGTTCACACAAAAAGAAACTCGTTGAGGAAAATCTATAAAATACTGAGCCAGGCAACGGAGGAGATTAAGAGATTTGCAATTGGAGGATGTAGAGAAGGCCCTTAAATGGACCAAGCAGACATATTATGATAAGGGAGATAAGGCAGATCTTTTACTGGCAAACAAACTCAGAGGGATCAGGGTGAGAGCTTCGGTCCCTGCTATTAGGATAAAAGGAGGGGGAGTTACATACAATCCCTCAAAGATTGCAGAGGAATTTGGTAAATTTTATGCGGATCTTTATGATCTAGATATTTGAACCCCGAATGCAAAAATCTTGGGCTCTATCCAATTCGAGAATTATTTGAGAGATTGCAATCTCCCATAATTGACAGAGGAGGTTCATAAAATTTTAAATGCAAAAATATCTCAGATCGAGCTTGGGAGGGCAGTTAGTTCTTTGAAGCCCTCAAAGGCCCCTGGCCCAGGCGGTTTTCAAATTTGTTTTATACATTTTTTTTTAGGAATTCTAGGGCCTTCTCTGCATCATTTATTTTATGATTTCTCAGCAGAAAACAAATCCCCCCACAAATGACGAAGGCTAATATAGTGGTGATCCCTAAAGAGGGTAAGGCTCCTCTATGTTGTGGCAGCAACAGGCCAATCTCGCTTCTTAATACGAATCTGAAAATCTATAGTAACGTTTTGGTAAATAGGTTGAATCCAATTCTTCCTAGATTAATACTGTGCATTACAATCAGGTGGGTTTTGTGAGTGAACGCCAGACGTCAGATAATGCAAGAAAAAAATACAGGCATACCCCGCATTAACGTACGCAATGGGACCGGAGCATGTATGTAAAGCGAAAATGTACTTAAAGTGAAGCACTACCTTTTTTCCACTTATCGATGTATGTACTGTACTGTACGTCATATACGTTCATAACTGATGTAAATAACACATTTGTAACAGGCTCTATAGTCTCCCCGCTTGCGCACAGCTTCGGTACAGGTAGGGAGCCGGTATTACTGTGCAGGACTTGCTGACAGGCACATGCGTGAGCTGCTGTTTGCCTATTGGGCGATATGTCCTTACTCGTGAGTGTACTTAAAGTGAGTGTCCTTAAACCGGGGTATGCCTGTATTAATGTTATTGACCAGATACATGTCTAAATTGAAAGCGGTGTTGCTGAGTTTGGATGCAGAGAAGGTGTTTGATAGGATAATGAAGAAAAAAATCAAGCGCAAATAACATAACTTAAAACAAACAACATTAAATAATATACTGTCCTTAGAGAGTGCGGCTCCCGACACAGGATTCAGACCAAATCCAACCAAGCAGTATTATACTATTTTGCTTTTTCCTTTTTTGTATATGGATATCCCTTCCTTTTCTATGGATCTGGAGTACTTATCTGGAAACTAAAGTTGGTAACTTCTAATAACCACAACGCCTTACTATCACGTTGTACACGTGAGTGCAAATTTTATAGAGCTATCAGCATTGATTTCATTGTTGGGGTTGACAATATTGCACTATTTGGTATCTTTACTTCTCTTCCATGTCCTGATGTGATTTGCGCACCTGTTTCTTCTTCATTTGATAGGATAAGGTGGGACTTTCTGGATAAAACACTAGAGGCATTCGGATTCTCTTAGGGTTTTCTACAGGGAGCACGGGCCCTCTATCAGTCGCCGACGGCCACTTTGAAGATTCCAGGTGGGGGGGGGGGGGAGTTTGATACACAGTTTGATAACAATTAAGAATGGTACGAGACAGGGGTGCCCCTCTCTCCTCTTCTTTTTGCTTTAATAATTGAGCCTCCTGTGGCCACCATCGTGGCCACCATAATGGGCTCCCCAAATATACAAGGGATCAAAATAAAAGATGAATATTATAAATTGTCACTATTCGCAGATGATATTATTTTTACTATAATTAACCCATTGACATCCCTCCCGAACTTACAATCCTCCCTTCAGAGATTTGGTGAACTGTCTGGGTATAAAGTTAATATGAGATAGCCAGAAGCTTTAAATTTGACTCTAACTGAAAAGGAGGGCGAGGTCCTTAAACAGCATTTTGATTATAAATGGAAAAAGACTCACCTGAAATATTTGGGGATATATCTTACTATAAATATATGTATCCTGATCTTTTTCCAAAGATAAAAAAAGATTTTCAAATTTGGAACTCTCACTGTATCTCCTGACTAGGATGTATTACGGAGGTAAAGATGAATATCCACCGCAGACTATTGTTTCCAGACTTTATCAATATCTATCCCATATACAATTATAAAAGATATTCAAATCCGAATTATGCAATTTATTTGGAAGCATAAACAATTGAGAATAGCCAGATCAATTATGTTAGATGCTAAAGAAGGAGGTGGGTCTGGCAGTCCCAAATATTTTAAAATACTATGTAGCTTCACATATTAAACAAATGGTGTATTGGCATTTCCCGAGAGGGGTATATGCCTTGGTGGATTTGGAAAGCTCGCTCAAATACCGGATTGGGCTGCCCTCTTTATTATGGTCGGAATCTGGGACAGGTTCTGGGAGACAATTGGAGTCGGCAGTAATCTGGATTACTTTGAAACTTTGGCAGATGGCCAAAAAGAAATATAGGGTTATGTCGACTCCATCTAGGCTCACACCCCTGTTTGGCAACCAGGGTTCTTCCAGGATTTCGGGGACAGAGTTTTGAAATTTGGCAAAGAGGGATTCTGGAGGCGGGAGACGATAGAAAAGGACAAGTTAATGTCGTTTGAGGAGTTGATGAGAAAGTATGGCCTCCCCCAAACTGAGCTGTCTAGGTACACCTATTGTAATCATATTAAGAGATACAGTAAAGAAAGAAATGACTGTGGATAAAGTTGTTAAGGAAGAGATTAATCCTCTGGATACACCATTTTTACATAGTAAATGAAAAAATAAATGTTTTTTTTTAATCCAAGCCAGAGTAAATGACACTTTATAGACACATTTGATCATTTAGTTAATCAAGATTGAAAATGTACGTAACACAGAAAAGATTGAAATTTAAACAAAATCTAAAAAAAAGGAGGAAAAGACAGCATTACAGAATTTGAAAAACAAAGTTAGGAATTGTCTTGATGGAGAAAGAGAAATATGTGGAAGAGGTATTAAATATTTTAAGTGATAAATGCACTTATGAAAAACTAACAAAAGATCCAACTGGAGATTTTCTAGTACAAATGAAAGACCTTTCAAATATGGCAAAGCAACAAGATATTATTACAAAAGAGGAATGTTCCGTTATCTTTATTGGGAATCCCAAAATAGCAGCAATATACAGTACCATCTGCCTAATATCCACAAAAATCTTTTTAATCCACCAGAATGTCCTATAATTTCTGGCATTGACTCTATTAGTTCAAATTTGACTCAATATTTGGTTTATTTTTGGAAGATTTGAATTAGAATAATATTCATTGAAAGTTTACTTCCAATTTCAGATTGGAATTCTTAGATTTTTTTTCATCTGTGGTAAATAATATGGTGAAAACTAAAACCTTTTATAAAAAGATAGATAGCAACAGCTATTTATTTTCTTATTTTCTTGGAAATCAAATATACCGTATGGATAATTAAAACAAATAACAAGAAATTGCATGGATGATATAACATATCTACAGCAAACTGAGATTTGAATACAAAAATGTATTGAGAGAAAGTTCGAGACACATTTAGTTTAAACAGCACAACAGAAAGACTTTGAAATGAAAAGAGAGGATTTTATGAAAATTAGTAGAACAGAATTTTATTCCGTTTGTAACTAAATTTAATTAAGCGTCTAAAAATATAGAATATATTTGAAGAAACTCTACAGGATTTTACAACAGAAGCCATATTTAAATAAAATACTGCCTAAAATTCCCACAAGTATCATTACTAGAGTGAATAAAATCAAGCAAAATATTGCTCCCAGCAGACAGAATATCAGTAAAACCGCTGGAAGGAAACCTGGTTACATAACTCAGTTCCCAAAGGTTTCTTTAACGGCTCGAAATATAAATATTGCCTTTATCGCAACCAATCAAATCAGTTTACAGTAGTTCTAACACCACCAATTTCAAGTTAAAGATGTTATTAATTGTATACAAGTGATATACTTGATTGAGTGCCCTCAAAAAGAAAATTAAAAAGTAGAATTGGTGAACATGTGAATAATATATTAAAAGGGGTAGAAACTCATAGTTGATCCAGTTCTGTAGTGTTCATCTTTAAGGGTTCTCATTGAGCTAGATCCTGAGAAGTCAATAAAATGTATTATCATGATGTTACTCCTATACAAATCATATGCAACACAGATCCACAAACCTCCATTCATGTTAGCGCATGGAAATAATGTTACCATAATTAGGTCACATCAAAACCTGCCGTTACTCACATCCAGATCATGATTATCATAGAGTTATTTCAGGGAATAGCCTACAAGGAAAAAGGGCAGGTCTTAAGTGCTACCCAAATGATTGTACTGAGTATAGGACTTAAGCCTTTCATTATGTGTCCTACAAAGATATATATTATGTATCATATAAATGTCTGAGCCACATCAAGAGATGAATCTGATAATGTGTCATGTTCATGTAATTAACTATACTATGCTGTGTAGTGATTCAAGTGAATATAGAATAGGTTTGTCTGGACTAATATGGTATAGAATCTTGACTGTATTAAGTATGGGTGTACAATAACGTATCTACATAGTATAACAATAATTACGATGATAGAGAAGCTCGGAACAAAACTTTTAATCACACACAGTTACTTGACTTTGTGTGAATAATAAACACAGAAAGATATTACAAAAAAACACCAATAAAGAACAAACTATTTACAAAGTCATCCTCTCATTTTTCTTCGAGCCAATGTGCCAGGCTCACTCACCCCCTGAAACAAGGCCTGCCATGCCTCTCTTTTCATGGGCACTGGAGTTGGTGTGGGTGACTCCACAGAGGAAGAGGTGGAGTGGCCAGCACCATTGAGACCCCTGATGCAGGCAAGGACTCGCTGGATGCTGCCAGTGTGCTCATCATGGAGGACACTTGCATGGTCTCAATTTGCTGTTGTTTTGCCCATGTCAGCCCATTGAAAGCTGCTGTGGTCTGCCCCTTGCTGTTTCTCATTGCATTAATGTGCTAGAGCAGCAGGAGCTCCGGCTGGAGCAGTAGCAGCAGGAACAACTGGAGGAGGAACATTCAACTCCTCAGAAGGAACCTCGGTGAGGTTGAGGGTGATGGTTTCCTCCTAAGCCTGATCTTACTCCACTGGCTGAGCAGCCTCAGGCAATGGATGTCTGCTTGATGGTCCTAAAAAGAAATTACATATTATAATAAAATGTCATACAAAACGTTAGATTTAGATTACATTTTTTAACATATCTATTTATTTAGAGAACATTTTAGCAGGATAACAACAGAAGCTCTGATCCAGAAACTCCCACACACAAGAAGTAAAGCTGAGGCATATCATCCTCTTGTGGATGTACCATGTGACTGTTAAATGTGACTTTATATGCCTTATAAAAGGCCTGTCATATACGATTTGTTTGGAGGTTAATGACCCCTCTTCCCTACTTTGAAGCCAATTACTCCCCACCTCTTAAGTAGCAGTGGAACACTGGTATATTTAGACATTTCTTCAATTACATGCCTTGGCTGGGCTGCAGGCTTATACGCTTTGGTCAAAAAGTTTAACTAAATCACCTTTACTTATAAGAAGACAAACAGTTAAGTATTTAACTATATATTTTCTGTCATATTGGATGTAGCATTGGGAATCTTTGTTGTCGTATAATTAAAAAAAATAGCGAGAAAGTTTGGGGACTATTAAGAGTATTATGTTTGTTAGAGATAGAAATTGACACGGAAAATATGGATTATAGGTTTCCACAAAAGAAATTTGAGGAAATAATGAGTGTGGTAAAGGCCACATAGTCTAAGAAAAAGCAACATTAATGGAGTTTCAGTTGGTATTGGGGCATCTGATATTTGTCGTTAGGATTATGTCATGGGCAGGGTCTTTTTTAGATGCTTGGGGTTAAGAAGGGTGAACCTTTTATAAGGATAACACAGGAAGATTTAAGCATCCTCACCATGCTTTATTATTATACTTAATTTGAGGTGGAGAATAGGTTATTTATTTATGGGGGGTAAAATAGCTGTATCAGATGGGGTTTAAACGCAGGGTATTAGGCATGCGAGGGGCATGGTGAATAAAGTGAGATGTTACCTTGCTAAAGGGTCACGTGGAAGGTTTGGGATTCACCTGCAATCTTCCTTTTACAGAGGGGGGAAACGTCACTGGTGGCGACATTGAAGCTCGATTGTTAGCTTGGTAAATCTGCTGTATATTTGATTACAATGGTTGAAAATGTCTTGTTTATTTCAGCTGGGATGTCTCATTGAGCAAGCAGCCAATTTCCCCTCTTCTAGTTTTCATTACACACACATGATGAAATTGAAATGTTACGAGGCATTATGCAAGATTTCATTAAATCTAACTGATAACTGGAGTGAGGGGGCAATACACTCCACCCCTCGATGGGGTGGGAGGTTACACAAGGGCCTCCAATAGTGAGGGGTGGCACATGGGCCCCGCTGGCATGAGCCGTGAGGCAGGGCATCATGGAGGGGCGCAAGCTGGGCGGTAGCCTCCATGGCAGAGCATCACAGAGGGGCGCAGGACGGTCGCCCACAGTGGTTGCGGGCGGTGGTGGCAAGACTTCCGCCTGCCCCAGTGCAGGTGGTGGCAGAACAAAATGGTCACCCACAGTGGTTGCCGCAGCGGTTGCCAGCGGTGGCAGAACAAATCGGAAGCCTGCAGCGGTTGCAGGCGGTGTGGTGGCAAGTTGGCACCGCAGGAGGCCCCCGCAATGGTCGTGGTGCTTGGGGCAGCAGGTGATTCCCCTGACATGGTTCGATGACACGGAACTGGCAAAGGAGGAAGATGAGGCTCTTCCCGGATCCCCACCTAGGTCGCTTCCCCCTTCAACGCCAAGGACAGGTGACAGAATTTCGGAAGTGGGTGCCAGAGGCGGATCAGGTCGGCTTGCTTTGCCCGGTAGACTTATGGGCGTTGGGGACCACCCAGTCATGGATTTAGTGTGAGCTTCAGTGGCTCCGGGTACATGGGAGGGTTACACGGCGGCTTGGCGAGACTACTCAGGTTCTGTAAGCAGGTTGGAGGGGGACGTGGTGTGGTCTTAGCCAGGGATATGAGGCCTCCTCAGATCCTGCTCATTAACGCAGGATGTAACTGGCCAGGGGAAGTGGGCATGCATGACTCTTCTATGACAGAATACATCAGGCCAGGAGGAATGCTTATATTGGTACACATGTAAACAATGATGAGAACGATTATGGACTCGATGTGGGGAGCCTTCTGTATATGTTTACGAATAAAGTTGTGGCTGTTTAACCCCAGTTTGGTATCTGGTGGTTATTAAGGGAAGGGGGTATTTAGACTTCACTTCTCATGTTACCATTGGCGATTCACAGAACATTCATGTCTTTCATTAAGATAGAAATAAATGTATCTGTCTGTCTCATTTTTACATGTACATGCATTGTAAGTGACATGTTTATGTTGGTAGAAGTGAGCATGTGTTCGTGGCATAGGTTGACAACTTGATCTGTGCCAAACAATCATGGTTGCTTCCAATAAGCAAAGTGATGAACTGTATTTCATTGTAAGTATTTTATAGCTTGCTAAATCCAAGAACATGTACCCCCCGTTGGGATTATTATTATCACTTACAAGGTTAAGGACCTTAAAGGATTATACTATTTACTTGTAAAGTGTAATTCCCCTCTCCCATCACATGGTACAGGGCTACTAGGCAGAACTCTAGCCACTCCAACCTTCTAGAAAGGGTCTAGCCTGCCACCTGGTATATGATGACTTTGCAGAATCCAAACCACTCCCCCTTAAGGCATAGTGACCAGTGATGTCACTTGTAGCTGTATCTAGTGAAGCTGGTGGATTCTAGATTCAGGTCCCAGGAGGAGACACAGAAGGGGGATCTCATAGAATAAGTCATGTTTATGTGTAAAGCTATATGTTTAATGATGTCTTGTCACCTTTATTATTTTATAGTTAGGGAAAATGCCTCTCTTAGTCATAGCCCATAGTAATGGTCAAAGGTTATTTGTCTGCCCTGAAAGAGGAGGATGCATGTACTCTGGAGGGAATCCTTTTAAATAAAGGGTTCTGGAGTACTGTGGGATTGGTCTATACTGCCTATTTTTAAATGTGAGCCCCTTCGGATTCCTTGGAATAAGGAGGGTACCTCTAGAGTGACGGGATATGTATCCCCGACTATGGAAGTATTGACGAAGTTGAGACATTTGGGTGTCTGGCATAACAACATAACAGCATTTAGGATGAAGCCATTTTGTGTGAATATTTCAATCCGCCATCTTGTCTTGTCTTTGTGAGTCTAATTTCTGTGTTTCATTTCTGTATAAACAAATGTGTGAAGCAGAGGAATGGAATTTTTTCGCTCCTAGCTAAATTTATTGACTCTTCCTCATCCAATCAGCTTCAAATTGAAAGTGTAAACAGGCTAAAAGTTATGAGAACCCATGAGATAAGCTTAGATTCTTGCAGTAGAATTTATTCTCATAACATATTGCTAGGCGACAGAATAGGCACATCCCATTTAACCCCAGAATGGTTTCTAGCTGACAGGTAGTTATACAATATTGTTATGTATTACAAAATGACATCAACTTTAATATTGTTATGTATTACAAAATGAGGTAATGTTTAGTAACGTGCAAGCCCCCCCATAAAGGGGTGGAGCTTTAGGATTTAGGGTATAAATATATGGCATACCATGTTTATTGTGGGGAGAGCTTTTGTTTTGAAGCTGTCTCCGTTGTGCACTTGACTTGAATAAATTCACGTGTTATTCTGTTTCAAAATAACCTCAGACTGTGTTTTTTATTTACGCTTTTCACAGTATCTACCATGGGTCCTGGTGAGAAAGAGTCTAATCCAAACGCAGGGACAGTGAATACCATGCAGAACCAGTGCTAAGGATACCAAGTCCAGAAGCTCCCTAGGATACTGGTGAGAGCTACCAGGGAAGAATACCTAATGCAACTGTATTATTTGCCACTCATTGTTGAAGAGAAGATGTCCTTATAAGTGGAACCAACTCAAAAGGGCAAATATAGCTCTTGTCTGTACTCATAAAGTTTCTGGCGTCCATCATTCTACCTCATAGCATACCCGCCCAGCCAGCAGCCTGAGAAGGTAAACAGAGACGATGAGTACCACTGTACATAAGTCAACTCGATATAGCACTCATTTTAAATCTGGGTAAAGAAGGGTTACAGACATAAAAGGCATTTGGTTGTAAAGCCATGTCACAGATTTAGAACTTATTTTTATCGTGATGTAAGAGATGTGTGCAGAGGTACGCAATGGAGACCGTTTTAAGGTGAAACTAAAATGAGGCTTTATTGCGCCTGTTCCATTAACGTGGCAAAAAACATTCAAAATAAACAAAATAAAGGCCTTCTCCGCTTTGGAGAATATCTACACCTTTACTCCGTCCCTTTCTAACTGGGTGGGTAGCTATGCTAGTTACCACCACCAAACATATATAGATATACAACAGTCCAAGAAGAAAGTCTCTTATCTGTTTCTAGTAGCTGTAGGGAAAGGCCTCTCTGCCCTCCTAGGTCAGCACGCTTGTGTGCTATGGCAATGTCTGTGTCCAGGTATAGAGGTCTGGTCCCCTTGTCTTGCTATCAGCATACAATCCTTCTGCAGCTCAAGACACCTCTGGCCAGCCCTAGTTGTGGACTAAGGAAAATCTTCTTCCTGTTTCTCAGAATAGGCCTTTTCTAACACAGTCTTAATCAGCCAGGTGGAGTCTGGTTGATTGCCTGTGCAATTAACCAGCCCACTGCTGAAGTTAGACATTTTTTCTCAACAGTGACAAGTCCCTGTTACAATGTAAACCATGTGCAAGGGGACCTGCAATACCATCATATTAGGAAATATTGAATTAATGGATGCATTCAACCTAATTGAGATCTGAATATTAAAAGAAATAATGGAAAACATGTTCATTTAAATGCCCCCTGCAGATGCACTTACTAGAATTCCCTCCTACAGTTTCTGTATGTTCTCCCTACCTACCAATTAGATTGTAAGCTCCTCGGAGCAGGGACTCCTTCCTTAATGTTACTTTTACAGTATGTCTGAAGCACTTATTCCCATGATCTGCTAATTTATATTATTTGTTATTTATATGAGATGTATTACTACTGTGAAGCGCTATGTACATTTATGGCGCTATATAAATAAAGACATACAATTTAAATGAATGTCAGTATTTATGTAACTGACCAAAAAGCTAATGTTTTTTTCATTACCATAGCAAAACCATGGCAAATAGGCAGGCTTAATATTGCAGTTATTAGTCAGGTTAAAACAATGTTTCCCACAATGTACAGTATTAATCATACATTTCCCATGTGAGTAACACAACTGTACTCATAATAAGAATATTTTATTCATTTTCAATTTAGATCTTGAGTATGACGATGGAATAAAGCAATAACATGGAAAAATAATCTTTCAACTGGTGTAAAAGGTTTAAATATGAATAGGGCACATTCAATTATGTCAGCTACACCTCCAATATCCAGAAGTGATTGATGTCGTGCTATAGTTTGATCATATTCAAAGATATACACAGATGAATAGAAGAGATTTTTGTCAGTAAAACAAAAAAAAACCATGAAGCACAGAATAAATAACTACTCATTGGGATCCTTAATATACTTTTCTTAGTAAGCCAATCAGGGTCCCCTAGCCAATTCTTCAAAATTGGCTTCCAACATCTTCCAAGTCACCATGGGTGTTATTTACTAACTGCAAAACTAGGCAAAACTAGTGCAAAAAAGCACCATCATTATTAAAGAAAAGGAATCCTATTGAAAGTTATTTTATTTATTTTTTTTATCAATGTGGCTCAATTCTTTTGCACTGATTTTGTAGTTGGGAGGCTTTTGTTGTAATTATGACTAATCAGTCCCTTTACAATCTGCTCTGTGTACCCCACAAAGGGAGGCAACTAGAAAAGGTGTCTTAAACATAATCTGTCTCCCCTTTATCTGGGTGCATAACTGCATCGAGGGGGATCACCTTTGCTGGTCGAAATCAACAAAGTCAAATAATCAACTTCGGGACCAAGAATATCAGAACCCTTAATAGCAAACGCCTAGAACGCTGCACCATAATTGTAGCCTGAGAACTCAGGTGTTATGACATCTGTGCCCTAAGCATGACCCAGCAAGCAGGCAAGGGGGAGCTCAAGGAAGTAGGAACAGTTGATTTTGCCATCAAGGACACCTCATGACTCTCCATTTTAAACCAAAAAGGAGCCAAAACACCACTGTCATCAGTGTGTATGTCATGACTCGTGACACAAATGACGAAACTCAGAAGGAATTCTGAAGGAAACAGATGTATTCTTCTCAATTACTTCAAACCAGAGTCAGAAGTGACCTTTCAAATACAGTCAATGCGTGGAACATTTAATCACCGACAACAATACCCTTTTCCATCAGAAAAACAAGCACAATATACCATAACAATACCCATGATATAAGCATTGGCACTTGGTCAACTACATCCTTGTTAGTACCCAGGATTGCAAAGATGTTCGCATCACCCAAGCTATGGCAGGAGCTGGTGACTGCTGGACTCATCTACTCAGTTATATCTATCAACTCACTTCCAAGCGATGCCGAGTGAAGATCAATGT
The DNA here is from genome assembly GCA_036426205.1 of Ascaphus truei. Taxonomy (NCBI): domain Eukaryota; kingdom Metazoa; phylum Chordata; class Amphibia; order Anura; family Ascaphidae; genus Ascaphus; species Ascaphus truei. Next base: position 136,227,385 of record CM071570.1, read on the forward strand.
CAAAGAAAACACGGACCAAGTCAAGCGTGATCTATCCACCAAGAGCTTCAATACAAAAAATGGTGAATGTCAACCACTAACTGTGGGATATTGTCCACCATCATGAGCACCTACACAGAGGCACTTAGATTTTCAACCAGGAAAAATCAAGACAGGATTCATAAGAATGAGCAGGAGATCCAAGTGTTGATCGACTGCAGGTACAAGGTCTTTTGTTCTTGACAGAATTATATCAACTCAAAGCTAAGAACATTGAGTAATCAACAGGCCTAAGCAGAGGTCCAAAGAATGAACCACAACATAAAGAACAGATGGTGGGAAGACCAGGCAAAGGAGATCCAACATCTTGCTGCATTCTAGAATATGTGAATTATTTTGTTTGCCACCAAAGCCATCTATGATTTGAACACTCAGAGACCAGAGAGCAAAGCAGTCAATGCTCGTTGGAAATGGCATTTGGAAGACCTTCTGAATCGAGACTCTGATGTTGACACAAGTGTTCTTACTTCCATCCCACAACACCAAGTCACAACTCAGAATCCCTACAACTCTTGACGAGGTGGGGAAAGCCATCAATCAGATGAAGAACAAAAATGCCTCTTGAGCAGATTGAATCTTTGCTTCTATCTTTAAGCAGGGAGGGGAGGAGCTCCCTTTCCTACTTTTACTTTCGGTTTTCTGTACCTGAATCCCCTATCGCCTTTCCTATTTTGAATTCAAATAAATTAAAAATGAAAAAGAAACATCTATACGCACAATTACGATTGATATACTTATTCATGTTTGAGGAGGTCAGTCCCAGTCATTAATGTAATAATAAAACATTTGTTTCTCGTTTAAACTTAATAAATATCTAGATATAATCAGATATTTATCAGAAAATGTTTGTAGATCTGTCAGAAACCTGGAGTCTGTCCAAGATGTGCAGCTATTTGTAATTACACTATACATTTTTTAAATCTATTTGTGTTATATTCAATGACTGTCTGCAATGATTATTCTTTATTGTTACGTTCATAGTGTATCTGTATAAAAGTTGTCAATCCATATGTATTATGTTCCTTCGCTCCCCCCCTCCCCCCCCCCGACCACAAAGATGATAAAGATATTTGCAGGCCTAAACGGAATTTGACTTAAATCACTTGTGAAGCTACTTTTTTTTTAATACTCTGGATACAAAATAGCCTTTTAGTTGCTTGGGTGTGTTTGGTATCACAATTATTTTACAACTGTGCTTCTTTTGACATGTGTGATATCACTAGATAGACTGGGTTACCTTGATTTGATTTATTATAATTTTCCTTTAATTGACTATTTATTATTGTCATCATTGGCAACCGATAAGACAGGAAAATGTTAACTTAATTCAAATGCGTTTGTGCTGTACTGGGGTTTTTTTTTCCTTTGCCCTTTATTGATGGAGTGGTGAAAGGAAGAACATTCTAAAGATAATAGAAAAGCATTCAGTATTATTGGCATTAACTGATGCAGGAGAATAGAGATTGTACTCTGTAACTGTTACCATTACATTATGCAGATCCACCTACAGGATCTCCACCATTGCCGCTGTTTTTTCTCAACCACGCTGCAACATTGTTTCATCTCAAGTTCATCATGTCAATGAGATCACAATAAAATGATGAAGTATTTGATTACATTACAAAGTAGTGATAAAGAACAAGTGCACATCAGTTAATAGCTGGATAGTGTTGGGGTAGTAATATGGGAACATTACTTGATTTAGCTTATTGGGACATGGCTCTGTCAATACTAATTGCAGTGGAAATGTGTCTTTGCCTTGTTTTTGTTGTTTATACCCAGTCATGACTTTTTCTGCAGTGCAATGTCATTCTTATCTTGCAAGGTGCCCATTGCATGCCAAAGTGCAGGAACATAGGTATATCAGTTATAGTTCAAAAGCGCAATCGGCAAAGGGGGTTGCAATTTGTAGTATTTAGTATTGAGATATATATATATATATATGTTTTATTCTGTAACGTTTATAGATGTCATGCCTGTATATTGTATATGGTAGCACAGATAATCCAAATGCAACCATATAGGCAACAAGATCTCTAGCATAGTTAGTAAACAACTTCATATTTGTGCCTCTATTAGAAGACCTTAGAAGACTATTACTTCGTACTCCATATAGTAACAATGTGCTATTTATTCATTACATACATGGAAGCCTCTGAATGTTCATTTTGTATTGTATTGTATTGTATGTCTTTATTTATATAGCGCCATTAATGTACATAGCGCTTCACAGTAGTAATACATGGGGTAATCAAATAAATAACAGATAATATAAATAACAGATCATGGGAATAAGTGCTTTAGACATAAAAGTAACATTTCGGAAGAGGAGTCCCTGCCCCGAGGAGCTTACAGTCTAATTGGTAGGTAGAACGTACAGAGACAGTAGGAGGGAGTTCTTGTAAGTGCGTCTGCAGGGGGCCAAGCTTTATGTATCGTGTTCAGAATATCCACAGTGCTATTCATATGCTTCTTTAAGCAAGTGTGTCTTAAGGTGGGTCTTAAAGGTGGATAGAGAGGGTGCTAGTCGGGTACTGAGGGGAAGGGCATTCCAGAGGTGTGGGGCAGAAAGTGAGAAAGGTTTATGGCGGGAGAGGGCTTTAGATACAAAGGGGGTAGAAAGAAGACATCCTTGAGAAGAACGCAAGAGTCTGGATGGTGCATAACGAGAAATTAGGGATGAGATGTAAGGAGGGGCAGAAGAGTGTAAAGCTTTAAAAGTGAGGAGAAGAATGGAATGTGAGATGCGGGATTTGATCGGAAGCCAGGAGAGGGTTTTCATGAGGGGAGATGCTGAGACAGATCTAGGAAAGAGTAGAGTGATTCTGGCAGCAGCGTTTAGGATAGATTGTAGGGGAGACAGGTGAGAGGCAGGAAGGCCGGACAGCAGGAGGTTACAGTAATCAAGACGGGAGAGAATGAGGGCCTGAGTCAGAGTTTTAGCAGTCGAGCAACAGAGGAAAGGGCGTATCTTTGTTATATTGCGGAGGAAAAAGCGACAAGTTTTAGAAATGTTTTGAATGTGAGGGGCGAATGTGAGAGAGGAGTTGCAGTGTGACCCCTAGCAGCATGCTTGGGCTACTGGGTGAATGATTGTAGTTCCAACAGTAATGTGGAGGAGGTAGTAGGGCCAAGTTTGGGAGGAAGTATGAGGAGCTCTGTTTAGCCTATGATTTAAGAAGGCGGCGGAGGGCCATCCAGATGATATGCAAGAGACATTCAAAAACTTTGGTTTGTACAGCAGGTGTAAGGACAGGTGTTGAAAAGTTATTTGTGTGTCGTCGGCATGAGGTGATTTATTAAACCCAAAAGATTTTTTAGTTCACCTAGAGGAGTGTGTACAGAAAAGAGAAAGGTCCCAGGACAGAGCCCTGGGTACCCCCACAGAGAGATCAATAGAGGGAGGAGGTGTTAGCAGAAGAGACACTGAAAGTACATGGAGAGGTAGGATGAGATCCAGGATAGAGCTTTGTTCCGATACCTAGAGTATGGAGAATGTGGAGGAGAAGAGGGTGGTCCACTGTGTCAAATGCTGCAGAGAGGTCGAGTAATATGAGCAGAGTGTAATGACCTCTGTCTTTGGCAGCCCTTCTGCCTTGATATCTACTGTGTCTATCTATCTATCTATCTATCTATCTGTCTGTCTGTCTGTCTGTCTGTCTGTCTGTCTGTCTGTCTGTCTGTCTGTCTGTCTATCTGTCTATCTGTCTATCTGTCTATCTGTCTATCTGTCTATCTGTCTATCTGTCTATCTGTCTATCTTCTATCTGTCTATCTGTCTATCTGTCTATCTGTCTATCTGTCTATATAGATAGATAGATAGATAGATAGATAGATAGACACAGTAGATATCAAGGCGAGGGCTGCAATTCGTGTACCAGAATTGTACCAGATGTTAAAGAAAATATCCTTCTGACTATATTATATATATATATATATCTAATTATATATCTATATAGTATATATAATATTATATATATATATATATATATATATATATATATATATATATCTATATATATATATATATATATAATCCTTCAATTTATATATTTATATATGACATACCTACATACTTGGACTAGCTGGGTAGAACAACACCTTTAAGGCAATATTGTGACAGAAAATAATTTGTGCGTTTCATAAGAGTTCTTTATTACTTTCACCCCAAAGCATCTCTTATCATGTGCTAAACCTTATAAATCAGATTAATCCCAGACATGACTATTGTGTTGCATGTTTTCTTTAAGGGACTTCTGCCTGTCTGTGCAATAATATGATCAAAGGTAGAACACAGAAGAAGCATAAACCTCACAGATCTCTAGTTTAATTAGGTTTTTTCCTTGTTTATAGTTACCGCATGATGAGGGAAACATGAGAACTAGCTCAAGCAAACAATGATTAGATCTAAAGGACAAAACCATGCTTAAGAGCAAATGATAAGGAACCAGAAACAATGTTGTGGCTATAATGAATAGTACATAAAACATTAACTGAATATTAATGATGGCAAAATACATAAACATTTTGATATTATGGGAATCTAACTGAGTAAACTAAAGTGCTGTACTTCCTTAACAACGAAAAACACTTTTTTTTGCCAACTGTCAAATAATAATAAACCTCAACTGTGACACCATTGTCACGCAAAATCTTTTTCTTTTTGTTAAATAAAGAGATGGCTGGTATGACAAACATAAGTGTCTTTTAACAATTTGAATGCCATAGGGGCCCGTGGGGCCAGATTGCGACAGCACCTCCAGCAGAGCAGTCATGTGACCACTTGGAGAATCAGTCTCGTAATCGCTTTCATCCCAGATGGAAGTGGAGGAGTCGTTGCCCTTCCATCCGCCATCAGTTCACATCGGGATCGGAGCGTAGGATGCGATCTGCCCTAGCAAAACGGGCAGGATTTTTGGACATAGCTACTGTGCCATGGGGCACCCCGGGTCTTTCCCTGTGTCATATGTCGTTGGTCTGTTTTATATTGCATTGTTTGCATCTTAGATTGTATCTGATGTCTTTTGAGGCTATAATACACGTTTTTATGTATTTTCCATATATATGCTGTATCATTGTGTGGTAGTATGTACTAGCAATACACAGTGGATTAATATCCTTTAAGATTATTTTAGTGCACTATTGCTAGGCAATGGCTGGCAATTTAAAGCATTAGTAGAGTAGCCAATTAACCCCTGAAAAAGTCACAATCTTGTGTTGAAACGCGCTGGGCTACGACAAAATCTAAAGTCAGTCAGCACTATTATTACATATATGTAGGGAATGTCTGCCATTAAAGTCAATGGCAGATATCGCCGATTCGGGAGCGATAGCGCGGATACCCCCTTTGATGACTCCTGGCAATGAGTCCTTCCATTTTTGAAAACAATTTAATGGTGCTATTTTCGAAAATAGAGTAACCTCGATTAACATTAAGCAAACACTAGGCACTCCTGGTGATATTTACAAACCGAAATAGCTTTGTGACTTTACAGATTTGGTCTATTGAAGTTTATGAAAGACAAGCCAAGTGTTGCAAAACATTGTCAGTATGATTTTGCAGCAAAGTTTATTGAGTTATACTATTCTTTTACATTCCAGAAATGACAGGACACTGTTTGGTATTTTTCTACTTACTGCATCATTAACATGTATGAATGCCCCCTGTCATCAGACTGTAAGCTCTTCGGGGCAGGGACTCCTCTTCCGAAATGTTACTTTTATGTCTAAAGCACTTATTCCCATGATCTGTTATTTATATTATCTGTTATTTATTTGATTACCACATGTATTACTACTGTGAAGCGCTATGTACATTAATGGCGCTATATAAATAAAGACATACAATACAAAGTGAAGGTACTTATTTATACATTCATCTCTTAACAGCCAAAGACAAAAATGAGCTTGCTTCAAAATAAATCCATACAATTATTATGTAAGTATAAATACTTCCATTGCAGACGCTGCTAGCAGTAAAACATTAACTATTCTAAAGAAAGCACAAGTAGAAAGTAATAATCTCCCTTGAGCAGAGTATCACAGTTCATTTACCAGTAAATGCTGAAAACAAAGGTCGGTGAACCTTGCATGGATATTATTGCTAGGACATGCTCAGGAATTCTGAAAATGCAGCAAAGTTCACCCTGTAAAAAGATGTCCTGTAGGAAACAAGATAAATAGTTTGATGTGCTTAGAAAGACGAAGCCCATAGATGTGTGATATTGATGTACTAGTCAGTTTTAGGCAATTATGAGGCCTTTGCACTAAACGCACAAAAAAATTGCTTGGCTATTTAAATCCCCATTTTTAACAGCATTGCTATAACGGTATGCAGAAAGCGCTGAATACCAGTGATAGAAACATTTCCAAAAATGGTGAGTAGCCGGCAACATAATGATAGTCCCTCTGAAAAGGGCTCACCCGGCGAGTTCTTTCTGCTTCAGAGAGAGAGAGAGAGCAGCCTCTCCCTGCGCAAATCTCACCCGAAAATATATATATTTTTAATTTAAATTTTATTATTAGTGTAGATGAGCAAGGTGTCTCCGGAGCAGAGCCGTGTTGATTTCAGGACCGGGGAACCCCTGCTTCCCGAGATACAGGACCCGTTATGGGGTGCCGGTATTTCCTATGCATTTGATTCCCACGGTCACGTGACGTGGACATTTAAATGCATAGGAGATACCGACACCCCATAATAGGGCCTGGATCTCGGAAGCAGGTGGTCCCCGACCTCAAATCAACACGGTTCTGCTCCGGAGACCCCCTGGTACAATACACTTGTAATAAAACCATAATTAAAAAATTAACACATTTGTTACCGTAGCGAATATCTGCTATATTAAGGAAGCTCCATAATTGTCATTTTTTATTAATAGGGTGCGGGAGCAGGGAGTCTCCTGAGCTGAAGCGCTTTGATTTCTGGCTCATGGACCACCTGCTTCACGAGTTACAGGCCCTGGTATGGGGCATCGGGTGTTGGTATCGCTGCCATTTTTAAAGCGTCCATGTCACGTGACCGGGGGATTTAAATAATGAAGGTGATACTGGCACCACATATCTGGGCCTGTAACTCAGGAAGTAGGGGGTCCCCGAGGCTGAAATCAATGTGATTGAGCTCAGGAGACCCCCTGCTCCCGCACACTAATAATACAAATTGCATTAAAGCAGCTTCATTACCATAGCGGATGTGTTAAATTTTTAATTATGGTTTTATTTCTAGTCTATTGTAGCAGGGGCCTCCGGACACCTGCGGGGACCACCTGGAGGCACACGCTGACCATCCGGGGACACCCGCCGGCCTCTCGTATCATTCCTGTGTTTAAAAAAATAAATTATGGTTTTATGTGGGGGCACAGAGAGTGGGTGGTGTATTGGTGGTTAGTACATATTGTAATGTTTATTGAGGGCAGAGGGGGTTAATGAAGGGCCAAGTACCCACTTCAATCACCCCCTCTGCCCCCAATAAAGCTGCTGTTGTTCCATAACCCCTTCATTGCCTTAGCGATTACCCGCTAAGGTAATGAAGTTGCCTGTAAATGCATTTTTATTGCATGGGATTGATGCCACAGGTCTGCGGTGCTGATATTAATTGGTATCAGCTCCGGAGACCCCCAGCATCAATACGATGCAAGTCCCGTCTCGCCGCTTATCGGCAGCTTCTCACCACCTTCTTGCCAAATTTTCCTGAGGGATTGATTTTGAGAGGAAATCTCAATTCTAGAGCGGCGATTAGCCTCGATAAGCTAATGACATGCAAGGGAGAATAAGGGCCAAGCAGAGGAGGAAACAGCATGGGCCGGGAGCCTAGAGGAGATGGGTGTGTTCTGTTGTGTGTGTGTGTTATGTGTGGCTGTCCTGTGTGTGTCAGGGGGAGAGAGAATGACAGGGAGATAGGGGGAGGGAAGAGAATGACAGGGAGGGAGAGATTATGAGGGGGGAGAAAAAACAAGGGGGAGAGAGGGAAGGGGCAGAGTTAGGGGGAGAGAGGGAATGAGGGAGGGGGAGTGAATGAGGAGAAGGGGAGTGAGTGAGGGAGGGGAGAGAGAGTATTAGGGGGGAGAGAAACAGTGAGAGGGGCGAGAGAATGAGAGAGAGAGGGGGAGAGACGATGAGGGAGGGGGAGAGATTGATGTGGGAAGAAAGAATGAGAGAGAGGAGGGAGAGATTGAGAGTTAGGGGGAAAGAGAATGAGGGCAGGAGGGTGAGAGAATGAGGGAGGGGGTGAGTGAGGGAGAGGGGAGAGAGAATAAAGGCGGTGGGGAGAGAGAATGAGGTAGGGTGTAGAGTGAATGAGGGAGGGGTAGAGCGAATTAGGGAGGGAGAGAGAATGAGAGAGGTGCAGTGCATACAGTAAGGGATCGTTCAGGGAGCCAGCTGAGGACTCGGAGGGAGGGCGTGCGGGAGGCAGTGCTGGGAGTTTGCTGGGCGACATGTGATTATCCCCCAGCAGACTTTTCAGCGTTGGGGAGGGGGCGGGGCTACAGAAGGCAGGGTAAAGTATCCAAGTTGCAGTCATGAAATCATTCTGAAGAATGATTTCATTGGCTGCCTTGGTCCCTGTGACGCTGCTTCAGCTCCAAGAAACGAAATTTTCGTTTACTGAAGCTGTCGTCAGCGGCAACTCCTGGCTTCGGAGGCAGGACAGTTGCTACCCTGACAACAAGTATTCAAATTGAATACTTTGTTGCTCACGTCAGCACGCCCGCCCTCCGAAGCCAGCACCTTGAACGAGGCCTAAGTTGTGTGGTGCGCGCTCTGTAAGCAGAGAGAGCGCGTGCCCAGTGACTGAGACAGCGGTGTGTGAGAGAGCTGCGCGGGAACGGGGGGTGGTGCGCGGAGACGCCGCACTCTGATCTGAGGAGCAGAGGCGGAGGAAGCAGCATGCGGTCGGGCAGCTAGGGAAGAGCCGTGCCGAGGGCGGCATGTGCCCTGGGTCCTCACAGTGTGGTGGTAACACACAGAGTAAAAGATGTGTGAACCTTGAATTACAGTTTTTACTAATTGTTCCTTAAGTTGCCATTGATAGGAAAAAGCTACTGTATATGTATCCGGTTACAATTGGTTCCACAAACGCTGAAGTGTGATTGCTGTAGACCTGTCTACTCTCTTTATTATAATTTTGAATATACATTCTTGTTGATGTCTTGTAGCAATTCATAAGGATTTCCGTTGAACGCAAGTTAAACAAATGTTTGTCGACGGTTTTTGAAAGTAGACATGCTACTTCAAGCTTTGTTTTCTCCTTTTCTGCCTATGCAAACCTGACATGCTTCATCACCACTTTCACGGCTAATTTTCTTGCAAGAAAAACAAATGTTGAGCTCCTTCTGAAGCGCAGTAAGCTACATTCTTTCTTTCACTTACATGTAAACGAGTAGACCTTCTTGCTAACATTGCTTTTTCAAGGATTGCATAATATGGACAAATTTAACATGCTGTCTACAGACAAAGAATGATTTGTATCCATCAGACAGACACTGGCAAGGCTCCAGAGGTCTGATCCGTTGCATGCTGCTAATGTTCCTTATTTCCTTTAGAGGTTCATAGTTTCCACACATTTTTCACATTCCTAACATACTGTAATATAGTGAGCAATCTCAGCAAAGCAGAACTTTTCCAAGATTTATTCTTTTTGCGAATATTTGACTATTTTATACTTTCCATTTATAGGCTGCAGGGTTTAATTAAAATGTTTATAACCTTCCAGTCCACAAATACAAATTGTATACCTCAACCCCTTTTCCTGTTTTCGTAGCATGAGCACTTTGCTTCTAGCAATGCAACGAAGGACAGAGCAGATTCCCTAATAACTTTGCTTTTGCTATCCTGCAGCTAGATTACTTCCCTGTATGTAGTTACAAAGGTGAGTCCCACTTATCAAAAAGTTGCAATAATATAAATTGCAGGATACGCGTCCATAAAAACACAATGTTTTGACAATCCACATACTTAGACCAATAAACATGAATCAGCAATTTTTATGTCTCATAATTAAAGGAAAAATAAAATATGTAGAGAACAATCTGTATCATTTGGATTTGAGGTTACTTGCAAAACATATGGGCCAATTCAGAGTTTTTACAATCATATGTACAGGAATAAAACGATGGGGCTTATTTTATAAAATCTGTCCGGTCGCCAAAACTCTTATTGACTTGAATAGGAGTTATTGGCTCGTTGCTGTGTGATCACCCGCTTCAGAGTTCATAGAATCAGCCCCTATGACTGAACCTATGAGTACTTTTTATGTTTCGTTCCTAATTTTCTTAAAGCTGCAGTTCAGTCAATATCCTGCATGTGTGTTTTTTTTAATAAATCAGTTCTGTAGTAAGAAAAAATACTTTTAGCATTTTCTGTTTTTAAAAAAACAACTTTGAAAGATCAATTTTCTTGTATTCTATTTTAACAGCCATTTGCTAAGGCACTGCCCCTTTATGTCCTGTCACAAGCCCTGGCACACCCCTTTGTCACCCCTGCCCTCCCTCTAGCACGTGTCAGTGCAGAATTGCTCATGAATATTTATGATCTTCCACTGCCAGTCAAGCAGATTATAAACAAATCCCAGCTTTTAATATGTCACCAAATTTCGACCTATCAATACATGGAGAACGAATTGACCTGCAGCGATACAGTTCTTTAGGTAATTAGAGATTGCACACATGAAACTATTGAAGTAAAAAAATAAATGTAAAAAAAAAAAAAAAAAAAAGACTGAACTGCAGCTTTAAGTTATATAGATAAAAAAAAATATTTCCCCACAGACATACAGCAGAACAAATAATATCACAGAATATGCAACACAAAATTGTTTTATTGGGGGTTAGTTTTTAGCCCGTACCTATAGTAATTTAAGGGAAAGATGCAGTGACTGAATTACACAACAATGTATACAAAATGATAATTTACATGCTATAGTGTTATGTCCCTGTTTGCGTCTCCAGTCTGGTCCTCTCCGGTTCATTCATCTCAGCAGTAACTTCTTGACCCGCTCTGAATTTCCGGGTCGGAGACCTCTGGCTGCACTGCAGGTTCACTTTCCTGTTTTTCAGTATGAAACCCAACTCCTGCTAATACTCCTTGCTGTGGCAACAGGTTAACCCTGTTATGTTCCTGCCTTCCTTGATTACTGGTTCTCTGCCGAGTTGCCCCTTTGCAACTTTGCCCCTTTTGTCTCCTTACTGGATCCCCGTGTATGACCCCTTGCTTGTCTGACCTCCCTATTTCCTGCTGCCTGCCTTGAGTTGTACCAGCTTTACTGCTTCTTCTATCTTGGACTCCTCTTCACTACCGAACCCCTCCTCGCTACTGAATCTCTGCTCCCCTGATACTGTTCACTGCATAAATTGATATTGTGGCCTCAGGGCACAGCTTGCTACCCCCTTGTGTGTAATTAAATGAGGTGGGGGATTGCTCCCCGCTAGCTGTGATGGGGTTCTCTCTGCTCCTATGTGCTCTGCTGTCTGTGTTGTTACACTATAGAACTACTTAATAATATTCAGAGGAATATAATTTCAATGACAAAATGGGATTTGTGCAAGAAAATATTTATGAAGTTATTTACTAAGTCTCCCGGCTGCAAAACTGGAGGATAACCAGTGCAAATAATTTCACCAGAATTATAAAAGGAAAAACTACCGCTTCTTTTAATGGGATTTCTTGATAACTAGGGTGCTGTTATTTTCACTGGTTTAGCCCAATTCTGTAGCAGGGCGACTTTAGTAAATAACCGTAATAGAGTATGTACTGTAGCAGTGTCCCCCTCCTTACCTTCGGTGATGGGGAACTGCTGATTTTTGCTGCCGGAGCTCCACGCCGGGTCGGGAGTGCGGGGGCCGCAATCTTAGACCTCGCGCATGCGCAGAACAATGAGGCGTACATGCACAGTAGTAGTAAGTTGCGGCAGCCATCTTAGGTGGCTCCGCAAGATGCTGTGCCGGACTACAAGTCCCAGGATCCTCAGGGAGGGAACACCACATGGGGAGTCCCAGTCAATAGGGCTTGGGGAGCAGGAGGAAAGGGATATCCTCAGCGCATGAAAGCCCGAGAAGGCAGTCGTGACGAAGCCAGTGAGGAAGCAAGTAGTGTCCACAGAGCAAGTAGCTCCTGGACTAGGCCTAAGCTTGCCCTCTTTAGGCCCCAGCTAGGCCCTGAGTCACAGCCAGTTATATGTTGTTGGGAAGGCCCCAGATGTGGACACTTCCCCTTTTGCATATGCTAGTGCTGATTCACCATGACCGCATGGCCACGTGGTGCTCTGCGGCCTGGGACCAGGTCACAAGGAATAGACACATTAGGCAAGACACTCCAGCTGGAGCTCACCTCAAACAGCGGATTGGGACTCACCTTCTCTGGTTCCCCTTCTATCCCCTCCCCCAGGTGAATGGCAGCATCTACCCAATACCCTACCAGGGAATGTGGGAGACAATAATAGGCCTTTGGGGCCTCAGGCCCTAGGGGTTCAGTCCACAGACCAAGAGATGAGCAAGCTGTATATTTTTATATATAAAAATGTTTTACCAGAAAGTAATACATTGAGAGTTACCTCTCGTTTTCAAATATGTCCTGGGCACAGAGTTATAAAAATTCATGGTTACATTAAAACAACAGGGCTAAACGGTCAATTCACAGACATTTCATGGACTGATAGAGTTGGAAAATTGGGTACAAGGGAATAAAGGGTTTGTGAATTTCAGATTGAAATAGAGCAGCTTTAACATCACTTTAACATCACCAAACAGCAGCCGAACAGCAGCATATGGCTCGCACCCTTTGGCTGTGCCAAAGGCTGTCCGCCTTTGGGGCAACGCAGATGTACCCTGGGGTGGTTGATTTTCAATGCAGCTGTGAAAAAAAAAGTTCTTTGTGTCCTATTCGCTCATTAACATTCCAGTGGGTGGGGTTGCCGTTTCACAAAGTACAAGCAAATGTTAACCCTTAGCACGCTGGTCCTGTGCAGAGGGGAGCAGCTCTTGGGGAGCCCCATCAGGTGTCCGCCTTTGGGGCAAGGCAGATGTACACTGGGGTGGTTGATTTTCAATGCAGCTGTGGTTATGTAGGGTCCAGTGGGGGATAATCTCTCTTGCTGTCAGTGTGTAAGGATTGGGCTTCGGTCCCACCACCGGGACGCGCCCCGTGACGAGACAGGTGATGCGCCTCACACTGAGGTTGTGCACAGGTGCCGCGCACCCAGGCATGAAGTCACCACATCGATCGGGCTTAGACCCCGGCCCCTGTAACGCCACGGAGAAGCTCCCTCGCGCACCTACATGCTGGCGCCATGTTGCCAGGGACACGCACGGTTACCTCCAATTACTCCACACCTGCGGTACACTGCCCACCAGTGGACAGAATATGTATGTATGAATATGTCTGATGATTCATTGCTCATTGCTCATAACATAGTTACATAGTAGATGAGGTTGAAAAAAGACATAGGTCCATCAAGTTCAACCTATGCTAAATTTAGACAACAGATACTTTATCCTATATCTATACTTACTTATTGATCCAGAGGAAGGCAAACAAAAAACCCCATTAAGGGGAAAAATTAATTCTTTCCTGTCTCCAAGAATTGGCAATCGGATTAATCCCTGGATCAACATCCTTCCCATGTATATTTATTTGGTATATCCCTGTATACCTTTTCCATCTAAAACAATGTCCAACCTTTTTTTGAACAAATCTATTGTATCTGCCATCACAGTCTCCATGGGTAATGAATTCCACACTTTAACTGCCCTTACGGTAAAGAACCCTTTCCTTTGTTGCTGGTGAAATTTCCTTTCCTCCAACCTTAAGGGATGGCCCCGAGTCCTTTGTACTACCCGTGGGATGAATAGTTCTTTTGAAAGCTCCTTGTATTGTCCCTGAATATATTTGTATATAGTTATCAAGTCCCCTCTTAGACGCCTCTTTTCTAATGTAAATAAATTTAATTTAACTAGCCTCTCCTCATAAGTTAGAATGTCCATCCCCTTTATTAATTTTGTGGCTCTTCTCTGCAATCTCTAGTTCCATAATGTCTTTTCTTAGGATTGGTGCCCAAAATTGTACTCCATATTCAAGGTGTGGTCTTACTAATGCTTTGTAAAGGGGCATACTTATATTTACTTCCCTTCCATCCATTGCCCGTTTGATGCAAGATAAGATCTTGTTTGCCATTGCAGCTACTGCATGACATTGGGCACTATTGCTAAGCCTGCTGTCTACAAGCAATCCTAAATCCTTCTCCATCAAGGATTCCCCCAATATACCTCCATTTAATTTGTAAGTCGCCTTTTTATTCTTGTATCCCAAATGCATAACCTTACATTTATCTGTATTAAACCTCATCTGCCATTTACCTGCCCACGTTTCCAGTCTCTCCAAGTCCTTCTGAAGAGAAATTACATCCTGCTCTGATTCTATTACATTACACAATTTAGTATCATCAGCAAAGATGGAGACTTAGCTCTCGATCCCAACCTCAAGGTCATTAATAAACAAGTTAAAATGCAGGAGTCCCCATACCGATCCCTGAGGTACTCCACTCACGACTTTAGCCAAATCTGAAAAAGTTCCATTTATGACAACCCTCTGTTGTCTGTCCTTTAACCAGTTTTTAATCCAGGTGCATATATTATTACTGAGTCCAACTTTCTTTATTTTGTACATGAACCTCTTGTGTGAAACCGTATCAAAAGCCTTTGCAAAATCTAAGTAGACCACATCAACTGCATTACCCTGGTCTAAATTCCTACTTACCTCCTCAAAGAAACAAATAAGGTTAGTTTGGCAAGATCTATCCTTCATAAATCCATGCTGACTATTACTGATAATTTTGTTTTCCATTAGTATTCCTGAATATTATCCCGTATTAAACCTTCAAGTAGTTCCCCTACTATTCAAGTCAGGCTTACAGGTCTGTAATTTCCCGGTTGTGATCTAGCTCCCGTTTTAAATATAGGCACCACATCTGCTTTACGCCAATCTTGTGGTACTGAGCCTGTGGAAATGGAGTCCTTGAATATTAAATATAATGGTTTTGCTATTACTGAGCTTAACTCCTTGAGAAATCTTGGATGTATGCCATCGGGGCCAGGTGCCTTATTTACTTTAATTTTTTCAAGTTGCTTATGAACTTCTTCCTCAGTTAACCAATTGTTCATTAATATGGAGGTTGTGGCTTCCTCCTGCGGCACTACTATAACCATAGTTTGTGACTCGTGCTTGCCTCAAGCAACCTGCTTGTTACCTTGCCTTGTTTCCCGCCTGCTGCTTTTCTTTGTACCTGACCCTTGCTTGTTCCTGGACCTCTGCCTTCTCTGATCCTTGACCTCGGCTTGTATTTGGACTCCGACCTTCTATATTCCTGGACCCCAGCTACGCACTACGACCATCCGACTTCTCCAACCCCGACTATGGCTAGTACCATGACCATCCTAACCTCTCCTACCCTGACCCAGCTACATAACTATGACTCGGTAATCCGAGCGCGGTTGCGCAGTTGTTGGTCGGTGTATTCAAACATCCCAACCTCAGCTTTGCAGTCCCGTCCTGTTTGTGGTGAGCACCCGCTACACAGAGAAGAGTGTACGGATGTATGCGGTTGCTGTACTATTAAGAATAAAGATTAAGTTACTGTTTTGTACTCCTGCCCGAGGCTGCAGTTCTTCAGGGAGAGGATGAAAGTGTTTCCACAGGGGACTGAACCTATCTGCGATAGCCCTGTGGGAATGGAGGCGCTGTACCACCAAGAGAATAACTATTAAAGCACAGAAAGCCTGTCCTGTCTATCACCAACAACATTGGCGGATGCTCAGGGCCTTCTGTGAGACTAACAGGTAGCACCAACAGCAGGTAGCAGCAATGAATTTCCCTTTGGGTGGGGGAACATGTTACATGTATATGCTCTACCTTTATTTACCATTATAGTTTACCTCAGGTTAGAGGTTCATTATACTAGAACCTAGACTCCTGTGTAATCAAGGAATTTGAGCCTACTGCTCTGAGCTGTAACACGAGAGCAAGATATATATGAGGATCAAGATAGTATAATATATGATATGGGCAAGATGATAGTAGAGAGATAGAGCTATAGATATAGAGAGAGAGATATATATATATAGATATATATATATATATATATATTATATATATATTATATATATACCACCACGATTAAGGTTAAGGTTTATATATTAAGAGTCAGGATAGATGATAGAGCATATCTGAAGTAGATATAATAGATATGACCACATATTAAGGTTTTTAATTAACCCACCATAACCTTAATAGTGGTGGTGATTACCTACTCTTATCTCATTTGAGCAAATGTCAGCAAGCCAACCTCACACTGATGATACCCATCAAGGTTGAAACATGTCTGTGAGTGGGTTAACTGACTTTGCATCTCCCAAGTCCTTGCTTAAAAGCTGTGTTTAAAGCAGCATGCATTGGCTAAGGGTTGCTCACGTAATGTGAGCATGAGATAAAAGGTGGCACTGTGTGCTCATTTGCATGTAATTTCCCAGAATCCCTTGCTGCAGTGGAAGTGCTGTTTGCTGGGTGATAATGGTGAAAGACAGGGTTGCAGACCTGTCTAAGACATGCAAATGAATATACAGGAATATTTACAGTTGCTTATATATATATCACTATTGTCTCTGTTCTATCTGACATACCCCAAAGTTTACTGGGGCTGTTTCTTGATCCAGTACTCACCTTCAACGCACATATACTGTATATCTAATGGATTCACCTGGGGTATAATTAATTCAATAGTATAGCTATAATTACCTAAGAATATAATAGGTGACAACCCAATATTGTGTTTGCGTTCTAATTAGCATTCACGGCTCTCCTTGTTTTAATTGTTTTTATATTTTGGTCCACACTTTGCGTCAACTCCAACACTAATATTTTTTACTAATAATTTCAAATAAAGTTTGTTTTAAGCCCGATTTGGGGTGCTTTCTCAGTGCAGCACCAAAGGGAGTCTATACCACTTACTCCCTGCTAGCACCACCCCTAAGTTATTTATGTGTTGGGGTTTCTTCATACTATACTTCATTGATACCAATACCCTCCTGAGCATTTGAGCAGGGTACACACCACCCATATGGGGACCTCCCACTTACATTCAAACTCCAGCCACTCTTTTCACCAGAGACAATGTTAAAGATGGAAGAAGCATGTTGTACATATTGTGAAGATAACTAGCTATTCATATAGAATGCTGCAGTATTGGATTGCCCTTACATGAACTGTATTTGTGTACAGTATTTATTTACTGTGTTCCGAACATATTTTCTTATTTTGTGCAATAATGTATAATATGTAAGATATCACTTTTCTTGATTCTAATAAACTTTGTATATAGGTAAGTGCTATACACAGTTATATTTAAAAAAAAATATTTAATGTATTTAAGTTTAGATGAAAAATATATTTGCTCTTATGTGATCAGACTTGCTCCCAGTAGTCCAGGAGTCAATGAACAAAAGGTACTTTCACATTGTGTGGGTACTAAATATTGCCACCTTAACCCTAGCTTTAAGAAAACAAAACATTCTTTGACGTGGAAGGCGCTGTCCATTTGTATTGGATTGGAAATGTTCAGTGGTGTGATCTATTGCTACATCGCAGGACACTTTATTTTATGCACTTATTGTTTGCTCACATCGGTACAGTGCAGAGTGAACAAGGAAGTAGCACAAATTGTACGAAGAGAAAAACACTGTATTGACAATCTGCATACTCAGACCAATAAAAAGGAATCAGCAATTTTTATATGTCTCCTTATGATATGAAAGAGGATATGTACAGAGAACAAGAGTTTTTATAATCATGTGTACAGGAATTAAACTAAGGGGCTGATGAACTCTGAAGCGTCCGGTTGGCAAAACTCTCATTAACTTAAATAGGAATGTTTGGCTCGTTGCGGTGCGATCGCCCGCTTCAGAGTTTATAGAATCAGCCCCTATGACTGTTACTTGGGGCAAAACTATGAGTTCTCGGTAAGTGTCATATATTTTACAAAGATTTATGATCTTTCCTATTTGGTTTTATTATAAATTTGTAAAGAATAATTTGGATCGGTCTCTGTTGATTTATTAAAATTCAATGGGATTGGTTGCACCAAAGGTATGGAGATTTATCTGAAATATCTAAATAGAATATTCACTTGTTTTTTTTTTACATGTGAGAGAAAGGGCCTCCTGCAACAAATGCTCCCTGTAAAATAACTTCATTTAAATGATTTGTCCAGGCCAGGAGTATGATGTTTTGCTATTTTGATATCTGCAAGTCCAAAATGAGTAAAGCAGGTGCTGTTCACTAATCTTCATCTTCTCTAGTTAATCACAAGAGAACAATGTACTTCTTAAGTAATGTACGTAAAGTCTTATGATGTCGGTCTTAGGTCCACTGTACATGTTTCATCCTCCCACTGATGAACTATCCTTGAAATACTAGAGTCAGATATCCTGTTGTCATGGGTAATAAATGTCACCGCAATCTTTACCAAATTACATAAAACTATCAAAATACTGCCGACCAACCAATGGGTACACCAAGCCTGACTGTTAAATCACCTGGGTTGGAGTTTGCTCCATCCCCCCACCTTTGGATGCTCTAACTAAACACAATACAAAAAACAAAACCCTGACTGCTAACCGTATAGTTGGTCCCCACTTCCCCATTGTTGATATTTGGCCAGCACCAACCATACAATTGACACCTATAACCTACCAATCATTTCTTGGGGTAACACAAATACAGTCCCTGAAGTACAGCTGGCACATAATTCACTTGGTTTTCTGTATCCTTGACCTGGCTGGCCCTGCAGTCCTGCTGTCCTGTCCTTCCTACAATAGTTGACCTGACAAAAATAGAATACTGTGTGTTTGGCAATTGACAAACATTTAAAAATTAGACTGGGACCATTGCAGGATTCTCTGTACTGCTCGGTGTTCTGCACGTCTCCATTTGTACGACTTTGCACAACTGGCTATGTTAGGGGGCTGCCTGCCTGCATGTAGCCAGGTCAAAAGGCCGCACAGATCCCTGGTGTGTGGACCTTCTTTGATGCCCCAATGAGGCTCTATTGGACCCAGTACCAGCTCACTGCTGGCACTGAGCCCTCATTCAGGTGACAGCCCCATGCTGGGGGCCTCTGCCCATTCTTTCTTATAGGATGAACAGTAGAGCACTGTTTACACAAAGTTCCTAGCTAAAATCATTATTACTCCCTGAATATCATAAATATGGGGATGAAATAAGGTGACAAGCAACAAACTGAGGGATTTTTCACTTTCTTCAGGCAAAACCCCATAGCAGTACATGTAAAGCAGTACATAATTAGGAATCATACATAATTTCTGGGGGGAAAATATCTCAGAATGAAACAACACAAACGGAGGCATTTGTCATATTATGCGCAAAAAAATTAGTAAGCGATAATGGGGAAAGACAGTTGCAAATCTGTCTGAGACGTGAATGTGCTCACAAGTGATATTTTTATTTACAGAAGCAGAAAAAATGTGTTCACAATGTAAAAACTTACATTCTCCTGAATAAAGTTGATATACTGTTATCTGTTCATTACCCGGAGTAGTACCATTTTGAATATGAGGCTGTAGGAGATGAGTGCAGAGGTATAATCAGGGAGACATACAGTATATTGGGAAAAATAAACCTGGGCTTTTATTTAGCCAATATCTTCAAAACAGTACAGCATTAAGGCAGCATACAATTAAACAGACTATGCCTTTTTACTGTAAGGGCTAACTTACTCTCCCAGTCCCTAACTGAAGGGCTGGGAGGCTAGGCCTCTTGCCAGCCTCTGACCCAATGTCCAAAGAGGTACCTGTTATCAGGGGCTCTTTCCCTTAGTCCGGGTCTGGGTTGGTGCCCGTGGGGGGGCACCCTAAGGCGGGTTCCAGTGACCGTTGTGTCCTGGAAGAGAGGGGCTGGTTCCCTGGGATCCGTCTCTGTCTGATGAGCCAAGTGGAGACTGGTTAGTTGTCTGTAGCTGCAATTAACCAGCTCAGAGCTTGACTCATGAGACCAATACAGGCTTTCTATTGAAGCCCTTTTAGATTGGGGTTGAAGTCCTGTCACAGGGGCCAATAGGAGGTCAAGTCAAAACAGATTTGGAATGAGCTGCAGATTGATATTGCTTTCCAAATATAAAGTATATACAGCCTTTTATTAAATATTTTAAGAATGATGTAAAAAAAATCTCAATTACAAGAACATGTTAAGAGAAGACTAATACAAGTATTTAATAGCAATATTAGTAATTAATTATTATTTGACCCCTCTGTCATTACTAAAGACAGAAATATCAGCTTCACTCACTTTATTAAAGGCTTGGGAGCACCCGACCAAACAGGATTCACAATGCTACAATACAGGCTTTTTGCATATTCACCCTCTTTCTGCTGCCATTTGTACATTCTATAAATGTATATTCTACTGTTATAACAACACTTCAGCCAAAGGGTGAAAGTAATGACCTTCTCTTAGACATCCTCTGCAGAAGGAAATATTGACCTTTTGCTCCATTTGGATTCATTGAAATATTATAGTGATCTTCATGATGTGAAGCACTTGCAAATCTGGGATCTATTTTTCCAACCGCTGTGCTACTACATTTAACACACAAGTGTGCCATAGAAAAAATATATCTGCTTTACACATTAACACCTGTTTCAGCATAAGTTTTTAGAGACTTTATTTTTCTATTTCAATTGGGCCTTTGATGAAGTTTCTTGTAATAACTTTAACATAGGAAACTGGGGTGATGGGTAGAATACATGGCTGAAAGTCAAACTCTTCTGTGACTAATTCACATTTAATGTGGAAACCACAAGGCTCTGTTACTCATAATGACTAAAACAGAACATTTCCAGTGTGCACGAATTCCTCCAAAAGGAACTTTTTACCATATTACATGGTGAAAAATGAGACTGTGAATGGCAAGGCATCTACATTGTAAATATTATTTCTCGGCAAAGTATTCAGGGTGGAACATAAATGATGTCTCATATATCATAGTAAAAAAAAACATATTTACAGTTTGTTCAGCAAAAAAAGTGATTTGAAAGTACTGCAAGAGTTTACAAAATCGATTGGATTATGAATTACGGAAATGGCTTTAACCCTTTGAGTGGCAAAGGCCCCCTAGCAACCAGAGAGGCGCAACTTCTCCGGCACTAGTGAAACCATGATCGCGAATGAAAGAGTAGTCCTCCTCTTCCATTCCTCTTCTGGCCAGATCGTATTCAGCTCCCCACAGGAGCGCATAACTCTACATCATGAGGAACCGACTGCGTTAAAACCACAAGTCTATTTTGCCACCTGTAGGAGATCAATTGCAGCTTCTTTCTTTTCAGCAATAAAGATGGTGCCAAAAAAGGGCACAAACCAGGAATAATAATACTATCCTTTTGTCATTCTCCTTCTCCAATTACACGTAAGGGAAAGATATAAATAGCACTGATCACACCAAAGTTGCTGTTTTTAATAGGATGGAGATGAAAATGCTGCAGTGAAGATCATTGATGTTTAGAAGAGCAACAATCCAATGGTAATGTAAATGAGTGATTTATTTCGTCAACATTTCAGTCCAGTCTCATGGACCTTTAATAAGGTAGTACAAGCAAATGAAAATGGTTAGCCTCCTAACCCCCCCTCCCCAGAAGTGACATCACACAAAGAACGGGGATGATGAAATGTAATAATCAAGCTCCTGTATATATCTTGTGTTAAAACATGTAATCAAATGTTATTGATGGGAATAATTAGATGATGGCATAAGTAGGCCGTTGCGTGCCACAGAGTAATATGGAAGGCATGCATCATAAAACAGCTATAAATAATTCAAACATAATGGCAAAAAGATACGGTAAACAAAAATGAAATAAGGGCTCAAAACAACAGACTATAAGTCACATCATATTATGCATAGTTGTGTGTGTGACATAATGATATCACATTATGTGTGTTACATTCCATAGGACAGTGAGGAACGCAGCTACCATAGTACTTGAAAAGGAGCACCCTCTTATGTGTATAAAATATTTTCACTGTGTGTGTGTGTAATGAGAACGGCGTTTTCTTATGTTTCTGATGGCCTTGGTGCATGATGGGTTAACTTTTGTCTCTTACAGACATGCTTAAATGTAGTCATTTTGATGTGAACAGGATACCGATGGGAAATAACAGTTAGAATAATTGTTATGAGAAAGTGCGAGATATAGCAGGACTCCCTCGCATCCCTAACTGGGATGTTGGCTGAATGCCTGGATGTGTTCTGTGATACATTTGTACAGCACAGAAATGTGCCAGACTCAACTGTGGAAAAGCTGATAATATACTCAGGACGGCGCGCAGTACAAATTGATCACAGAATAGCAACTATTGACCAGACAGTTCATCTTAAACAATGATGGGAGTCCCCTGGTTGTTGATGACATCATGAGCGGTATTCTCAGTGTCATAGAATACTGAAATATATCCGAAGCTACTGTAAGTACCCAATAAATTATATTTAGTCATAACAACTGGTGTTGGTGTTATTCATGTGTGCACTCGTGGCTGAGATCGACAATCCGAATCAATCTCTTGAACAAGTAATTTTCTTGTCAGAAGTGTGATTGTGGGTGTGATGTGTGTGTGTGTGTGTGTGTGTGTGTGTGTGTGTGTGTGTGTCAAAATGACAAAATTACGAAAACAGTGCCAACAATACTATAGTGATAAATTTAGTGTATACACAAAATATGATGTATCTATAGAACAATATATAGTGAAAAAATGGTGAAAGATGAAAATATGTAAAAGTGAATAACCAAACTAATAACATAAATTAGATGAAGATGTCATGAAGATAGAAACAGCAGGAGAGATGGAACAAATAGACTGAACAGAAGATATAAAGGCTACTTCCAAGGGATATTAAATCACAAGAGAACTTGAGGGACAAGGACAACAATAAAGGATAACAAAACATACAGAACATATATACAAAATACACACAAACATTAAAAACAAATAGTACTGATCAAAAACAAAATTTAGAAAAAATGTATCATCCTAGACGCTAGGCATCTTCCCACAGGAAAAAACACTTCCACAACGACAATCTACGAAATAAAAACGGGAGAGCGCATGCTACATAGTGTAATTCCTTATAAAAAGCATTTAATAAAACCATAATCTAAAAACATTACACTCACATACGCCAAACGTTAGTGTGCGTGTCTGAGATAAACTCAAGAATCAACCCTAGAATCATCAGATGGAACAACGACTGGGATTGAAGTCTTCTGGTGTAGGTGTACTTCTGATTCAGGCCTTGGGAAAATGGCACAAAACCACCCAATGTCCTCCAGGAACTTGGCACTGCAATCACATTCCTTCGGCACTTATCCATCAGCATGATGATGTCTGGATACAGGAAACACAGCCCTACACGTTTCGTCGCTGGATACGTGACTTCATCAGAGACAGAGACGGAAGTTAACCTTTCATATGAAGGTCCAAAGTACCATCTACGGCAAACACATACACAAGAAAACAACACAAAAGGCATATAAGTAGACCCCCATGACAGGCATTCTATGCATATTTAAAAATGCATAAAACAAGATATGCACAGTGAGGTATGACAATAACAAGAGAACAATATGAAAATATAAAACAATCTACAAGTAGTATTAAAATAATTTTAAACAATAATAATGAACAGGTATCTTCAAACACACCAAGTTGAGAAACTGCCCAAGGATTATGTAATCAAACACAGAATATGTAGAAATAATGTATTTCCTCGATCCTAAGACACAACTTTTTTCACATTTTAACATGTCTGAAATCGGGAGGCGTCTTAGAATTGATGTCTTTGAAAAAACGAGCCTGCAAGGGGGCGCTGCAGGAGTACCAGCCGGGTGGGAAGCCTGAGATGCCGCAGCGGGAAGAGCTGCTGGGTTACCCACAGCTGGTGGAGGGAGGAGATTGTGGTGGTGTTGGGTGGAAGAAGCAGGGGAAGGTTGCAGAAGAAGGTGGAGCAGCTGTCCCGGGAGCTAGGCACACTCAGGAACTTGTTCATATACCAATATGGCCGCTAAAGCGAGTCAACGTGAGGATCACATAATCGCCTACATTGCAGAATGACGTTCCACCGCCTGTAGTGCTGAGCAGGAGGTTGCTGTTTTTCCACAATTTTTTTTTCAAATCAATGGTGTATCTTACAATCGATGGCGTCTTATAATCGAGGAAATACGGTATATGAAAGAAAAGAATGGGAATATGGGGACATGATAGGAAAGGGGATAGGGGTGAAAAAGAGGGAGAGGGAAAGAATGGAAATGAGGGGGGCAGAAAGAGGGGATGGGGGAAATAAGGGGGTGGGAGACTTGATCAACCAGCCAAATTGAGAATAGAACACAAAGATCCTAAATCAAATACATTTGATATGGAAACAAAAAATAATAATAATATCAATTATAATATTAAAATTACAAATAAAATTGAAAAATATATATTAATAAAAGAACATAAAAATTAAAATAAGAATTAAAGATGATTAATTAAGAATAAAGGCTGATTAAAAATGAAACTCAAAATGGAAGAGCTATTGTATATCCCAAAGAAGAACCTACATTCAGCCACCAGTGCAGCCAACAGTATTAGAACACTGGGAAATTCTGGGAGATTCTAGGGCAGTCTCACAGTAAATGCCTCAACATTTCTGTGAGATTCTTAATGGCCCATCGGATTAACAGCGGGGTGTCCCTGCCGTCCCATTCAAAATGACTGTATATGCTTACTGGCTATTCTTAATGGTGTTGTTGCAAGTAACGGCTTGTACAGTATTATATTGTACTTGTACAGTATTATACTATATGGATTTTATGTACATAAACATTAACTACTGAATATATGACACTGTTATAAGGAGGAGATTGTTAGAAGTAAAATTTGGATATAACCACTACAGGTTGTTCTAATTAAATATCCAGCCACATAACAAGTGGTGCCTTTTGAGTGATATTAAACCTGGTTTATATATGTACTAATTACAAGTGGTATTGCATCACAAGTCCTCTGTTGCTAATATAGCAGTTCTTTAGGATTTACTTATTAAGGTATAAGTGTTGATGCTCTAATGAATCCTACTACAATTTAATGTGGGGATTTATCTGGTCTCAATCACGAGTTATTTACTTGGTTGATGATAAAGGACTGTGTCCTTCAAAGAGTATTTACATACAGTGATTCTTTTTGTGATCACTTCTTGATCATTCTGTAACCAGAAGGATGTTCCAATCAAAATATCTCTCAGTGTTGTACTCTCCTCTCCTTTTTTGGATTCTTGTTTTACTGTTCATATGGACCACAAGTACCCATGCAAACCCCTTGTTTGACATACTTCTCTACTTAGGGAATCTATTTATATTAATGTAGTTAGGTTTACCACGCAGTGCATTTACCTAAAAATGACACAAACTTGATATGCGCCTCTACTTGCCTCTGACTCACCAAGGTCTAATATCAAAGTCTTTAGCTTGCAAGACTTCTGCGCAACAACCCCACATTTATTAAAGAAAAATGTTATTGAAAAGGACTCACTTTGAAAAATTTGGTGCAGTTTTTCTGTTCTAGGGATGCTCTAGTTTTGAAGACTGGAGTCTATATTAATGTTTAAAAAAAGGGCCCTCATGATCTAAAAATATAATGTCAACGAGTATCTCTATAAACACACAGGCCCACATTTCATGTAGCACCAACTAGTAAATATTGCCCCTTAATATGTGCAGGTGTGTGATGCTCAAACCTAGTAGCACTTGACTCACAGTGATGACCAAGAGACACACAGTTTCACTATTGGAAATAGAGGTGGGTAGTGGAAGAAGTTTTTGTTTTTAGCCAGATGCAATAATATTTTTTGGCTGTCAATTCTTTATTTAGAATATGCTTATTTAGTATTTTAAGTGCATAATTATACACATTAGTCTTCTATTCTATAGTATTTATGTAAGAGTCTTTTAGCATACACTGATTTTTTTTTTTTTTTACATAAACTGGTAGAATAAAATACTGTTGTACAACAATGTAATATAAAAGAGTTAAAGTGGAGGGGTAGATATTGAGATTATGTGGTGAGCAGATTAAATTAGTTTGATAACGTTCCGTCGAGGCAAGAAACGCGTCAGAGGACTATTACCTGTATGTTTGTTGTGTGGCTTCATGCCAATTAAATAAGTGAATTTTACCCGCCTCCAACCCAGCTTTTTGCAGTGCTCAAACCCTACTTCTGACTTACAAATCTTATACCTTCCGGTATTGAGGCACGCCATCGGAACAGACGAGTATTGTGGTCGTGAGTATACTTCACTGACCTTTAACTGCTGTAGTTTATACTATTAGCCAGTGTGGTTCATCATCAGCAGGGTCACGCGACACGGAGCAGGAGGACTAGACGGAGCAACTCCGCGTAGGAACACCGTAGATACGGTATCTGCTGAGATGCCTTGCACCAGCTAGGATTTGCTACCTCCCCATTCCATCAGTGGGCTCCGTGTGGATATCAGGTGCCAGAGAGGTACATTTGTACCACACACCGGACTATATTTTGGATTTACACAGTGTGATTACTACATATGGTGGGTTCCGTCTTTACCCATTTATTTGGGGATATTTATCTGACACTCACAAACACGTTGCAGGACATTAGAAGCACCCTTTCAGGATTCAGTTCCTTCTCCATATATACTCATTAGTCCTCTATTCTTGCGAGGATTGTCTGTCAGTTCCGCCCCCGTGACACACCCCGTGATGGGACGGGTGAAGCACGCCGCACTACCAGGCAGAGGGACACCACACGCCTTGCACTTAAGCTCTGCCCCCCGTGACGTGTCCTGTGATGAAGCGCCTAACAGGTGCCGCTTTGCCAGGCTCGGGGACACAGCACGGACATCACTAAGGCTTCGCCTTCGTGACATCACGGGTGAGGCGCACCGCACACAAGCTATGCGCAGGCGCCGCGCTACCTTGGGCACTTGCATCAGCAATTATTCCACACCTGCACTTCTCCCCGCCCCTGTTTACCAGTGGACTGAATATGTCTAGGGCTGGTTCTTGTTTATTACCCTGCAGCTGTGTGCTGCCCTACCATTGGCTGCCTGTCCTTTAAATGCTCAGTCAGCCCTGCTCCAAACTGGCTGAGCATAAACCTCTGTTTGTGTACCAGTGTTTGCCTCAAACACTCTGCTGCCCTGTTTCTGTCTTGTTTCTGTCTTGTCTTGCTTATCCTTTTCCAGTTTTGGCCTTGGCTTGTATCTGGACCTCCGCCCCTCTGACCCTTGATCTCAGCGTGCATTGGACTTCTACCTTCTATACCCTTGGGCACCGGCACCGCATAACGACTATCCGATCTCTCCAATCCTAGACCATGGCAAGTACCTCAACCATTCTGACTTCTCCTACCCTGACCCAGCTACACGACTACCACTCTGCACTCCGGACGTGGCTGCCCAGTTGTAGGTCAGAGGTTACCAACATCCTCACATCCTCACCTCAGCCTTGCGGTCCTGTCCTGTTTGTGGTGAGCACTCGTTTTGTTTTTTTTTAACATAGACTGGTAGAGTAATATACGGTTGTTAAACAATGTAATATAGAAGAGTTTAAAATATAGAGTTAAAGTGAAGGGGTAGATGTTGAGATTAAGTGGTGAGCAGATTATAGCGTCTTAAGAAAGTTGGATAATTATATTTCGAGGAATTTTATTATACGTCTATTTAATCGAAGCCTGGTAGAAAAACACACTAAGCATCTATCTTATAAACATGAAATAGCAGAAAAATGCTCTGACTTTCCACACTTTCATCAATTTCCATAATCCATACAGGGCCAATTCAAAAAAGCTTTGAAGTGTTTATTTTGTTTTGTAGATTCTTTACAGTTTGTGGTCACAACATAAAAGGTTCAATCCACCACCCCTACCCCCTGTTTTTGGAGCTGGGCCATATTGATATCAGCTCCGGGGACCCCCTAATTGCTAAAATACTTACTGGAGAAGGTACTGCCGGTTACCTTCTCATATTTAAATCCTCCCCCCCCCCATCAAACAGGCCAACAGGAAGCCACGGCAGATGACATTGTGGCTTCCTACTGGCCCACGTAAAGTGGACGAGTCCCTCGTCTACTTAATGCCAGCATCATCTTCCTTGGTAAGTATGTCAGGACCTGAAATCAACACGATTCAGCTCTGGAGAACCCCCGCTTCCCACCTATGTAAAAATAAGGGGGGGAGGGGGGTAACGAGCAGGGAGAACATCTCCTTCAAGTAGAACCTTACTTTTTTTTAACTCCTTAATTCTCCCTGTTATCACCTATTTCCCAAAATACATAACAACATTCTTAATATAATTTTGTAGCTATGAATATAGGTATTTTCACATCTATAGCTATAATTGCAGAATTATTAAATGTGGAAATGGATATAAAGTGATACATACTGTACCACAAGGTAAATTCTGCCTCCAATGACCAAAGGACTGGCATGGCAATAGCAGAGATGTGACTATCATGCATAAATCCAGTCAGCGCCTGTAGCCCACCAGTGGTAACAATGTTATTAAATAAGTCTAAAAAGGAAACGTGAAAAAACTTCAGTTATAAATAATAATGTCTCACATCTATAATATATCAAAACAATTATATACATTAAAGATGTGCAAAAGTCTTCAGAAGTGCTACACAACTGTTTCATACATTTCATAAAATTCATAATGGTGAAGGGCAGGGTTGCAGCAGCTGTCTGAGTCCTGTGAATGTGCTCAGAAGGGATATTTTTATTTGCTGTATGTTGTACACTGAGGGTTTTATCACTTTTTTAACCCACTGTAATTTATATAATGCTGGTTGAAACCTATCCCAGCGTCACATTGCAAAGCCAGTATACCCATCCTCACACTGAAGAGACCCAAAACAGCTGCCTGTGGGTGGGTTTACTGACTATGCACTTTAACTCAGGCTGTGCTGAAAAGTAGTGTAATATGGCAGGTAATACGTTTATAGGGCTCCATGTTAAAATGGATTAGGAGCAAAAGGTGACAGTGCGAGTGCTCAGTTGCATATCATTGCCCAGAATCCCTGGCTGCAGTAAAAGCATTGTATATTAAGAGATACAGGGTTGCAGACCTGTCTGAGAGATGTGAATGCCATTTTTTGAGTGAAAAAAAAGACAACTTTCATTTGGTATGTAATCTTAGCACATCTGTAAACTAAATGCTGGAATATTTAAATTCTACGCATGCTATCATGCTTAATAATAGCCTGGAAACACCATTTTGATTGTGCTTTTATGCAAGTCACAAAGCCTCTCAGACTGTTTATCATACAAATAAGCTTTGTTTTTGATGGTCAGTGTCTAACACACTTCTTAGGGTCTGGCCCTATAACCATATAGTCTGTCACCTCACGTTGCACAGAGGGCATAGCACACATGAATCTAACCTGTGCTTCCCCTGGGCATCCTGCTCACTGAGATCAGATTTGCAGCCAACTTCAGCAAGCTCCCTTTACACTCATGCTCCCAAAAAAAAGCATCCAATCAGGACAGATATTGCCTGTTATCTCCATAGCTTTAACCTCAAGTCACAACACTAGTCTGAACCAGACAGAACCTGAAGAAATTAATTGGATCTCCTCCAGTATTGGGATTTTTACTGCATATAAATAGCTGTTATTGAAACGGTTGGCCTAAAATTAGAATGCGTTCTAATGCTGATTGAATCAGGACTCTGGGCTTGTATAGTTATGATCAGGGAGCAGTTCATGTCTGACAACTTTTACAAGTACTGTACAAAACATAGGAAATGTTCGTTTTGTCTCTGTTGCTTAGAGAGAAACTTGTTATATTTGATATGCTTGTTTATTTCTACCATTTCCAATGAAGCGCAGTGTCATTTACATTTGCAGTAAGGTCAAAAGAACTCCATATTTTTAGGGAAATATTCTGTTTCATTTTATGGACCATATGCTGATGCAATATTTGGAGTCAATTTTGTACTGGAGCAAAACATCGATGAACAATCTGATTAAAATGAATTTTAGGTCTGGAATTTCAAGTACTGTACCTCCTAAAAGAGAAATCTATGGGTTTTTTTAAAATACAGGTTTGAAGCAGGGGTATGTGGAGCTGAACCCCATTAATTTCAGAGCCGGGGACTCCCTGCTTCCGGAGATACATACCTTCACAGGGGGTGCCGGTATCTCTGCAGTTTAAAGCTCCCTCGTCACATGGGCCAATAGGAAGCCGCATCTGGTGATGTCACAGCTTCCTATTGGCCCGGGAGATTTGAAAAGCAGCCCTAACATGAACCCTGGAGTGGTTATTAGCACCCCCTGTGTAGGCAAGTACCTTCAGAATCAGGGGGTCCCCGGAGCTAAAATTAACGGGGGTTCAGCTCCGGAGACCCCCTACTTCAACTGTATTAAAAAAGAAAAAAAACGCATTGAGTACCTCTTTAAGCTAGACAGCCCTGCAACTACTGATTAGACGTGGCTAAGGTGCTCTATCTGCTGGACATTTTGCTTGCAATTATCAAACAGAATGTAATAATTGTATTGCCGTAGTTTCATAATCACATTGCATATGCGCAGTGAGACACAGAGATGGAGGTATCTTGATTTATTTAAGCATATGAGAATGGATGTTAATGATAAATAAACATTCCCTACTAACTTACTAAAGTGATTAGTCCTCTGGCTCTAAATAAGAAAAAGCTCTAAACAAGTTCTTATTAAAGAATTACAAGAAACAGCCAATGTAATTTTATTTCCCCAAGTACTATACAGCAGGCCTGTAAGATAATATATCATTTCCTTGTGTAGTTCTGACCGTGTACAGTACACAGATCTTTATGTAGAATAATAAATGCTCTATAGTTTAGATTCACTAAACTCCAATAAAGTTAAAAATTGTCGTTAGCGGCATTTAACAAAAAAATATTTTTAGCAGCCTATTCACTTAAAGTCCCATTCGACAAAGCAGTAATAACATGCATTTTAGCTTAGCTTAGTGATAGTTTGGCGGTAGTGTTAACGCAAATAATCGTCCAAAACAAGATTTAACAGCGAACTAATTATAAATGAGTACTGACATGCTATTTATATATTGCAAGAAAAAATTACCATTGTTGCACAGACATGGTACTCAACTGGACTCCAAAAGCTATCAAAGGACTAAAACGACCACCAAAACGGGAGGATGAAATTAGAAAATGTGTTGGAGCAGTGGATCAACAGGCTGAAGATGATAATGAGTGTTTATATGTGTGTGTATATATATATATGTCTAAGTTTGTTATGCCGTTTGTTTGTTTGTTTGTTTGTATGTCCGAAGCATTGAAATCTCACAAACGGCTAAGACGTAGCACAACAAAACTTTTACTGGACATTGTGCTGCGGATTTGTAGGTCAACGCAACTATTTTGAGCTTCCAATATGACTCACCTCCCATATTATGGACATTCTAAGTTTCCATCGGGTGCCCTGCAAAAATGTTAGAGCAGGAGCGGGGGGGCATGGCTACTAAGGGAAGGGGCATGTCCTTGGCTGGATCGGGGCTGTGTGTGTGTCTCTGTGTGTGTGTTTGATGTGAGATGGGCGTGGGAGATATGGAAGCAGGGGGGGGGGGGGGATGTGCCAGCTAGCGGGGGGAGATGTGCCGGCAGGGGGGGGAGCTGTACCGGGGGGGGGGAGGGTGGGGGGAGATGTGTCGGCAGTGAGGGGAGATGTGGCAGCAGCGCGGGGAGATGTGCCAGCAGCAAGGGGGGGGATGAGGGGGGATGGGGAGATGTGCCAGCAGCGGGGAGTAAAGAGGGAGCGGGAGATGTGCCGGCAGCGAAGGGAGATGTGCCGGCAGCGGGGGGAGATGTACCAGTGAGGGGGGGCGAAGGGAGGGAGATGTGCCGGCAGCGAGGGGAGATGCGGCAGTAGCGCAGGGAGATGTACCAGCAGCGGAGGGGAGGGGGCGGGGATATGTGCCGGCAGCAGAGGGGAGGGGGGGGGGCGGGGAGATGTTCCGGCAGCCGGGGTGGGGGGGAAGGGGGGCAGGGAAATGTGTCCTGGCAGCGAGGAGAGATGCGGCAGTAGCGCAGGGAGATGTGCCGGCTGCAGGGGGGAGGGGAGGCGGGGAGATGTGCCGGCAGTTCCCCGGGTGAATTGGGTACAAAAGCTAGTATATATATATAGTATGTGTATATATATATATGTAGCAAATGGAAATATTACTGTATGCTCATTTGCACGTCTTAGACAGGTCTGCAACCCCGCCTTTCACCATTATCACCAGCACTTCCACTTTAGCAAGGGATTCTGGGAAATTATATGCAAATGAGCACACAGTGCCACCATTTGCTTCAAAACCATTGACATGTTTCCCTATAGGCTTAAGCTTGCTGCATGGTCACAGCTTTGAGCACAGCTAGAGTTAAGATGCATAGTCAGTAAACCCACCCACAGACAGCCGTTTCAACCTTAATGGGTCTCATCAGTGTGGGGTTGGTTATACTGGCTATGCAAAAAATGAAGCAAGGATTGGTTTTACCATACTTAGTTAAGTTATGGTGGGTAAACAAAAGTGACAAAAACCCTCCACAGCAAAGCATATAGCAAATGGAAATATTACTGTATGCTCATTTGCATGTCTTAGACAGGTCTACAACCCTGCCTTTCCCCATTATCACCCAGCATACAGCACTTCCACTGCAGTAAGGGATTCTGGGAAATGACATGCAAATGAGCACACAGGGCCACCTTTTGCTTCAAAACCATATGTTATGCATATTATTGCAAATTATTTACAAATATATACAGTAACACACCAATGCCTAGAATACATGAAACATACAGATCTGGGAAATAGGAAATGACACAGAAAATTAAACAAGTTACAGTGCATCTAATTATATATTGTTTTAAATCACATGTAAACTGACATACCTACCTACAATGGTGAAAAACAGATGCATTATGACATTCCCAATACTTGAATAGTATTGATGTTTTCATGGTACAAAACATTGCTCAAAATAGCAGCCGATTTATAAAACATCCCATTTAAACAACAAGGACTTATTTTTTTTTATATAAATGCCTGTTAAATGATAAACTGACCACCTTAATGAGTTCATTGGGTCAGATTGGCAAAGCCATTTAGATATTCCTGTGTTTTTGTTTATCACTTGCCTGAACATGAGAGGTTATTTATGAGGTGTTAGAAATATATCACAGAAGGAACAGTCAAAAAGACAGACATGTTGCCAAAGTCAGTGATGTGTGTTGTCACTAAATTAATCTACAATATTTATTCATTTAATTCTTAAGTTGATATATATGAATGTATAATAACTATCAACTAATCCACATAACATTTTTTTTAAACATACTTAGTTGGAAGAGTTTAAGCACTACAAACTCATTTGCTCCTTGTTGGCACTGATTTTAAACTTGATTTAGCAATAATTTGTACAGTACATTGAGGTCCTGAACAAATTGTTTGCTTATCAACATCTAAGAACTAGTTTCTTCTGCACTCTTATTTGCAGTTGCATGGCAGTGCAACGTTATGTGTCTGTTTGTGACGGCATTTTATTCGCTGGAAATAGGACTGGTATGCAAAGCATGTACTGTAGATACCCATTTTGGTAAGTAGTGAATAGGATTTGAAACTGTATGTTTCTGCTGTAATATCGAGTACGCAGTGAAAAGGATTTGAAACACTGTATGTTTCTACTGTTATATCGAGTTAGCAGTGAGCGCTATTTACAACAACGCATTACGCCCAGTGAAAAAACAAATATGAGAAACACTATGGTCTACACTGGAAAGACTTTCAAAGTTTCCATGAGAAAGTAGTGGATGCAATACTGGAGTAATAAATTAATAATGGATTTCGGACTTTTATCTATTCATGGGTTAATTCTAAAATAAATCTTACTTTCAGGGCCGCAGACCGATTTCCCGGGACCCAGGACTAGGGTTACGAGATACGAGTGCCCCCCCCCTCACACCCATGGCAGCAGTCTTGCGAGCCCCCCCCATTTCACACCTCACAAGCCCCGTCTATTTCCCCCCTTCTTCCCATGTATTTCTCTCCCCTCCGTCTCATTCCCTATCTTCCTCACTCACCCCTCTCACTCTCCCCACTCCATCAATTACCCCACTCTCAATCCCTCCCTGCCTCGCATGTATTTATCTCCCCTGCGTCTCACTCTTTCTCCCTTTTTTCCTCACTTACTCTCTCCTCTCACTCTCCCCCCTCCTCCGTCAATAACCCCACTCCTCACTCATTCCCTCCCCACTCAAACAATGCCCCACACAAAATACATACCAAAAAACACCCCCAAATACGTTTTTTTTTTAAAAAACATGCCCCAAATACGTTTTTTTTAAAAATATGCCCTAAATACATTAAAAAAACACCCCCAAATACATTAAATAAAACCACCCTCCAAATACATATAAACCCACCAATACATATAAAATCCCCCACAACCCAAATACATATAAACCCCACCCCAAAATACATATAAAAATCCCCCACCCCCAAATACATATAACTCACCCACCCCCCAAATACATATTTAAAAAATCACCCCCCAAATACAAAAAAAAAAAGTTCTTGCGCAGACTGGAGCGGCCTTATTGAAGGTAGTGAGGAATGAGGGTACAAAAGAGATGGTGGGTTTGATCAATGCCATAAAGAACAAACATCTAGGTGGGGGAGGAAGCCGTGTAAAAATCCTGATCCCAAAACCGGAGGGCTAGATTTCTGCTATAGATACGGGGAAGAAGAATGCCAGTCATTGCAGGAAAAGAGAGAATCTACCTCAGGTGGTGAAGCCATTCATCCACTCACATTCTGTATCAGGAAATGACCTTGGAACCCAGTGGTGGAGCATACTAGGCCCCTGTTGCAGAAAGGATCAAATGCGGACGGCACTGAATCATTCCACCTCCCATTTACCCCAGAAACTACTGGGGTCATAAGCGTGAGTGAAGGCGAATATTGTGTGACAAGTATGTAACGTCCTCTTGGATAATGGATCACAAGTATCCATTATTTTTAAGCCTTGGTATGATCGGTACCACTTGAGGGCTTGGTTGTTTGGGGCCTCAGTGACACCAACTACCCTTAACAAGGATATGTAGTTGTGAAGCTCGTGTTTCCCAAGAAAATAACTGAAGAAGGACCATTGACGATGGTGGCCTTCATATGCCCTAAAGTCCGTAGCAAGGCAGAGACTGGGGCCATAATTGGCACAATTGCCAATATTTTTGGACAACTAGCAAAATGGTGCCAGACCATTGGTGGAAAAGATTATGGCCGGACATTGACCATCCATCCCTTGTGCTTTAAGGCATACCAGCTGATGGAGAAAAAAGACAGGGCTCAGAGTGAGGGGCTCTTGGGAGAGACCCTGTGGGCAGGACCCCACCCTTTGCAAGAGCCCCCAGCAGCAGCATATAGAGGATAACTGGAAAAGTGACACTGGCAAAATTTATACGGGGCCACTGTCATGATTGATAGTCCACTCCATGGAGAATACCCTGGAGGGCTACTGGTAAAGGCTGGGGTGCTGTCAATACAGAAACGGTTGCAAGAGAAGAGGTCTCGTAGGTCAGAGGTTTTCTCCATTCAAGAATTGGATGTAGGAAAATCCCATGATGTGGATCACTAGATCCGCCTCCATGCTCGCCCTTTTAGGGAAAGGTCATGGAGATTGGCCTCGGTTGATGTGGAAGATGTGAGAAGACATCATCAAGAACTAATTCGGGCCGGCATAATCTCAGAATCCCGGAGCACATATGCATCATTCATAGTGGTGACCTGGAAGAAAAATGGCGTATTACGAGTGTGCATTGATTACCGCACACTGAACAAAAGGACGACTCCTGATCAATATACTGTGCCGCGTATAGAGGATGCATTGGATATTACCAGATCCCAATGTACAAGCAAGATAAAGAAAAGTTGCTTGTTGAGATTCTATCAATTTTAACTCATGCCCCAAGGAGTGTCAGTGGCCCAGCTACTTTCCAAAGACTGATGGTGTAGGGGATATGAATCTATTAGAGGTGGTTGTATACCTGGATGACCTAATAATCTTTCGGAAGACCTTGGAAGACTATGTGTAATCCTTATGAAGGTACTAGATCGGATGAGCAAGGGTGAACTAAAACTGTCACTGGACAAGTAGCAGTTCTGAAAGACATCTGTCACGTATGTGGGACATATTGTGTCTGAAAAATGAGTGGCTACTTACCCCTCTAAATTAGAGGCCATTGCATCCTGGCCTAGGCTCAAACAACTGACAAAATTGCGATCCATTCTGGGGTTTTGTGGATATTACGGATGGTTTGTGAATAATTTTCCAGGTATAGTACAACTGTTGACGCAGTTAACGAAATGTTACCCACCACCCAGAGGATGCAAACGGCTACTGGAGCCACCAGTGAAGACTATTTAAAAATAAATAAGTTATTGGAGATAGGTGGACTTTTAAATGCGAAGAGGATTTCAAATCCATAAAAACCTATCTCACTAATGCTCCAGTAACGTTTGCTGATACACAAAAACACTATGTGCTTAATGTAGATACCAGCCTAGAGGTCATAGGAGCAATACTGTATGAGAACACTCTGAGGGACTGAAACCAGTGGCATTCGTGAGTCGGCGGTTTACACCTTAAGAAATGAACTACCCAGTGCACAAACTTTAATTCTTGGTGTTAAAATGGACAGTAGTGGATAAGCTGCACAACTATCTGTATGGAGCCACCTTCATAGTGCACACAGACAACTTCTATCATCAGTGAAGTTGGAAGCCACTGGTCACAGGTGGTTAGCGGCTTTAGCTACCTACAATTTCATCCTGAAATACAGACCAGGGAAGCAAAACATTGATGCTTGCGTGCTGTCTCAAATTGACAGAGATACTCGAGGTATTGATGAACCGTTGTCCACAGCCAAAATTGCCGAAGCCGGAGTGAGTGCATTGTGAAAACAATTTGAAATGTCATGATACTGTAGGTCACGACCGCAAATCTAAACTGAGTGGCTGATAGTCTGGGGATATCCCCCGCCGCCGTACCTCTGATATACTCCTGATATACCCCTGATATACTCTCCCCCTGCAGAGTTAACTATGGAGGTGTTACCTCAGTTAAACCGGCAGAATCTAGCCCAAGCTCAACAGACAGACCCTGGTTTGAAAGATGTATGATCAGCCTTGAGGGACCAGTAATCAGCAAGGATAGTCATCAGAATGCACTCTGAAAGCAATGGGCTAATCTGGTGATCAAAATCAGAGTGATGTTCAGAGTAAGAAAGAAGTCACAACACACCGTAGCTAAGCAATTGGTGCTTCCTTACAAGTATAGGCAGGTAGTTCTCAGTTCTATCCATGACAATCATGGCCACCTAGGCACAGACAAGACATTTATATTAGTGAAAGACCAATTCTACTGGCCCCAAATGGCTCGGGATTTTGAAGAATATTGCAAGAACTGTGGAAAGTGTGTGCCTGTGAAGACTATGCCTACAAGGGCTGCACCATTGACAAACCACCAGCAGTGGACCACTGGATTTGGTCTGCATGGACTTCGTCTCCTTAAAGCCCGACAGAAAGTATACCAGTAATATCCTAGTGTCCACAGAAAATTTCACCCGGATATACTTAAGTATTACCGACAAAGGATCAATGGGCCACTACTGTCGCCAAGGTGCTGTGGGATAAGTACTTTGCCAATTATGGACTGCTGGCTAGGATATATTTTGATCAAGGATAGGATTTTGAAAGCCGACTCATGAAGGAACCTCTGTGGGATAAAAAAAATCATGAACACTGCCTTACCACCAACAGGGCGATCCTCAACTAGAGAGATTCAAGAGGACCCTATTGAATATGATGGGCACATTAAATACTCAAGGGAAGGAACGATGGAGTCAGCATGTGCACCACCTAGTATATATACGTATAACTGCACCCAGAAAAACTCTACAAGATATTCATCCTATTACTTGATGTTTGGATGGGAAGCCCGATTACCCATTGACCTGTGTTTTGAAGTGGTGGCAAATGGCACATCCCCAATCACGTAAATTCAGTATGTACAGAAGCTCAAGGAATAGTTGCAAGAAGCATACAAACTGTCCACTGCTGCTGCTGATATGAACAATCGAGGGAAAATAAAAGCCCTTGTGATGAAAGAGTACACGGGCAAGAGCTACAAGTACATGACAGAGTCCTTATCCGAAATCTAGGCATACCCAGTAAAAACAAAATAGTGAAGTGCTGGAAACCAGAGCCTTATATGCTAGTCGAGAAACTAACAGGACTAACAGTATATTGAGTAAGGTCCGAAAAAGGAAGTGGGCCAGAGAAGAACCTGCATAGGAATCATCTTCTGACAATAGTTCAGTTAGTGTGATGCCATGAAAAAGAAAGTATTCCAGGAATAGCTAGTCAAGCTAGGAGAAGTGATAGACTAAACCAAGGACAGGGTCCTGGGAGTAGCCTACAGAGCCAGTGTGGGTAGGATAGTGATGAGGAGTCAGATCAGAATGAGAGATACCAAGGAGGGGGAATGTTAGGGCACCTATCGAATATCCTGGATCAGGAAGAGCGGCATCCTCCTCAATAGGTGTCTCCAATATGACTAGCAGGGCTTCAGGACAGAGAAAATCATTGAGCGGGATCCCGAAGCAGAGGAATTCACCCCAGTGGGCCCCAATGAACAGGATAGCAAAATTAAAGATGCAGTAGTACTATATAGCACCCTTTTTGAAGCACAGACCTGCAACAGTTAGTACACAACAAGTTGTGTCGATACCATCACAAGCCAACATACCCACGATTGGGGTGGCTAATATACTACTGGCACTGATTGACACCTGCGCAGAATTATTGGGGATTGTGTTATATTTCTGTACTATGTGTAATGATCCTTGGCCGAGGATCACAAGGTTCCCGAATTAGTAAGGCATAGGTAAAATTAGTTGTATCGCCAATACTGTGTCTGTATTCTTCCTGCCATGTGACCGTAGGCCACGTGTGGCTCAGTAAGATAGTACAAGAGACTCAGGTCCCCTCCTCAGCAATAGTCATACGTCTGAGAGCTGAAAGTAGAAGGGTTAAACATACTATTAGCATTGCGTTAGCCTTTCCATGACTACTTTTACACTGATAAGTAATACCACTTTGTCTTTATTCTTGTTCCCACTCAGTTTGTGATATGTTTGGCATTTTGAGTGCCTGTATGCGGTGGGAGAGGCGGTCACCTAGGCAAAAAATGGCAGTTATATTTTGGATCTAATTATGAGTCACTGGTTATTGCATTTTTTCAAAGACAATGATACTGTATAATCCAGAGGTATCTTCAATCATTGTTTAAAAGCCAAGACATGCTGCTACAAAACAAATATTAATCCCATTTCTGGATAAGGTCCATATTTACTAAGCAGTCTTGCCTTAAAACGCCTTTTGGCACTGGAAGACACCCTACCACCTATTGGGTTCAATGGGTTGGAAGCTGCCTTCCAGTGTATGCGGAAGACGTCTTAGGAATTATATATGCAGTTTATATATATGAGAGAGAGAGAGAGAGAGAGAGAGAGAGAGAGAGAGAGAGAGAGAGAGAGAGAGAGAGAGAAACATTGAAGAAATCTGTGTAAATAATACATCTGAAACTGTATTAGACAAATAACATTTAACAGTTTACCTATTTTTAATGACAACCCTTCTCTCCTGAGCTCAGCAGTTCAGTTTTTAGAACATACCCCTTGAGTTATAGCTCTACTCTTTCCTCTCATTCACAGTAAATTTGTATAAATATTAATATATAACCAAATATTATTATAATTGAATCCCATTTTCCATTGTTATGGGCAGGATCTAGCAATTAAAAAAAGACTTATTTTTTAAGGCACTCTAGTATTTCATAACAGAATCACAGGACTATTATGAAACAATCTCAACAGGTTTGGGCAATAGCAAATACTGTAGTAAGAAAATGTCCTACCTGCATATACTTTT
The DNA here is from genome assembly GCA_036426205.1 of Ascaphus truei. Taxonomy (NCBI): domain Eukaryota; kingdom Metazoa; phylum Chordata; class Amphibia; order Anura; family Ascaphidae; genus Ascaphus; species Ascaphus truei. Next base: position 136,267,517 of record CM071570.1, read on the forward strand.
TTTTTTTTGTCCACAAGCACAGGACTCCTACCTTATATCACCTGTGCGTGTTTACACATGCCCATTTACCTTACATACAGTACAGTATGGTTTAGTAGAATTAATTAAATGTATACAAGCATTGGCAAACCTATACTAAATGACATCATGTTTTACAAGAACTTTTAGTTAAACCTATTTAGAATAACTTGCACAGTTCATGTATTTACAGGAACAATGTTCTGGCGTGCTTAATAATTACTAGACATGACATCACTAAAGTAGAAACATCCAGAGATATCAGCCTCCTGCAGCACAAGGCAGAGTGTGAAAGATGAAATTTGATATAAGGGCTGTACTGTAGTTACAATTGACTGTCTGTGCTGAGGTGTACGGTGCATGGTGAGTTGTGGCTGAACGCAAGCAAATACTATTTAACTTATGCTTACCAACTTGAGTGTCAGTGAACCATCAATCCATCACAGACTGGTAAAGGCCTCTCTTAGGCACAGATCCAGACCTACAGTGCTATTACCTACACCTACAGCAACATCATTCTTTAAATACAGCTAAGGGCTGGGAGTACAGGGAGGGGAGTACAGAAATCAAAGGTGGGAGGGGGGAAAGGGGGGAGTGTGCAACATTCCTTCCTTACAAGCACATATTACGTTAAAAGAATCCACAATGAATGATCAATGGCACAAGTAAATAAAAATTTACATACATACACTTCAAATCAATTTATAACCCTCTGTGCCTTATACCGTTTTGGTTGGCTGTCTCCCTGGGTGAGCTGGGAAGCAAAGTGGGTAATTATTGCAGAACATTGGACTGGTTTATGGGGGCGGGGGGGGGTTCTAGCGTGTTGAGACTATCATAAATCAGCATGGCTGTCATACTTTCTGGAATTTCGAGCAAGAATCTCTCAGAACTTCAGTAAGTCTTTCCATTTTAAGAGAATACCAGCTTCTTGTTTCTATCTGGTTGAGGACGGCCAGGTTCGGGCTCATCCACGCCGCCACTATGGCACTGTCCTGGAACAGGATTGTATATTTCTGTTCCCCCCTTTGCAGCTCTCTCACTTACAGCTTTCTATATTTCAGTTGCATGCTTCTCTGCTCTGAAAACTCACAGTGCTTGTGTAAATTATACATTTGTTACATGTCCCTTTTTACACAGCCTGTAGTCTTGGTTACCCAAGCAACCTCCCAATTTTCTTAGCTAGAATGGGCTATTACACCCCCCGTCTCTGCTGACAAGTTAGTTCAGTCCCATTACCCTTTTCCTGTGTGACACTTTCCCCTCACTTTCTTTCCTTCCTGAACTGGCTGAGTGAGTACACCTATGCTACACACCTCTTGGCAAGGCCATTCCGTTTTTACCTGCCTCTGACTACAAAGCACCCACACAGAGAAGCACTCTCTCACCACACCATACCATCCACAAGTGCCTGTATATGATTGATGCTTTCCCAATAACGTGAAGAAAATATAGCAGGACTTGGTGTGCTTTGGAAAAGGGGCTGAGCTAAGCTATCTGGCCTCATTCACATCTTACGTGACCCTGGTTCCAGAAAAGGCACATCGTGTTGCTGTCATATATGGGTAATGAGTTTGTTTTGGTATCTGTCCATATTCTCCTGAGGTTTGTTTAGAAGACATACCCATGGGCCGAGAGAGAAGAGAAGGCCCAGAACACTCTGCACCAGTCTGTGTACCCATTTTCAGATCTCTGCCACACCGGTGCACAGCCACCACTTATGAATAAACGGGGTGCATTGGCCACAGCCCTTAGGACACCTAGGGGACGATCCCGGATACATCTTGGCCAGGTGCTCCAGGGTTAAGTACCACCTATATAATACTTTATATGCATTGTCTTTGATCTGTGTACATATAGAGCTTGTGGCCGCCGCTTCAAATATTTCCCCCCATATTTCTGCTACAGTATATAAGTGAATTCTTTTTCTGGAGAAGGGAGAAAGATTGAGGTAAAGATGATTGCAGTCGACCCTCTTTTATTTGGAGCCTTGCGGCACAGTGTCTTAAAAAAAGTCAAGGGTGGAGCTAGGCCTCTACCTTGTACAAAACCCTGCATCTGAAGGTACCTACAAATTTCGCCACTTGGGAGTTCATGCAGGTCCCTGGGAGTGGTGAAAGAAAGGACCTTGGACTTCTCCATAACATCCACTATCCTATGGGTCCCCCTTGATCTCCATGCTTCGAAGGTTGACCCAACAATACCTGGGGAGAAATGTAGGTTAAAAAATAGTGATGTCATCCCTGTTCTAACAAGAGTGAGCTTAGATTTTTTTTTATTCTTGTCCACAGCTCAAACTGTGAGATATCGTTGGTAAACAGCTGCTTGCTTTCTTTTGAGAAATCTTAGGGGACAACGAGATTGATCTTAATTCCAGGGGCGCCAGCAACAGTGAAGATTATGTCCCATAAAGTATGTGGCAATAACGACTGTTATATAATTGGTCCACAGTCACTATGTCCCTCAGGTTGGTTCAACTTTTCTTTCCACTTTTGCTAAAAAAAAAAGGTTTCTACAAATGCAGTAACTGTTCAGCTTGTAAGGTTATGAAGCAAACCGATTCCTTCGCTAATTCTTCAGGGTCCCGTAGTTTCAAAATACTCCCCTTTCTCAATTGTAGATCAAAAGGTGTCATGTTACCTTACGTTCCTCATGGACTGCTTCCCACTTTGCTTTTGCTATTGTGGTATTATTGCCACATACTTTATGGGACATAATATTAATTGTGTTAATTTTTGTTACTATGCATTTACGAACTGCTAGTTTTCCTATTGGTCCAGGATCTTGTCTATGTTTATCATGGCAACCAATGTGAAGACACCAAGCTATGTGACTCTGCTGTAGACTCCTGTGATGTCAGTAACTCCGCCCACCGGCATCCAATTGGTAGACTCATCGCGGCATAGCTGAAAAAGAATCAGCTGTTTGATAACTAGTTGGTATCATGAACAAAAGAGATACCGGCGCCTTAAGAGTCCAATTGAGTGATAGTCCAGGGAATCCAAGACAGAATGATGAATGTCCAAAGGGAGTGACTTAGTAGTTCCTCAATCTTTAGATGATCGGATGTAACTTCCTCCGTGTGTAGTAGGATATGAAACGAGAAAGGAAAAAATATAGTGCAACACAGCTAACAAAATATACTCTGACACAGACCTACAAAACAATACAATACAAACAAGACTAACATGAGACACACAGGGGCAAAGCTGAAAGTAAAAGTTAGTTTAATACAACTCTAAAACAATATAAAATGAATGGACGAAGGACCCAGAGATCGCCAATCCGGTGGAGTAAAACCGTAGCGCTACTCACAGGATGGCTGCTGTATACAAGCAATGGATAACAGGTAAGGGATGGGATCAATCCTCCTCTAGCTGGATAGTGTAGTTCACCGGCGTGTTCCTCCGTGTCCCGTGCTCCCGTGCTCCTCAAACCGGAAGTGACATCACCGGATGTTCCGTCACCGGTGGGCGGGACTTTTGGGCGAAGATCCTTCCTACTACTGATCCAGAGCCTCAGCACTCCTCTCGTCAGCTTGTGAGGGGTTAAATGCAATAACCGTCCAAATGGTGGAGACAGATACCTGTATAGATGTATGATGATCCAGTAAGAGTACTCCACAGGACAATCTTCCTCTATAATAGCACTGATAATGGTCAGCTTCTCCCCAACTGAATAATGGGGGAAATGTAATACCCACATAGAAGGCAGCTTATCCCTTTTGCGTGCATCACGCCAGTCAGTAACAGAAGAGAACAATCCAAGGATTGGAGCGGAGCACAGCTGTGAAAAATGGGGCTAACACCAGCAAAAAACGGCTAAAAAGTTATATTTTAATGGTCATGGTACATGGAGAACATCAGGTAAACACTCTGACGCGTTTCAGGCAAACGCCCTTTATCAAAGAGTGGGTTCGCATCTGATCATACTCACATTCTTATAGATGATCCCCCGTGTACCATGACCATTAAAATATAACTTTTTAACCGTTTTTTGCTGGTGTTAGCCCCATTTTTCACAGCTGTGCTCCGCTCCAATCCTTGGATTGTTCTCCTCGTGGCATCACGTCGGAGCGTTATCATGGCGCTGTGTCATGACGCTTTATTATCTTTGTTTACTTTTGTAAATCGGATGTAGCAGGCAGTAGGAGAGTTGGTTGCCCAAAAAATTGTGGTTAACTCATTCTTTGCCTTAGTGGTTAGTGAATTATAGCAATGTTTACAAGCCACTAAGGGGGGTAGGTAGTATAGTTTAATGTTGTTACTAAGACAGTTTACATTTTTTTTTTTGCAGGTCAACATTGATAGCCAATGTAGTTATCTAGGTCTCCATAGAGAAGGCCTAGGTAGCCACACTGACAATCAATGGCGTTATGTTTTTAATATATGTATTTTATTATTTGTTCAATAGTGGGGTGTTTTTTAATACAGGCTTTTTTATATTTTTGGAATGGCAAACAGCATGATTAGCTACATTCGGGGTGGGGGTTAGGTTGGTTGATTTGAGTAAGGGGGTGGGGGATGGGGTAGTTGCCCCGGGGAGGGTGGTTATGTCCCCTAGGAGGTGGTGGTGGGTTTAACCCCTTGTTTGCCTTTGCGGTTAGTAAAGCATTGCATGGCACAAAGTTTGCCAAGGGGGGAAGGTAGTGTATTTTTTGAGGTGTATTAATGCCTTTGGTGCCTGTGATAGACCTTGATAGTCACAAGCATCAAAAGGGTTAATGTTATTTCTGCCTTAGGGTTCTGTAATACTAGATATTGCAGATGACTATGCTAGAAATATTATTAATGCAATATTGATGCGGTAATAAACGGTCGTGTTAATTACCGCATTAAGGTATTGGGGAAAATATCACACCTGGTAAATTGTTACTTCTGTCTAGAAATTGTGGTAATAAGACATGTGCTTTTTTTGGGGTGCGATATCAATTCTTTTAACGGAGCTTGATGTACTGGGCCTAAATCTACTATTAGGAATGGCAACACCTCGAAAAAAGCCAAAACATATGCTGCCATTAATAGGAACATTAATAACACCCCTTCCCCCCGGCAACCAGACAAAAAAAATTTATTTAACAAATCTGTCATGAGCAGACAACGCTTATCCCTTCAAACATGACCCTTATTCAGACCCTTAAACTTCCTAAGAACAAAATCAGTTTTTACATCCACATCATCCTGCAATTTTGCTAAATAAGAAATCCCTGCTATTTACTTTGCCAAAGCACCACTGGACACTCTCAAAATCCTCTAACAAAAAGGCCAATAAACCCCTAACCATTTGTCTATCACGCCAATTGAAATAAAATGTTTTCCTAAAATGACATCAATCACCACAAGTCCTCAAATATGCAGCCCAAAGCTCTTTTTGTTTAATACATTCTCTATGTAATCGTGACTAAATACCACAGGAAGTCAGAGTAGTGACAGCCCTCTCCTGCTGCTTCTGGTGCAGGATGTCGAAACGCCTCCACCTGCAAAAACAAGATACAGAATCTGCTATGTCGTTTGGAATACCTGGCACATGCTTAGCCTGACACCATATACTCAAAGCACCTTAAAATCCAGTTGTGCAAGTTGCAACAGATATATCACTGCAGAAGAGCTGGCCAAGCCATTATTAATTGCTAAAAAGCCATTCAAATGATCTGATTCTGTGCCTTGTGTTCTGCAGTCTTTCGTTTTACAAGTTTTTGCTTTTAAAAACAAAAGATCATACTGTATGAACAAAGTAAGTCTTAATTCCCCAAAAAACTAATTGAGTTGGACCTTCTGTTTTAGTTTCATCAGAATGTCCCGCCAGCATCTGAAATTTTTTCAAAAGTCTCACACCTAAATCCTTACACCCTGGACCAACGAAAAGGAAATCACCCAGATTATTTATTTATTTATTTATAAAATATTTTACCAGGAAGTAATACATTGAGAGTTACCTCTCATTTTCAAGTATGTCCTGGGCACAGAGTTAAGACAACTAATACATGGTTACAAATACAGTTACATTAATGAACAAGGTATACATTATATACAAGACATTGCATGCACAGTTAAAGAAAATATATATTATGGGCATTTGAAACAGTTACAGACCAGATTAAAATGTGAGACAGCCTTAGATTTGAAAGAACTTAAACTAGTGGTGGATGTGAGGTAGGTTGTTCCAGTTTTGGGGTGCACGGTAAGAGAAGGAGAAATGGCGGATACTTTGTTGAGCCTTGGGACCATGAACAGTCTTTTGGAGTCTGATCTCAGGTGATAAGTGCTGCATGTGGTAGGGGTGAGGAGCTTGTTCAGATAGCTGGGTAGCTTCCCCATAAAGAATTTAAAGGCAAGACAGGAAAGGTGAACTTTGCGCCTAGACTCTAGTGATGACCAATCTAGTTCTTTGAGCATTTCACAGTGATGTGTGTTGTAGTTGCATTGGAGAACAAAACGACAAATTGAATTGTAGAGGGTGTCAAGTTTGCTAAGGTGGGTTTGAGGTGCCGAGCCATATACTATGTCTCCATAGTCAATAATTGGCATTAGCATTTGCTGTGTGATACGCTTTCTGACCAGGAGACTTAGGGAGGATTTGTTCCTGTAAAGTACCCCTAGTTTGGCATAGGTCTTGGTTGTCAGGGTATCAATGTGCATTCCGAATGTTAAGTGGGAGTCAAACCATAAGCCCAGGTATTTAAAACTAGTGACAGGGGTTAGGGTGGTGTTAGCGTTGGTTCTAATCAGGAGCTCAGTCGCTGGAAGCTTTAAAAATTTAGTGTTGGTCCCAAATACCATTGTTACAGTTTTGTCAGTGTTTAAAAACAGTTTGTTTTGGGAAATCCAGTTTTCGAGTCTCAAAAAGTCAGACTGAAGTATGTGTTGAAGGTCAGAAAGGCTATGGCTGTGTGCATATAGGATTGTGTCATCTGCATACATGTGTATTGAGGCTTCCTTACAAGCTGTGGGAAGATCATTAATGAACACTGAGAAGAGTAGGGGCCCCAGAACAGAGCCTTGCGGGACACCACAGGTGATATCCAGGGGGTTGGAGTTAGAGCCTGAGATGGACACATGTTGGGATCTTCCTGATAGGTAGGACTGAAACCAGTTTAAAGCATGCTTCCCTATTCCAGAGCTCTGGAGTTTGTTAAGCAGGATAGCATGATCAACTGTATCAAAAGCCTTTGCAAAATCTAGGAATATTGCACCAGTGAGTTGTCCCCATTCCATTCCACACTGGATTTCATTGCAAACTTTTAGCAGGGTAGTAACGGTGGAGATTGGAATTGATTGGAATTGGCTAGGGAAATTTGTCTTGGTATAGTAATCGCTTAATTGGGAGTGGACACATTTTTCCATGACTTTGGATAGAATTGGGAGAAGTGAGATTGGCCTGTAGTTAATGCAGATAATGGATTACTGAATGAAATTCTGTCTCCTTTTTAACCACACATTCTATAAATGTTGCAAATACTTCAAAATAAAACCAAGATACTGTATTGAACAATCCAGGGTAGGAATCTGTCAAAATAATAAAAACCCTCCAGCATGTTCAATATCACACACAGGGAAGGCTGTGATAGGAATAATCTTTTATTGAGACAAATAGCTTTTGGATATTTACATTTCATACAAAACATCCTATAGGTTTAAATGACCAGCAAGAGTACAATTGTTTTCTTGATGTCAGATGATCGTTTTAATTTTCAGCTCTGCCTTTATCATCGCAGGTAGACAGAGATAGCACTGCCACCTCTGTTGTCACGGACCCTCCAGCACTGATGGATCACATGACCACACTTTGAAACAATCATGTGATCCCCTTGGGACCTAGGCAGGGAGAACCAAATTAGCATACAGCAGTGGCTGACCACTTGCATCAAATTGATAATTTTGGCAGAGAAGAACTATAGGAATCCTTCTTTCTTAGCTGATAAGATTCCACCTCCAGACCCAGATTGGAAATTCTAAATGGTTCAAAAGTTCTACAAGGTAACCCATTTACTCAGTTTCTCCCTCACTATGTCAATGTAGCAGTCCACTGATTTTAAGTTATCCAACTAAGGTAGCACAAGGGAATCATCCAAAGGAATAACAATGCCATATCTAAAACCTTAATGTCAACAAAAGAGAAAAAGGAGCAAATCCCATTAGGCAGGATTCACAGAAACTCCATAACGGGGCACTCAGGGTGGGAAAAAAAGTATATCAAATTTATTATATATGCAATTGATGGTAGAACTAACAAGACAAACTATAATAAAAGCATTAAAAAACATGTAAGTTGACCGTCCTCAAAGAAATTGTCACAACAGTAATGTAAATGAAATGCTGTAACTCACCCTACATGAAGTTATACTAATAGGGTGTCAAGTGACAAAAAAAGCATCTCAGATAATGCTAAAGGTACTAAAACCTCACAATAATCCCCAAAATCCAGGAGGGGTTAATAAATGACCTCTCCTGAAAAAATGAAATATCTGCACAGCAAGCTGGATAGAGGTAAAGAATTAACTAACCTCAAGACTAGGCATATATATAAATACCCATCACTAAGTAACATACATATGTATATAGTAAACCCTGGTGGAAAACAGTATGAATGTCGGCTAGAAACATTTAGCAACAAATCATGTTCCCGGGTACAATGTCAAACACTGGGAAGATAGTAGCAGGGTAAAGTACTTAAATGAAATGTAATATGCAGGAATTGGATGAGAGCCAATTAGAAATGTAAAGTATCCCATAATGGTATAATGGGTTCTCAGCAAAGTGCTGCTGGCTCCTATTATGTGGTAAAAGCAAGAGCCCAATCTACAGTATTATCTCCCACATGAGTATGTTGATAGATGGTGAGCAAAGACACATTAGGAATCAAATAGGGCTCACAACAGGCACTGTGGTGTCCAGTCTGTGCCAGCAATGTTCTAAATAAGTCCCGCACACTGCATATATCTTATGTGGACCCGTGAGTAACACATGTAAGTCCCTGCAGTTGCAAGAGATGAATGGAAAACCTGCATGCAACAGGACAATCGAAATGAATCTGTATGACATCCGTGGTGTGCTGTGTGCAGCAAACAGAGGTGAATCCTGGGACATCCACGGTGCCCTACTAGGATGGAATCGAATCCACACGCTGGATCAATGGCATAGAACACAGCACCACCAGGGAACAGCTGAATGCACTGTGTGAGGCGGGGAAACAGTCAGAAGAAACACCTTCCCTTAATAATTTACCTAATTAGAAAAAAAGAAGAACCGGCGCCACAGTGAATAATGAAAACCACCAATAAATGTAAATGTCCAAATGGAGTCCTATTACAGTTGGTAATCAAGATGCTCACGTCAACGATGTGATATGAAAAAAAGAAGAAAAACAAATTATGGTGCAAACTCAAAAGGCGTGAAAAGGTGGGCTAAACACACAAGACAAACAGGACATACAAACCAAGACAAACACACATGAAACGTAACACTAGCACAGGCCTATTAATAAAGAAATGCTGATTTAATAAGGTGGAGGGTGAATGAGACACGCATCCGGAGGGGCAAAATTACAACCCTACTCACAAGATGCCAGATAAAACAAGCAGCGAACTGGGGACATGCAGCTGGGCTTCCAAGATGGCGACCGGGATCCTCTCACTGGCGTCCTCACGTGACAGGGGTGAAAGGCTGAATCCCTCAGGTGATACAACTTCCGAACGGATGTGACGTCACGTCCGCTGGAGATCCACACCAGACGTTCTTAGAGCACTAGTCCTCCACTGGTGAGCCGCAATGTCCTCAAAAGTCAACCGCTTGACTTAGCTAAAAATCGCCAGATACACACTTCTCCAAACCTGGAACAGCACTAAAAACACTGGAAACTTCCCGACGCGTTTCGTACGCATGCGCGTACTTCTTCAAGGGATGTGCCAACCCCTTGGACTCTATGGTATATATACCATCAGTCCTGAGCTCTGATTTGTTAATTAATGATTGTATTAAATTAACCCCATATTGGGCATACTCGAGGCGGCACTGGGGGATAGGCAGATGCTAAACAAATACACAAAAAACACAAAAAACTTAGACAACATTAAACATAATGACATTAATACATAAAAACATTAAAACATTAAAAAGCATTAAGAAAATAAATATTAAGAGGCAGACAATTGAATGATTCAAAAAAAAGCCTTAAGTTCAAAGTCTATGTTTAACCCTTTAGGGGACATAGTTTTCAGTTCATATATCCAGTAAGCTTCACGCATACTGGCCTGCTGGAGTCTATTTCCCCCTCTTGGGTTAACATCAACTATCTCGATAGCCTGACAGCAAAGACCATTAGGGTTTTTGTCATGACAAACGAGAAAGTGATGTGAAACACTGTGTGTCACCAAGCCCCTTTTAATATTGTAAATGTGCTCGTAGATACGTCTTTGGAACGTCCTCCCTGTTCTGCCTACATATTGCAAGCCACAGGGGCATTGCAATAGGTATATAACATATATTGAATGACAGTTAATAAATTTTTGTATGGAGTAGCTCTTATTAGTGACGTTAGATTTAAACTGTCTAGCACTCTTACTATAGAGGCATGCTGTACACTTAGCACAGGTATAAAAGCCTTTCAAGCTCCCTCCTTGTCCCTGCTTATGTTGTTTCACTGGACAGCTGGGGGCTAGCTTTGACTTAAGGTTATTGGCCTTTGAAAATATGATGTTAGGTCTTTTGGGGAGAATGTCCACTAACACCTCATCTTGTAACAAGATTGGCCAATATTTGTTAATAATTTGTTTTATTTTTGGCGCCATCTCATTATACTGCGTAATGAACGCTACCTGCTTATTACTCCTTTCTTGCGTATCCTTTTTTTTATATTGGAGTAAAGTATCTCTATGTATCCCATTGACTTGATTAAAAGCTTCATTAAAGTCAGACTCTGAATATTTTCTATTAATAAATTTTTGTTTTAGATCTTCAGATTGGATCATAAAGTTCTCTACTTCGGAACAATTACGTTTAAGGCGTACCAGTTGGCCTTTAGGAATGTTTCGCAACCACTGGGGGTTATGCTGACTATCTGCGCGTACATAATTGTTAGCCTGCACAGGTTTAAAAAAGGTCTTAGTGTGCAGTATTTCATTTTTAACATATATGTGAAGATCTAAAAAATTAATGTGCTCAATGCTAGAACTACAAGTGAATTTAAGATTAAGGTGATTGTGATTAAGGTATGTGCAAAAATTATCAAGTGATTCCTGAGTGCCTGACCATACAAAAAACACATTGTCAATGTAGCGCCGCCAGAGCACCAGGTTTGCTCCTAGAGGACAGTTGTTCCAAATAAACTCCTCCTCCCAACTGTCCATAAAAAGGTTGGCATAACTAGGAGCAAACCTCGTGCCCATAGCGGTACCACATTTCTGAATGTAATACTGTGAGTTGAATGTGAAATAATTGTGTGACAAAATAAACCTAATACCGTCTATCAAAAAATTCCTTTTAATGGGTGAATAATTACTTGAAGTTTCCAATTTGCGAGACACGGCCACACAACCTTGATGATGATTAATGACAGTATATAAAGATGTTACATCAGCCGTGGCAAGTATATAGCCACGCTGCCATTTTAGATCTTTTAAAATTTGTAAAATATGTGTCGTGTCTCGCAAATAGGATCTAACACCAGTGACAACAGGTTGGAGATGGTGATCAATAAATTGTGAAAGGTTGGAAGTGAGGGAAGAAATACCTGAAATAATAGGTCTCCCCGGGGGTGCAGTTAAACTCTTGTGTATTTTAGGTATAAAATAAAATAACGGTGTACGTGGAAACTGAACCGACAAAAAATTAAACTCATCTTCACATATTGCTCCACTATCTACGCCAGAAGTCAGCAATTCTCCAAGTTCGGCCTTAAATTTGACCAAAGGATCACCGCTAAGGGGGAGGTATGTGGTTCTGTCACTCAAAAGTCTATTAGACTCCTGTAAATAATAATCTTTGTCCATCACCACAATACCCCCACCCTTATCAGCTGACTTAATAACAATGGAGTCATTCTTCTCTAGATTTTGGACTGCCTCTTTTTCCTGAATATTAAAATTATCCTTTTGGATTTTGTAAGTTCTGCATGAATTCTCAAGATCTGTACTAACCATTTCTACAAATGAGCTCACCAGGTGTCCTTGGGCGAACTTAGGGTAGAAAGTGGATGTTGGCTTAAAGATCCTTTCATGAGGGTTAGTCATACTGAGTGCCTCTCTATTAGGGCTCATTTGGTTGGATATTGCGTCCCTAGCAAAATATTTTTTCAGGGCGAGTTTGCGAGCAAATTTGTGGACGTCTATAAATAGGTTGAAACTATTTGGTCCACAAACCGGGGCAAATGTAAGGCCTTTGTTGAGTACCCTCTTTTCAATATCAGTTAGATGGTGTTTGCTGATATTGAAAATATTGGAATACTCAACCCTATTCTTTAACTGATTTCTACTAGTACCTCCTCTTCTCCCTCGGACCCTGTCTTTCTTTTTTTGTAATTCATAGGAGGTTGATTTTCGGATGGTTGTTTGACAATTTCCACCTCTGGAAAGATATGCTCTCTCTCTTTCCTCCATTCTAAAAAAGAAAAGTTGGACTTAATGGCAGGTGTAGGGAGGGGTGTGTATGAAATGCTCTCCGCATCACTCTCAGATCCTATATCGGACAGCAGTGTGTATCTATTGCTGACCGGTATAGGTATTGACTGTGGTAATGTCAGTGCATCATACCGTTCCTTGGCTCTTTTTTGCTGCAAATATAAACTTTTGTCATGTAACGGTGGTTTAGTAGGAATAAATGGAGTAGGAACTAATACATTAGTAATGGGTCTCTTAGGGCCAGTTTTCACTTCCTTATGCATAAATTTGCTCCTATTGGCCTTAAGCTCTTTGGATCCTATTGGTGGAGTTGGTTTCTTAATTTCTACCTTAGTGGCATTAATCTCCTTGGTTTTCTTTGACCAATCTCTTTCGAAACCTGTATCGTAGTCCTGCTTATCTCTAAAAAATTTCAGTT
>CM071570.1:136296389-136793777 GCA_036426205.1 Ascaphus truei
ATACACACACACACTCTCTCTCTCACTCTACACACATGGGGGGGGGGTTGGAAGAGAGGAAAGGCCGCGACCAGCACCACCACCCTCTCCCCCCCCCCTCCTCCCGCACAGGCAGCGGGAGCGCCGGGGACAGAGGTGGGGGGAAGAAACCCCCTGCTACCACCGCACGGCAGACAGAGGGAGTGCCACGGACGTGGGGGGAAGAAACCCCCCGCTACCACCGCACGGCAGGCAGAGGGATCTCTGGGGATGTGGGGGGAAGAAACCCCCCCCTACCACCACACGGCAGGCAGCGGGAGCGCCGGGGACCATCTCCTGCCCCGCGGGCTGTCACGTGGTAACAGGGGGAAGCGGGAACCTGAGGGACATCCCCGCTCCCATCTCCTGCTCCTTGGGCTGTCACGCGGTGACAGGGGGAAGCAGGAACCTAAGGGACACCCCCGCTCCCATCTCCTGCCCCGCGGGCTGTCACTCGTTGACAGGGGGAAGCAGGGACCTGAGGGACTGTGACGGGGGAGCGCCGGGGACAGGAGAACACCCCCGCTACCACCTCCATAACTGCGGGCAGCGGGAGCCCGGCTCATATAGAGCCTGGCCGCACGCCCACAAAGCCGGGAGCGCGCGCCAACAGCTGTCAGTTAGGGGGATTTTTTTTTTTTTTTTTCAGCGCGAGCAGAGAAATTTCAGCGCGAGGAGGGAAATTTTAAAAAACAAACACGTGTGCTGGTTGGGCCAATATTTACTCGCCCGGAGGTTAAATCCACTCGCCCCGGGCATGTAAATGTATATGATTATCGAACACTGTATATAAGTGTCAAAAAGGGGAGCTATTGAGCGTGGCGTATGAATAACAAACGACAGAGACCCAATGCTAATCCCAATATGCAAAAATAACACAGTAAAATACTTATATATTCTCTTGAAAAAGGGTCATTTAGTTTAACCCTTTGGCCAAAGCGTTGTAAGCTCACGAGCCACGACAAGGCAGACCCTGCTCACAGGTCCTAACACTACCAGATAAAATATTAATATACTTCTATTAGGATTAAAATTCTCATCTACCTCTATTAGGAGGGAGAAAGACCACCATTGGATCTGTATCCAGTAGAATGAAAGGACCTACTCACTTGGGAAGTGGGGAAGGGCAGGCTTAAAACCTGGGAAGGAGGAGCCACTAACCTCCAGCAGCTGAGACAGCTGAAAATAAATTAACAAAACACACAAAACCCCAGCAAACTCTTTTGGGAACTCCTGAGCCCCCACAAAATATATATGTATTATATAAGTGTCAAAAAGGAGAGGTATTGAGCGTGGCATATGTATACAACAGACGACAGAGAAGCCCAATGCTACATCTAATATGACAAAAATACACAGTAGAATACTTATATATTCACTTGAAAAAGGGTCATCTCTGTCGCCTGTTCAAGAGAAGAAAGAAGATAAGAAGAAAAGAAATAAGATCTACTTACTCTTGACTCCTCTTCAAGCAACTGAGGATCTTGAACATCTCCGCATCATGCTGTACTTCAAGCAGAGGATCATTGCTTCATGGCTTAAGAGTTGGTGGTGCTGCACTTGGATGAGGAGGATAAAAGCCTCCATCCCAGCAAAGGTAAGAGACACATTTATTGTATTTCATTTAGATTTTTTTTTAGGGAGCCCATTGATTACCAATGTGGCTATTTATGCCACCATTGAGGGCATAGGTAACCATAGTGACAATCAATGCATTTTTTGGCTAATGTTTAGTTTAATTGTATTGCAACAAATTTTTTAATTAAATGTCTTTTTTTAAGGTGCCCATTGATTGCCAATGTGGCTATCTATGCCCTCGTTGAGGGCATAGGTAATGACAGTGACAATCTTTGGTTTTCTTGGCTAGTGTTTTTTTTGTTATGTATTGTAATGTGTATTTTATTTCATTATTAGCCATTTTTGGCTACTGGGGCTTTTGCCCATATGTGTGTGTGGTGATGGGGGTAGAGGGGGTAGGGGTGGGGCTAGTTCCCTCAGGCCAGTTTATTTGGCCTCCTGGGTATGTAGGGTGGGGATTAACCCCTTAATTACCATCGCGGTTATTACCTGCTAAGGTAATTAAGGGTAATTAAGGGCTTACTAGCCAGTAGCCAGTAGTTCTTTTTATGTAAACGGTGTTGTCACAGATGAGGAAGAGGATGAGGATGGCCATCATCCTAGCAGGGGTAAGTAAAACTTTTATTTACTATAGGGTGGATGATATTGATCTATTTTGAATGGGCAAAAGCGCTATTAGCCAGATCTGGCTTATAGGGCTTTTGCCATTACTGTGTGTGGTGGTGGTGGTGGTGATGGTGGTGGGGTGTTGGGGGTAGAGGGGATGGTTAATAGGGTGCCCATTGATAGCCACATTGGTAATCTATGTCCCCGTTGAGGGCATAGGTAATGACGGACAATCTGTGGGTTTCTTGGTTAGTGGTTTTTTTTTTTTTTGTAATGTATTGTAATGTATATTTTATTTCATTATTAGCCATATTTGCCTACTAGGGCTTTTGCCCATTTGTGTGTATGGTGATGGGGGGTAAAGGATGGGGGTAATTCCCCTGAGCAGGGTTATTAGGCCTCCCGGGTGGACAGGATGGGGGATTAACCCCTTAATTACCATAGCGGGTACTACCTGCTAAGGTTATTAAGGGTTCCCTGGCCAGTAGCTACTGTAGTTTTTTTTTAAGGTAAATGTTGTTGTATTGTATGTCTTTGTTTATATAGCGCCAAAAGTGGACTCAGTGCTTCACAAAAAATACAGTACAGGGAATTATAATAATACAATAAGTGCAGAAAAAATCAGACAATAGGAAAGGAAAAACCCTGCCCCGAAGAGCTTACCATCTAAGAGGTTTGTGGGGAAACTTACAGAGAGAGCAGGTGAGGGAATAAGTGCTGTTGTTGCCACAGAAGAGGAGGAGTAGGATAGACCTCATCCTGGCAGGGTTAAATACAACTTTTATTTACTATAGGGTGGCTGGATGGCTAGTGATTTATTTTGAATGGGCAAAAGCTATTAGCTATATATGGCCATGCCCATCACAAGTCACATCCTGAGCACACCTAGGAGAGGAGCCAGGCAGGGGGCAGTGTGCATCTCAGCTGTATCCACATATACATCCTCCCCCTGCTCAAGATGTTGATGTCCCCATCAACCTTACCAGGATTACCTTTGTCATAGCAATGCTAAGCTAACAAATACATCCTCTCTAGGTACATATTATCATAGGTATAGTGGAATTCATACACATACTTTTCTCATACATTAGAACATCACATTGTACCACAGCTCCTGGGTTTACCCAGGTCAGTGTTACTGGGATCACCCATTTAGCTACACTGACCACTGGGATTTCTATGGATACCAAAATGAATAATGGGTCAGTCTCATTGGTTGTCTGGCCTTCATTCTGGGATGTGATGAGTGCACCCGAGACTCTAGTGCTACTTTTCCTTGCCTCTTAGTGGACCTACAGGGTACAGGTAACTCTTGATCTGCTAGCCCTACACTAGGGTGGTGCTCACAACTACAGTATCTGTGCCCATCCTCAAGTTCACCCCCCTGCTGTATAGGATTCAAAGGGGTGAATTTCTCAGGTTCCGGGTCAAACTCAGGGTTGGTATCGCTCTATATGTCTCTTGAACTTGATGGTCGCATTGGGGAGACCCCTCCTTGAGGATTGCTCTCTTCAGAGTCCAGGATATTTGATAGGTGGCTTAACATTCATTTTTCCCTATACTCCTCATCGGATTCCTCATTACTCCCTTTCCTGTATGATTTTAGTGGAACACAAGCTGGACCCTGTCCTCTGTTTTGCCTGTCACTTCTTCTTGCCCTGGTATCTGTCCTCATGGCCTCTTCTCTTATTGAACACCTCATAAGAAGACCTATTGGCAATAGATGATTTCTATGTACAGTAAATTTTTCTCTGATCCAGGTACTTTTTTGAGTTTCACTTGGTATACTGGCAATCCCTTTAGTATCTCCACTATAATAAAGGGCTAAGATTTCCATTGATTGGCTATTTTATGCTTGAGGATAAAATAAGGGGGGGGGGTGTAACAGGGTGAATATAAGACACCAGCCCTATGCCTGCAGACCTATGTTTAGGTCTGCAGTGCAGCAGTGACCGGGTTCAAATTCAGCTGGGAAAAGGTCTTGTTAATTGGTCATGTTGCATGCCTCGTTAAGGGGCTTTAGCAACCCAGGCTGCTCACACATGCCTGGCTGTCTGAACTTGTGAGACACACTGCAACTCTGGAGGAAAACTGCTTGCTGTAAAGGTCTGTCTTTCCTATAATTCCTGTTTGCTATATAAAGACTCTGGACTTTGAACAGCCCTTGTTGGGAAAAGGGAAAAGCCCTGCTCAGGACTTATCGTTCTTTTTGTTTATGTTTGCTGAAAAGAAGCTGTATTATTTTTGTATGCCATAGTTTTGAGGCTAAATAAACCAGCCAATTCAGAAACCCACGTGTGGTTGCATTGTCCCTGCAACAGGGTGATGCAGGCACTCAATAATGAGTTAGTAGTTGATTCTTAGCTGCCGGTGCACTGTAACATAGTGGGAGTCCATGGGTCCCAGTTTAAGTAATAGGTGATCAGGAAGATGCAGGACTTATTAACAAGAATTTATTTTGCCATGAATCCAACATTTCAGCAGAGTTACACAGCAATTGTCAAGGTGAGGGCCTTGAAAATGGCAATGTAACTCTGCCGAAACGTTGGAATCATGGCATAAAAAAATCTTGTTAAGTAGTCAGTGTGCCTGCATCTTCCTGATCATCTCAATAAGAACTTTGTCGTTTACGTGCAATTTTTGGCGTGCACTGTTTTATCATACCAGCCTTTATTTCCACGGTTGGTAGTCTCAGCATCAGTAGTAGCCAGTTTATACGCCTCTTGCAACTGCTCTTTGAGCCATTGCTCATATTGCATGTATGTCGTAGGCGATCTGCCATCTGCAGCCACTCCAAAACAGGCCAATTGGTAGCCATGCTTCCTTCCCAAACATCAAATAGAATGGAGAATACTCTGTAGTTTAATTACAGGTACAATTGTACACATGAACTAGGTGGTGCACATGTTGGCTCCATTGCCCATTTCCCCTGTTATTCAGTGTGCCTATCATGTTTAATAGAATCCTATTAAATCTCTTATGTTGGGGGCGATATGGCATAGTTCAGGATTTCTTTACTCCACATAGAAATAGCAATTTAGTTTAATTAATCATTTAATTAGGCAGCTCTCGAAATCTCATCCCTGGTCTGAATGGATTCTAGCAGGTAGTCCATAGTGAACAAAGTATTTGTCCCACAGAACCTTGGCAACTGTAATGGCTCGTTGGTCTTTGGGCGGAAAAGCCTGTGCATACTTGGTGAATTGGTCGATGACTACTAGAATATTGCTAGTATTTAAAGTATCTAGTTACAGTGACAGAAAGTCCATGCACACCAAGTCCAGTGGCCTACTGCTGGTTATATTCACTAACAGGATGGCCCTCTTAGGTAGTGTTTTCCTCAGTACACACCGACCGCAATTCTTGCAATATCCTTTAACATCTCTGGCCATTCAAGGCTAGTAGAACCGGTCCCGAACTAGTCCCAATGTTTTGTTGATGACCATGGTTGTCGGAAGGAAGTGGAAAACCACAAGCTGATATTTTAGAGGCAGTACCAACAGCTGGGTTACTAAGTGTTGAGATTTCTTGATAACTCGGAATAGCACTCTACTCTTCATTACTAGATGAGGCCACTGTCTCACTAGCAACTGGCCTTTGGGTGCGTCCTTGTGATAGATGACGCAGAATTATTGTTGTTCAATGCTTACCATTCCTCTTTTAGGCCCAGATCTATTTTTTGTGCCTCCTGCAGTTTCTGCCAGTTTAATCAGGGCAACCCGATCTGTTAAATTTCTTTTCACGTCTTTCATAATTGTGCCAGCATAACAGACCTCAGTAATTCTGGTTCATCACATAACAACACCTTTATTTTGAAGATAATTACTTACATAAAAATAGTACAAAATGGCAGTTGACGTTCCAAATTAATAATGGATTCTTAAAAATGGTTGCACAGCTTTCTTTCTGTTTCTGAATGGATCTTAATGTCATGATAAAACTTCTGTTTCCTCCATCTTGGTTTTAGTCTGTCTTTTTCTCTCTTCAAGTGAAATTCTACAGTATGTCCTCACATCATGGTGGTATAAAGATGTGCTGCCTGCTGCATATCAATCCAGATAATATTCCTTGAATCGTCTCTCTTAACATATATTTCTATTCCAAATTAGGTCCTGCAGCTTCAAAGTGATATGATCTCATAAGAAACAGCACACGTATTCTATACATAGAATACCAAATACAGTATGGACTTGAAGATTCTCAGACTTCGTCATGGCCTCTTTGGTTGCATCAGCTAAAACCTAAACAGAGCAATTCAAGTAACTTAAAACCATTGTAGCCCATCGACTCCCCCCCCCCCCCCCAACCTCATATCGGGTACCCTAGGATGTTTCATGGTCTGGCTAAATGTCTGAGTGTGGTGCGTACCTGCTGGCAACAAGAAATAGTCCTGAGTCTCCCGCAGTAACATGGGGGACAACAGGACAGGTCTCTGGGGTGGATGCCTTTGTTCTCCTCTAATGGTGCAGCACCTCCATCTGTAGTAGGCCCCAGGGATACGGGGTGGAATCCCTACTGCAGAATCCCCTCCCAGGGATGAGAGATCCCAGTCTCACACACTGTCTCTTTCAATAGCAGCAGCTCTTTATTATCCTCTCAGCAGTAGCAGTCAATGCAGTATATACACAGCCAGCCAGCTGTCCTCCTGCCACCACTCTGGGCCTAAGGGCCACCCAGAGTGGGGCTAGCTCTTCCCTCACCCCCTATGCAGAGTGGGAAGTACTTGGTCCACCTATCTATATCTATCAGCTCTACTCATCACACTCCCACTGGACTGACTAGACTCTTCTCTCTAACTAACTCACACACTCCCATACATTCACTAAATAGGAAGTTGCACTGCCATAAGTAGATTCAGCAGGCACCGCCCCTGTGCCTCTTGATTGGACACAGAGTCAGGTGACCTCCCTTCACTATCTCAGGGCAAGTGCTTGAGGTGGGGGAAACCCATGATAACTCCTGGCAGACCTGCCCTTACACAGGGATTACTGCTAGGAGGAGAGTAGAAATATAGCCCATAAACTTACCAGGGCTACACAATCTTTTGACCTAACTGTCTATTCTGGCTTTTTAGGACAGCTTTATCCGTAATATAATTCTCCAATGTACGATAACTGAACATACAATCAGATTATATATACAGTAATCAGACAAATATACTATATTCTAATGACATTTTGCCTTTGATAGATTCATTCATTACAATATAATTATTGCTAAATTGGATTTCTTACACAATCATAGTTATGGGGTAAGGGTGTAAGGAATCCGCTCCTGTGTTTGGCTGGAACTTATCCTTACAGAGCTATAGACTTTCCAGTCAAAACCTTCCCTGAACCTGCAATCAAAAATCACCTGGTCCTTGCTGCCTCCTAAGCAGCTCTGGCCTGATTGGCTTCCTGTGCTATTTAGTTGCTGCCCTTTCCCCCGGAAGTTGATGAACATAGACTTTGCAATTCTTCTGCAAGTAACTGTGTTTACCACAGGCTGCTCCCCTTGTGCCTTCGCCCTGTTCTCCCTCAGCCTTTACCTGCCTTTTCATGCTGAAGCGCTGGACCCCCAGCTCTGTGGCTTCTGGTTCATCGCCTCCTCCAAGCAGAGATTGTTCCTGTGCTGAAGCTTTGTATTCCTGTGTCTACCATCATTCCCGTCGCACTGCAGCACCTATGCTGAAGCACCTTCACTGAAGTTTTCCCATTGCCGAATTTTGCTTGTTGACCTCTACCTTCAATCCTGTGCCGCCTGCCCTGACCCCGGCTTGCCTACAGACTACACTGCTTTCTCCCATCCTCACCTTGGCTACTCACAACTACAGATTATGCAACCCGGACCTGGCTTCGTCGTCTAAGGTCGGTGCTTTCACATCCCCACCTCAGCCCCGTGATCCGGCCCTGGTTTGTGGTGAGTATAAACGTTACAAAGGGTAGGCAAGGGGTATAGTGGTGGGGGGTATTCAAATACTATAAGCCACTCTGGTTAGGTTTGCTGTCGCAAGACATCTGGGCATCTCAACCTATTTGCACAACGTCCATCATTTCCTCCTACTCACTAAGTCTCACAGGTATCCCGGTGAAACTGAGAACGCATTTTCTGTTTTCCTAGTCTGTATTTAAAGCTATAAATATAGATGCATAATGCTAAAGACCGGGACAGAAAAATAATAACAAGAAATAATAAATGGGTACTTTTGGAGTGACCCCCCTGTGTATTGCTTGATTGAAGACAGGTACTGGGTGTGCGGTCCTGGATGGTAAACTCACCACTAGGGTGAGACTTATATACACAATAACACCAAAAACCATAAGCATATAGATCACCCTAGATTGTACCAAATGTCCTGAAATCCATAATGTGGAAACATGTAGCAAGCAAAAAACTCACTTTTAGTGCTGCAACGTCCATGTAATCCAAAATACTAGGGGTCCTCAGGTGTGCCTCCGTCCAGTAGGTAATTTGCAAAGAGAAGAAAAAGTGGCAGTGGCAACCCCCTTTATTAACCACCCCCACCACCACCACCACCCCATCGCTTGTGTATTTCCTCCCCCTACTTTCCTGGTTGTTGTCTACCCCACTCCCTGACCCTGTGTATCATTACCCTTTCCACTGTATCAGTAGGGTCCCTATACCCGCTTGTGCCGTCATCACTCCAGTGGAGTTATCTTGTGCTTACATTAAATTGTTTATTCTTTTGGCATTTAACCAGTTTTCATTATTTTTTCCTATAGTCAGTGAGTGCAGGGACTTTAGTTATATTTTGACTATTGGTTCGGGGAAATTTGGGTCCCCCTTATGTTCCTTGCACCCTGCACATTACTATTTATACAAAAAAAAAAAATTCAAGTGCTGTCTATCATCTTTATTTTAGTCTGTGGTGTTATGTTATGTTGCATAGTTGCTGTTATAAGTTACGGTTCAGTAAATACTGTTACATACTGTATACCCTTGTGTGCAATTACTGACTGTATTGCCTTGGGAGGGGCTATCTCACTGCGTGAGGATCCTTCCCAGGTGGAGGCGCTGTTAGTATATTCATTACACACACCCCAGGCTCCCAGTGGCGGAGGATCAGGCCTCCTGTTTGCCACTCAGGTTATAGCATCACACGTGGTCACCCTAGACAAGGGGGGAAAGGGGGCTACATATGCTAAAGTACTTACAAGGAAAAACCACTTCAGCTGAAATCTATATTAAATGTTATATTAACTATGCCAACACATTGTATTTCAGTACATTCCTGGACTGAAGAGGTAAATGAAGATAATTTCACTTGCAAGGTCAACAGTCTGGGTGATTAAGTTGTGTCAATAATGCCTCCTCATAGCTTCAACTTTAGAGATGTGAGTAAGAATAATACAAAAATCAGCATAAAAAGAATTGTTTCAGATTCCAGACGGACAAGTCAAATGTAAATATGTATGGGGTTTTATGTTTCCATGGAATAGGAAACGTCTAATCTCTGTCATTTCCATGGAAAAATAAAATTTCATACTGTATTTTGTTTAGCAGAATTTCCATGGCAAATTTATATTTTCCAGAATACTTTGATCTGCCTCCTGTTCTTTTGATGACTAATATAATACCTCTGAAGTGTATTAAATTTTCTTACCAAGCTTGCAGAAAACATTGAGACAGGAAGGGAACCTTGAATAGAATTTCGGGGATTATGTGAAGGAAAAAGCACATGTTGGGGAATGCGTCATGTGTTCCAGTGACAGATTTACAGTATAACTACATTACATACTAGAATTGTTTTTGATATGCTGACCATGATCAGACAGCAGGTGGAACAAAAAAAAGACCTGTCTAATTCCAAAGCTGAAACAGTTAAGCCTCCTTTGATTCACATGACTCTTGTTAAACAACAGTGTTATCACTAATATTACTCTGCATTTCTCTCTGCTGTATCTTGGTGGTGGTGAGGGACGGGGGTGGTTAACAGAGCAATAAGAATTTATTGTAAAACTGCTTTAAAGAATTATATTTGCAGACTCACTACAGTTAGGGGCTACATTAAGAAATCCCTGTACGTGTCAATAACAGCACATCAATTTAAATAAGGAAACAGATCATTATCAGCCTGGCTATGTGGGAAGTTAATAATTTAAGTAAAAGTTAAATAATTAAACATGAATCAACATAGAATGTCTTCTCAAATAATAAGAGAATTGAATAGTTGCATGTCAGTTTAAAAAGTTTTCCTAACAATTTTTATCTTATGCATACACAGCGTTTCCACTGCAGATTCTCCCAACATCATAGATGTATTGCTTGTTCTTAGGGCAATTTGCAGCCTCAGATCTCAGAGGTATAATATCAAATACAGTATCATGATTGGAAAGGAAAAGGAGGCCTTCATCTTCCTAGAGAAGAGCTAGGACTGCTTCTGGTGCCCTAGGCTGGGAGTGTAGGTCCAGGGACATCCTGTGGGTGAAGGCCCTAAGCTCTACTGATGGTTGCTATGTATGCTGTTTGAAGCCTGCAGTGTACAATAAAATGTTTGTTTCACCATACCTTCCTCCTGAGACTGCAATCTATCAGGGGAAGGGAAGAGAACTCTCCTGCAGGAGATTGCTCCCCTCAATCCAGGGGCCTGCAAGGAATGGAGGCGCTGTCACCGTGAGTACATTATCAGTCTATACCTCAGAAGCCTGTTCTGACATCCCCTACCACCATGCGGGAGACTAAGATCTACTGTAATCCAGCAGGTATATACCACCACACTCCATGTAGCAGCAACATCTCCCAGAGGGGGGAAAGGGGGGGGAATATGGGCTAAACATCTTAAAGGGACGTGCCACATCCTTTTAAAAAATAGCTGCCATCATATAGTACTTCAACCAAACGGATTGTGAGATATACCACATGGTGCACCCCCAATCCGATAGCCCCTGTAACAGGGTCTTATCTCTGTTTAAAAAAAGCAACCTCAGAGCTCTGAGAATCCAGCAGAGAAAGAGTTGATTGCAGCCACTCAATTAACTAGTCTCCAACTGGACGAATGAGAGCTCTGTAAAAAGCCTCAGCTGCTGGGGATCTCCCCTAAGCCTGAAGCCAGACAACCACACCTCATCTCACTCACGCCTCCCTGCCATCTCTTCCCCTGTAAATGGTGTTAACCTTTTCATTAATACTGACTAACCTTAAATCTAACCCCACATATCAAGCATCCCAATTGTCTGCACTCATGGCTATTGTCCCACACTCATTCACTCCTAACACCCATTGTGGCCAAGCACTGCCATCTACAGCACTTACTCCCTCACCTACTGTCTCTGTAAGTTTCCCATTAAACCTCTTAGATTGTAAGCTCTTCGGGGCAGGGATTTCCTTTCCTATTGTCTGATTTTTCTGTACTTATTGTATAATTAGAATTCTCTGTACTGTATTCTTTGTGATGCGCTGAGTACACTTTTGGCACTATATAAATAAAGACATACAATACAATATGTGAGACACAGGAGAGAGATTCATTAGCTCACATTTGGGCTGACATAACGAGAAGGAGGACTGCAGAGATTTCCTTAGCCCACAACTGGACTGACCTGAGAAAATTATAATGTCTTGATGCACACAGAAGGACTGAATGCTGACAGCAAAACAAGGGGACAAGACCTCTATACCTGGACACAGTGAGTGCCATAGCACCTACAGCAACAACAACAGAAACAGATAAGAGACTTTCTTGTTGGACTGTTATATATATATTTATATGTATGTATGTGTGTGTGGGTGTGGCACACTTTGCCCACCCCCTGAGAGATGTGTGGGTACGGTGTGCATATGGTGCAATACCTGTGGTGCACAGAAGATCTGAGTCTCCGCTACTGAGAACCTGGGGATATATCTGAGTCGATTTTCAGTCGGTAGCGCCTCCACCTTTACAGGATTCTATGATGTAGAATAACCCCGCTACAGGACCCGCATACAATAAAACACACCGTTTTACTGAACATAAATAACCTAGGATATATATATATACCACCAACCAGGCCACGCACGGTCGTACCTTCCAATGCTCCGCTCCCACACCCAAGGTGTGTGTGACAGCGCTGCCCCACTATAGTGTTTGAGCTGGTGCACTGATGCGTTGGGTACCTGCCGGTGATGCCACACCCAGGTGCGTTGATGCCACAATGCTGGGATCCACGGATTCGATGCTGATACCGCGAAGCCTCCGCCTCTATGTTGGGTGGGTCCCTTGTGGATTGTACCACCGTAAACAATGTCTTTATTAATTATGGGGCGATCTGTGCCCTGGACCACAGGCCGCAGCCACCGTGCATATATGCTATAATATAATTCTACTTTCATTACATCTTGGTAATCTTTTATGTATTAAATGTATCAATATATTTATTAGGGAACCATGTTAATGGTTTTGAAGCAAAAGGTGGCACGGTGTGCTCATTTGCAAGTCATTTCCCAGAATCCCTTGCTGCAGTGGAAGTGCTGTGTGCTGGGTGATAATGGTGAAAGGCGGGGTTGCAGACCTGTCTAAGACCTGCAAATGAGCATATAGTAATATTTCTATTTGCAATATATTTATACAAATTGATATTGCCTTACCTTATTTAGCTCAATCCATTATTTGTGGGACCAAATCTTATTATGTTATTTGTTGCTAACTTTTGTCTCTTTCCTTTGATAGAGACACATATATAAATTGTTTGGCTTTTTTTTTCAATTGCTATATAATATCTAGAGATTTGTAGATTTAAATTAGATGTATGCATTGCTTTATTTATATTTGTGTATATATTATCGCCGTGATGTTACTGAATAGGACAGTACATAAAGAACATGTGAGTGCCCCATGCTATACACCTGAGGAAGCACTAAGAACGAAATGCATAGGGTGACAGGTGATCAGCGTATGGGATTTACTTTACAGTGGACACTACGCTGAGATCTTTCCTCTGCCCACCAACTGTGACGACAAAATCTGGAAGTGCCGACATGAGAATCAATTTGATGGTTGGAGGTCTGGTGTCTCTGCTGCTGGAGTCTAGTTGCTGTTATTCATTTTGACCCTGTGTGGTCTAAAAGCACTGTATATTCATGGAAAGTGTTAGTGCATTTCCACTAGCTCATTTTATACTTCACTAAAGCAGTATTACACTACTGTCTGCTCTCAGATTTGTTATTTATGTGCCGAGATTCGTCTATCT
Organism: Ascaphus truei; assembly: GCA_036426205.1. Taxonomy (NCBI): domain Eukaryota; kingdom Metazoa; phylum Chordata; class Amphibia; order Anura; family Ascaphidae; genus Ascaphus; species Ascaphus truei. The sequence continues at coordinate 136,309,760 of CM071570.1, forward strand.
GATTATATCCTGGAAAGCAACACCACATAACCTCTACTTGTTTACTATCTTGGATGACTTCAGCCTCGTCTCAACTTTGAACTACCATTACTCTGCTCTCAACTGCACTTTGCCTGTAGTTCCTCAATTTTAGCGCCAAACCCGCTGGCTTAATTTCCCATTTTTCTATGCTCATCTCCCTCATTTTGCAGCTATCAACTCCTGCTTCTCACATCAAACCCCATTACCCAAAACACTAACTATTCTACTCTCTCTTCCTCTCCTCAGTCACTACTACTGTACTCCTACCCTGTGGCAACATGTGTTCCAATCCTGGCCCTATCCAGATACCAATCTTCTCACGTCCCACACCCGGCCCCAAAGTCTCCTTCTCATCATGCTCTGCTGATCACTCCAACCTCATCCTCATTTCACCTCTCCCTTCCCTTCCCTATTCCTGTGCCCTATTGAATACGTGATCTGTCTGCAAAAAAACTCACGACAATACACGACCTGTTAATTTCCAACTCTCAACTTTCTAGCCATTACAGAAACCTTGCTCACCACCTCAGACTCTGCCTCTCCTGTTGCACTCTCCTACGGTGGTCTCTCCCCCAGCCACACCCCCAGACCAAGGAATAGACAGGGCAGAGGAGTTAGCCTACTCCCATTTCCCTTTCTTCTTCTGATCCTTCGCAGTCCTCTCCGTCCATCTCTTTTCCCCCATTTCCCTCTGTGCCGCTATCTATCGGCCCTCTAGACCTATATCCCAATTTGTGAAAACGTTGAAACCTAGCTCCCTGACTTCCTCTCTTCTGACACACCTATTGTCATATTGGGAGACTTTAACATACCTATTGACAATTCCAGTGCACCTTGGCTGCACATCCTATCTTTCTTACCTCCTTCTATTGTCTCTCCCAGTTGACCACCTCTCCTGCGCACTTCAATGGCCACTCCCTTGACCTGGTTTACTCCTGATTTTGCTCTGTCTCTGACCACGCTAACATGTCCTTGCCTCTCTCTGCTCATCACCTCCTGACCTTTAACCTCAGTCTACCCTATGCAGCTTCTAAGACACCTACTTCCACACGCACATACAGAAATACTCTCATCAGAAATACTCTCATCAGCCTTAAATACCACACATCGCCTGACAAGCCAAGCCACTAACGTTGCACATTCCCCCACTACCTTCAAAAGTGCTAACGCACTGCAGAACGTTTCTGGAGGAAATCCATTCAAAAGCAGAATTAATCCAATATAAATATACAGTATGCTCTCCTCCAACAACACTGCGCTCCCCCTTGCCAAGCAAACCTACCTCTCTTCACTCATATACACTTTGTCCTCCAAACCTCAATGCCTTTTTGCCACCTTTAACTCCATTCTCCATCAAACTTCACCTCCCTCCCCTCCAACCTCATGGCCCATGACCTCGCCAACTACTTCACAGACAATATTAAGTCTATCAGACATGATAGCTCTTCACATAAAGCTCCTCTCACATCTAAATCCACTCTCAGCTCATTTTCCCCTGTAACTGAGGATGATGTCTCCACTCTCCTCTCATATTCTCACCCTACATCCTTCCCCCTTGATCCTGTTTCCTCATATCTCCTCCGCAACCTCTCTAGTACACTAAGCCGGACCCTAACTCACCTTTTCAGCCTCTCTCTCTTGCCTCTGACACATTCCCATGTTCTTTCAAACATGAACTCATCACGCCCATTCTAAAGAAACCCTCACTTGATTTATCCTGTCTAACTACCACCTTATCTCTCTTCTCCCTTTTGCCTCCAAGCTACTTGAGTGACTTGTATACAACCACACAGAACCCCAGCAAGCTATTTTTGGGAACCCCTGAGCCCCCACAAAATATATATGTATATAAGTGACAAAAAGGGGAGCTTATGAGCGTGGCAAATGTATACAACAAGCAACAGAGAAGCTCAATACTACATCCAATATTACAAAAATACACAGTAAAATACTTATATATTCTCTTGAAAAAGGGTCATTTAGTTTAACCCTTTGGCCAAAGCATTGTAAGCCTGTGAGCCACGACAAGGCAGACCCTATTCACAGGTCCTAACACTACAGATAAAATACTAATATACCTCTATTATGATTAAAATTCTCATTTATCTCTATTAGGAAGGAGAAAGACCAAAATTGGATCTATATCCAGCGGGGGTTCTGTGTGTTTGTTAACTTATTTTCAGCTGTCTCAGCTGTTGGAGGTTAGTTTCCCCTCCTTCCCAGGTTTCAAGCCCGCCCCTCCCCACTTCCCAAGTTAGCAGGTTCCTTTCATTTTACTGGAAATAGATATTCTTGGGCATATATTTCATTAACCAAAAATCCTTTATAGTAGAGACATAGAGACATGGAATTTATCAGCAGATAACCTCTTGGCCCTACTTGTCTGCCCATTTCCCTATCTGCTGTAAACCCTCAGACCCTTTTTGATCCTTCACTTTCTTTCTTTTTTAGGATTGCCTTATGTCTATCCCAAGCATGTTTGACGTCCCTTACTGTATTAGTGCTCCTACTCTACCACAGTATTGGTAATCTAGCTCCATGTCACATTGAGCCTGTAGTCAGTTAATTTCCAATAGAAATGCAGTACTATGGAGAATCTGAATGCTCTAGTCGATAGTACAGCATTTGTTTAAAAAAAAAATCTCTGGTGGTCTAACTACCCCCATCACCCACTCCTCATACTCCCACCCACCAACAACAAACCTAACACCCACCCTCTATACTAATGGGAAATAGCCCAATTAACCAAATATGGCTAATCAAGCTTTTGTCCATTATCAAAAAAATAATACTATATTGGCCATTATATACATAGAAAATATAGGGTGAACCGCAGCCTGGAATAGGTAATAAACAATGTCTTGTGTATCTGCCATTAATTCTTTTCTGATAAATATCAGAACGTGATGTATGCCTGATAATACCCCCTAATTTTGGGGTGGAATCTGCAATTTTTTACGGATTTGATAAAAGGTGCGCTATTTTTGACTGTGCAACATTGATGTATTGCGCTGTTAAAATATTGCACTTTTTTGGTGATATTACAGTTTGATCTATCCGGCCTTTTAAACGTTATTTTTACTAACTCAGGAAAAGTAAGTGGAAAATTATTTGTTCAATGGAATACAAGTGGACATTATGGCACAGTATACAGTTAGAAGTACAATCAGGTGAGAAAAAGTACAGGAACAAGAGGGGAATAGGGTGCTCAACCCCAGTGTAACTTCATCACATGTAATTCTGTTTTTTACCCCTTGTAAAGTGAAACCAATAGGAGTGGGTGTAATGACCTGTGAGTAACTTGAACTATAATCCACATCAAAGTACTCAACTATTGAAGTCAAAAAGAAAGACTCTTACCCACTCCCACGGTCACAGGGGAACAGTAGTGGCGTGCCAGCCATGAAGAGGAGTTCAATATCAGCAAAAACACAGAGCAAATAGCGCCGAGCCAGGTGTGTGTTAACCTGGCTCCCTGGCTGTGCGCTATTTGCTCTGTGTTTTTGCTGAGGTGAGAAAAAGTACACTTTTAATATGGGGAATGTGTTGTAGAAAAACTCCTTCATTTTGAGGTGCGGCGCTTTGGATTCCTGCCAATTTCTCTGTCTGCAAAACTGTTTAAGGCTGCGCTTATAGTCCTGGGTACAGCGACGGCATGCATCCGCAGAGCAACCCAATGTAGTCCATAGCGACCGCCCAGAGTGGGCGCGACGGCAACGTCACAGTGACCAAAATCACTGTAGTCAAAAGAATGAGATTTCCAGAGACAGCCGCACCACGTGACTGTCAGCAGCCAATCACATAGCCCCTTCACCAGCGACATCGTACACCAGTGTGCAACTTTCGCTACAGCGACGTGTGACATCACGGGTAACGTCACCGTCACTGTAGCCAGTACTAGAAGTGTAGCCTAATTATTGTATGTGCTTGAATATTTTGAACAGTGTAGCAAATATCGCCGGCAGCATAAAACAAGTATCACCATTTATTATTTGGAAAGTTCGTCACAGGTGAAAACAACCAGGCAAATAGCTGCACTTTAACAGGCGGTGCAGATTATTCCTTTTTTTTAAAGCTATTTAACAAGCCTTTTCACACTCATAACATAATGGTTATTAAATATTTTAAATAGCTGTTAAAAAAATACTGAACTAATGAGTAAAGGATGGAGGTAGCTAGGGTTAGAATTTTAAAACAGGTAGTACTTTAAAAGCGGAGTCATTGAAATATTGCAACTCTTTATTGACTTGACAACCTTGGCAAACTGTAAAGATTCGTTGGTAAAGTTAGGAAAATAAGAAAAATATTTAAGGCTCTAAATTAATCTAAAAGTGGTTTTGAGACACATTAAATTTAAAAAAAAAATACTTTTTTAAAATTCCGCCTTTAAAAAAGAGATCCAAAACCAAAATCAAACCCAAAACACAGAATTTTTCTTTAGAACCGAATACCAATACAGCAAATGAAGATATCACTTCTGAGCACATTCATATGTCTCAGACAGGTCTGTAACCCTGCTTTCCCCATTGTCTCTTAGCATACAGTGCTTGCACTGCAGCAAGGGATTCTGGGAAATTACATGCAAATGAGCCCATACTGTCACTTTTTGCTTCAAATCCATTCACATGGACCCCTATAAACTTATGCCTGCTTATTACACAGCTTTTCAGCACAGCCTGGGTTAAATAAATGCATAGCTTGTAAACCTACTCACAGACAGTTGTTTCAACCTTTTCGGTCTGACCAGTGTTAGGCTGGTTATACTGGCTTTGAATTACCAACACAAAAACTCCAGTGAAAGTGCCAAGCCTTTTAAGCCTTAAATTGAAATCTCCTTAGCTTTTGAAAATCCATCCCGCAAAACTTTATTTGTGAGATAGACCTTGGTAGACAGGATCAGATTAAGCTTTAATTGCAATCTGATAATGTCATGCTCTCACTTGGGAGAGAGAGTCAATAAAACAGTGAGTGTGAGGCAAGCAGTAGATTCTGGAAGTCTAAACAGCAATCACAGAGTTAAGTCTGACACGCAATCCTTCAAAATAAAATAGTGTTTAGAATGTTGTCAATTTTACCAGAATTTAGCACGAGTCTCAGTATATAAACTTGACCTTGCACATTGATTTTTAAGTCTTGGTGAATTTTGTTTGCAAAGCTTGCTCATTTTTCTTGCATTTTCACCAAAGAACAGGCACATTTGCCTAGTTCATGACATTTTGCATAATTCTGCTCAGAGCATTATTATTATTATTATTAGATTGCTGTTTTGAAGATAAATATTTTTTTTAAAAAAACCTCATATTACAGTAATCAATTTATTCATTTGAAAAACTAATACTTTTTCCAGAAATTACCTTATGTCAACCATGCATTTTCGTGTTATGAATCATTTGTGATCATAAACTGAAATGCCAAGACTCAACATGGTTCAGGCAGTTTTCTTTCCAAGGGTAGATCTTTCATCTTTGTTTGGAATTACATTATAATGCAGTACCAAGAAATACAAAATAGTAGAACAACTGCATCATTTTACTGTAAATTCAATGGAATTTCAATTAAAAAAAGACACTCACACAGTGTTAGGAAGAAACAATGGAGAGCTTTATTCATTAACCCCACTAGATTCTCTTTAATAGTTCTTGGGATAAGGGATTTAGGAAAGCGGTTTAAACTAATCTAAAAGGCATAAAACAGTGCAATTTACTTAATCTGTCTGGGAAACTTCTGACCTTATATGATGTTGCCTCCTTGACAAAGGTTTATGACAAATAAAGACAATGTTTTGGTTAGTGTCACATTTTGGAGATGACAGAAATAAACACATTAAGCAAGGTGCTGTTCTGTCTTACGCCCCGGACATGTTTGGCGCTTGCTGGCGGAAGCGCGCTGAGGCGCGCTCCCACTCAGCACTGAGCCCCTACAGCCGCAATTAGAGCGGTGTAGTAGTATTTAATTATATTTTTGACCATGAACAATGCTCCACCCCATGGCAATTACTATTATTTTTATATGTATAAATAATCTCCAGCATATTAACAAAATAACTGCTATTTATATTTATTTTCTGAACATCCTGCACATGGATGCCTCTGTTGCCTGGCTGAGCATCCATTATTGCCAGTGTGAGTGTCTAGCTGTGTGTAATCATATGTATGGTATCAAGAAAAAAGCAATGGCAGCCCAGAACCTTAAGCTGGAGGGTGTAATGTGTGCTCACCACAAACAAGGCGGGACCGCGAGGCTGAGGTGGGGATGTCAGTAGCCACCAACCTACAACCGAGCAGCCAAGTCTGGAGTGCAGAGTGGTAGTCATGTAGCTGGGTCATGGTAGGAGATGTCAGATTGGTCCGGGTACTTGCCGTGGGCTAGGATTAGAGAGATCGGATTGTCGTTGTGCGGTGCTGGGGTCCAGGGGTATAGAATGTAAAATCGGCGTATCCGTAGCCATGGTCCAGGGGTCAGAGAAGGAAGGAGTCTAGGTGCAAGCTGAGGTCAAAAATACATGAAGTAAACAAGACAAAGGCAGGGCCGCAGGAAGCTAGAAGTAAGCACAAGTCACTAGAACAAAGTTTATGCTCAGCCAGTTTGCAAAAGGACTGGCTGAGCCTATAAGGAACAAGCAGCCAAGTGAGAAGCAGCAGGGAGCTATGAGCAATAAGTAATGACAAGTATACTGTGTACTAATAAGGCAGGAGCGGAGTGAGTAGCAGCTGTGGAATAGTTGAGTGAATTAACCCCTTGATGTAACACAGCAGTTTCGACCTTAATGGGTCTACTCAGTGTGGGGTTGGTTATACTGGCTTTGCAAAATGAAGCTTAGGATAGGTTTCACCACACTTAGTTAAGTTATGGTGGCTTAAAAAAGTTACAAATAGATATTACTAGACACATGATACATAAATCTTGGCTCCCTGCAGAAGCACTTACCAAAATGCCCTCCTACTGTTTCTTTACGTTCCTCCTACATACCAATTAGATTGTAAGCTCCTTGGAGCAGGGACTCCTCTTCCTTAATGTTACGGTTGTTTGAAGCACTTATTCCCATGACCTGTTATTTATATTATTTGTTATTTATATGATTACCATGTGTATTACTACTGTGAAGCGCTATGTACATAAATGGCGCTATACAAATAAAGACATACTGTACAATACAATACAAAAAAACTCCACAGTAAAGCATATAGCAAATGGAAATATTACTGTATGCTCATTTGCATGTCTTAGACAGGTCTGCAACCTCGCCTTTCACCATTATCACCCAGCACACAGCACTTCCACTGCAGCTTCATTTACTGTGGAGGGTTTTATATTTCTCACATCTGAACAAGTAAACAAGTAAAGGTCCTAAAAAGAAGACTTTCCTTTGCTCCCACCTCAAATATTGATTTTTAAAATCTTGACATCAATCTAGCATGGTTCTTTAGATCTCTTCATCTCAAGACTTTTTTTTCAGAGAAACAGATATTGGAACCTTTAGAAACAGAGATTAACCTGAGACCCCATTCCATATATTGACAGCTCAGCTAAAGAACAAGAGTAAATGTAACCCCCCTCTGGAATACCACACAGTGTAAACTTACATCTCCTTGCTAGCGAGTCCCAGTCTTGTTCCCTAGTCCCAGTCCTGTTCCTGAGATCCAGTCCTGTTCCTGCTTCCCTGCCCTGTTCCTGACTTCCAGCTGCTGACTCCTGCCCATGACCCCGACCATGCCATCTGCTGCCTGCCTCCAGCCTCTGCCTGTGACCCTGACCATGCTATCTCCCATCTGCCTGTGACTTTGATGAGTCTTGCCTACTCCCCACTGTTCTGGCCACCGAGGTCCTACCCCCTCCTGGAGTCTCTCCCGTGACACCTATCTTCATGCTCCTATTGATTTAATTCAAAAGATCCTCACTGATACTTTCTGACCAACGTAGACATAGTTTTTCACTTCTAGTTCTATTCCATTAATTTTGATCTATGTTGAGTTGATACAGTACATTGCTTTGGCCTTGCTGAAATTCTTCCGTATGAAGACCCACCTACTTACTTACAGTACTTTGGTGAGTTTTCTGATTTGTTGCTGGAGGTCATTTAGACTTGTGACAAAAATAACAAGATCACAGGTGACTCAAGTATGCACCATTGATTTTGATTTCCTTCTCTTCGCTATTCAATGTCTTGAACAATTCTTCAAGTGTTGTTGTAAAAGATTTAGCAACATTGTGTCTCTGTTGCATAACCTTGCTTATTATTATTTTGCATGTGTCTTCATGTAATCTAATGGTTGATGTGGGAAGTGTTCCTTATGCTATCAATTTATGCTTCTTCAACACTGTCTTAATAATGTATTTAAATTGGCTGAGGTGGAGACATAATCAAATGATTTTTCATAAACTTTGAATCCTAAGCTTAGTGGTAGATCATATTCCTTACTTCAGGAAATCACTTCTTGTAGGACTTGGATGTGGTCCATTGTGTTGTATCGACTGTGAAATCCTTCTTGTTCTCCATACTGGACAAAGTCCATTGTCTGTTGCATTCTATAACAAAAATTGAAATACAATAAAAAAGGTATGCCACAGCATACAGTGACCTTGCCAGAATTTTTGCTGTGGTTTATTTATGGTTATAGTAGGGTCCCATTATGTCACCTTTTCTTGGTAGTGCCACAGGTATTTGGCCATGAGGCAATACCTGAGAGTACTTATCTGATGGAAGATATGTTTATATTGTTGCTAGTTGTTTTAAATCCAAAGATCTCTTGGCCAGAAGGCTAGAAGTGTTGGATTATACATTTTGTTTATGTTTGGCATTTTTTCTCTCTGATATTAGTCTCCTGTGTTACTTATTTTTGTGTTTATTAAAATTGTGTTTTTTGAGGAATCCAATGGACAGGTCATCTTGCGTGCTCCCGTGTGGGGTATATGCTGACTGTCCCGTGCACATGACGCCGTGCTTTGAGACTGGTCCTGACACTGTATTTGTTTATTTACAACATTGCTAAAGTTACAATTGTACAGTATGGGATAGCCAATGGGAGCCCACGCTGTCTCTGCTATGCGGAGGAACGTGAGGCTGACGGGACGGTGACATATGACTTCATGTTGGTGCTAAAAAATTCAGGGTTTAAAAATGCAGGTTTAAACCATTGTAAATACACTTTGATAAAGGGCAGCTGGCCCGAAACGCATTGGTGCGCATTTTGTGTTGGGGGTCTCTTATGATCCAATAAAGGTAATATTTTTTGTGAGCCTCCTCTGGATCTTTTCATTTATGCTTAGGTAGTGCCCTGCTATTCTCTATTTTTTTGTATTACTCTCCTACCTGGCAGACTTGGCACGCCACCTTACTTCCACAATAAACTCCAAGGATGGACTGGACTATTGGAGACCCACAAATTGAGTTTTTCCGTGTCATATTTGTGGATTATATTATGTTGGAGGAGGAGGTCCTCCATCCTCGGCTTCTTGATCTGATCTGATTGGCATGTGAAAACCATGTACCTTGGTTTTTTTTGTGATGTCATGTAAAGGAAATGAAGCCAGCCAGATTGGGGATATAGTTCCCATAATCTGATTGGCTGAAGTACCATGTGACGGCAGCTATGTTGCTTTTGGTGACGTCATGTTAATGGGAAAGGAAGCACAGCCATTCTGATTGGCTGACTTAATTTCCTTTACATGATATCACAAAAAAACAAACAAACAAGGCACATGTTTTTCACTGGCCAATCTGATAGCGTGTGAACCATTTGCCTCAAATGTGACATCATAGGCCTATTAAAGCCTTTGTAGTCTCATTTGATGGCAAGAAGCTGAGGAGGGAGGACCTCCTCCTCTAATAGAAGTACAAGGGCGTGCCTGCTGAAGATAGATAAGGAGATACAGATTAAGAAGAAGACCCCAAAGACCCCGAAATTGGATTACAATTTACAGATGAAGAAAAAGAAAGAAGAAAAGGACTTTGGATTTTTTTTTACCTGTGGCCCGTTCCTGGTTGAGTCCGTGGATTGGTTCGAGAGCTTGCGGTGTCCCCAGGAATCGGAGGGTGAAGACATCTAACGGTGAGGAAAAATATGGAATGTATGTTACTTTTATTTTACAGGTTTTTTCATTGTATTTTTATTGGTATTGGATTTTTTTTATGCCCTTTCATTGCCACTGTATTTATGTATGTCTCTTTATGGATATACACATACATACAGGGACAAGCAATTGTTGTTTTGCCAAATGCTTGCTGTTATGTACAGTATTTTAAATGCTACTTATTTCGTGTTTGTATTGGTGGTGTTTTAAATTTAGTTCCGGCTTTTGATTGGTGTTTGCTTTTTAATGTTGGATTCTTTCTTTACTTTTGATTTTGAATGATGCTGTTTATTTGGATATTTATTTTATTTATTCATGGTTTTGTTTTGGTGTTTTAATTGTTTATTCTGGTCTTTATTTTGGATTGGATTAAATGATTGGTGGTAATTTTGTTCTGTTTATTTCTTTATTTGTTTTGAGACTGAGATTGTTTGGAATGCATTGGATATTGTTTGTGATTTTTTTTAAATTTTATGTTGACCATTGACTGGCATAGTGTTCAATCACACCCATATGATAGGTGATGTACCCACTGTGCCATTCAACTGTTTTATTGGCATTTGTTATGTGTTTATTTTGCTATGCAATGTTTTTTATTTTGCAATGGAATGTGTTTTATTTGGGCCTTTTTTTTTATTCCTTCCCCTTTTCTTGCTATAGTGGTAAATCATGGCCATATTATATGAGAATGGTGTACCCACTATGCCAATGAATGGGTGAAGGGTGGGAGTAGTTGCCTGGGGAGGGTAGTTAGGACTCTTGGGTGGGTAGTGGGGTATGGTGGGTTAACCTCTTAATTACTATAGCGGTTACTAAGCGCTAAAGTGTTTAAGGGGTTAGGGGACATTAGATTGTCTTTTTTTAGTGTATTGTTTGTGGCAATGGAGGACATGGACAGTGATGAGGATGAGGACGGCCTTCATTGTGGCAGCCTGGCAGGGGTGAGTGCAAGTTTTATTTACTATGTTTATGCTGCTTAATGTATTTTAAATGGGCAAATGCACTATTATCCATATGTGGATAATAGTCATTTTGACCATTATTGTACTGTATGTGTTGGGGAGGAGGGGGGTATATTTAATGCAAAGTATTGGGAGTTGTGTTTTTTTGGACACACGATTGGTACCGCAGGCCAGCGGTGACCCGCGGGATCACCCAAGGGCCGGGGACAACCGTGGGGATCACCCGAGGGCCCTGGACTCCCACGCGGATCACTTGAGGGCCCCAGATCACCAGGGGACACCCGCTGGCCTGTTGTATGTATGCTGTGCTGCAAAAATATAAACAATGATTTTCTCACAGTCTGCATCTCTTTTGCGCCAGCCTTTAGCTGGTGAAAAGAAATGCTGATTTTTTAAAGTACGATACACTTTTCACTGCTTAGTGAATCCGGCTGACTGGCAAAAAACAGCGCGTTTGTCGTTTTTTGCCTGATCTGCTGATTTTTTTTCCCACTGACTTTTTTCCCCCTGAAAAATGCTTTTTAAGAGCGATACTGCAGTGTTATCACTGCTTAGTGAATCGTGTTGCACGCAGTATCGGTCTTAAAACCCATTTATCGCTCTTAAAATGACTTTTCACTGCGTACTGCATAGCCGCCATAGTCTTTAACATCCTGTGATAATTTGGGCCACCAAAAAGAGCGTGACAACAGTTCCTGTGTCTTGAGGACATCTGGGTGACCAGCGGGTCGTGAGTCATGCATTAATTCGAGCACTTCTAATCTTATCTCCTTAGGGACAAACAGACAGACAGTCCTTACAGTTCCACAGACCATCACATAGAAATAGTGCAGCTTCCGGTGGAGGTTCATTAAGAAAAGAGTTGTTTGAGTAGGCTCCCTTAATTCGTGTGAGGAGATCGGCGGAAAACGTTGCTCCCAGAAAATATTTCTGTGGTAGAATAGTTTCTTCCTGCTCTTTATCTGAACAAGGATTAGGCAATAACCGTGTCACGGCGTCAGCCTTCCCGTTCTTGGAGCCGGGGCGGTTTGAGATGTGGAACTGAAATCTTGGGAAGAATAGTACCCACCTGGCTTGTCGCACAGACATTCTCTTTGTGGATCAAATTAATTCTAAGTTCTTGTGATCTGTAAAGACGGTAACCGGGTGATTGGGCCCCTCAAATAAATGTCTACATTCTGAGAATGCGGCTTTTATTGCCAAAAGTTCCTTGTTTCCGATGTCATAATTTCTTTCAGCTGTTGACATTTGGTACGAATAGAAAGCGCATGGCAGAAGGAGCATCTTGGGTCCAATTCTTTGTGAAAGTATGGCACCACCAGTGGAGTTGGATGCATCCACTTCCAATGCAAATGGTAGTACTAAATTCGGATGAATGAGGATAGGGTGTGAGGATTGGACCTCGGCCCCGTCCCCGTGTTGTATTGGCTAAGACCCTCACGTGCACTGCGCGCGAGCACCGCAATACTCCTACAAACACCGGACTAGGCTCCGCCCCTGCACCACCTTCTGCGACGCAACAGAGGACGCTCCTGTCTCCAATACACGACGGCGCCGCATTTCCAGAAGTACACAAGGGGTTAATGCTGTCAATTACTCCTCACCTGCTCATCCCCCCCGGCCCTGCCTATTAGTGGACTGAATATGTCTGAGGGCGGTTCCCTTTCGTTACCTTGAAGCTGTGTGCTGCCATTACCATTGGCTGTCTGACCTTTAAGTACTCAGCCAGTCCTCCCACAAACTGTCTGAGCATAAACTACTGTTTGTGTACCCATGCTCGCTGCTTGCTGCTTGCTCTTCGTTGCTGTTACTGTGCCTTGTCTGACCTTTCGTTGTGACCCCTGCTCATACCTGGACTTCTCTCTTTTGTGCCCTGGACCTCGGCTCGCTTCTGGACTGCCGCTCTCTCCTCGGCTGCAGATTACAACTACTCTCCAACCCTTGACTACGGCAAGTACCATGACTTACCCAAACTCTCCTACCCTGACCTGGCTAAATGACCCTGACTCTGCAATCCGGACCTGGTATCGTGGTTGTAGGGTGGTGGTTATATACATCGCCACCTCAGTCTCGCGGTCTAGACTTGTTTGTGGTGAGCACACGTTACAATTAGCAGATGTGAAAAGTGACCAACTTTTCAAATACCGCATCCGCCTCAGGAGACCATTTGAAGCGATATTATTTCCATGTGAGTCAGGTGATTGGGGCAATAATGCCACAGAAATATTTAATAAAACATCTATAGTAGTTAACAAATCTCTGAATTCAAGGAATTGGCCATTCCACTACGGCTTTGTCAGGAATCCACTCCTGGCTTTTCTCATAGCCTTGCAGGGTGCTGTTGTTCTCACTAATTCCCTTTTTGCAATCAACATCAGCTGTGTGGGCTCACTGCAACCTAGCCTTGTACTCAGTCATTGGAGCAGTGCCCTCACACCCTCCTCCTGGGATTGGCCCGCTGGCCTTTATATACTGCATTCCCACAATCCCTCTCGGCCGAACATAATCCTTCTTGGATGTTTACTGTGTTTGCCACAAGCTACCTGTTTGGCCGCCTTGTTCCTGTTTCCATGCTCCTACTTCATGTTTCTAGTTCCTGGTTCCTGTCCTGGTTCCAGTGCTGAAGCATTGGTTTCCCAGCGTATCCTTCAGCACCATGTTCCCAGTGGCCTGCTGCCTTTCCCATAGCAGAGGCCTGCCTTCCGAGTCCTGAGGTCTGCTGCTCTCTTGTCTCGCAGAGGCCCGTTCTAGACTCCTGCGCTGAAGCATTGGTTTACCAGTGTTTCCTGGCGGTGTGCCCACTCCGGTCAGCCTTCTCCTTCCTGAGACTGGTACCATGGGCCATGGTCACAACTCACGCAGAACCCGCTCCCGCCCACAGCTATTACGCTGAAGCGGGACCTAGTTTACTTCCTGTTGCCGAAACTCCACTTGGATAACATTTACCCTGATGTCTCCTATCCTGACCCTGGCTCGTCCACTAACTATGCTGTTCTCTCCAGTCCCGACCCTGGCTCATTTGACTATGGATTTCGCATTCCGGATCAGCCTGCGCGGTCTAAGGTCGGTGCTTATATAACCCCACCTCAGCCACGTGGTCCGACCCTGGTTTGTGGCGAGCACAACCGTGACAGGCTTGAATCTTGCTTGGGTCCACTCTCAAACCCTCATGGGAGATGACATAAAGGAGAAATTGCATGCTGGTTTTTACAAAATCACACTTTTCTAATTTGATGTACAATTTGTGTTTTCGGAGACGCTCTAGGACAATCCGAAAAAAATTCTGTTGCTCCATGATGTTATCTGAGAAGACTATGATATTATCCTGGTATGCCACTACGAATTGGTCCAGTAACTCTCGGAGAACTAGCAGGGGCATTACAAAGTCCAAAAGGCATCACAAGTGTTACGCCGATGCTCGCCACAAACCGGGACCGGACCGCGGGGCTGAGGTGGGGTTATATAATCACCGACCTTAGTCCACGCAGACTGATCCGGAGTGCGCAGTTCGTAGTCGTACATCGCAGGGTCAGGATTGGAGAAGGCAGCATCGTCGTTAATGAAGCAGGAGTTCGGCAACAGGAAATCAGGAGTGCCCCGCTTCAGCTTAGGAGCGTGAGCGCGGGGGTGGCTTCTGCGCGAGGAGTGGCCTCGGCCCATGACGCCGATCTCAGCAGGAGGAGACAGCAGGCTGGCCGAAGTTCACCGCAGGGCAGCGTCGGGAAGAACCAACGCTTCAGCGCAGAAGTCCAAGGCAGGCCACTGCAAGAGGATCGCAGCAGGCCGCAGGAAAGGAAGGGTAGCCACTGCTAGGAGGGAATGCAGCAGTTACCAGTGCTGGCATCAACGCTTCAGCACAGGCGTCCAGGGTAGGCCACTGCAGGAGAATAGCAGCAGGCCGCAGGACAGGAAGGGTAGCCACTGCTAGGAGGGAATGCAGCAGATACCGGTGCTGGCAACACGCTTCAGCACAGACGTCCCGGGTAGGCCACTGCAGGAGAATAGCAGCAGGCCAGTGCTGGCATCAACGCTTCAGCACAGACGTCCAGGGCAGGCCACTGTAAGGATATAGCAGCAGGCCAGTGCTGGCATCAACGCTTCAGCACAGACGTCCAGGGTAGGCCACTGCAAGGAGATAGCAGCAGGCCAGTGCTGGCAACAACGCTTCAGCACAGACGTCCAGGACCAGGCCTCTAGATACTCAGGAACTTGAAGGTAAGAACACTAGGAGAGAGGCCTGGGGTGGTTTGTGGCAGAGTCAGTAACATACAGATATGAATAGTTATGCTCGGCGCTGGTTCAGAGCCAACGCCTAGAATATAAAGGGCGGAGATCCATTCACAGGAGGAGGGTGTGTGAGAATTCCTCCAATGAAGTAGCACAGGGCAGAAAGCTGAGCATGAGAGGCAGCACCTGTTGCATATTGCCAAGAAAAAAAAAAAAGGAAGCTTGCAACTGCACGGTCTGCACGGCAATAGTCAAGCCAAGTAGTGGATTCTGCCTTACAGAACACCCCCCTTCAGGTGAGACCTCCGGACGAACAAGATCCACGCACTGGATTTGGGGGAAGAATTGTTCCTAACCATCCTTAGGCGAGTGTGGCGTTGAAGCCCATATTGTTGGTTTGGAGTTCTACCGTCCCCACCCCCACTTGGGTTGAGAAGCCTGGTGAACAGGACCTTTCATAGTCTGGGAGACTTGAGTTGTTCCTGAAGTGGTCCTCCTCCGGCGAGAATTAGGTCCACAATCCAGATGTACATTGGCGAGTGCCATGAACATGCGGGTACTGCAGTTCTGGTACATGGCAATGGGACAGAGGGCCTCCGGAATTGGAACAACTCGGAAGGACAGTATCCGGGTGTCCGGGGCCTAGTAATAGTCCAAGAGTACGGGACACAGGACAAGAATTGTCGGACAAAAATGGCAAGGGGTCCTTCCTGAAGGCATGTCCCTTTGGTGAAATCAGCACGGAGGAGTTTCTAGAGTCTTTAGCTTCCAAGGAATTTCCGGGTGTGGTTAGCAAGGCATGGGGCGGGAGGGGTTCACTACACACTAATTGCAGCGGTACTTTTGATACCAAGCGGTTTGCTATCCCAAGCAATTTGCGAGAGGTTCTGTAGCGTGTGTATCGCAACTCATGGTACTGGCAGTTGAAGAAGGATCCAGCTTCCTTTGGTTTGTGATCTTTAGAGAGAATCAAATCCGAAATGTGGCCTTGGCGAAGGACATAATAAGCATGTCTAATAACCATATGGACCATAGAGAACAGGAAACTGACGCTTCCGTAAAGCGACGAGGTCCCAGTAAGGGTGTCTTCGTCTTAGGTAGAGGCCAATTGCCATACAGAACGGGCACTTTGGCACAGCACGAGACCTTCGATTAAGGAGTCTGTTTTGAAGGTGAGAAAACATCTTTTTAATCCCAAAACAAGGCAGGCGGTTAACGCGTGCATCAACCTTAGGGAAAAAAGTCCCTTGGGTTAAAGCTGGGTGCCTCCAACACAGAGAAAGAAGACAGAGAAACTGAACGTGGCTTTCGTAGTGGAGTCCCAGTTACCCAGGTCTCACCTGTACTTGGGAGAAGCAATGCAAATGTTACTTTTTTAAACATAGGGTTTTAACATCGGTAGCTCCATGCACCTTTTTGAGAGGTACCCTAGTTTTTGGGACAGACATTCAATAGCAAGTACCCCAGTCTTGTGGAAGACACGAGACAACTAAGTCCTTTTAAAGACGGGATTCTTCTGAAAAAGGGAAAGTGCCGAAATGCGATACACCTGAGTTTCGTGGTAAGTAGACATATAAGTCCATTAGATGGATACCCCATACTGTGGGCGAATCAGTCGTGAAACAGTATTATTACAGAATGGGCACCCATACTTAAAGTCATTTTTAATCATCCCCGGAGGCTGTGGCATGATCCGTGAGAGAACGGTGGTAAACGCTCCACAGACACAAGGGACATCTTGCTTGTTACAGAATTGGGTCCTGAGAATCCCTAGTGAGGGCATCCGACTCCATGTGAGATTAGTGACAGGGTTTTGGACTGATTAAAGGAATTGCAGGTATCCATTTAATAGGAGAAATACATTGCAAAAACGAAATTTTAGTACAGGTGATAGCATCACAGATAGAACAGCGAGAAGTAACTAGGCAAGGTTGCTTCTATAACAGAAGATTTGGCATTCGGCAAAGCTTAACTCAGCGGCTGCTGGAGAACTTTTAACTACAGTAGAAGGACTTGCAGATTTACAAAGTCAGGGATAAAGGGAGTCTCAAACTTACAAGCCCTGATCCTTCAAAAAAGAAGGGCCCTAACTTCTGTACTGAGGGAGCAACAGCAGATACGCTGATCTCAGTAGGGGTCACTTGGAAGGAGCATATAATGGAGTTCGCTTTAACCCTAGGATTTGAGAAAAAGGAGAACCCGACCGTGCAAGTGGGCAACCACACTGTGCTGGCCCCTCTTAAGTGGTCTTTGGGAAAGAGTGTCTGGGACATCAAAACGACAACAGATTCCATCGAAAGAAAGGGATCCTCTCTCAGAAGCAGGGGGTCTCAGCTCTCTGAGTGGCAGACGGGTGAGTGAATACCTAGGAGTAGGGAATTCTGCGAACAGGTTTAGAGAACAACAAACTGCTCCCAGAATACTTTTTACTGGACCGTATATTTGCGAAAGTTCATGGGGTATAGTCACCAGAATTTTAAGCCGAGTCAGAGACAAAATGAGTTGATCCTCTGAGCTAGAGGTGGTCCCTCACTGAACGACGAAATGGATCTACCAAGAAGATTCCAGGGGCTGAACTCAGGGTTACCATAAGGAAAAAACCCCAAGGGTTCATTTACGACTCTGTACCTGAAATCATAGAAATGAAAAAGCCCCCTAGTCTCCGAGAGTGGGGTCATAGGTGGTTCTTCTGCTCTCGCCTAAGGACCTATCATTAGACCGGCGGAATACTAGGTTAGGCCAGTAGGGACCTCACAGAGCCGACTACAGGGTTTAATACAGAAAAAACCTTGGAAACAGAGCTTGAATTTTTTGTTTAGGAAAAGATGGGCAAACAGGATTCATTCTCTGGTGCATTGAAGACACACGGACCTGGGGACTGCAGGGATTGACAGTGGGGGCCCATACCTGACTAGCATGGGTTTTAGAACCGAAATAACCTCAGGGACAAGAACTTAGGGAGGTTAACTCGGGATTGGGAGCGTGGCAGCTCTTCCTTAGCGGGCACGACAGAGAAATGTTTTTGACCATTCTTGGAGAGGAGGTACCCCACATGTTTTTAGCAAACAGGACTGACAGAAAAGGGTTTTGTGAATAGCTGTTTGTGGGCAGCAAGTATAAGGTTCACGCTCCGCTTATTGTTTTGTCCACATTCCCAGGAAGGACCCGGGTATCGGTAGTGACAAACGAGTACATGGCTTTGCCCTTTTGTTTTGTTCCTCTGTAAGAAATACTCCGTTAGATAGCTCACATGTTGGGAGGTGTACAGAAAGGCGCTGGGGCGCATTCAGCAGAAGGAATAAATTGCTTGCGGGACCAGAAGGAAGGTCGAGGAAATGGGAGCTGCGCTACAAACAACGCGTGAGAGGGGTGGGTGGGGTTTGCGTGCGAACTAACCCTGGGCCGGTAGCTTGTAGAAAAAGGCGGAGGCGCCGGGGCAGACAAGCGGGGTGGTGATGAAGGGGAATAGGGGGGGATGTGGGAGGGAACGAGAAACAGGAGTAGGAAAAGCAATGGGGACTCCTCCACCAAGGAAAAAGAGGGAGACAACAACACCCCGACCAGGTGGGGAAGAGACGGCCTCCCGGGGAAAGGGGCACGCGCCCCGCCCTCCTCGGCATTGATATTGCGCACGTCCCCTTAGGCGGAGAGGTTGAGGAGGGGTAGGGAAAAGATGTGACATTATGGGGTTAGGATTGTAACAGAGGGGGTTCTTAAAGTTGGGGGTACTTAAGAAGCTGTGCCGCCTCCTTCCTTGACCGATTACTGTATTTTCGAAGCGGCAACTTGTTTGGTCTCTGCATTATTCCGCTTTGGAGTAATGATCGCCACCCTCGGGGAGGGAAATAGCCCATCTTCTCCCGCTTCTCTCCACTTCCTTCTCCCGTTGTTAAGTATTTCTTTACGAGTTAGTCTTTCTGCGGGGGTTAACCCTATACAACATTCAAGATTAGGTGGAGGCAGTCTTTCAAACAGATACTGTTTTTCAAACAGGGACTGGTCCGCAGCCTGGGACATAGGTACAGTTAAACATTTACCATCCCCCCCACGCGCGGCGGTCCGGTTTTAATGGCCCGAGAATACTGTTACGCCGATGCTCGCCACAAACCGGGACCGGACCGCGGGGCTGAGGTGGGGTTAATATAATCACCGACTTAGTCCCGCAGACTGATCCGGAGTGCGCAGTTCGTAGTCGTACATCGCAGGGTCAGGATTGGAGAAGGCAGCATCGTCGTTAATGAAGCAGGAGTTCGGCACACAGGAAATCAGGATGGTGCCCCGCTTCAGCTTAGGAGCATGAGCCGGGGTGGCTTCCTGCGCGAGGAGTGGCCTCGGCCCATGACGCCGATCTCAGCAGGAGGAGACAGCAGGCTGGCCGAAGTTCACCGCAGGGCAGCGTCGGGAAGAACCAACGCTTCAGCCAGTCCAGGCAGGCCACTGCAAGAGGATCGCAGCAGGCCGCAGAAAGGAAGGGTAGCCCACTGCTAGGGGGAATGCAGCAGTTACCCATGCTGGCATCACACGCTTCAGCACAGGCGTCCAGGTAGGCCACTCGGAGAATAGCCAGCAGCCAGGACAGGAAGGGTACCACTGCTAGGAGGAATGCACAGATACCGGTGCTGGCACCACGCTTCAGCACAACGTCCCGGGTAGGCCACTGCAGGAGATAGCAGCAGGCCAGTGCTGCCATCAACGCTTCAGCACAGACTCCAGGCAGGCCACTGTAAGGATATAGCACAGGCCAGTGTCTGGCATCAACGCTTCAGCACAGACGTCCAGGGTAGGCCACTGCAAGGAGATAGCAGCAGGCCAGTGCTGGCAACAACGCTTCACACAGACGTCCAGGACCAGCCTCTAGATATCAGGAACTTGAAGGTAAGAACACTAGGAGAGAGGCCTGGGGTGTTTGTGGCAGAGTCGTAACATACAGATATATGTTATGCTCGGCGCTGGTTCAGAGCCAACGCCTAGAATATAAGGCGGAGAAATCAATCACACAGAGGGGGTGTGTTAGCCATTTCTCCAATGAAGTAGCACAGGGCAGAAGCTGCAATAAGAGGCAGCACCTGTGCCATAGATTGCCAGAGGAAGCTTGCAACTGCACAGGTCTGCACGGCAATAGTCAAAGCCAGTAGTGGATTCCTTACAACAAGGTATTCATAGTGACCATAACGGGTTTGGAAAGCTGTCTTCCACTCGTCACCTGGTCGGATGCGGGATCTAATTTGGTGAAGATCTGGGCCGACCGATTTCTTTCCATAAGTTTGGGAATCAGAGGGAACGGATACCTGTTCTTCACCGTGATCTTATTTAGTTCCTGATAGTCAATACAGGGACGTATAGAACCGTCTTTCTTTCCCTCGAAGAAGAGAGCAGCACCTGCCAGGGAAGTAGAGGATCGGATGAACCCCTTTGACAGGTTCTCCTGCAGGTAATCATTGAAAACCTTCAATTCTGGTTCTGAGAGGGAATAAATTCTCCCAAAAGGAATTGCAGCACCTGGTATTAGTTCAATGGGGCAGTCGTAGGAACGATGTGGGGGAAATGTATCTGTGTTCTTCTTGTCACATACATCCAAAAACTCTGAGCATGGAGTTGCAGTAGACTTTCTTGGGAAGAAGAAATCTTATGTATTCCTATTCACTCTAGTGTAGGAGTCTTAGGTAGGCATGCTATCTGGCAAAGCTCTGAACGAAAAGTGAGTATCTTGGTCTTCCAGGCAATTAATGGGTTGTGGATCATGAGCCATGGAATTCCCAGAATCATCGGAAACAAAGGTGAAGGAATGAGACTAAATTAAATCTTCTCCTTATTGGGATCCATAATTACTGTTAAATTACTTGTTTCATAGGTAACAGGTCCAGAGCTCAAAGGAGAACCGTCAATGACATCTATCCTTTCTGGTGATTCCTTGGCAATAAAGGGTACCGAATGGCTCTTGGCAAATTCAATGTTCATGAAATTCCCTGCTGCCCCTGACTCGACCATTTCTGTGGTTGCAAAATTATGTGTTTTCTGAGCTCAAATAATAGGGACAAGGAGGTGTGGATGTGAAGAAGTAGGGTTACTTTTACTTTGAAAGGCAGAGAGAACAGTCTTGGAAATGGCATGCAGATGATTTCTCCTAGGGCTCTGAAATGAGGACCGCCTGGACTTATTCAGGCAATCAGCGAGATAGTTTCCCTCATGCCAATCGGTATCAGTAACCCATCTGCGGAACTCAGCGGCGTACTCAGCTGCCGAGCGTCTTCCTTGACGAAGGTTGTTCAAAGTTGCTTCACCATGGTTTGGGTCATCAAAAATCAGGCTCATGGCTTTGAGGAATTTTTCCAGATCCCTTAGTAGTGGGCTATCCTGTTCCACCATAGGGGAGACCTAAGCAAGAGCCTCCTCTTTGATCAGGGTGATGATCACTCCAACCTTGGCTTCGTCGGTATTATAGATGGTGGGCTGCAGTTTAAACAGAAGTCTGCAGTGATTGAGGAAACCCCGTAATGATTGTTTTTTTTCCCCAAAATCTTTCCGGAAGGGGTACATGGGGCGCGGTTTGCACAGGCACGGTGTATTGAAAAGGCGCAGCAGTTATAGCTGCACACAGTTTACAAACTTCAGCTTCTGCGGAGGCAGCACATTCTTTCAAACGGACAGCACGTTATTCCACGCGACCAAGACGGTTGTAAACATATCCTTGTTGTTCTTGGAAGCTAACCATGGCATGCTGTAAGTCAATAATCAGCTGAGCCTGGGTCCGGTCTGTTCCGGCAGAATCCATGGCAGGTCCTGTTAATTCTGTCAAGGGTTGATCTATGGCTGGAGTGTATCCAATGGTAGGAACCACAGGGAGTGTGGTCAGGGTCCCAAGCAGAGGTCGGCGGCAGTTAGAGTGGTCGAGGTCAGTGGCAGGCGGCAGATAGCGTTGTCGGGGTCACAAGCATAGTTCGGCAACAAGGAGACAGGAACAGGACTTGGACTCGGGAACAGGACTTGGACTCGGGAACAGGACTTGGACTCGGGAACAGGACTTGGACTCGGGAACAGGACTTAGACTCGGGAACAGGACTTGGACTCGGGACTAGGACTGGGACTGGGACTTGGGAACAGGACTGGGACTCGGGAACAGGACTGGGACTCGGGAACTGGACTGGGACTCAGGAACTGGACTGAGAGTCTGGAAGGTTCTTTGAGCAGCAGCAAGAGCAGCAGCAGTCCCGGTGGATGTGCATGGTACTGCAGGCTAGCATCTGACAATCATCTTAAAGGGAGGGAAGCATATGCTACCTGATTGACTGGCTTCCCTCCCTTTAAAATGATATCATATACATAACAAAATAAAAGCTGTCACATGGAACACCAACCAAAACAACGGGAATTGGTATTTACCTCTTCATTACCTTAGCAGTTAGCCGCTAAGGTAATGAGGCTGCATGTAAATTTAATTTTATTACATCGGATGGAAGCACAGGGTCCCCGGAGCTGTATCAATGCATGTCAGCTTCGGAGCACTACCGATCAGGGAGAAGCACTTCTCGAGTAAGTTTGGCATGCTATCAAAGATTTCTGAACAGCTACACCTGCAAACTCGCTCAAGAAGTGCCCAAACGGCTCAATAAGTCACTATTCGATGCTACTAGAATAGGCCCCATAGACCCATCGAGTAAATATCCAGGAACAACTTCAAGTAGAACATAAATTAGCTAAGTTAAATCTTATAATTATTATTATTATTATAATAATATATTATTATAATTAAGTATCGAAATTGGATGAGTAAACAGGGGCTGCAAACATAAAACCTTCACAGGAAGACATCTGTGCATAATACTTTTAATACGTAGATGATATTGTGCCAGAACAGTTAATCCCAACAAAGATGTCCCCTGTAGCACTAAAAGGTCAAATAGTCCTTGAGTGCTTTATTTTTGAAAACTGCCCAGTGACAGAATGTAGATACTTCTGTTTATGGAATATCCTGTTGCACAAATGTCTCCTCTGCCTGGATGTCCTAGCAAAGGTTTGTTATGATAATGACTTTATTATTACTTAATATTGCAGTTTTACAATTATTCATCTTCCAGATTTATGATGGCTTAGTTCGAGTGCATATTAACAACTCTTACTAAACTCAGTTTAATTTTGTCCATATTTTAAGGAAAATTCAATGTGTTAAAAGCCATTTGATTTTGTCTTTTCTGCAGTAGGTTCTCTGTTGCAATTAAGTATAATTAACTTACACTTTCAGATCTTCCCCTTCCCCCTTAAAAACAAACAGACATTTGAAATTGTCAGTGAGCATTTTAAAAAGGGCTACTTAAAAAAAATAGATGATATAGGAGAAATGGTCATGGTGTTATGTTCTTAAAAACTTCAGGCTTCATTTGTATTTTTCTCTAATGTGAGATTGTTTAGTTTTGGATTATGTGTAAATGTACACACTATTTGATATTGGTTAGCCTTCATACAGCTCCACAGTTGTTATACTTAACATATAAAATATCCTAATAATTTACCTGGTGTGCTAAAGCCCACTGTCTTGTAATGTCCCAAATTAGCTCATTGGCTGTTACTGTACATATATTGTTTTTATTTAACCAGCCTGTCCTAGTCTGCTGGCAAAGAAAATGGCCAAACACAAAATTAAGAAAAAAAATCTGTTTTTGTTTTATCTTGGTGTCCCTCTTAACAGAGGATGTTTAAATTGTACAGTAGCTTATCTTATATTCCCCGCAGCTGGGTGGTCTGCAGTTACAGATATAGCATGCGTTATATTACCCCCATTAACGTGGAAAAAGGCACAAAATTAGGGATGAATATTGCATGCATTCAGGACAATTATCTTGTTAGCGTTAATTCAACTAATTGTTTTTATGGGTGATTCAAAGTCCTCCACACAATGTCAATCAAGAAGAAAAGGAGTCCTCTGGCGCGTGGTTATACTCGTGGTTCCCAAAAACTCACAAACGACCATAGGCATATGGTATTGAAAGGGTTTTCACTCTGGACTCCACAAGCCTCTCCCTTCTATCTCAAGGCGTCGGTGCGGCATTTGTCTCGGCGTAGGAAGTGACGTCAGATGTCGGCGTCGGCGAGGGACTCGCCTGGGCTCGTGCACAGCCCTTGTTGCTCCCTTCACTGACCTCCTGCTTCAGCTCTGCTCCTGCACATCTTCTGTCTAATACCAATCAACATTAACTGCATATTAATTCCATTTTAACCACCCCTTTTCTGTGGTTTGTTGTTTTAATTTTCTCCCTACATGTCTTGGGAACCACGAGTATAACCACGCGACGGAGTACTCCTTTTTTTCTTGATTGACTAGTTATAAACTGTACACACGTACATGTATCTAGATAGTATCTGTGATATATCCAAGTATTAACTTCATATCATCCATTTAAAGATAATCTTGAAAAAGTAGAGAAAGTAAAGAGTCCTGTCATGTTTTTTAATTGTAAGGATTTCATATTGTTCCTTTCATTAATCGATTTTTCAGTCTATTTTTCTTTTTAGTTCCTTCATCACGAAGACCATTCCAAATGCCGTCGAGGAACATTTTTTGGCCTACGGCCACAGCTTGGCCACCCCTGCCCTATAGTATGTCTGCCTTTTTCTTAAATATGGTAGAAATTGTATCATGGAGGCATGTAAGAGATTGTGAAGCGTTATTGCTTATTTTGTTCTAATAGTGTAGTGGCTCAAGGGCTTACAACACTTTGGCCAAAATGTTAAACTAAAAGACCATTTTATTCAAAAGATATCTATACATATATATTTAGGCACTGTACCACTGGATGTGCACTGAGCTCTGTCTGTGTTTCATGTTATGTCTCTGGTTTTAAATTTCAAAATAACTTTTAGAAAGAGTTTAAAACTCTTTAAAATTATATATTTTTTTTAAACTCAATTTTTATTAAAAAATTTCAGGAGAGGGGTAAATGGAGAAAATAAAAAAAAATTGTACCCTTCCCTCCCCTTCTTTTATTTTAAAATTATATTTTTAAGATATCAATCACCTCATTTTAACACAAAAAAGAGCATATTATTAGCATTAGTTCAATATGTTTGTATTTTTTCACCCAAATCAGAACCTGGGGGTCTAACAGAGCTTAACTGGGCTCTTCTTATCTCTGAGACCCTCTTGTTTCCGAGATATGTACCTTTTATATATTATTTTTCCCTTTCTGGAAATCAAAATGGCTGCAGGGCTGACCAAAACGGAATGACGTTGCACCTTTGTTAGATAACCCTGCTGACCATCTTGATTTTTACCTACCTGGCAAATAAAGAGTACATTTCACAGGTGCTCCCTGAAGCTGAGAAAAGCACAGTTCAGTTCTGAAGAACCCTCCCCCCTCCCAGTTCACACTGTAGGAAAAAAATGTTGGCTTTTGGTGCATTAATGATTATGATTTTCTAAAAGGTGCAGTCTTTCATAGGATCACATTGAACTAATGACTAATTACTAGTGCTATGCTTAATGGGTTAAATCTGTGTTCCATGCATATAAATAAAAATAAAAGTATTTGTAATTCACTTTGAACATTTGGGCAGAACATTTTGTAAACAAGGTGATTTTACTGCCTTTCTTAATTGGACATTTCCTTGCCTAAATTGCGTTAGCTTAGTGGGGTCTTGCACACAGTGAAAAGACTGACAATCACAGCCTCCTCCTTCATTATTATAAATAAGGAAAATGTACAAACGTTTAAGAAAACACTAATGATTTTACTGCCATTTTTCTGTATTTTTCTAGTCAGGACTGCATCTATAAAACAGCTTATTAATATACATGTGTAACCCGTATTCCCCCCCCCCCCCCAGACTCTACGGTGGTGTCTAGGGTGCATGAGGGTAGATTACATGCGTCGTGGTGGTGCATACCTGTGAGGAACAGGAGGGCCTGAGCTTCCCGCGATGGTATTGGGGAGACAGGACCAGGCTTCTGGGGTGGTAGCCTCCATGATCTCTTAGTGGTGCAGCGCCTCCATCTTCTATACTCCCCGGAATATGGGATAGGACCTGTATAGAAGAACCCCCTTGGTCCCAGGGTGAATGCTCGTAACTCACACACAGTCTTTGGGTAAAAGGATTGTCTCTTTATTGTTCAGAGCAGCAACTCCAAAGGTAGTGGCGACCAGCAGCCACAACAACAACAGCAATGCCTTGCTAATTACTCCGCGCTTCTCCCTTCATATGACTTTCCTCCTCTCCTTCCCTCCAAGTCTCATCGGCAGGATGGTCTGGGCTGGGGCGTCAATACCCCGAGGCCCACCTCCGAGGTTATCCTCGGGGTGGGGAATGGATTCTCCCCATCACCCCAGACAGGGGGTGAGGGGCATTGGTCCACCGAGTCTATACCTCTATCAGCTCTACTCAAAGTGGCTGAGTCTCTCCACTCCTCTCTTTGCTCCTGCACGGCATGCAAAAGCGAGACCACACTGTCTCCTTCCACTCCTCGGACTCAACCCGACTCTAGAACAACTCCCAACGAACTCCCAACGAACTAACTCCGTCACTTACAGGAGTTGGCTGCTAAATATAGAGCTAGCCCCACCTCTCGTGATGTCAGCAGAACCTCCCCTCTTGCTCATGCCTGCAGAGGAGTCCAGGCCGGCATCTACCACTCAGGGCAGGGCTATGAAGGGGGAAAACCCATGATGATTACTGGTGCCTGATCTTAACAGGACTTACCACAGTAGAAGGAAGATAGGTATAGCCTGTGCTGTTTACATGGGCTACACATGCACTAATCATATTGTAAGTTGCTATAAACTTAAAAACATCACTGTATTCCTATAATGATTACAACTTCTACACTTTGATCTGAATGACTCTTTGTTCCAAGCATTATGCAAGAACAAAAAACGAGGTAAAGTGAAAATTGAAGTGTTACCCAATGTTTTGCATGTAGCTTATTTCGTATATTTGGTCACTTTAATCACTTTAATCTTTCCGTGCTTGGCTCTGTAGGATTGAATGATTTCCCAAATCTCTCCTGCCTTTTCTGAATTAGATTGTAGGAAAAATCCCACCCAAAGGAGCCAGTCAGTCCCTGAAACAATAACTCTTTCTTACGAGGCACAACTGGAATAGTGTTTCTGATGCAAGGGAAGGCCTGATAACATCTACCAGCCCAAGCACTCCTTTTGTGTCAGGGACCCAAGTGGGATGTTCCTTCATCAGCATCAAAGAACAGAAAGGAAGTGGGCCTTGAAACACAATGCAAGTTCAAGTTGGTTTTCAGCTAAAGAGTTACAGCATGTGGTAGCTGCTGCTGGGTGATGTACTTTATGCGTATAGCAGCGTGTCTTTTCTACCGTAGATTTCCTCTGTTTGTTTTAGTAGGAAGACAAGACAGCAGCTTTACTAGACATTCTGTCTGCTATCATTAAATGACACATGAAACATCAAATGCAAAACTCCCAACCCACTCCACATGGCTCCTATCAAACTTCCTACTGTATGTCATGACAAAAATTACATTTACATTAGGTTTCTAGGAGAAACGTTGAGGATCTTTAACTAAAGAAAACTCTAGATGGTTGTCTCAAGCTAAAATAATTCCCACCAGTCTTGCTACAGTAGATTACTTTTAATTAATGAGGCCTTTTGGATGGAAAAATGGTAAGGAAAAGCCTGAAGATAATTTGATGCATCTTGCTTCTTTTTGTTTTAAACCAGCAAAGATGTTTGACTAAAGACAAAGTGGAAAAGTAATGTTCTTTTTAAGATAACTCAATTGGAATATATTTATATTTTGGTTATATTTTGTATATTCATGTAATCCAGGTCCCCCTCTGGGCTCCCAGTGCCCCCCCCCCCCCTTACTTCTGTGGGTTGCGCGGTGGGCAGCGGAGCTGTGCACGTGCCAGCGGTGAGCACCGGTAGTGGTGCGGGAACGCGCAGACAGGTAATGCCGAGTGCATCACTGGGACTACCGGCGGCTCCCTTAACAGGGCGCCACCATTGTGACTATGTTCGCGCATTGCGCAGGAAGGGATGCAAGGCAGACACTTGCCGGAGAGGTCTCTAAGGAGACTACAGCCCCAGGCATGCACAGGGCTGCAGGACCAAGTGACACACAACAGCCAATAGGGCTGCACCATTCCCCTGCTCTGGGAATTGCTAAGTTTTGTGTGTTAGCTACTACGCTAGTAGGAACTGGGACAAGGAAGGGGTAGGTTGTGTGTGCAGGGGTCTGTGGCTCCTGCACTAGGCCAGAAACCCCCCATTAGGCCCCAGCTAGGCCCCGACTCCCCTCAGCCTCTGGTTGCTACAGGGACAGGCCCATAGATATGGACATTGCCTTGTAGTACCAGAAAGAGGGACACAGACAGGACATAGCGGTCTCCTGTTCACAGGTGATCTGGGACCAGACACCTGCAACAATAAAACACTGCATACAGTGGCACAATCCATGCAGGACCCACCCACCGTAGAGGCGGAGGCTACGCCAACATCGCTGGGATCAGTGGATCCGCCTCACCTTCTGGCCATACCCAGGTATAGGAGCACCTGGGCAGGTACTCCAGGTGCACCAACCGTACACATATTAGTGGGACAGCACTGTCTCACACTTTGGGTGGGTTATCTCTGTGGACACCAAGGTGGTTGGGTGCCCAGGGACACCACAGTACTTTGGGGTGACCACTACAGGGGTGTGGGCACGGTGTTGGGAACACGGTGAGGGGTTACGGCCATGCAAGGCCTGGTGGGTAGCTGTAACCGTTATTTAGCGTTATATAGTAAACTTGTTCTGCGTGACCCAGTGTGCATTATTTATCATGTATCCTGTAACGGGGTTATTCTACATATAGAATCCCATACAGGTGGAGGCGCTACTGAGCATCGATCCAGGTACACCCCAGGCTCTCAGCAGCGGAGGTTTGGGCCTCATGTGAGCCACAGGTATTGCACCACACACACGCTGTAGCTTCACATCTCCCAGGGGGTGGGGGAAAGTGTGATACATTCAAATGTTAAATTACATTAAAAAAGTAACGCCTGTATGCCCGCAGACCTGGACAGTCCCCAGTACTGTGGTGGGTAAGGGTATAACACGCACCCACAGCAGTGAGGGCGTGCCCGGAGTGTGGTGAAGAAAGGGTTAACGATATACTTGCTGAGTCCGGGGTGCCAGAAGTCGGAGGGTTAATGTCCAAGAGCCAAGGGTCAGGGGCAGGAGAAAGCAGCGTAGTGAGGTCCAAAGCAGAGTCATGGGGATGAGAGGTACACGTAGTCAAGCCAAGCCGAGATCAAACCAGGGAAATCCAAACAGAGGCAGGATCAGAAACAAGGAGCTTGAACAGAGAGCTAAGCACAAGTCACTGCACACAGAAGCCACAGAGAAGCTATGCTGAGCGACGTCTGAGAGGGCAGACAGTGGTTATAAAGGACTGAGAGCCAATGGTAACAAGGGGTGGAGCGGAGGCCTGACTGAGTGGCTGCAGTGATAGGTCCAGGTAAGCAGGAAGGGAGACAGGGGGGAGATACCTGGTAATAGCCTGCAGCCGATGAGGGGAGGAGCCAGCAGCACGGGAGGGCAGGTAAGAGGATCGGGTGCACGCGCATTCTGTAAGGCTGCCGTGCGCACGCCCCGATCGCGTGCATGCAGATGCGGCGTGCGCCGCGGAGGAACTGTCTGCCGAGGAGGAGGTAAGGCGTTGAGGGAGCGGGGCAGAGAGCCGCCGTGGGACCGGAGGTGACGGGGTCACGCTGGGAGGCGCGTGTCCCCCGATCCGTTACAAAAAGGTTTTATGTGCTATGCACCTATTTGACTGTTAAAAGATTAATAATCAAATTCTTGAACATTTAAATAATGTGCTGGGCTCACAGAACCATTATTTTTTTCAACAACGTTTATCTTACAATATCTTACAATACCCCTAACATCCCCCACCACCCCTCCAATCCTATTGAGACCAACTATGCAGCTGAACCTAACTCCACGCTATCTAACACCCGCAAACCTTAATGGAATCAACTATTCTAGGCAGCTGGACCATACTCCATCCTGAGCTATACTACATCCCATAATGAGCCGGGACTTTACCTTTTGTTTCAGCATTGTCCCCTGTTCCCTATAAATTATAAGTTTCCATGATCAGGGCTTTCATTACATTTTGTATCTGTCTGCACTTGTCTGTCCTTATTTGGTATGTCATTTAGTTTATGTAATTTACTTTACTCTGTACCCCCATTGTACTGCACTGCAGAATATGTTGTCACTTCACAAATAAATGATAATAATAGTAATAATAGTAATAATAATAATAATAATAATTCATAGAATTGTGTGTCTACTTGAAATTCAATAACTGTTTTTTTTATTTGCTGTCAGAAATTAGTATTTTAATATATTTCTATTTTATCGTTTCAAATTTCATGTTCTTATGAATATAAAAGTTTCTAATGTTAAACATGCAGTAGAGTTAGAGATGGCAAACAGATATCACAGCCAACATCACTGATTCTGGCAGTAAAATGTCTATGAAAACAAGGACAACAATTGAGCAGATAAAAGAATACCATTAATACCATTTACAATTTTTCAGAAACAACTCCATAGGTGTATTTTCTGTACTATCTAGCCTGATTGGAGTGTCCAACGATTCCCTTTATATCTAATACCCAACCCTTCTTTTATATCTTAGTGTAGTTTTCACCTTTAACTTTGATCCTCTGGTTAATGGTAAAAGCCTGAAGAAACCAAGGAATGAAGATGGCCCTCCAGTGGATTTGTGAAAAAAATCAGTGAGGGTTTGTCCCGAACGCCACTACCTGCGGGCATGTGACTGTAGGTGAAAGGGGGTAAATAACATAAATCTATCCAGCTGACTCGCTGTAACAGCTGTGTATGTTGCTTTGTCTTTGCAAATTAGAGTCCTCCTTGGCGCTGGAACTTTCACTCGTGATCAATGCAGTACATGAAAAATATAAAAATGTAGAGAAACAATGAGGAGTAACACACTTAATTAAAGATGATGTCACCTCTGTGATTATTTAGCTAACAAAAAATGATGTTGGCTCTTTACTGACTGTTTTAGTCAACGGATAGGATGCTTCTCTATATCTATTAAGGATCTCTGTTTTATGTTGGTGATATTATCAGGCATAGACCACACTGTGAAGTAGTTAATATAATATATTCTGATTGAGTGTGATACAACTAGATTGATGCCCCTACTTAAGGGAGGGGGCTACCTTCATTTGTTAGTACACACCTGAGGAAGTGAACTCCATGAGAGGGTTAGGAGTTGCCGTTCCTCTAACACACATGCCGCGCATGCGTCAACGTGATGACGTCACGGCGTACCCCGACGTACGTTTCACGCGTCACCGCGCGCTTTCTCAAGGGGGAGTCGGTGACGCGTGAAACGTACGTCGGGGTATGCCGTGACGTCATCACGTTGACGCATGCGTGGCATGTGTGTTAGAGGAACGGCAACTCCTAACCCTCTCATGGAGTTCACAGGCTGCACCAGGGACATCAGGTTGTATAAGCATATACCCAATTGCTGATGTACACGTTCTGTGGGGGGTTTTGCCACTGTGCACTTCGCAGTTAATTAACTATATTGCGCTAAACCGCAGGCACCCATTATTGGGAAATATATTGAGGCTACCTATACTCTGTGTATACAGATGGTTATCTTGATCTAAGTGTGTTTAGTGACTGTCAATCACACACTGTGCATATATTTAACATCTACTACCGACCTTGTCTCTTGTGTACTTAAACCATTGGTTATTGCAACCTTGTTGTTTACAACCCAGCACCTGTTGATTTAGCTCCTAACTTGATAGTAGCTTCTTCCCTTGGTTATATCTGTTAACCATATTTGCACCGTTACCACACACATTAGGGGATTTTATTTATGCACCTGTTGTGCATTTTTATTGTGTTTCGTCGTTTTTACAGTAGTAACATTAAAGTCTTTATTATTTTCATTTGAGTGTGACCTTTCAGCTTTATATCCTATATATTCTGGAACTGGCTCAGACCTAGCCTTCTATTTACTGACATTATACCCATATGTCACCTATCTTGAGTGCAATTATAGGGGGCTGTATATGGTCTTCTGATTATATGTCTGTTTTTGTTTAATAAAAAGAGAGACACAGACCATTGTGTAGTTACCTCTACAGAATGGATACTTTCACTCTACAAGTTGGCTACTTACAACAGATAAGTAGTAATCAGACATATGTGATGTCTTTCAATTTCTTGATGAAAATAGGTGGATCACTGGTTCCCACTTGGTCACCAAATTGCCGATTTCCTCAGTCACCATAAAATGTATAAGATAAACATAGTACGGTACCAAAAAACATTTATTTAAAACGCAGGACCACAAAAATTCCACTCACATTGTAACTGGTCTTGTCGTATGAAATACAAAGTGCCGTCCACAGCTTGGGTACTCTTGAGTTCAGCGTTGGAAGCTGGGGTCAGATCCACCACCTCCGAGCAACATGTCTCTGCTCGGATGACTGGTTTCGCATCCGATCGGTCATCCGAGCAGAGACGTGTTGATTTTTGATCCCTGACGGCCACCATAGTTTGTCTGTGCTGCTGTGTATCCAGTCCTGCTTACCAGACACAGAAGAAGGAGTTCACTGAGTCGCAGTGAAAAGAGACTGTGCGGATCCCAAACGGAGTCTATTTAACATGTAAGTGCATTGTTGCCCTTACAATTTTACTTTACTAAATCCCATTTTGATCACAATACTGTGGCTGTATCTGTCATCCCATTGAGTATTAACTCCTCCACCTGCCTTTTACTGAAGACATCCGGAAAAGTCTGGTAGGCGGAAGGAATGCCCGATAATGCCCCTGGTTCAGTGCAATGAAGGTTCTCCAATGAGCGTGGGATAACCAGACACTTGGACCTACAGGAGGGGGCCAATGCTGTCATCTGGCTCAATACCCATTCGATCTGTGGGTTGTGAGCTCGCAGTCATGGGAGTCCCAGAATAATATCAGTGGCTGGGGAGTGAATTACATCCCGTTGTATAAACACTTGATGAAGCACCCAGCGATAGCTGTGAGCAGAGGAGTTTCCTGAAAGATAATGCCAGGCCCCAGCGGTTTAAAATCCAGGGTCACGATGGTCGTAGATAAATATTTCATTTTGAGTGGAATGCCAACATGATCAACATAATCCTGGTCCACGAATCCTCACTTATGCCCGGGCTGACATGGAGTGCCCCTGCGAGGAGAGGCGGATGGGTAACATCAAACGGCAGGGGGAAGGAGGACAGATATTAGATGTGCTCAGAGAAGGTCCTCCCTCCTTCACTAGATCTTGGCATTTCCCAGCTTATTCCGACGATTGAGCTTTATGCCCCTTCTCACCGCAGTAGAAACACAGCCCAGTCGTACATTGGAAGTGTTTCATTTCCTTTGAAAGCCACATACCCCCCAACTACATGGGTTCCTCTGTAAAGGTAGTTAGGACAGGAAGGAGATTTGGAGGATGAGATTCACTGAAGAACCAACAGGATTTTGTGATCCCACCTTCGCTCTTATTTCCTCTCCAGGATATGGATGTCCAAGAAGATGCAGAGTACGATTAGTCCTTATAGATCTGCTGGATGTCTCTGCAGATAAGTTCATCCTTGAGCCTTTTGGAGAGACCTTGCTGAAAGCAGCTTACAGGGCTCCCTCATTCCAGTCAGTCTCCATAGCCAATGTCCTGAATTCGACTGCTTATCAGCTTGCCGGATGATTCCCTTGTTGAATCCACATAGGGTGGTTTCAGCAGTGATTGCTTGACCGTAAGTGTCAAAGACTCTTCAGAAAGCCTGGATGTAGGCTGGTGTAGCCAGGTGGTTGCAGTGCCTACATGGGAGTTGGCCCTGGAGGGACACAGCCTTCTCCACCTCTGTGTGCCTGTACAACGTGTTATGGCAGCATATGTGAATGTAATTTTTTATATATTCCATGTATTATTTATTATATACAGTGATATAATATGGTATAATATATTGTGATGGTATATATTTGATTTGGGAAACAAATTATTTGATACATTAAGCAGAATATAGTATGTTAGAGAATTTGGCAAAATGCATCATATATTAATTGATATGAACAAAAAAACAACAATTAAACACACTTTTTTTTCAAGATCTCAGTCTTATCCATATTTGACAGTTTTATCTTGCATCCAAATCTATTAGAACTGTATTAACTGGATGGAATCTGCTATAACTATCCTTTACACACAAACATCTTTGACAGTCCAGAACTCTGCCATTACCTGTTCTTGGAAAGAGCAAAATATTGATTGTTACCTAGGTCCCTGACTGTTACAGAATATAGTTACATATTTGGAGCGTTCATTTAATAGCCTAATATGGAAACAATTTTTTGTTTGCCAATTTGTGAAATGTTCTACAACTCCATAGTGGGAAAGGCGGAAGAGTTATTAATATACAGTGGAGCCAGTGCTGTCCTAGCAATGTTGACGATGAAGCCCTGTCTAGGATTGACTACCATTTACTATCAACAATGATTGTTTCCTGTGCAAAAGTCAGCTGTTTCCACACAATAGCCTGGCTGGAAAGACTTTTGGCGCCCAACCAAGGTCATGGCTTTTCTATTGTGTTCCCTGTCCAATGGAAATTCTCAGATACTTTGTAAATGCTTCCCTTTTGGATTTTTGTTCACCTTCTCTTGCTCCCCCATACGGTTTCTAGGAGACAGTGGAAGAGACCACAATATTGGTTAAACAATCCTGTCCTGTCAGTGTGAGATATTGCAAGTTAATAAATTGCAAATAGTTTAGTGTCATGCTACTTCCTGCCTTCCTGTCTATAATTCATTTTTTTGGAGGCCCCCTTTTGACTTATTTAGCAAGAAGCAGTGCCTGAAAGCTAATGGTATGACCACAGCTTTGAGTTCTGTTTGCTTTTACTAACCCTTTTCCATTTTCGGAAAATAGAATACATTCAATAAATATGATACAATAAACAGATTACTGTTTAATAGAGTATACAAGTTTTAAACACATTATTTCATTTTCTAACAATTAGGACCATTTAGAAAAACAATTTAAATGTGTTTCTTTACACTATATACTGCAGCAGTTAAACCATTTGGGTTCCAGAAGCACATGATCCCTTGAGGTAGCGATCATATGGTCGAAACTGGACCCCAGCCATGTGAACAAAAGTGGAGTATGCCCCTCTGCTGTCCCGATCACATTCAATGCTCCAGTAGAGCAGTGTATGTGATCACTTAGAACACAAGAATTTATAGCATGATGAATCTTGTAAGTCAGAGGGTCCCTGGCGTGCTGGACCTCATGATGTTCAGGGTGACATAATTAAATAACAAAACTGTCAGCTGCCAGTGATTTTTTAATGAGTCCCCATGATTTGTAGTCTCACTGATTTGTATCATCAGCAGTATCATAGACATAGGCAGGGTCACTAACAAAAGACTTATCTATGAAAATATCATCTCATTCTTTTATTGCTTAGTCTTAAAACAGCATGAGCAAATAATCATTTTTCTATATTAGCTGCAAACATCCTGCAGAATACCAGTTCACTTGAGACTTCTTGATTTTGTTGTTGATGAATTTATAATCCCTTTATGTTAAAGGTCAGACCTTTCTCTTTCTCAAACTTGAAGCTGTAATTAAGACGAAATGTAATTACCGCTTACCAAACAGAAAAAAAAAAACCCTAATGAGTTTTTCTTTCACGTGGTTACTATGCGGATGTTCGGGTTAGAGACATAAATCATATATGACTTGCTAACTACTGCTGAATTCCAGCAGCAGTTCACCAAGTAGCTGAAATATCCATTCGTTCCGCACTTATTCCTAAATGTAAGGGTTTATTGATAAACAACTCTGTTGAAACCTGCAAATCCAACATATATGAAATTAATTTAGAATTTGAGCACTGGCCAACCAAAAACATCTGACAAATCAAAATGTTAAAGGAACAATCCATGGTGTTAATTTAAAAAAAAAAAAACTTGTTAATGCAAGATTGAAGCAGGGGGTCTCCGGAGCAGAACCCCAGTAATTTTAGCACTGGGGTCCCCCTGCTTCCAGAGATACTTACCTCCTAAGGGGGTGCCACTATCTCCTGCAGTTTTCTGCAGTTTAAAACTCCCGGTCACATGGCCAATAGGAAGCTGCCGCCGGGTGACGTCACGGCTTTCTATTGGCTCGCAGAGCCCGGGAGCTTTAAAAATCAGTCATATAATGAACCCTGGAATGGCTACCGGCACCTACTACAGAAGTAATTATCTCTGGAAGTAGGGGATCTCAGAGCTGAAATGAATGGGGTTCAGCACAGGAGACCCCCTGCTTCAATCTGATATCAAAAGAGTAAAATAAAAACACTTGGATTGCCTCTTTAAGGAGGTCAAATTACAAGTAAACACAAATGTATACTTAAAGCAGCAGTTTCAACAAGGACCAACGTAAAATAAAAGCAATGGCATGTTTAATAGGTTAAATGTAGGGGATTGGTGCCTTTTTTTAATGTAAGACCAGTTACGGTATTTTTAAATATATTTTTAGACTTTGAATTTTTTTTATGTTGACCACATCCTTTGAAGGGTGATTAAGATGTTATATAATTTTTATAGCTGTGGATCCTAGGATCTAAAGG
Organism: Ascaphus truei; assembly: GCA_036426205.1. NCBI lineage: Eukaryota > Metazoa > Chordata > Amphibia > Anura > Ascaphidae > Ascaphus > Ascaphus truei. The sequence continues at coordinate 136,346,677 of CM071570.1, forward strand.
GACATTTTATATCACATATTTCTCCTTTGCTCTTTGTTTATGTAACCCGTGTTCCTCCCCCCCCCACCCCCGGTCGCAGACTGAACCCCTAGGGTGTAGTAAGGGCTGGCTACATGTACTATGGTGTGCAAACCTGTGAGGAACAGGAGGTCCTGAGTCTCCCGCGGTGGTATAGGGGATAACAGGGACAGGCTTCTGGGATATATGCTTCCATCTTCTCTAGCAAGGGTGCAGCGCCTCCATCTCTGGCGAGCCTTAAGGGATAAGGTGAAATCCTCCCAGAGAAGCCCTGGTCGCAGGGTGAGAGATTTCAGTCTCACACAGTCTTTTGTATAAAAGCAGCAATGGTCTTTATTCTCTAGCAGCACCTGATACAGCACACACAGCAAACACAGCACACAGTGTACAGGCCTTTCCTCCTTCTCCTTTCCCTCCAGAAGTACACCTTCAGGATGGGCTGTCTGGAGCTCCCAATACTCCACACCTCCACTCCAAGGTATAGGCCCTCAAGGTGAGGCTGACTCTCCCCTCACCCTCTGCAGGGTGAGGGGCATTGGTCCACTGCACTATAGTGCTATCAGCTCTACTTAATAGGGTTGAGTCTCTCCTCTCCTCTCACTTGCATGCTCCAAGCTCAGACTCTGCTTCAGCACTAACTCCAGACTCACAGGACCAGCCTACTAAATAGAGACAGCCCTGCCCATCATGATGTCAGCAGGCTCCTCTCCTGTGTTTATGCCTTCCACCTAGTCAGGGTGCCTGCCTCCATCAATTAGGCCAGGGCTTGAAGCGGGGGAAACCCATGCTAGCTACTGGCAGCCTGCCCTTAGAAGGACTTACACCAGTAGGAGAAAGATATATAGCCCCAAAATCTTACCGGGGCTACATTTATAAATTAAACATGATGCCATCATTAGCCAAACAGATATAAAGGAAAGATTATAAAAACGTGAGAAGTATGAATTTCCCAAGACCTGACAAAAAAATAAATAGATTTTTGCTAGAACACAATGTTTAAATTACATAGTTATGTAGCCATGCATAATAATGGACTGCAGACATCTTCCCTGTTGGCAGTAAACCCTGGTAAGTACAGGAATGCCAGCAGTAGTTATGGAGGTTTTCCCTCACACCCTGGTGAGGTGCCCTATGTATGGATGGGAGTGGCTGCATGCTCTAAGTCCCTGGTTAGTGACATCATGATGTGCCTGCCCCCTGAGGTATATAAGGCACAACACTGTCAAGTTAGGGGGTTGTTGCTAAAGTGTTTGGCTCCTGTGAAAGGGATTGCAGGATAGCTTTGTGACCACTAGTGCTGTAACTAGTGGCACTAGTTTCCAGATCAAGCCTGTCAAGCCCACACCGTGTCCAGGGACCTGGCACAGGGGTGATCTCCCTACGGGGAGAGGGGATCCCACTCCAATTGGGAGGGCGTACCTGGCAAAGGGACAGCACGGAGAAATGTGCGGCTAGAGCTGACAGCTGCATGGGGCAGTCTACTTCATTGAGTACATCAATAAAGATGCTCTGTTCAAAGATACCCCCACTGTGTGAGTGTGAGATTACTCTGCAGTGGCAGTAACCACCGAGAAGGAGTTCCTCACCAGGACAATCTCCCTGCGGAAGCACTTATCCTGATGAGGTGGAGGCGCTGCACATGATATAGGTAGGACTCGCACCCACTACCTCAGCTACCTGTTCCTGATGACATCCCCTAATACCATCGTGCGGGAGACTCAGGAGTCCTGTTACCTGCAGGTGCACCACCATACACTATCACGTAATGGGACCGGTTAGACCACATGGGCCAATCTGAGATTGGGTGGGTCAGACAGGCGGGAATACCCGTTACAGTTACATAGTAGATGAGGTTGAAAAAAGAGGTGTCCATCAATTTCAATCTATGCTAAATTTAGATAACATATACTTTATCCTATATCTTTATTTACTTATTGATACAGAGGAAGTCAAACAAAAAACCCCAGTGAAATATCATCCAATGATATCTCATAAGGGGAAAAATAAATTCCTTCCTGACTCCAAGAATTGGCAATCGGATTAATCCCTGGATCAACATTCTTCTTATGTTTACATATTTGATATATACCTTTCCTTTCTAAAAAGATGTCCAACCTTTTTTTTAAACAAATCTATTGTATCTGCCATCACATTCTCCATAGGTAATGAATTCCACATTTTAACTGTCCTTACTGTAAAGAACCATTTCCAATGTTGCTGGTGAAATCTCCTTTCCTCCAAACTTAATGGATGACCCCTAGTTCTTTATACTGTCCTTGGGATGAATAATTATTTTGAAAGCTCCATGTTCTGTCCCCGAATATATTTATATATAGTTATCATATCCCCTCTTAGACGCCTCTTTTCTAATGTAAATAAATCTCATTTAGCTAGCCTCTCCTCATAAGTTAGATTGTCCATCCCCTTTATTAATTTGGTGGCTCTTCTCAGCACTCTCTCCAGTTCCATAATGTATTTTGTAAGGAGTAGTGCCCAAAATTGTATGCCATATTCAAGGTGTGGTCTTACTAATGCTTTGTAAAGGGGCATAATTATATTTACTTCCCTTCCATCCATTGCCCGTTTAATGCAAGATAAGATCTCTTTTGCCTTTGCAGCTACAGTACCTGTCGACTTTGAGTATTACTGCTAAGCCTCCTGTCTACAAGCACTCCTAAATCCTTCTCCATCAAGGTTTCCCCGAAATTATCCCCATTTAATTTGTAAGTCGCCTGTTTATTCTTGCTTCCCAAATGCATAACCTTACATTTATTTGCATTAAACCTCGTCTGCCATTTACCTGCCCAAGTTTCCAGTCTATCCAAATCCTTCTGAGGGAAATGACATCCTGCTCTGATTCTACTACCTTACACAATTTTGTATCATTAGCAAAGATAGAGACTTTGCTCTCGATGCCAACCTCAAGGTCATTAATAAACAAGTTAAAAAGCAGGGGCCCCAGTACCGATCCCTGAGTTACCCCACTCATGACCTTAGCCCAACCTGAAAAAGTTCCATTTATGACAACCCTCTGTTGTCTATCCTTCAACCAATTTTCAATCCAGGTGCATATATTTTTACGGAGTCCAATTTGCTTTATTTTGTACACCAATCTTTGTGTGGAACCGTATCAAAAGCCTTTGCAAAATATAAGTAGACCACATCAACTGCATTACCCTGGTCTAAATTCCTACCTACTGTACCGCCTCAAAGAAACAAATAAGGTTAGTGTGGCATGATCTATCCTTCATAAATCCATGCTGACTATTACTAATAATTTTGTTTTCCATTGGGTATTCCTGAATATTATCCCGTATTAAACCTTCAAGTAGCTTCCCCACTATTGAAATCAGGCTTACAGGTCTGTAATTCCCCGGTTTTGATCTAGCTTCCTTTTTAATTATAGGCAACACATCTGCTTCACGCCAATCTTGTGGTACTGAGCCTGTGGAAGTGGAGTCCTTGAATATTAAATGTAATGGTTTGGCTATTACTGAACAACTCCTTAAGAACTCTTGGATGTATGCCATCAGGGCCAGGTGCTTCTGGGCGCTTTTCCCATTGGCTAATTCATATCTCCCGTCCAGCCAGTTTTTCAAACCGGCTTGGCACGCCCACTCCTCTGACATCAGCAGCCAGATGAGCCCCCGCTCTGATTGGCTTGTGGGAAAATTTCCCACATTCTAATTGGTCGCTAGTCCCTGTTCCAATTTAGATATAGGACACCGAAGTCTATGTCCCAATAAGAGCTCTTTCTCTCAGTCTTTCAGACTTACAAGCAACTTTGGGACTGGGTACAGTGAAGCCCCGGCAGGTTTTCCCAGGTGTTTTGCTCGCAATAGCATAGCACTAGGCATTGAGGTGCAAAGAAAGCCTAGCTTAGCTGAGGTCCAGTTCTGAGGAATAATGTTACTTGTTCCAGGCTTATTCCAGTGACGTGGAGCAGACAGGGTAAGCCTTTGCTGAAGCAGGCAGCCTGTACCTATTTGAGGCTAGTTTTTACCCACAGTAAGTGTGTTTTCTGTCTGTATTTTGTATTTCCTTGTGTGTACGCGGGTTTACCCAAATAAACTAAATTTTATTCCACCATCTTGTTTTGCCTAGTGAATGATCCCAGAAAAATATAAATGTGTTAAAAGTCCTGATCTCCCATGACAGTATGTAGGATATCCATTATATCCATCCACATCCATTTTCATCTTTGGTGGGGGATCGCTAACATGTCATTGCTACCAAAGCCATCACATGGCCGTAGATCCTGGAAGTCCCATGCTGTCAAACTTCTGGCACCAAAAAGGCTAATCTCCTGTATAGAAATGGTCTGCAATGTTATGTTATGGCTATGGTAAACATGGGGCAGCAAAACGTAGGATAAATATGGTGAACAAAAGGAGACTTGCTTGATTAAATGTTATGATCAAATTTTATATGAGGAGAAAAACAAACATAATTATGACTCATTTTTAACCAGGAGGAAAAACCCATCCATTATATCATTGTCATGATTGCAGATAATTATGACCCATCAGTGGTACTGGATTAAATGGCATTACTGAGTCTCTGTTTATAATCTGAGCCTTTCTTGCAACATTAAACAATAATGGTTTGTGTTTTGTGGTGTTTACGGTATGTGTGTGCTCATGTACATAAAATGTCTAAGAGGTACAAAAATGTGGCTCCAGATGTAACATATGTTTGCAGTGCTTTTTGTTTTGTTTTTCTTTACTAATACCGTACATTACGTTGTAAACACACCAATCAAGAAGCCAATGTTCTGCTGTGGGTAATCAAGTTCAAACAATAACATTACCTTGATTTATTATTTACAATGTATATAAATACAAGTATTAATTATTATACTACAATACAGTATTTGCAATCACGTACATTTCTGTTCTCTTGACTCCCATTGGGTGCCATAAGATAAATATATGACTGTTACATTTTATGTGACCAGAAAGATTCACCGTTACCATATATTGGAATTGCAATAAAGTAGAAGCTACAAAACACCTACCATTTGTGACAATTATTTTATCATTTAGGATATTTGTAATGCAAGTTTAGGCACAGGAGTCTAAATGGGAAAAGCACATATCAAGAAACATAAACTAAATGTACTGCTTTTGTTATGGGTGTGATAGAGGCTCATGACTTGTATTAATCAAACATAATTTATAAAAACATTTTTTTTTTTTTTTTAGAAAACCACAGCCCCTTTATTTTATCGAGAATGTAAGTTTACAAAGATGTATGCATCCGGGGGGGGGGGGGGGGGGAAGAGCCCTGACATACACATGTAACCCTCCTTAACCAGCTCTTAAGGAGTTTACTGTACATTGAGATGGATAGTCTTTCATACCTTTTCAGGGCGCTGCATCTGTGCAGGCTGGGTGTGGATATGCAAATAGAATAATGCTCAAGGAAATTTAATAGTACAAATAAGAAATTTATTTACATCCGTTGATAATCCTCGCCATACAAAAATAGACTTCACTCCAGACATTAACTGGTGGTAAATAATGTGGTTACTATGTGCTTCTTCCCCTGGTAGCTCTCACTCCTACACTGGGGAAGTACTCTGGCTTATTTCCCTTAGTACTAGTTAGATTGGCAATCTCCTGCATAGTGTCACTATTCACTAGTGCACCATCTCAAGAGGGTCTATGATGGCAAAACACCCTGTCCTCAGTGATCAGTATCCCATCATTTTGAGTACGGTCTACCTTGTCGATACATACAGTATTGGATTGGGAGTTTAGTTAGGACCTTCCAGTAAGGCCAATACAATTATGCTCTAGAGCTTCTTCTCTGAAAACTCCCTGCTGAGCATATTCTTACTCCTCTTAAGGCCAGAGAACTATCTTGGGCTATTACTATGGGCTCTAACTATATAGGGCCCGTTCCTTAACTCAAAATAATAAATTGTGACTGGACATCCTTAATACACATAACCAGTGGTCGACAAATCACCAAAAAATCTAGTCGCCGAACAAAAAAATCTACTCGCCACCTAGTACTACACGTGTCCTGCTTGGGCCAATAGGAGCTCGTCACAATGTTAAATCCACTCGCCCGGGGCGTTCAAATGTATAGTTTTGTCGAACACTGCACATAACTATACACACAAACCCATTTACAGGACTCATAGTGAGGCTTCAGTCTGAACTCTGATGAATCTGTTTCTAGAACATTGGATGAGCTATACATACCTATCTATCTCCCTATAGTACTCACTGGTCACAAGACATACAAAGAAGTGGCTATCCTTTTCTGCATAGTCCTCCTGTATCCTATGATGGGGAGGGGATCAACCTGAGGGATTTCAGACAGTTAACCCATTATACTAACTAGTAGTCCCCAAAGGGGAGGCTACAAACAAAAGGGAAAGGTGTCATGGCCTCAATACCAAGCTGCGCCCTTCACAGTCTCTCTGTCTTGTTAGCAATGCCCCCCCCCCCCCCTCCTTTTTTCCAATCTTCTTCAGAGGTTTAATAAGCTGAAAAGGAGGCACAGGGCAGTCTGGCTCACCCAGCAAGTACAATAGGTAACAGGGCCAAAGCAGTGTCAGTGAGTATGGGGCCTCTTCAGTGCTGTGGCAGCTTCTCCCCAAACACACTTGCCAGACTGATAAACCCTGAAGCCAGTTTCAGAATGTTCTAACCCTCCAAACCTGTGGGAGTTGAGAGTGGCCCGGTGATGCACCTTGTGCGGGCTTCTGTTGCTCTAGGTACAGGAAAAGTATACGGAACTGCTTGGGAGGTGTTGCGAGGTGTTGGATAGTGTGCATTTTGCAGTGTCTTCTATGTAAAAATTAAGGGATGGATACACTGGTGAATTATTGGAGAGGAAAAGGGCACAGGTTCATATATTTGAAATGGTAGACATGTCAAAAAATGTCATGGTTTATAGAGCGGGAGTGGGATTAAAGAGATTGTCAGCCTCACAGGATGGGTGGAGGTTTGTTACACCACAAGTGTTGGAGGGGCCCAATGAGGGCTATGTGATAGGATTATTCATCAGAGTTTGACGTGGAATTGTTCACCCTAGTGTTTGTATTGACATTTTTCGGGGTGCTACGGGTTGGTTTCTGTTTCAAAGAAGGAGGGAGTGGCTGAGATTTGAGGATGTAGTATGGGCGGCTGATCCTGTCAATTTCCTAATTAGGTGATCCAGATCAATTCAATTGGGAAAGAGGCTGTGGTTTAAGGTGCATGGGATTCGGGATGACATGATTTGTTTGGGGAAGCGGGTGGAGCCTTCCTGTAGTTAATGCCATTATCCAGGTTTGAGTTCCGGAGGGTTTTCCAGTTATGCCAGGATCACATGGTTCTCGGACAAGAGGGGTTTGGTAACCATTCATTCTGGATAGGGGTTGCAACAGAGGACGCGTGGGGCGGGTTTGGGTAATGACGATATCTGGAGGTCGAGAGGTCCAACCATTTTCAGAGTCATGTGCGTAATTAAATTTTTGAGAGCCAATGTTAAGTTTATTTTAGGTCAGAAAGAAGATCAAGGATTCCACGCTCGTGCTGTCTGATGTATGATTAGATAGAAGACAGATCCCCTTGCTGTTGCACGCATGGAGTCACTCCCAATAACTCCTAAGCGAGATAGCCCAAAGGTTTTTCTCAGAAAAATGATAAAAATATGTGTGCATATTTTAGCATTTATATTGGGTCAGATGGCTGTGGATATATGAATAGTTAGCAATTTATATGTTCACTGGGCTGCAAGCAGATGGAAGTGTCTACTTATGGGAAAAATCTGGGTTGAGGATGGGCCAAGCAGAATTGCTTTAGTGGGGTAAGAGAGGCATGATGTGGGGGCAGTTTTTGCCAGAGCTATTAATTTGTGTGAGGTATAGGAATTCTCCACATGTGATTCTAGTCTATTTAGGGGCTAACGATAGGGTGTCAGTTCTATTGTTAGAGTTAATTCACTCAGTTTGAAGGGATCTTGCGCAGTTGCAGATTCAATTTAAGAGGGGACAATTGATTTGGTCTGAAATTGTTTTCAGAAAGGTGTGGTGGCGTGTTCGGGATACAAGAGCAATTGAGTGGAATAGATAGGAAATTAACAAGGCAATTGCAAAATGTATTTGGCAATTGGGAGGTCAGATGGTTCACATTCAGAATTTGAGTCTGGTAATGTGGATTTAATGCAAAGCTGTGGGACGTGTTCGAAAAGGCGATTATAGAGTTTGAGGCACTGGGCCTAATTTAAGGGATTAAATAGCCTAGTTTTGGCAGCAATATTGGTGGAATGGGACAACTTGTCGCAGTCACTTCGCCTCCGCCATGGGCAGCTCGTCAATGGCCATCTCGCCGCTAAAGTAAATTATTAATGGGTTAACTTAAGGAGTTTTAGGGTACGGTTAGGGGGTTAGGGTAAGCCGATTGTGGATTTTATGGTAAGGGGTTAAGGTTTAGCTTTTCAGGGTAAGGGGTTAAGGTTAGGGGTTTTAGGGTACCGGGATTAAGGCTCAGGTTTTAAATTAAGGGGTTAAGGTTATGGGTTTTTGGGTAAGGTGTTAAGGTTTTAAGGATCAAGATTAGTGCTAGTATTAGGTGTTAAGGTTAGGGTTTTAGGGTTAGGGATTAACGTTAGGGTTTTTTGTGGTAAGCAGTAAGGTTAGGTGTGAGACGGCCGGAGGACCGCTGTCCTTGTTGTTGATCGGCGGCAGTGAGTTGGCTGCGGAGGAGTGGCTGCAGTGAGTTGGCTGTGGCAAATCACCCTAGACCGCAATGTTGGTACTTTGGGTAGGATAAAACCCTGTCAGAACAAGATGGAGCCTAAGATAGGCAATTGGGCAGAGGTCGCTGGGCGGTACGTACAGAGAGCTTCCTCAGCTAAATTGGGTGATAGGTGACTGGTTTCATATGGCCACAGTCATGAACCAATAGTTTGGTAAGAAGTTGTGTACTCTGACAGGGTAAACGTTTGGTGTCAAACGTGTAACATATATACATGGTTTAATAAAAACTGTGCCGTTTTACCTCCAGCTCGGTGTTGGATGATTATTGCCCCTTGTGTGTTAATTTGGGTCGATATGTTGGGGGTAGAGTATGGGTAGGGGGGGGATACATCTCTAAGGTTACAAGGTCGTGAGTACAGTAAGCAAAGACAATTAGTACACACAAAAATTCAGTTAAGCTAACTGAGTCTGTACCTTTAAACTCTATATAACCCTGACTAAATGAACATCTTTTGCTACTTACGGCTGTAAAACAATGCATTGTACTTATATTCATTAGAAAGAATTAGCAAGCCAGAGAATGCTGCTAAAGGACAAGTTAGATAATTTGACAGGATGTCATTTTATAGTCATGTGCTGTGTTTTTATGAGAAAACATTCCAGTTGGCAATTGGACCTTCTTAAGCCCCTGGGCACATGAATTCATGCTGTATGCCTGCAGATTATAGACAGCATGGATGTAAGAGCCAAGAACTGTTACATAATTCAGTTTAGTATGAAGCCGAAGAAAGTCTGAGAACGCGTTCCCAGGATGAAATGGCAGTGCTGTCACATCACAAACATTCCTGTACCAGGGAGGGAAAAAAAGCATTTATGTAATAAGTTTTGTGAAATGTTCCCAGAAGACTTTTAATACTCCCACTTATATGTAAATGTGTCATTTAGCTGAATACGTTGGAAAAAGTCTCCAAGGCATATCCGTGTTTGTCTGCTGTAAACTTCACACGCATTCCACATTTAAATATTGTATTTATGTGCATCACATCGTAACCACACTTTAACCCCTTCACAATGATTGATACCATCTGACACGGCGGAGGAAAGTCGGAAGAATAAAACTTTCTGAGCCATAGAAAAAGCTATGAACTGAGGAACAACCTTTTTTTTACAGGTCTGGGATATGTTTGGGTTGTACTGTATCTACAATAACACAGATTGATTTAATAATATCACAGACAATAAGAAATATCGGTATAGAGGAAATATTAAGAAATAACAACATCTGCAGTAGAACAATACAAATATAAAGTAAAAAAACAACAAGGCAACTTTTCCCCCTAACTTTAACATTGACAAATGACACACTTAGTAAGTGCATAAGCAGCCAATTTATTGATGCAAAAGCATTATTGATGCTGAAACATATTACAACCATGTGAGTGGTAGTTTAAGGACACCATTGTCCTTTACATGCCTTGATTTCTTTATATTTGTAATGTTCTACAACAAATGTTAGTATTTGTTAGTGTTTCCTCTATATCTGCTCGGATATTTGTAAATCCGACAAAACATTAATTGACAAAAAAGACCTTTGCCAATGAATTGGGTGTATGTAAAATCAGAAATCGTCATTATGTAGGGCTTCAGACACTGCACTTTCTGTACTTTTAATTAATAATCAATCAGCAAACAAAAGTTATGTATCACTAAACTCATTTTGCAATCTGCAAGAAACATGAAAGCCTAGAATGCTAATGTTTCAAGTTTTTCAAATTAACCAGCCGTCTTCTGAGTTATCTCTTATCGCTGGGTATGTATGTCATTATTAAGTACCTTTGATATATTTTGATGTGTTCCATGCTGCTAGAATGGTAATGAAGAACTGAAGATGATTTGATAAGAGAAACTAATCAGCGGAGCAGGAGGGGATGAAGCAAGAGGTGGCTTTGGTGCTGTTGGAGCTGTAGAAAATGATGCTGCTAAAAGTGAGAAAGTCATAGGAGTTGATGGTGGGTGATACCTTGTACCATTGCTAGTTTGTATGTACTGTATGTATGTACAGTATATCTTCATTTAGCACCCACAGCTGTACTTAGTGCTTTACAAAATAGAGAATGCAGTACATGTAATGATAGTACAATAAGTGCAACACATAAAATCAGACAATAAGAAAGGAAATCCCTGCCTCAGAGAGTTTACAATCTAAGTGGTATGTTTGAAGATTTACAGAGGCAGCAGACAAGGGAATAAGTGCAGTAGATGGCAGTCATTGGTAAGAGTGACTGTAGGGGTGGTACAGTAGCCATGAATCTAGGCTATTGGGATGCTTCATTTAAGAAAGGAGTTTTAAGGTTTGTCTTAAAGGTGGAGAAAGAAGAGGCATGACATTTACTGAGTGTGAGGGAGTTCCATACGTAAGAGGCAGTGAGTGGAAAAGATTGAAGGTGAGAGAGAGCTGTACGGGTGAAAGGGGTGGAAAAGAGACTGTTGTGGGTAGAGCGCAGGAGACGATCAGTGGCATAGTGAGAGATCAAACCTGATATGTAGGGAGGAGCAGATGAGTGGAGAGCCTTGACGGTAAGGGAGAGAACTTCATAGGTGATCCAAAACTTGATGGGAAGCCAGAAGAGGGATTTAAGGAGGACATGAGTCTGTTTGGGAGAAAGTGAAACTGACTGTTTTGGGAGAAAGTGAAATTATTCCAGCAGCAGAATGTAGCAGAAGTTTATTGATGACTATTTTGATTTGTTACCATATTCAGATGTTGTTAGCCCTAATGTTCTTCCTGGAAGAAGAAGACATCTCTAATTTTTAAATCTGCTGTGTTAGGCATCCCAATAGGTGTGAACTCTCAGCCATAAGATGACCAAAATAATTCTATTGGGATCAAAGAGCTAAACAACCAATACTGTCATAAAATGTGTAGTGGAACAATGTTTGTAGGACAGAAAAGCTACATTTCAGGCATTTTCTGATAAACAGAATTCCAGCAGTAGATATAATATGAATAATGTAATAAAAAAGGTTCAGGCAGAACACACTGCACAGTACAATGTGGGAGCGAGGACAATAGCATTTTATGAGAAAAGAGTACCAATGTAGCGCTATGGATTGGTTGCAATTGCCATGCATAGTCCTTACGGCGCCATACCCATACCTTGCGCATTAAAAGTTTGCGTACATTTTGCAGACAATGTGACAGAGGGCTAAACATAGAATTTTAGCGCTGTTTGCAATACCGGCCAGAAATACAAGTGGGTGATCGCGAGCTACAGGTACCGTACAGGTAGTGTGTCTTAAAAATCAAAATGCAATGTACAGTACAGGTACGGTAACCCATTACTTATTCTCGTTCATGTTCGCACAATCCTACGATACCTTTTACTATTTCACACAGTATCACGCTATATGTACTGTAAGTGTTTAGAATTGTATCTATTGGTATTGAATAGAAGTGATATCTGTTAAAACTTGAAAACACCAAAAATTTAATTTAGAGAAAAAAGCAATTTATTTGATAACGCGAACAAAACAATTAAATCAATAATGCAATACTACAAAATTTCTTCAAAATGTACAACGTTCTTTTAATTTTCTACTTCTAACGGGCTGGCTCTTGAAAGTCTTGGCCTGTAAAGAGAATATTCAATATTAATATTCACACATACCCTACAGAAGTGTGCTGCGCATGGTTGAAACGCATATGCGTAGCATTGAATTTCTACGCATGCGTTCTATTGAACCTGGTTGAAAATAAAAATTGCATACAGTAGATGCATGAATTACAGTACTGTACATTACCTGTGTCGCTGGATGTCTTTTCTGCATGAACACAGTGTTGGTGTAGTCCCCATGTTAAACCTAAAAAACAGAAATCAACAAAAGCCTTAAACAAAAACGACATTATTCATGTTTGAATACTTCACTTAAGCGATTTTTTTTAGAGAAGAAAATACATGGCGTGCATAAATGAAAGTACCGCACAGTCACATTATCTGACAGCATTGGTAAATGGTTTTCCTGCAAGAACAAGTTGTTGGATTCGCCCAGCCCAAAACCTTCAAAACATAAATGAAAAGAAGAATAAAAAAAATGAATACAATAGTGCTAAGTTTACTTTTAAAAAAAATTTTAAACTTTTTTTATTAGATGAAAAACATTTTACATCTTTATTTTTTCATTAATAAAAAATGTAGTCGTTGTTAATGCCCTGAGAACCCCAGCCATGAGACCTCATGCCCCAAAAGTGCATTCTTGGTGTCTTTGATGGCTTTCAAAACGAGAGGAGTTACATTGAAATGCAGCCACAGTTCTTCCACAATACTTTTCCTCAAATTATGTGGAAGTGCCTTTTTCCCCCTCGAGCCGTCAAAATTAAAATGTTGGCTCCACTGATTATACAGCGCGAAATGAATGTGGTGCTTGAAAAGTAGCAGGGCTAATTTGCTCAGCTGTCCTCTGCTGTTGTTGACGTATCTGGTGATGGTAGCCATTGGGATAAGGCTAATTGGGATTTCACATAATGAACTTAACCTCATCACTTGTTGCCACAGCCTCCAGGGTGCAGCAGGGGTGCTTCTGTCAGTCGACGTGGCTAGCTGCTGTGGGATGATGCTATCCTCCTGTGGTACCCTGTCCGGGATTCTATTCGCCTCCTCATCTGGGATATTCTCAGAAACAGGGGTATAGCGGAGAGACACGGAGGTGGGCAGGGTGCCCTCGTTGGGGTAAATGGTGCAGGTGGTGTGCAGGTAGATGCCAGTGTTGGAGTGTTGTAGCAGGTGCACAGGTGTATATGGTGCCTCGGGTGGTGGTAGGGGCACCACCAGATCGGGGGGTAAGGGAGGTGTTGGGGGGTTGTAGGGGTGCCTCCAGATCTCCGTCCTGCTGCTGCATGGGCATATAGAGACATGTACAGGTAGCAAGGAACAGAGACCCCCAATGTCTCTCTCCATCCTTCAAAATAAGATTCAACTTTGCCTCCACTCTGTCCCTGTATCGATGCATTGGGACAGGCATTCAGCAACCACTAAACATTTCAAACATGCATGTTACCGTACTGCATCCGGTGCGAGGTGGGCTCTGAGTGGTCAGACTGTCTTGAGGTGAGGTGCAGGGGGAGTCCGGTTGGGCTTCGATGGGGCAAAGGGTGGAGGGGGAGTCCAGTTGGGCAGCGATGGGTGCAGGCTGAGGTGAGCAGGGGAAGTCCAGATGGGCAGCAACAATGGGTGCAGGGTGAGCAGGGGGTGGCTGGTTGGGCAGTGATAGATGATGGGCGTGGTGAGAAGAGGGAGTCTGGTTTGGCAACGATGGATGCAGGTGAAGCCTGGCTGCTCCTCCACAACATTTTGGAAGAGATGACTTTAGCCATGTTCCTCTTTCAAAACCCCAGTCCAGAATTCTTGGCCTTAGGAGCTGTTTCTTTAGCCACCTTTGCCTGTCGGTTGGGGGTCTCTGATACAGCTGTCGCCTTTCTCTTCCTCGTGGCTGGGATAGCAGCAGCAAACTGGTTCTTGCGTCACAGAAGCGTGTATGATCCATGGCACAAGATTGAGAATGCGGTCTCTGAAAGGACAAGAGAGAGAGAGATCAGTGACGGAGGCAATTCCATTTGTGTTCGCTTTTATGCCCATTATCACTGACGTCATTTAGTGTAGAAAATAGCAGAAAATGGGTTTCGGGAGAGCAAATAAATTCAGGTATATGTGGAAATAAAATACAAAAATAGTACAATACAAACAAAAAAAGGTGGTTGAGCACTCAGAAACTACACCCTTGGGTTAATCAGTGTTTATACACAGTAGTTGAAAAAAAAAACAATGCCCAAGGAGGGGAGCAGCTAGGAAGGGTGGGGAGGAGAGTGGAGGACAGACAATGGAACGAGGAATGTGTGGTCTCCTCAGTAAGTACACTGGATCTGTGTGCTCGATAAAGGATGAAAACACTGTGATGAATTTAGACCACAGTGTATGACATGAACCACATGTAAAACCCCTAAACAAGGCAGACAACAGATAGAACTAAAGGAGAATCAAATCCTTGATATAATTAGTAAAAGTTCAACCAAACTGGTAGACACTAAATAGTCAATAGAGGTTAAAGCCTAATAATTGGCAAAAATGTCCAGTCCCATGTAAAGTAACTTGCAGTAGTTGCAGCCCTCAATCCTCAATCAAACCTCAAATAAAACAAAAAAAGAAGGGTGCAAGTAATGCAAGTAAATACTTTATAGAAGGAAATAAAAAATGCAATTAATAACACATAAAAATGTATAGAACAAAAAAAAGGATAAATTGCCTGATAAAAGTAGAAGCCCAATTTAGGGGGATTCCAGCTAAGTGGTAATAGTTTGTCAATCCTCCAAACTAGAAGTGAATTCCTTTCTTTGTTTTGATTATTAAGATATCCTCAGTCAAACAGATAAACATAGCTAGCTTGAGTTCAGTCCAGTGGAAGTAGAATTCAAGGACAGTGTAAAGACCTTGGGTCCTAGGTTTAATCAATCCCCTACTGGGGAAACCAGACTTGCAGTTGAAAAGTTCCACTTTTGCTAGTCTGGGGACTTTTGGGGTCATTTTGTGTTGGGCAGGGATACGTTGGAAAGGTGGAGAAAGTGTGTGCATACTTTACCTGTCGATTTCCCTGATAAATTCAGCAGAATTTATGATGACGCAGTACACATTGAATACACATTGAATACACATTCATTAGTGTTTCATTACTTTTCTAAAGCAGCGATGCCCAGAAAACTAATTTTCAAGGAGTACAGCATGACCATAATGCGAATGTACAAGGCTGGACACCGAATAATGCAGATCCAATGTTGGTTAGCTACAGCTGGGATCCAGGTAACAGAGCACTGTGTTCGGTACCATGCCCAAAGAAAGGCTAAGATTGTTAAAAGGATATGTGGAGTCAGAACAGAGTAAGTACTGTACTGTATACACCATTGCTTCTAATATTTTCCTCACAAAGCAACACAGTACTGTACTGTATGCCTACAGTATGCACCTTCAAGCTTTTAATCGCTATCCTGTTGCTTATACCTGTGTAGCCCCCATTCCCTACGCCTAAGGGAAATTACATGGGTGACTACACGTGCTGCTATACCTGTTGCTCACAGGAGGCCTAAGCCTCCACCACTGGAAGCCTGGGGTGAGCTCTTTCTCCTCTAGTGCAGCGCCTCCACCTATGAGGGATCCCAGCGTTGCAGAATAACCCCTCAAAGGAACCAATCACAGTAAAAAGAAATACATGCACATGTATATAACTGATATTTACTGATATACACATATAATAACACTAACAATAGCAAACTCCCAATGCAATACCCACGCACAACATCCAACACCTTGGTGTGGTTCCCCAAAAGTACTGAGGGCGCCCTAGGCACCTTAACACACAGGGTCAATAGAACTGTCCCACCCAAAGTATGAGGTAGCGCTACCCCTGTGTGGATTGTTGGTGCATGTTATACCTCCTTGGGCACTCCTGTACCAAGGCACCGCCAATGAACCAAAGGGATCAGTCATGTCCCATGTGGTGGGGCCTCCAACAATCCCCTCACGCCTTAGGGTCCTCGTCTACCTCATGAGTGAGCTACAGCAGAAGTGACTCATGTGAATGTCTATAGGGCCCTGGCCTGGTCCCAGGCCGCAGGGCACCACATGTCTGTCTGGTCACCGGTACAACATCACTGCTATGTTAAAAATGGGAAGCGTCCATATCTGGGGACCTTCCTTGCAACACTTTACTCGTGGTGACTCAGGGCCTAGCTGGGTCCTAGGGGTCACTGCTCCCTGGACACTACCTCCTCCGTTGAGTCACTCCATCTGACTGGCGCACAGTCCGTTTGCATGCCAAAGCTATTCCCTGCCTCCTCAAGCCATATTGGCTCATGCGCCCCATGTGGTCTCCCTCCCTGAGGACCCTGGGACTTGTAGTTCTGTGCGGCGTCTTGCGGAGCCACCTAAGATGGCCACCGCACTCTGACCATCTGCACATGCACACCTCCCAGCTCACCTCCCGGTCTGTCGCGGAGCTCCAGCGGCTCCGATCAACTCGGCAGATTCCTCCCCTCGCACCAGAGGTAAGAAGGGGCCTCGGCTGCACCTGTATTGTAGGAAAGCAATGCAGTTGATGGATGATATCAGCCATAAAAATGATGAGCGCTGAGCTGCAGAGGTTTGTGATGCTCTGCAGAAGAGTCATGATCTTATAGTGTGTGAGACCAGCATCAGGCAAATGAGACGTGATTTGGGCTGGACCTAAGGACGTCAGGTAAAGTGTTTTACTGTACTAAAATCCAAAATTATGGTTAAATCAAGTGTCATGTCCCTTACCATACTTACCGTAGTGCAGCTCCTAGAGATAGCATGTTTATTATAGTACTGAACAGTACAATTTTTAAAGTGCAGTATAATTAGATTTCTGGGTATGCTAAAGCAGGGTTGCGCAAAATTTTCAGTTTGCGTCCCCCCCTGTCTGTGCTCCCCCTTCCCTGTGCTCCCTGTCCTTACCTGCTCTCAGGATCCACGCATCATATGACATCACAACGTCATGTGACGCATTGCCATTTGACACCATGGCGTCATTAGACACTGCATTGTCATGGTGACGCATCACTGAAGAGCCGACTGAGAGCAGATAAGGGAAGTTGCAGAGGCCTCGAGCTTCCCCCGGCATTTAATTTACATGCCTGGGTGAAGAGCGTGGGAGCTCAGCAACCGCTGCGCCCCCCCTAGAAAATCCCGCACCCCACCAGGGGGATGCGCCCCCCAGTTTGCTCACACATGTGCTGAAGTACAGTATTACATTATTAATGGTAAATGTTCTTTCTTTGTCATTGCAGGGTGTTTCCCATCATAAGGGAGGCCAACAAGATAAAAAGATAGAGAGATAGTGAAGAATGGTTTAATGATGTAATATTTTAAGATGAGACATCTGTCTCCCTTGAAAAATGTGTTCTTTTGCATTCCGTAAAAATAAAAATATGTCGCTTTGAAACCTTGGCCTAAGCATCCATGGAAGGTCCATGTGTGGGGTGCAATCTCGAGACTTGGGCCAGAACCCATAATAATATTTGAAGGTAAGTCCCTGTTCTTCCATTACAGTTATTATTGTTTCATTAGTCAAACAACTCAGGTAATTGTAATGTACCTGTACATATACAGTTCCTGTATCAAAATGTGAGAGTGATAAACAGTGCTGTATACAGTACAGTGCAGAAATTAGGCAGGAAAGTGCAGCTACTATCAGTATACTTTACTGTACTTTATGAATGTTATTTTCATATAAATTTTTTTTGTCCAAGAATCATGGACAAAGTGTTTTTTCAGGAGTCCATTCTCACCCCTATAGTACCATACATTACAGATGAATTCCCATCTTGTCACTGCTTCTTCCAGAATAATGACCCAAAGCATAGTACCTTTTTTTTAAATATATACATTCCAAATATCCAGCACATTATATGTTTTCTTTACATCCTGAAATGTATTCTCTCCTTATTAGAAAACAAATTAATAATTTTTTGAGATTTTTAAACATTGTGTGTGGCATTGTTCTCCAAGGCATTAAACTACTCAATGCAGACCTTGGGTCTTCTGCCATGGTGCGCATGCGCGAGTATGGAACGCAATAGCCCTGCGTGCCATTCACCAGGAAATGGAATATCAGAGCAGATGGGGAGAGCTCTTCTTTTCTAATCTTTGAGCCAAAGTCTGATACTATAGAAAGAGGAATTTGGCTGCTTTTCTAATTAACCAAACAGTCAAACTGGAGTTGTGTCTTACAAAATTCTTCCACCCTTGCTGGTTTCATGAATTTTTGAAGTATTTGTACTTGTTAATGATATACTCATAGATCTCAGACAGGGTTGCCTTCTTATCTGCCCCAACGTCAATTGCTAAATATATGATATATGCATAGCTGCAAGCTGGTCTTTTACCTCACAGAGATGCCATCATGTGCCATACAGTACCAGAAATGAAGTCAATGTGAAATACATAATGGTTTTTAATAAAATGTGAAACACAGACATTAGATCAAGCATTGACAGTACAAGGTGATTTAAAAAAGAAACGTTTTATCTGGGCTTTTAGACACCTGCTTTCAGACATTGCGCTGCACTGTTCAGTACGTAGCATTCAGCATACTAGGGGCTTACATAGCAGATACACTATGGGGGAAGGAGAGGTATTATGGGACATACCATGTTACACAGGTATACACAACCTCCTGCTAGGCTGGAGTGAATGGAATAAGCAGCCATGCAATGGCTTTCATTAAGCAGTCTAGCATGGCATTTGAAAGGGGGCTTAGAATAAGCCGTGTCAAAAGAAGGAAGAACTGTTTATTCAGACCACAAACCAGGCTGTGACATACCTAAATATTTATGGGCAAGAGGATCACAGGTGTAAGTAATCAGCCTTGCTCATGGATTAGCCAAACCAGGAGTGGAATGTCCACTACTGTACATAACAAATACAGGCATGTGTCTTTCAGTATGGCTACAATATTAATATGCAGAATGCACATAACTGTACCTCTGAGTACTTGACTATCCTTACTCATAGCTTCTATTAATGCAAATATATTCATAACTTAGTGAGGTCCACTGAACAGACAATGTAATTGATCCTTCCACTATCCCTCCCCATAAGTAACTGGTGAGAGGTGTGAATCATGCTAATTTCTCATGCATTGCCACTGTGTTAAAATATAATGCAGTTTTCTAAAACAAGTTGGGGACAGTGGTTCGTTCTCTGTGTGCCTTAACGATGAAATTACATAAATGCCCTAACATAATATAAAATGTTGTCTCAAAATTAGAGTTATAAAATCAGTATTCTGGAAACCATGACCAGTTAATCATAACGTCAGTGCAATTAAGTCATTAAGATTGTTGCATTCGATACTAGCTTGAAATATTATTGCTTATAAGGAACATAAATTTGGACTGCTGATTAAATTTCAAAATACTCATGCTATCTGATATGCAGTTAAAGCTAGTTCACACTGGCTTTGTATGCATATGGCCTCATTTTTAACATGCTATTACAGATATATAAATATACACTATAAATAAGTAATATCTTTCAAAGAACACAGTATTTTTTCTTAAGGACCCTATTGACTCAACAAACAAACACAAAAAAAAGGATTTTTTTCCAAAAACCTGAAATGTAATTATTTTGCTAAATGTGCTAATATGTTTGTAATCCATTATTCTGGTTGAAAGCTCTTGTTTCCAACAATTACTGGGCAAACTGGTTTGCATGTAAAGAATTAGTCACACATACTGTAGCAGGCAAAACAAAAAGTTATATAGGTATTTATCTTATTATGATAGTCAACTTCCTTAAACAGATTCCCTTGCCATTGAATTGACACTTTTCCCTATTTGTTTTCTGTCAAAATACATGAATTTGTATTTTTTTCAGGTCCTGTGTAATTCATTCTTATCAGATACTTATTGTGCTTAACTCTTAAAGGTTGAACTATTTATGGCACCATGCTACAGTAACATAACAAACAACAAAAGACAAAGTGCAGATTGAGAATTTGCCTATAGACACAAATGGATGCTACTGTGCTGTAAGGTGACATTAGACAAACTGCACCAAGACATTCATTTCTTAGACTGCATCTGCACCATATTTTAGAAACTAGTTAACCAAATGTCTTGCATTTAAGGCAGAATCTTAGTTAGAAAAGTTTACACCAAGTCAGACTTGGTGGGGAATTGTGACCTACAGTTTATAATTGAAACATGATGCAGAAAGACCTTCAGTCAGGTCCTTTATGTCTAAGGAACAGGATTGTGCTGGTCAGACTCAGCACCTCAGTCTTGATGTAATGGCTGGTGAGAGATTCTTTATGTCATACGGTGGGACAGAACCGGTTAGTAATTATGAGGCATGCATTTTATTGGCATAGTTTTGTGTGGCTGTACTATATTATCTTTTTATATGAACAATTGGTATTTATGTATTTTCACACGGTAATTTTCTAGTTGCAAATTTCAAACATAAAAGAATACACAGGTACTGTAAATATCAAATTAACAATACAGCTAATTATATACTGTATATGGATGTAGTAATCTCTGTAAATTAATTATTCACAAAGTACACAGAACCATTAAATACAGGATATTGTTTTATGATTTTGGCATGTGTAAATTAGTCTGTGCATGTGCTCACATAAGTAAATATGTTAATTGTATCTTTATAAACAAAACAATGTTGCTATTTATGTTGATGTTTAGATAAACAATCAGAGTAAACACTTGAGTCATTTAAAATGTCTTGTGCATCCCTTTTTATCCCTTGCATGTCCACCGAAGATCAAATCTAGATCTACATTGCATATACACGTTCCTAAAAGGTGTTCACATGGTTCATTGCATTAACATGCAATATACTGTACAATAAAAGTGTTAGACTGGTGGTATACAGATCCACCAAGCTATACAGATATAGCAGACGTTATCACCACCCTTGTTAACGAGGAATACCGCGAGAAATAGCACACTTAAATATAATGTTAATAATATACAATAAAGTCAAAACTGTGTGTGTTAAGGAGATAATGTATGTCACATATACGCTTAGTGTTGTGTGTGTATGAAAACGGTGTTAACAACAACTGGTCTCCCAGTTGTTCCACTCACCACTCCCAAAGTGCACTATAAATGGGCACTCATACCCCCAAAATGTTCACACTACACCAGAATTACGCTGCCACTCCTGGGACTGATTTAAGGGCGTACACTCCAGGAGTACTAGGTCCCCCTTTCTTTGGGAAAAATATACAAATTCAATGAAAACCCAATCCAGCAAAATGTTTCTAAAAATGAGGGTAATCTCTTTAAAGGTAATAGGTTAAATTAAAGGACAGAGGCAGTACTTATTACAGTTTATATTTAAAACTACACAAATACCGTGCTTGTAAAATTTTAAAGGAAAAAAGATTACAAAAGGAATATAGCAAAAAACCTATAATTACTAGCAAACGTCTTGTAACAGGGGTCACATATGATATCCAAGCACACAATTGGGCCGATTCACAAAGCAGTGATAAGTGGTTTAATGGGCGATAAATGTCCTTATAGCGCGATACTGCCTGATCTGCTTATCACAAAGCAGTGATAACTGGCGGGGCAGTCTCCCGCAGCAACATGAACGCGCCTCCCACTCAGCTTCCGGATATCCCTCTCTTTCTGCTGTGTGTTCAAACGCCAGAAGGTACACCTCAACATCATCTGTTGCAGTCATCTTTTGAAGGTAATGACTGGCCCGAATCGCCTTTGGTCCTTGGTATCTCCCATCAGGGTCCCCGCTCAGCCTTTCAGAGACAGCCTGGATCTCTGGTTGCAGCTCACGGATGGCACCTTGCGGTTCCTCACAGGACACTCTGAGCGCCTCAGCATGTATCCTGTTGGTCTCTTGCTGTGAAGCTGTGGCCTGCAGTAGTCTGCTGCTGTACATCGATAGCTACAGCAGCAGCCTGCTGTTGGGCAGCATTAGTCTGCTGCTGTGCAGCAATAGCCTGCTGGTGTATCTGCTGTTGTGCAGCGGTAACCTGCTGCTGTGTAGAGGTATGCTGGATCAATGCCTTGATAATTTCCTCCATGGTGAGTTTGAAGTAGTTTTATACCCTCAGACATATAATGTGGATGCCCTCATTCTCCATCAAATGGCTGAAGGGTTCTTGTCTGGGATCCTTAAAACCCACTGTCTTTTTAGGGTAAAGCACAGTCACAGGACCATCCAGCTCTGGTTTAAGTGCTTTATTTTATTTTTCACTCCAGCAGACAAAATCAAGACAAACAAAGGAATCCAAAATAAATCCTTGCTCTATCTGAGCATTAACTATACAGCAATTCTCTAGCTATCTTTGGGTGGCTTCCCCACTTACCAAACAATAAAACACAGATATCCCAAACAAAACCTGTTGCAGGCCAGTGCCTGTCTGTAGCATCCAGCTCTCTTAGGCTAAGGCCCCGGTAACTCCGCTGCAAAGCGCGCCCGCGAGATTGGCGGCGCGTGCAGCCAATTCCCTGGTCTGCAGCTCACTGCAGGAAGAGAGACCGGGGGGGGCGTGGCGGGGGAGTGACGGGGCGTGGCCATGACGTCACCTGGCAGGTTTGCCCTCATTGGCTGAACCGCCGGGGGGCGTGCTGTATCGCTCGTCGCGAGTCCTGCTCTCAATTCTATTGAGAGCAGGAGCAACTCTCGCCCCAGCGCTGCGGCCCCCCCTCGCAGCGGGCCTGGTGCCATTGAGAGGAGGGCTCTCATCCATGCAGCGTCCGCCACAGCGGACACTGTAGTAGGCAGCGGGGTCAAGGCCTTAGCTGGAATAAGGGAGAAGGGAGAACTGATCCAGCCTGGCCTTTCTTACACTCTGTTAATTAAGGACTGGTGATCTGCACCTGGCTGTGCTTGCAGAACCTGCCCTCGGTCTTTAACCCTTATTAGGGGCAGGTATAGATTACCAAAGCAGGAGGCATATACCTCCCCCTACAATTTTTACCACCTTTTTTCTCTCCCTCTCCCTCCCTCTTCCTCTCCCCCCTCCCCCTCTCAACAGTTAAAATCAGGGCTCAACACATCATGCTAACGCTGCTCCGGTGAGAGGAGATGCCAACACGGGTTGCCATGACGAAGCGTCAGCACACTGGATACACTATGACACCGACATCACCATAGTAACCACTGTGTGTACCGTTTCAGGAATCAGCTGGGGACAGGGACCTGTACAGCTGCAGCCTCTAACAAATCGGGAGAAACTGCTTTTGGCACCAACGAGTTTTTCAAAATCTGTCTGTCGCTCCTTATGTGTCACCACTCCCAGAAGAAGATGCTGGTCGAAACGCATAGGAGTGGTAGTTCCCTGCAGGACAACCTGACTATCTCGCATCGGAGAGAGCACATATTTATACCCCCATATCCGATTTTGGTTATGTGTACTCTTTTGATTGAAGGACTTGGGGTAACGCAGCAACTTTATGCAGACCATTATGTTACACACCTGGTTTATACACCGCTCACAATAATATAAACGTTTTCAATTTTGCTATATCTTTTTCACTCTGAATGACAACGAGTGCAACCTACAGTATATGCTAATTTGCAAATTAGAGAATTAAACTGATGCAGAGTCATAAAATTCACTATAAGAAGCACATTACCTTGGTGCACACCAAACGAATCAATTTTTTACATTTGATATGCATATGTGAATATGAAATGTTAAAGTGATAAGTGAAATATAATATTGATATAAAAATCTTAAAACGTGGTGCCGTTGGCTCTTATTGAAACTTGTTGTGAGTGGTATACATTTTTAACTGCTAGCCATAAATGCCACTTTAACTCACATGTAATATATTTACAATTCAAATCAATCATATGCTAAATAGCCAATTGAAGCATATAAAACAAACAATGCTTAAGTTTTAAATGCTGGTGTAGAGTTAATTGGTATGTTAGAGATCAAACGACACTGGATACACTAAATTGTCATAGAAATTCTGTTTTTAAACAGTGCAGCTCCAACATCACTGCGTAATTTTACTATAGACTAGTGAAAAAAAGTCAGTGTTGTCAGGTAATTATTAACAAGCAAAGTAACTATTCAACTTCAGCACTAATATAAACTAAGATGCATATAAATGCTTTGCCTAAACACAGCGCAACTCCAACATCGCTGCTTAATTTTACTATGCTCACTATACTTGAATGTTAGATGACATATGCAACATTGTATCTAAACACCAACAACAAAACGAAAGTTCTTAGCTGACTTGTAACATATGAATTACTCGGCATACAGCTTTCCCCTACAGCTGCAAGCTCAGACACTGCACCACGTGATGGGACGTCACCACATCACTACGTGTTTCTTCCCTCTACGGAACTTCGTCAGGGGTTGGTAAGTAATGGAGCTCATTCGCTGTCTATAAGTTCTGTGTACAATCACCATGGGAACGATCATCAGATGCGCGCGCACCATTGTCAGACTTAAGTGCTATGTATAATCACTATGGGAATGATCCTCAGATGCACGCGTGCACCACTTGCTGAACATAATACTGTGGTCAATCACTATGAGACTCATCAACAGATGCGCATGCACCATCCTACTCCGGCAATTGTATATGTTACTATGCCTATGCACAGATCTCCAATAAATTAAAATCATATTAAAAAGCATATTAAATGCCCAATGTTGGATTTATTTATTTACAGATTCATAATCTCAGTATCTTCTGCACATATATTTACACTGTTATTTTAGTGAAATAACATGAGTAATTGTCATCAAAAATCAGTCCCTCCATGGATTAATTAGATTTAGCATTACTTTTTAGTTAAACATTAAGGTATAAGAAATGATCATGTGTTATAACCTATTGTACAGAATGTTCGTCCTTATTAAGAACATATTGACATCTCATATTGAAAAATTAGATTTAGACTGTGGACTCACAATAGTGGGATCTATATTGTGGGCTTAGCAAGAGGTGCATAATGATGGCAACCTGCATATTATTACAACAATGCTGTTTAGTGATCAATATCCATTTTAACCACTAATGATGAATCTATATATTAAGATTGTCTTACAGTATGCATAGCCAAATCATATCTTAGATGCTATTTATATGAATGGTTTAAAGGTGAAGCCTTCATTAAGTTCGAATGGACTTGTTTTTAAACGGTAAATCCATTCAGCTTCTTTTTGAGAAGTTTTAGATCAATATTTCCTCCTCTTAGATTATTTTTCATGTGATCCATGCCACAGAAACATAAACACTAACATCCCCATTATGTTCAAAGTTCACATGGCGTGCAACTGGTAGATCTAGTTTATTAGTAATAGAATTAACGTGTTCTAATACTCAGCGTCTTGTTCACGTATCGTTTTGCAAATATATCTGAGTCCACATTGACATTCAATGAGATAAATAACATTGTAAGTTCTGCAATTTATAAAGTGTCTGATGTCATGGAATTTAGTTTTATCATAATTGTTGAAGGTTTTCGTATTTTCTATATACTGGCAGGCCTTACAGTTCTTACATTGACACGAGCCTTTTAGCAGTGACATTAGCAATGTTTTCACTGTTCTTTTTTGAAGTGACATGTAGTGATGACATCATCCTTTAGCTTTCTCGACCGTCTACTCATCATGCTAGATGTAATTTTGAAAACTTTGGCTAGGTCACTGTCCGATCTTAAGATATGCCAGTGTTTATAGAATATAGATTTAATTCCGTTCCACCTTTGACTGTATGTTCTAATAAAACGTATTTGCTTGTCTACCCGGTCTAGTATTTACAGCTAAGAGATCAGCCCTGTCACTATTTTTGGCCCTATTATAGGCTGTTTTTAAATCTTTGGGCCAATATCCCCTTTCAAGAAGCCTTGTTCTTAAATCGGCTGACTGTTTCTTGTATTCTTGTAATTCTAATGAATTTTGTTAGTTGTAGTTGTCAGCCTCCCAACATGTATTCAAGGATGAGAATGACACATATACTAACCATATTGAAATATGTCTCAGATATATTGATAACATACTGATCATTTGGAAGGGCACAGAGGTACAACTAACAGAATTCATTACAATTTGGAATAACAATTCATTGAACCTCAAGCTAACTTCAGAATGTAATATCCAGTACATTACCTTTTTGGATTAACAAATCGAGAAAGATTTCAACAATGAGATTCAAACAATGGTTTACCGTAAGAAAACCTCAACAAACAGCTTGTTGTCTGCAACAAGTCAATATCCCAGGTCACTAGTTAAAGGCATCCCCACAGGACAATATTTACGCCTGAGAAGAAATTGTTAGACTATTCAAGAATATAAGAAACAGTCAGACGATTTAAGAACAAGGTTTCTTGAAATGGGATATAGGCCCAAAGATTTAAAAACAGCCTACTGTATAATAGGGCCAAAAATAGTGACAGTGTTGATCTCAAAGCTGTAAATGCAAGGCCGGTAGACAACCAAATACGTTGTATTGGAACATACAGTCAAACGTGGAACGAAATTAAATCTATATTCTCTAAGCACTGGCATATCTTAAGATCGGACAGTGACCTAGCCAAAGATTTGAAAATGACACCCAGCATGATGATTTGACAGTCGAGAAATCTAAAGGATAATCTCGTATATAGCCACTACCAGAAAAGAACAGTCAAAACGTGGCTAATGTCACCGCTAAAAGGCTTGTATCAATGTAAGAACTGTAAGGCCTGCCAGTATATAGAAAATATGAAAACCTTCAGGTTTCTTTTTGTACCCTTATAAAGTTTCGCAACCTATGACAAATCTACAGTACACTTTCCGAGGACCATTGTGTGGCTACGAGAACTTTGAACTTCATCAGGATTTTGCCAAATTGGTGGGTTTCCCAGATTATTTTAGAGCAAAACGAGTTCATGGCAGTTCATTTAAATGTAATCTTGTATTGGGTGCAAGATCCATTAGAAAGTGTGACAGAATGGATTCAGTTAAGTATGTCTTGCAATGTAAGTAACACAAGTCACAGAAAAAAATAATCTCTTCAAAATCTTATAAAAAGACAAGTGATTAGAGAAGAATGTTTTTCTTTACAAATGCATTTCAACTATTAACTTACATTGGTCTCAGGAACAGAATGAAAAGAGCACCACGGGTCACTGGCTTGATCACTAGAATGTGAACAAGATGCCAAAGATATATTTCAAGATGTAGAAGTTTAACTTTCAAATTATTATGCAGACAGTTCTCATATTCCAGAAATTGCCAATATCTGATTCCCTATATGCCAATAACCAAATGTACAGTGTTGTTCATTAAAGTTTGTTGCTGTAGACTTCTTCTAATTCTATTTTATTTTTTTTGTTCTTCATAGAGTTTAAACATATGTGAACCATTATTTTGGTCTTGCTATCATTTATATGGAGGCCCACCTTTTTACTTGCTTTGGCCAGTTCTCTGATTTGTTGCTGAAGGTCATCTGGACTTGTGGCAAACATGACAATGTTGTCTGCAAACAACTCGTGGAAACTCATGGTTTCCTCAAATGCTAGTGTCTATCTGGACAAATTTCTCTGTACCTTTGTCAGTGCTCTCCCTTCACATCTGAGGGATACTAAAGATATTCTCTCTAAAATAGAAGGAATATGTATTGAGGAAGATACCTACCTTGTAGGGTTCGATGTAAAGAGCTTATATACCAGCATACCGCAAGAAATTGGATTGCAAGCTATTCGCCATTTCTTAAGATCAAGAAACACTCAGGCATCCCTACACAATGAGTTAATTGTAAAACTATTGGACTTTACCACATCACATCTCATGGCCACAGCCTTCTAACCCTAACAGTTAACCATGTACAATATCCCTTGATTTGGTCAGTAAGTAGCCCTAAACCTGTGAACCTCATAATGCTCACCTCCACTCTGGACACAGTGAGCACTTTTGGTTCAAAATACTAAGTGTCCCCTTTTAGGAGAACGCCTTAGGCCCACTGTGTGACGATAGCCTCCACAGGTCTATTAATATTACACAAATAACTGGGTTTGAACTGAACGAGGCTTAAGATATAACAAAGTGATTTTATTCCTTAGGATAGGTGAACACACGAATAATACAGTAACAGACAAGAAGTACACTTACTTAGGGGTTGGGGAATGAGAAGTTTGATGTAGCATTTCTCTTCAGCAATCATGTAATCATTCAGGTGATATCAGGTAACCATATCAGCAAACGAAGAACCAAGACAAGACGAATGAAGACAAAGGATATATGGGAAACAGCAGTTTATAAACCTTTTGTCCCTCTATCCTTAACCTTAAGTACCTGTGATTGGTTTTCAATTATCTCCAGCCAATCTTTGATGGGGGAATACATTTTAGTACATGCCCCCCTGCTAGCTGGCACAGGTGCAGTAGAACTCTGGGGTCTCAGTTCTGTAGCCCCACAGGTTCAAATGGAATGCCAGCCAGTCTACACATCTGGATCTCTGACAGTACAACCTTTGTTGGAAGGTGATAAATGGGACACTTAAAAACTGCTCTGGTATGAGCCTCCCCTGCCCTCAAATAGACAGGGAGGGTGATAAGACCCTTTGAACAATACTTAAGTCCTTGACATTGGGGCACCTCTAGGGCCATCTGCTATCTTGGTATGCAAAGGAATTTCCTCTGGGTCTTTGTCCATACCTTGGGACACAGTATTAATCATAAAACATAAACGTATTAAAATATCCGGTTCTGTTGGGTCTAGCAGAACCAAACTTCCCAGTTCTCATGGCCGGAACTGGGACACCATATGGTCCAAGAAGCGACTTGCTACGACCTATGGAACCGGAGTTACACAAATGCACATTAAATCATTTTTCATTTTAATACAAAATCTCCGCTAAAAAAAAGAAATCTCAGCTTTTCACTAAATCCCCATTGAAAACAACGGGCTTCTCCGCCATAGACTTTCAATGGTAAATTGCCGCCATTGAGGTCAATGGGGTTTCTCTGCCATTGAAGTCTACGGGAAAAGTCCCGAACTTTCAAGGGGGTCCATACTCCGTCGGGTTGGTCCAGGAGGGTCAAGGATGGTTCTGCAGTGATGCTGGAGCAGTGATTGCAGATACCCCAAACCTTGATCCGCTGGGCCCTCCGGAACCGGAGATATGGAGTACCAAAATACAGCATTTCACACTTAGTCATTTTTCTGAGCCGTTTCTGCCGCCGCCGGCAAAGCCTATGGCGCGACCCGTTCTTCTCGGTTCGACCCTTATCGAGGGTCCAGGATTTGGGGACCCGGTCGTGGTCGAGTGGGGGGAAGCCTAGGAACTAGGGGCAAAAAGAATTTTATGCTTAGGGGCCCTAGAACTGTTTATTCCCACGCCACTTGACATTGACCTTGACTTGTAAGTGATCAAAGCTCTCCTATTGAAAATGTATCCGCTTTGCGGTTTGCGGTCTGGACGCAGCCAACTTGTTCTTCGAAAGCTACCTCGAGGAACCTCCATTGAAGTCGATGGGCCCATTGACTTTCAATGGGAAACCGCCGCTCTCCCTCTCGGACGCCACCTGCTGGTCTTTACAGGAAACAGGACTAAAACAACAAGATTCTCAATTAGAATGCATGGAGCCCTAATGGCGGCCAATGGGGACCTGCAAAATGGTGCCTGAAAAGGCGGGAAAACTTCACAAAGAGCTATAATCATTAAAGGACTATTAAACCTTGTGCTCCCAGATGGATTCCAGTGTGTGTGTGATGCAGACACTGATTAAACCAGACATTACAATGGAACAGGGGAACAGGGGAATACACATGCACATGTCATTACAGGGGTTAAATCACTGTTCTGGGTCTTAGCCCAGTTAACCCTTTGACTCCCGGGTGAGGTAAGGGGATGGCCAGGTCAGGGGATGGCCAAATGGGGGGTAACCCCTTTAATAGTCTGGAGCAGACAGTATAGAGCCTCCAGCAAGCGCAGTTTTCAGGGCCTGGAAAGCAGTTTCACAGGCAGGAGACCATGTAATAAGCACAGGCAGTTGCTTCTTGGTCAGATCAGTCAGGGGTTTGGCCAGGGCGTTGTACTTTGGGACAAATTTCCTATAATACCCTGCGGTGCCCAAAAATGCCATGACCTGTTTCTTGTTTTTTGGAACAGGCCACTCCACTATGGCTTCTACCTTGGCTGGCTCTGGCTTGAGGTGCCCTCCACCCACTCTGTGCCCTAAGTACAGGACTTCTGCCATCCCTACCATACACTTAGTGGGTTTTAAGGTAAGCACAGCCTCCCTGATCCTATCCAGCACTGCAGCTACTTGTCCTATGTGGGACTCCCAGGAATTACTAAAGACAGCAATGCTTTTGCTTGGTCTGAGCAGACCTGAGGTGGTCCTGGGCCACCCCCATGAGCATCTCTAACCGGTCTCAGATCTACCACATACTGGATCACTGAAGCATCAGTAGCGGTAGTTTCCCCTTCCCATCCCTCACGGAATAGGTCCAGAGGTCCACGTACCCTGCGGCCATATAGTAGCTCGAAGGGGGAGAAGCCTGTAAATTCTTGCGGTACCTCTCGGTAGGCAAACAGCAAGTGCTGCAGGTGAATCTCCCAGTCTTTCCCCTTCGCCTCTATAAAGGTCCGAAGCATCTGCTTCAGGGTCCCGTTAAACCTCTCACATAATCCATTGTTCTGGGGATGGTAAGGGGTAGTGCGCCGGTGCTGTAAACCGCAGGCATCCCAGAGACATTGTAAAAGTTCACTCATGAACTGCGACCCCTGATCGGTTAGGATCTCACTATGGAAACCTACCCTAGCAAAAACGTTCAGCAACGCTGCTGCCACTGTCTTGGCACTTATGGTGCCAAGCGCTACCGCCTCAGGGTACCGGGTGGCAAAATCCATCACTGTGAGGATGTAGCGCTTCCCTGACCTGCTAGGAATCATGAGGGGTCCTATCAGGTCCATCGCTACCTTCTGGAAGGGTTCCCCTATTATCGGTAGGGGTCTCAGGGGTGCCTTCACACGGTCGCCCGCCTTACCTACTCGCTGGCAGGCATCACAAGAGCGGCAGAAATTGCTCGCATCTCGGGATGCCCCCGGCCAGTAGTAACGCTGCAATAACCAGGCTCGCGTCCTAGTGACCCCCTGATGGCCCGCTAACGGAATAGAGTGAGCTACCCGTAACAATTGCTGTCGGTACCCCTGGGGGCTGTCGCTTACCGGTCAATCCCTTCTCTATCCCCGGGTTCCCTTCTTCTCTGTATAGGAGTCCCTTATGCCATAGGCAGCGTTCAGTGCCCTCCCCTGCCTGAGATTCGGACGCCCAAAGTCTCACGCCGGCCAGGGTAGGGTCTGCCTTCACTGCCTCCCTAAACTGGGCTCCTAAGTCTGGCCACCCCCCAGTCATGTCATTGTCAGGGGAAGGGGACAAGGGAAGGGGAAACAGTAAGTCAGCCTGTGGTTGCAACTGATCCTGGCTTACCTCCCTGGGCTCCTCTGTGCCCTCCGCTAACGTTGGTCCCAAAGGCTGGAGGACTGGAGTGGCCGCCGCCGACATTGCCGCGGTCTGGCTCCGGGTAACCGCCGCCACTGCAGCGAGCTGGGGCACACGGTCGTAGGTGCAGGTCATCGGTCCCAGACCGTTGCCCAAAAGGATTTCAGCATCCAAACTGGGTAAAACCCCCACCTCCCGCACACCCTTGCCCACCCCCCAATCCAAAAATATGCGGGCCACCTGCAGGAAACGTGGCTCTCCGTCGGCATCAGTGATCTGCATCCCAGGGCCTGGGAGCAATTCCTCTGGCCGGACCATATCAGGTCGGACCAGGGTCACTGCGGCTTCTGAATCAAGCAAGCCGACT
This sequence comes from Ascaphus truei, assembly GCA_036426205.1. Classification (NCBI taxonomy): domain Eukaryota; kingdom Metazoa; phylum Chordata; class Amphibia; order Anura; family Ascaphidae; genus Ascaphus; species Ascaphus truei. Next base: position 136,378,778 of record CM071570.1, read on the forward strand.
GCTTGCTGGTCACCGACTGTGACCGGGGTAAGATGTTTGCTCCGGCCGTCCGTCTGCTGCAGGTCTGCGCTGAGATGTCCTCCGCTCCTGGCTGTAGACACCGATGAAACCGGGACAGGGGTGACATGGGACGTCTCGCTGGGCGTTGTTTCCATGACCGGTCCTGGTTCTTTGGTGGAAGCCACCCGCACACGGGCTACTGGCTTCGCAGCTGGGGTGCGTTGCCCTCGATAGGGTCCGTTGGAATGCAGGGGTTCTGGGCAATCTGGTCTGAGGTGACCAGTGCTGTTGCAATTGTAGCACCGGTGCTCATGCCGGAGCTCTCCCGCCTTTGGTGTCCCGCTGCCCGCAGGCGTCTTTTGGGTCCACTGGGGGGTACTCACAGCTTTCTTGGCCGGTACCGGCGCGGTCGCCGCTTTGGCGGGTGCCTTGGTGGTCATCTGGGAACGGCTGACCACATAGTCATCTGCCATCCTCGCCGCCTCGGTGTAGGTCTTGGGCTTTTTATCATACATAAAAGCCCTCACCGCCGGCGGGCACTGCTGCATGAGCTGCTCCTGAAAGATGAGGTCCAGCAGGCATTGGTAAGTCCTGGCCTCAGAGCCCTCCACCCAGTGTAACCCGTACAAAGCCATGCGGGTCACATAAGTGACATAGGTCTCCTGAGGGTGCCTCTCCTCCAGCCGGAATTTACCCCGGTAAGCTTCAAGGGTAAAACCGTGCTGAAACAGCAAAAGTTCTTTCAGGTGGTCATAGTCATCAGCATACTCCTCTGTAAGCGCCATCAATGTCTGCTTTGCCAAGCCGGAGAGTAGCGGGTCCAAGCGTGCAACCCTATGCTCGGGGAGCACCTTGTACCGCCGGCACTGCGTCTCGAAGTTCCTTAAAAACATGTTGATCTGATCAGTGCCTTCCACATACCTGGTGAGACTGTGCTTGTCCAGTTGGAGTTCATCTTTGCGGGTTTGGACCGAGGGGCAATAAGCGGGTCTGTTCACTGCCATTGAGATAAACTTTAGCCGCTCCTCCGCTGTCCCTCGGTCTCCCCATGTTGTAATCAGTGCCAACATTTCAGAGGTAAACGGACTGGTGGCCGTAGCCATCGGTGCCCCTCTTGTTGCACTTGTCCCGGGAGGTGCACTTGTCCCCTCCCCGGGATCCTGTCGCTCCGGCACTGGGTTCAGTCCCTGATCTCCGGGCGGCTGTACAAGAGCAAGCTGAGCCGTACCCTGAGACTCTGCAAGCTCGGCTTCATGAGCTGTGATTGCGGCAACCATGTCCTCGACATCCTGGTCCACATATTCCAGTCCATATTCACGGCACTTGTCTCTTAGCTGACTTCTAGTTTTCAGGTAATAGACACTCTCCACTTCACTCATAGTTCTGGGTCGCAGCAGGTGAGGTGGTGTGACAACTTGCGTTACTTGTTGCACTGACGTGTGTTCAATATCTTTAGACCCAGGAACTCGCAAATACCAAAATAAATCATTTTTCATTTTAATACAAAATCTCCGCTAAAAAAAAGGAATCTCAGCTTTTCACTAAATCCCCATTGAAAACAACGGGCTTCTCCGCCATAGACTTTCAATGGTAAATTGCCGCCATTGAGGTCAATGGGGTTTCTCCGCCATTGAAGTCTACGGGAAAAGTCCCAAACTTTCAAGGGGGTCCATACTCCGTCGGGTTGGTCCAGGAGGGTCAAGGATGGTTCTGCAGTGATGCCGGAGCAGTGACTGCAGATACCCCAAACCTTGATCCGCTGGGCCCTCCGGAACCGGAGATATGGATCCAAAATACAGCTTTCACACTTCTCATTTATTCTGCTCCGGTTCGGCCCGCCGCCGCTGGCAAAAGCTCATTTGCGCGAAACGCGTTCTTACCGGTTCGACCCTTAGTCGAGGGTCCAGGATTTGGGGTGACCCGGTCGTGGTCGATTGGGGGAAGCTAGGAACTAGGGGCAAAAAGAATTTTATGCTTAGGGGCCCTAGAACTGTTTATCCCACGCACTTGACATTGACCTTGACTTGTAAGTGATCAAAGCGCTCCATTGGAAAAATGTACCGCTTTGCGGTTTTGCGGTCTGGACGCAGCCAACTGTTCTTCGAAAGCTCCTCGAGGACTCCATTGAAGTCGATGGGCCCATGACTTCAATGGGAAACCGCCGCATCTCCCCTCCGGACGCCACTGCTGGTCTTACAGGAAACAGGACTAAAACAACAAGATTCTCATTAGAATGCATGGAGCCCTAATGGAGGCCAATGGGGACCTCAAATGTGCCTGAAAAGGCGGGACAAACTCACAAGAGCTATATCATTAAAGGACTTTAACCTGTGCTCGCCGATGGATTCCAGTGTGTGTGATGCAGACACTGATTCAACCAGACTTACATGGAACAGGGGAAAATACACATGCACATGTCATTACAGGGGTTTAAATCACTGTTTGGAGTATTAGCCCAGTTAACCTTTGACTCCCGGGAGTACGGGATGGCCAAATGGGGGTAACCCCTTTAATCCCAGGCCACCCCCTTTCTCCCTCTACACACTGCACCTTGCCTGGACCCATGGCTGCCTCCTTTGAAACCCATCAACATTCCTCCAAATATTCACCTGGGAAAGACTGACCAGTCCGCACCATCCAGCTGTGATAAACATAAAGCTAACCACCATAACAATCCATATCATTTGCCTTATTTTTGTTTTCTTTTTGATTTTTTTTTAAATAATAAACAAAATACACAAATACAATAAATACATTAATACCATAACACCTCTTTCCCCTCACCACCTCCAAAAGGGGGCGGTGGTGGAAACGTCTTGGAGGTGTGGATGAAGGGAAGAGGTAGACATGATCCAAAATGCCTCTAAAATAACATGACCACTCCCTTTTCCTCCACTCTCCCCTTCTTAACCTCTTCTCCAGGGCTACCATGCTAAAAGTCATGTCACCCCTCCCCTACAGATGAGGGTTGCTTTCCCTGTGACCTCTGCTCCTCCAGAATCCTGCCTCCCCTTGACCCTTATACAGACAGCCGTGTTAAAGCAGCAATCCTGCCTATTTTACACACACACACACACACACACACACACACACACACACACACACACACACACACCACACACACACACACCCACACACACCACACACACACACACGACCACCCCCACAGTATACATTCCTGGCCACAGTATTATAAGTCCTGGTAAGAGCAGGCAGTGCTGGGGTTAAACTCCTCTCACATGGACCAGCATGTGAGCCTCAATATTGAGAAGTTATTTTGTTGAGGTTTCCATGTGCTAGTCTGGCAACCGTTGGAGCATGTGCCAGGAGGGTAGGCTCACTCCTGTGGTACTGCCCAGTTACTGGGGCTAAAGAGTGGGGCACATCCCTGGTATTAAAGATGGCTCCCTTTCAAATGTAGTCAGTTCTGCCAGGGTAGCCTGCTCCTTTGGGAGTAGGTCTGGTTCTACCTTGTCCCATCATTCTCATTAAATTTCCCAAAATAACCACGTTCTATCACATGCCAAAGATACAGAAAGGCATTGTTCCACCATCTAGAAGACCAATTGTCTCAAGGATTTGGAGTGTTTCCTCAAATGCTAGTGTCTATCTGGACAAATTTCTCTGTACCTTTGTCAGTGCTGTCCCTTCACATCTGAGGGATACTAAAGATATTCTCTCTAAAATAGAAGGAATATGTATTGACAAAGATACCTACCTAGTAGGGTTAGATGTGGAGAACTTATATACCAGCATACCGCATGAAATTGGATTGCAAGCTATTCAACATTTCTTAAGATCAAGGACCACTCAGGCATCCCAACATAATGAGTTCATTGTAAAACTATTGGACTTTACCCTCAGTAGCAATTTATTCATTATCAATGGTCATTACTAACACCAGATCCAGGGCACCGCTATGGGGACCCCAATTTGCTGACCAGATACTATTATGGGTCCGCTACATAGATGATATTTTGCTACTGTGGAGAGGCACAGAGAACTCATTACGTGAGTTCATAAGTAAATTGAATGTGAACACAAACAATCTTAAACTGACAATGCAAATGGATCACGAGAAGATTAATTTTCTTGACATTACCATCAAAAGGGATACGGATGGCTTTTTGGAAGCTACAATTTATAGAAAACCTACATCCGCAAATAGCCTACTGAGGGCAGATAGCATCACCCTACCCGTCTCATTACAAATATCGCTACTGGACAATTATTACGTCTCAGGCGTCATTGCTCGTCTCTCTCAGATTTTCTCACACAGTCTGAGGATATGAGCAAACGCTTTTATGAGCGTGGTCATAGCAAGAACTCTGTCAAAAAGGCTTTCAATAAAGCGCTACATACTCAGAGACACACACTTCTGACTGACAATCGTAAACAAGAGACACAAAAAGAGGTTGTAAGATTTATTAGCACATTCAATAATCAGTGGGATGATAATAAACAGATTGTCTCAAAACATTGGCATTTACTAATAGAAGATGAGGATTTGGCTCAGGTTCTTAACCAACACCCAGCATGACATGCAGACGGTCTAAGAATCTGAAAGATAGACTGGTTAGAAGTCATTTTCAACCCTCTCCTATGAGGATGTGGCTACCAAATAAACCATAAATTCTTTATGGGCAAGCTTCCCAGCTACCTGAACAAGCTCCTCACCCCTACCACATGCAGCGCCTATCACCTGAGATCAGACTCCAAAAGACAGTTCATGGTCCCAAGGCTCAACAAAGTATCCGGCCGCTCCTCCTTCTCTTACCGTGCACCCCAAAACTGGAACAACCTACCGGAGACTCTTACATCCACCACCAGTCTAAGTTCTTTCAAATCTAAGGCTGTCACACATTTTAATGTGGTCTGTAATTGTTTCATACGCCCATAATACAAATTATCTTTAACTGTGCATGCAATGTCTTGTATATAATGTATACCCTGCTCATTATGTAACTTTATTTGTAAACATGTATTATTTGTCTTAACTCTGTGCCCAGGACATACTTGAAAACGAGAGGTAACTCTCAATGTATTACTTCCTGATAAAATATTTTATAAATAAATAAATTAGGGAGTTTTCCCTGTGGGAGATGCAAAGGCTGTAGGTATATGTTACATCTAAAAATGTCAGTTATTCTATGAACAATAAAAGGTTTCAAATCAAAAACTCTATTAACTGCCAAAGCAAAGGTGTGATCTATCTCATTAAGTGCATATGTAATAAAATGTATGTGGGTAAAACATTTAGACAACTAAAGACACGTGTATTAGAACACATTGGTTCGGTGCGTACTAACCATGACACCCCTGTCGCTCAGCATGTAAATACCGCTCACGCAGGTGATTTAAATGCCTTACACTTCCAGGGCATCGAACAGATTCCATTGGGTCCACGTAAGGGACATTGGAATAACCACCTATTGCAACGTGAATGCAAATGGATTTTTTATATAAATACACTCTTCCCGCTTAGACTTAACGAAGGCTTCATATACTCGCCGTTCATCTAAAGAGAGTATAGATTTATATATACAGATAAACATACATGTGGGTGGACTTGTATATTTCCATCTAGCCTCACTAATATGTAGTGATGTATGCCCACCTATATGGTATCTCTACTGTACCATCATTATGCTGTTTACAGGTGGACACCTTTAGATGCAGTTAAATATTTTAACATTAGCTATAGGACCGTATTGACCTTTTGGGTGGTCCTGATTAGATCTAGGACACTCCTACATAACACTACATAAAGACTGATAAAAGTGTAATAACACTAGCATACTAGGTGGTATGCTCCATGGCTGTTAGCCTATAAGGGGATTTCTGAATAAGAAACTGGGTCTCTGTCATCGTATTTAATTCACCATCCTGTCAGCCCACACTCTAATGCTATTAGTATTTTCAGTGAATGTAACAGTTACTACTCCTAATACTGTCTGGACAAACTTGTTTACGGATTGGTTCGGAAGACGTTTGTATAGCAACATACTTTCTTGCACCTTTCACATGTGTTCTTGAGAGAGACTCATGAGGCTTAAGCATATTAATTATATGTAATAGTTGAAACACTGTGTATACTCACCCAGGCTGCTCACACTATTCGCTATCCAAGTGAGGATTCAGTGATTTGAGTGCAACTTAGTATTGAGGCCTCGCAATAGTGTCTCTGATTGAAGTACTATGTGGTATGATGTGGTATGATGTTACGTTTGTCTGAAGCACTTATTCCCATGATCTGTTATTTATATTTATTTATTATTTGTTATTTATATGATTACCACATGTATTACTACTGTGAAGCGCTATGTACATTAATGGCGCTATACAAATAAAGACATACAATACAATACTCTACAAGGTAGAATTGGACACATATGTTTCACTTGCTTTCTGCTATTGTTACTGTATAAGGTTGTGTTTTCCCTCGGATACATATGGCTGAGTAAATACAGATGCTTAGTATCTACTGCTATGGTTCTGCTACTGCTATCATTACTGTGTTCTACTACTATTCAGCCTTTATTGTCAGCACACACAACAATGAGCAATTAGTGCTTTCAAAATAACACATCCTTACCCTTCTGTCTGTTCAAGTTATTAGAGACTAACAGCACAGTATACTATTTCAGTCCCTGTGTTTGTTTCACTATAGTCGCTATACTCCCAGTTTATTAATTTGAATACTGGGGTATTTTATCTAACTGTGTATATTGTTTTCAGCCCTTAGAAGAGTTTAAGGATTTATAAATTTTTATTGTTTTGTTTTTATGGACATTCTGTGCTGGAGTGGCATCAATCATTTCCCTACTATCAGGACACTATTATTATTACCAGTTGACTGAGTGCTATTAAAGGGGTCTCTTTTGGTTGATTGTCTATTGATCAATTGTTTTGTCGGTGAGCAGGTAAAGACTAGCCCAGGGGCCTCAAGCTCCTGGGGGCCTAGTCAAGGGAAATGCATCCTCTCTTGCACGAGAGGAATATGGAGTATGAGCTGGTCAACCAATAAATGCAGTTGTACTGTTCCTGGCATGTGACTGCATTATTCTGAGTGTTCCTGGGGGGAGGAATCCCTGCCCCTGGCAGAGCCCTGCAGGATGGAGGCGCTGCACAATCCAGAAGAGAATGTCCTGTGTCCTACTCCCTATATCATATACCTATGTCAAGTTTTATTCACATGTAAGTGAGCAGTTTTTGTTTTATCCTTTGTATCTATTACACTTACATACTGTATACAGACTGTGCTTGTCTGTTCCATTTTGTTGTCTCAAATGAAGAGTAGGTGGGATTACTGCTTTAAGAACCAATCCAAGCTAGTTAGGAAACGGTCTGTCTTGAAATCTTAATTATACTTTAACTTGTTTCTTAATGTATTCCAGAATGTGCTTGCCTTCAGAGTGATGAAGGTTATTATAGCTAACTCCAGATACAAGTACTTTTGTTTTTATAAGGTAGTGTTACACCCTTGAGATGTGCATTTAGTCACTTGTCAGAATGCCAAGAACATTCAGTCCCTGCTGTAAGAAAATGGTAAATCCCTTCAGACTTGCACACAAAGTTTACCACAGGTATAGGAGGGGAAGTTCAGTCTGGATCCCAGTCGTACAGAAATATAAGAACATTTTATGAATGCTACAGGACTTTTTCCATTACATATTTCTGTGTTTCATTTTTGTTTTCTTTATTTCTTTGTGTACCTCAACAATGCAGATAAAGTACAAATATATTCAGCTAACGTATTTGTTTGGACAGAGGTAGAAAATAGAAAGTTTCATCAGTATATAGAGGAAGATATATAGAGGAATCAATAAGCCACAATGGAATCTAGGAACTACTGCAATCAAAAGAGAAAAGCTTCATCATAGCAGCAGACAAACGTCTCTTTATTTATTCATTGCATGAGTATTCTTAAAAACCCTGTGCCAGCTACAGGTACATGTGTGTTTCAACACTGATAAAGAAAAAGAAGATTGAGAACATGTAAACATATTACTTACTTTACTAACCCAAGTGCTTTGAACCATAATTCTTTTTTTCCCAAACAATATATGATATGAGGTATACCAGGAGTATGCACTACTTAAAAAAAATATATACATTTATAGTAAAGGGTGGATAGACTTGAAATAAAGGAGAATAATTCTGAAAGGGTTCTGTAGCTCTTAAAATGCCTCTTTAAATAATGAACCTAGCAGCTAAAAAAAGCATATTTATTTTTTAGGTTCTCCATAGAATAATCGATGAAACAATATTATAAAATATCTATTACAGCGATGTGTAACTCACAAGGTGCTTTTTCCATTTTACAACCGTTAAATTGATGCGCCTTACAAACAAAAATAAGGGTTTGGGTGGGAGAGAAATGATGGGTTTCATACAGGGGAATAAGTCCCACTGACTGATTTCTGTTTTCCACTGGCAATTGATTTGTAATGGATAGTCATAGCTGCACTTTTCCACAAACGGCCAATCCCATCAGCACCGAACTAAGCAGGTTACCTTGGCAATGTCATTTCTGACCCAGTCCCGAGACAACTGCTAGAGTCGTAGCCAAGTTCCCAAAACTTCTCCCTCTGAAGCTTCAATAAATCAAGGCTCATAACATGATGTTAACTAAATCAGAAAAGGATGTTATGAGGCCTGAGTAACATGGGATTTGCAAAGCTAATCTGAAATACATCTCATTAGCAAAGGTTTAACGTTGTTATTGCAGCACATCGTTGCACTCCCAATACCTTGACGTTAAGGACAGACGTAGCAGGTGTTATAGCACCTGCTGAAGCGTTAGCCACACATCTTTTTCTCATTAGTCACATCCTTTTTTGAACATGGCTAATGTGTTTGGAATGGCAATTACTCGTGCTGGAGCGTTGTGGGTGTGTCCCGCTTCAACGCTCTAGTGGGAACAGTAACGTCTTCTACAACTGTATATCCGAGTGTTACTCCTATCCAGGCTCAAGCTCAGAAGGAGAGATAAATAATAATCCCCACAAAATAATGCTATTTTAGCTCAATCATGACCAACTGGGGTGTTGCATCCATCTACAACATGTAAAATCACTCCATCAGGGCCTGGATTGAGTCACGGCAAGTTTAGGTATGACAAAACTAGCGTAACTCTAATGGGCCTATTCATTAAACTTTGATAAGTGCATAATTGCACTATGGTAAGTGTGGGATATCGAAGAACCTCTGATGCATTTCGTGCATCCATGCACTTTGTCACAGAGTACTGTTCTTCTCAAGGTGCCGGCATTTATAGGGATCATCAACCGGAAGTCCCGCACATCCTACACACCAAAAGACATACTGTCGCGGCCCCTTTTAATCTCCAACATACCCGAAAAAATTCGGGGATGTTTTCCGTCTCTCACTGACCTTTTCCGTGCGGCCCGAAATCACCAGATAGCGCTAATAGCGCTAGACAATGAAAGCGCTTAGCGCTAGACAATAAAAATGCCCGCAGGCGCCCAAAACTGCCGAAAATGGCCCGCATCAGCCCACGATCTGCCCGCGATTTTAAAAATCGCGTGGAAAAGGCCACAGGAGGCTAAAGGCGGCCGCCACTGTATTACATGGTGTAATAACACCAAGGGTGATGCATGATGAAACAACGAGTGGTGGCTCTCCCGGTGGTGATCAATCAAACAACCGGACACCAAAAACACAATAAATAAATGATAACATGAAAGGGAGAAAACATTTGGAAAAAAAAAATACATGAAATAGTTTCTTAGCGACCAACAGACAAAAACAGTATGATTATGCGTGTGAATGATGAACTATTCCTTCATATATCTAACTGTATTGACTGAGGTACACAGAAACATAAACAAACATTGAAAGTGAAAAAATAATAATTAAAACATCTTAAAACAAAGAAATGATTCTTGTTTGATAACTGAATAATTGATCAATCAATACATGGCAATATTAAATAGGAAATATTAGATGCATCTATCATTTAAGTTGTTAAAGGTTATGATATTAAACCAAAATAAACATACATATATATTATAAATATATTACCTAAGTGAAAAAACATATTCATATGGACCATGTGATCTATTAGAATGTTTAGGTAATGTATATGATCATAAGTAGATCAAAACAGTAAAAAAATAATACCATATTTCCTCGATTGTAAGACGCACTTTTTTCCCTTTTTCACGTGGCTGAAATAGGACTGCATCTTAAAATCAATGTACTGAAAAATAAGAAGAAAAAAAACAGCTGGAGATGCCTGCCGGGTCTCAGTGCAGAGAGATCACGGCCCCCCTCCTCCGGTGCAGAGAGATATGCTGGAGATGCCTGCTGGGTCTCCGTGCAGAAAACTCACGGCTTCCCCCCCCCCCCCCCCCCTCCGTATAGAGAGATCACGGCCTCCCTTCTCCCCTCCTCCTTGCAGAGAGATCACGGCCCCCTCTTCCCCTCCTCCGTGCAGAGAGATCATGGCCCTCCTCCTCCCCTCCTCCGTGCAGAGAGATATGCTGGAGAAGCCTGCCAGGTCTCCGTGCAGAGAGATCACGACCCCCCCTCCCAGTGTGTGTTTGTCTGTGTATCTCTGTGTGTGTGTGTGTATCTGTGTGTGTGTGTGTGTGTGTGTGACCTTCCCTCCTCTCCCTCTCCCCTCCCCCTACCTGTCCCCCCCTCCTGCCCCCCCTCTCCCCTCCCTCCCTCCCACTTTCTCTCACTCACTCTCTCACTCACTCTCTCTCTCACTCTCTCTTTCACTCTCCCTCCCTCTTCCTCACTCTCTCACTCTCTCTCTCACTCTCTCTCTCACTCTCTCTCTCACTCTCACTCTCTCTCTCACTCTCACTCTCTCTCTCACTCTCACTCTCTCTCTCACTCTCACTCTCACTCTCACTCTCACTCTCACTCTCACTCTCTCTCACTCTCTCTCACTCTCTCTCACTCTTTCTCACTCTTTCTCACTCTCCTCTCACTCTCCTCTCACTCTCCTCTCACTCTCCTCTCACTCTCATCTCACTCTCCTCTCACTCTCCTCTCACTCTCTCCCCCCAGAAAAAAATTCTGCACATTTAATATACCGGTAGTGTGTTTTTTTTCCCCAAATTTTTTTTCATAAATCAAGGTTGCGTCTTAGAATTGAGGAAATAGGGTAATACAAAAAAAATACATCATGAAAAAAAGTACATCAATCAAAATCTTCAAAAAATGATGTACACAACGACTTGAAAATGTGATGACGACACTCAAAATGATTAAGATATTTAAGGATTAATGGTCAAGAAAATACCATACAGAAATATATATATATTACATACACACACATTATGTGAGAAAATGTTTAATTTCCCAATCAGTATTTATCCCAAAAGGTTTCAGTGTGTTCAAGGTAAAGATCCAGAATATCTCTCTTTGGTTGATGCCCTGTATATTATATTTTCTGATTGGTAATGGGACATGTTCTAGATCACTAAATAAAAAAGGTGTCTACATTACCCTGAGGACAACCTGGTTGTAATGGTTCCCTAGACCTGCTAGACATAGGGCCTGCTGGGACTGCCTGGGACCCACACCCAAGAACAGAATCTCCCCAAAGCTGACCAAGGCCAGGTCCCCGGTGGTGGCGGCTGTGCACGTGGCGGCATGAGCACTGCACACCAGTCACTCACCTCGGTAGTGGCAGACCCAAATATCTCCTTCTTTGTCGGCTCACGAGGCGCTGTGGCACCTCAGCCAGCAGGGGTTACGACAAGATTGTGTTCCCGTGCGGCGTCTCAGTCACATGGTGTGCTGGGAGCTAATAGGAGGGGAGATAGCTTGGGCCAATAGGAATGCATCTTACTTTGTTGTTCTATTATACTGGCTAACACAGATGTAGTTAGCCTCCCTACTGTGGAGTAGGCATTATTTTTATGGGGGACAGTGTATTATTATATATGATATATTATTATATTACATATTATTTTTAAAGGGACAGTATCCTAATTTGAATGTGTGGAAATTAACCACAAAAGGGTTTGTTGCAGCCTAAAAAGCACTGGGTGGACTCTTTCTGACTCCACCGCGAGGCCGTCCTGCAACAATATATCACAAGTAAAATACATAACTTAAGGGGAGAAAATCACTCATTGTGCCTCTTTTTTCCATAATGTTTAATAATGAACAACTTTCCTTATAATACAATGTTATCTGCTAGCTAATGGATTCTGCAATTGTTGCATCAACATGGCTGCTCTAATTATGACTTCTTCTCCTGGCATAGTGCTCTTAATGAGGAGCAGCTACTCATTTTGTGGTAAAAAAAAAATCCGTCACGTAGACAGCAGTAGGAGAGAGAAATGGCGAAGCACAACCGGAATCATCAAAAAAAAAAAGAAAGAATTAAGAGGAAAGCACGTTATCCATAAAAGGGTTTAATAGTCATGGAAGGAAAAAGGGCAAGGCATTACCCTACCAACTGCCCTTTTTCCTTCCATGACTATTAAACCCTTTTATGGATAACGCACTTTCCTCCTAATTCTCTTTTTTTGGATGATTCCGGTTGTGCTCTGCCATTTCTCTCTCCTACTGCATTCTATCTCCACGGACGGAGGCGCACCTTGAAGGTCTGACGGGATTAACATGGACGCTGCAGCAGATTCGTAAATTTTTCCTGTTTGCTACATGGTTATATCAATTTACCAAGGGATTAGGGTATTATCTATTGGGGTGATTATTAGCCTTTGGGTTCCTGGACAACTTGAGTGCCACTTATGCTGGCTTACCAACTAGGACACCACACCCAGTACCCTCCCTACAATCAAGATCACATCCCAGACATTACACAGGAATTACTCTCATTATCTCATTATTACTACAACTGTACACGGTTCTTAGCACCACGCATTATACTCCCGTTACGTAGACAGGAAAGGGGGGGAACCCTCGCAACAGCTTAGAGAACAGTGTAAAGGGAGGTGTTACCATCAGGGGTTTAATGGGGTACACAGACTGAAAGGGAAAGGTATCCCCACTAGTGAGAGCACTCTGATCCCAAAGTATATTGGGATCTGATTGCTCTCACTAGTGAGGATACCTTTCCCTTTCAGTCCATGAAAAGTTTTCTCTGATTAGGTTTTGTTTTGCAAGATGGCCAAAGGCTAGGAAACTACTGTCTGTTTAGAAGTCTAAAAATGCACTGTTTTAGAGGTGCCCTTTATAGTTGAATTTGTCTGATCTTGCAAATGATCATGTCTTTTGTCCTAAAGCAGCATTCCAGGATACATTGAAATGTAATTGATAACATATTTAAATGTAGTTTAATTTCCATGTTATAAATATTTACAGCTGTCTGTCATGGGTGATCTTATGCAAATATTAGTGTAAATAAACTGGCGCCTCAAAATCTGTTTTGAATTTCCACATCACATGGTGATGAGGGACACACTTTACTGTGTATTACCGGGGATCCACTCTATTTATATCAGGTGACATATACAAAAGGCACTATTTAACAGGTCAGGCAGCCAAACAGTAATGTAAAGGAAAATAAATCCTGTTAATCTTTGAAATATTCGCAAAATGGGATCGATTTTTCTTTTGATGGTATAAACATGCAATGCTGAAGTGCATAACCTCTTCCCTTCTAACGCCATCAACATTGCAGTTGCATGATTTACACCCTATAATAATGCCTCCCTTTTTGTAACTATTCATAGTACAGGGATCCCCAACTCCAGTCCTCAAGGGCCACTAACAGTGCACGATTTAATTATAGCCTCTCATTAGCACAGGAGGCCCAATCATTTTGACTGAATCACCTGTGCTCTAGCAGGGGTATCCATAAAACCTGCACTGTTAGTGGGCCTTGAGGACTGGAGTTGGGGATCCCTGCTATAGTATGATGACTTTCTCTTTAGCCCCACTCTTAGGCCAGGTAACAGCCATGGTGGAGAGGTAGGCATCCCGATCTCTCCAATCAGCGGGTTACGCTCATCTTTTCTATTTGCTCATTCAAAGTATCCACCTGCAGTGATGTCGCCCTTTATGTTGCTGTCTTACCCTGGGCCCACTAGCAGCCACACTTCCTCTCCTTACTAATTTAAAGGATACTTTAACCTCTCTATTGATTTCTAATGTTTTAATAGACCAACATAAGAGCTTGTCGTAGATAAAATTATAGCATACAGAGATTTTTTTTTTTTTTACAGAGAGGCTTAACCAGTTAATTTGAAAACAAAACTAATTAAAACAGAAGTGTCACATACATACTGACCCACGAGGGTGTCGTTTGGTTAGCAGCAAAACTGGACCCCAATTTACTCTCACTTGCCAACACACCCCAACAATCCTCATACAATGACCCAAATCCATTGCAACAATGCGGATTACTTTTAAGGTAACCTAGAGGGTATACACCAAATGTCAGTGGCCCCCTCGTTCTGAGAAACGTACACATATTTAACAAAATCCACATGTAGCAAATTAAGGTGGTAAAATGTGTCCGAACATAAGGACAGTCACTTAAAAGGTTAAAGCTGCAGTTCATGCAATATCCTACATGTGTTTTTTTTTTTTGCTTTTTTAATTAATTTGTTCTGTACTATAAAAAAATACTTGCAGCATTTAAAAAACATTTTTTAAAGACCTTTAAATTTATTAAATTCTAAGAAGCATTTTTTGTTTCTATAGCATCCATTTACAAAGTCACATCCCCTTCCTCTTCTGAAACAGGCTCTGGCATACCCCTTTTTTAGCCCTGCCCTCTCTCGAGCAGTGTACCAATTGTATCTAGGGACTGCCTGGTCACATAATCGTCCCCACAGAACTTTGCATCTTGGGTCCTCTTCTGCTGCACTGACAGGCATTTGGTGAACCCCGAGCCGAAGCTTTGTCGATCGATCACAGGAGAAAGAATCGATCGGCAACTTAGCTAATCACTTGGCAGTGCATACATTGTACTGATGCACATATTGAATGGATTTTTTTTTAATTGGACTGCTTGAACTGCTGCTTTAAGAGGTACATTTACTGCTCAAAGTATGTAATTATTACATTTTAGATTGAATACAATAAAAATTATCACAGTGCTCATCCAAATGATAAAAAATAATATACAGCAAAATAAAACCAGAAAGTTTATGAAATAAGAGAATAAAACAGAAAACTCAATTATTAAAAAATGCAGCCGTGTGAACGGGTACTTTAGATGTCTTGCCAGAGTAGGACAAGCTGTGGTCTGGAAGAGGACAATCACTTTATTTTTAATTTAATCAGAGATTATAAAATACTTGATAACTCTCTCTCAGTAACTGCCATATTCACTTTACCGGAGACATAATATTTAGGATAACCTCTAAATTGTACACCTATGAATTGTAATGGTTTTCTTTGAAACCTTGACGGTGAAATTGATTGTCTGCTGTCAGACTGGTGTCATATCAATTACTGACCTATGAGGACTGTAACAGGGACTTATCCCTGTTTAAGAAAACCTGCCTCTAAATCCATGAGAGAGCTGGTTAAGTTGCAGCAGGCAATTAACCAGACTCCAGCTGGCTTATTAGAACTCTGAGAAAAGCCTCATGTGAGAAACAGAGAGATTTTCTTAGCACACAATGGTGCTGACATGAGGAGAGACTCTTGAGAACACAGGACAACTGTGTGTTGACAACAAGACACAAGGGGACCAGGCCTCTATGCCTAGACACAAAGATTTCCTTAGCACACAACGGTGCTGACAGAGGAAAGACCAGACTAATATTCCTGGGAGCGGCTGGACTGCAAAGCCTGCAGCTGGAGAACCAGATAAGACTTTCTTATATTGCTCCTTGAGAAATATAGTACATGTTTTGGGGACTGGGAACTTCTTATCTAGCAAGCCACAGATAGTTAGTGCATATACTGTAGTTATTCTCCAAAATGGAGTAGGTGTTTATTTATGCTGTTTTTGCATGCTGTACAGAGTTTAAAGGAACAGGCTCAATAAAGTCAGGTTATAATTTCACCAAAATCGGTCTCCATTAGCATACCTCTGCACACATCTCTTACAAGGACCAATTAAGGTCACAGTTTACAGACTTGCAAGTGACGCTACAAAGGGTTATACAAATCTAACATGCACAAAATGATTTACATTTATATTATCCAGCAATGACAAGGCTATAGCTGTTCTTTAGGTGAGTGGTTCTCAACTCCAGTCCTCAATTTCAATCAACAGGCCAGGTTTTAAAGATATCCCTGCTTAAAAATATTGCACCAGTATGTTGTCCCAGTTCCATTCCACACTGGATCTCATTGCAAACTTTTAGGAGGGTTGTTACCTTGGAGTGTTTGGGGCGAAAGTCAGATTGGAATTGGATAGGGGAAGTTGTCTTTTGTTGTATTTTTTTTCTTCTACACCTTCACAGGGAAGGGAGTGTACCTTACTCTTGTCCTTTACTGAGCACGGAGATGTCTCCCCATAAACATTTATCATGGAACAAGAACCACATTTCTGCCTGACCCCCCTTCTGCTTGTCAGCTCCTTAAGTTCAGCTGCAAGCATTTGTTCCACATACACACACCGTGACTGTGTGATGTATCAATATGTTGCCCTTTCTGCCTGTGAGCAGGTAGCCAGGGAGTTGCCACAGCAACCTCTGAGATTCTTCTCAGAATGGGCTATTCTGCCCTCCCCTCTTGTTTGTTTCCAGATAGTCTGTCCCAAGACTATTCCTGCTACCCAGAATTCCCTCACACTTCCTTTTACTTCCAACATTGGCTGAGTGAGTACCTTCTGTTACCTCTCTACTGGCAAGGCCTTATCCTTTTCACCTGCCCTTACTACACAGCACCCACAGAGATACACTTTTCCAACACAAACATCTCATCCACAAGTGCATGTTTTTATTGCTGTTTTCACAAATGAAGTGAAGAAAATATACAGGACTTGTTGTGCTTTGGAAAGAGGGCTGAGTTGAAGCTATCTGGGCTATTCATACCACACAACTCTAGCCTCAGAATAACATTGAAGGCATCCTACCACATTGAACTGTTGCTTTGCGGAAAGGTACATATTGACAACATCGTTGGTCTCCAGTGAGCTTAGAAAACAATACTTTGCACAATTTATTACAAAAGAAAACAATGTTGAGAATATCTAAATGGTGGATTTTGCAATTTATTGGTTAGAAGACCTCAATAATTTTTTACATTTTTAATTCCATTATAATATATTTGATGTCTGTCCCTTTTGGCCCCATCACTGCTACAAATGCAAAGAGGTTGCTGCTAAAAGCCTAATCGATCACTCATTACAAGAGTTGACTTAAATTCCATACTTTGCCTTATCATATAACTCACATGACCCCCATTCAACATAAGCTCAGTGGAGGCATGTGTACAGTAGTTTTGTTTGCAGCCTGAGGACATTTCTGGGGCAATTAAACTGTACATACGCTGGTGAGCATGCTGTACCATATCTGTAAATCATACAAATTATTATTTCCTCAGGCAATTAAAGACATACCTATTTCCCATGAATTTGCCACAGCGTGTATTTCTATGAATTGCTGTGGATAATTGGAGAGTGAGAGATAGCGTCAGCAATGTACTGTTTGTTCTAACTAAAGGCACAGCAGGTTTACAGCACGAGAAGTGCATCATCATTTTCGTAATGTTTTGGATATATTTACTCAAGTATTGCTACGCTCACTCCAGGTCATCAGGTGATACTATTACTCAAACATTGTTCACACGCTGTATGGAAGCATGGGGGTCAGAATCTTAGTAAAAGTTTGTTATGTTTTGTTAGAGGATTTTTACCAATAATTTCTTCTGTCCAATCATGTACTTATATACTTTATTATGGCAGAGTAAGTGATATTAAAACTTCTAATTAATGCATTTGCAGGACCCTGTGGAAGCAAAATATCTTATTTTACTAACTCACACTTGTAAATCTCAAAACCTTCTTAAGGTTGTAAAGAACGGACAAATCTTAAAATGGTTGAAGCTATAGATATATGTAATATACTGTATTTTGCATAAATGCCAGTGATATAACTGATCTGGTGTTTCAATTTGCCTTGGAGCTAATCAAGATTACGTAAATGTTTTTGTAATTGACTTTCAAACTTCATGTTGAAGTGAATGTGAAACTTCGTTAACTAACCCTTTCATATAATGATTACATATTATAATTAAAAACAGAGAAAGGCACTGGGACAGGCAGGGGATTTAGATAAGCACAGGATGACACAGCAGGTTTATGGATTTTCTTGTCCAAAACAATGCAGTCATAGCCTAAAGCAGGCCTGCACAACTCCAGTCCTCGAGGGCCGCAAACAGGCAAGATTTTCAGGATATCCCTACTTCAGCACAACTGGCATAATTAGTGTCTCAGTTATACTGAGCCACTAATTGAGCCAGCTGTATTGAAGTAGGGATATCCTGAAAACCTGGCCTGTTTGTGGCCCTCAGGGACTGGAGTTGTGCAGGCCTGGCCTAAAGCTTCATGGAATATTTATTTTATTACCTACAGTTATATTATTCTTTAAAAAGAGCTAAGGTGGCCATTTAAAGGTACAACACTTTCGATGGTATAAAACTTTTTACAGCAAAATGACCATGAAAATACAGCCTTCTTTGCATCTAAGAGCTTCTTTGATCCTTAGGCCAAGATCCACAAAAGGGTGGTAAGCTTTAGTATGCCTTTACTCCCACTAGGCCTTAAAGTTGTAATTCCAGTGACATGCTTAAGTGGATTAATATGAGCGATTGTTATCTTTCCCCCCCAAAATCTGAAAGAAATTCAACTTGTAACTAATTTCCCCAAAAATTAAAGCAGCCAAACCTTTGCTATGAGCATTGTTAGGCTAGGTCCCCAGTACGTTCTACAGCGCACGCTATGGAACACATGGAGCACGGAACAAGTACCGCCCCTCAATGTGGCCGGGCCCACTACCTGCCTTGGCACGCAATTTGCCCCCGCATTGCTTGACAAATTTTTCCGAAGGCAACAAAACTGTGTTCAGAAGTAGCGTTGTGGGTCCAGGAGAACTAATCCTATGGCAGACTTCCCACGCCAATCAGAGCAAAGTAAATAGCAGCCAATCAGAGTGCAGACTCTTCAGCTTGCTGCTGTGGAAGAGGATGTTACTTTTTAGCCACGCCCCCTCGATGCACGTTTCATCGCAAAGACTCAGTCAGAGGTGAGATCGCAGATTCCACACGTGCACGCGCCACCACCCCGCCAGGCGCGCCTGCTACAGTGAAGACTGGGGCTGTAGCCTTAGATGTATTTAAAGCAGCAGTTCAAGCTGACGTTTTTTATTTAATTGCCTTTAATATGTGCATTAATACAAATCGATAAAATGATAAGTAATTAGCTAAGTTGCTGATCAATCCATTCTCCTGTGATCGATAGGCAAAGATTTGGCTCGGGGGTTCACTAAATGGCTATCAGTGCAGCAGAAGAGGACCAAAGATGCAAAGTGCTTAGGGGAAGATCATGTGACAGGCAGTCATTAGATACAATTGGTGCACTGCTAGAGAGAGCCAGGGCTCAAAAAGGGGTGTGCCAGAGCCTTTTTCAGAAGAGGAAGGGGATGTGACTTTATAAATGATTGCTATAGAAACAAAAAATGCTTGTTACATTATAATACATTAAAAATGTCTTTCAAAGTTTTTTAAAAAAATGCTATGAGTATTTTTTCATAGTGCAGAACTGATTTATTTAAAAAAAACACATGTAGGATATTGCTTGGTCTGCAACTTTAAAGAAGTTGGTTAGACTATTAAAAGTATGTTTTCTGGTCGACTATGTGGGATTGCACCTTTAATATAGTGGCCAAATCTCCAAATTCATCATGGATATTGCTTGATTTTATTCATGCTTTCAACCTGAAAATAATTCCTTAGATTGAAAGAGACACATATCTCTATGTGCCATAATGAGACACCAAGGGTCAGCTTTGCAGGAATATTTGATTGGACCTTAGTATGGCACACAAAATAAATAAATAAATACATAAACAACATATCAGTGTTAAGATTCGATAAGTGGTAAAGCAACAATTCACTCTGCTCTTTTTAGACGTATCTGAATCAAGTGGCCCTGTAACAGCGTCTTATCACTGTTTGAAAGAAACGGCCTCTAAATCCAGCAGGGAACTGGTGAATTGCAGACAGGCAATTAACTAGACTCCACCTGGCCACATTAGAGTTCTAAGAAAAGCCTCCTGTTGGAAACAGGGGAGAGATTTCCTTAGCTCACAATGGAGCTGTCATAAGGAAAAGGAGGGCTGTGTTCTGAGAGCAAGACACAAGGAGACCAGACCTCTATGCCTGGGCCCTTGAGCAGACAACTACCCGAATACCACTGATCTGAAGGGCCACTGGTGTTAAGGTACCGCTGAGACTTTGGGGCGATAAGTGGGTAAGGGACTTTTCCCCCTCAGCCTTGCAGAGAGGGACTGGGGAAGTAAGTTAGCCCTTACATAGGGATGGGTGTTTATTGTTTTATGTATATCTTTGTTTGCTGTATTGTTTAAAGGAACAGGCAATAAAGCCTTATATTAATTTAACCTTAAAAATGGTCTCCATTGCATACCTCTGGCCCCATCTCACATATGACGTTTAAAAGATTCCCGGAGACTGCCCTTGAAACTTGTTGGGCTTTTGCCTGCATACAGTTCCTGCAAACAGCCTGAGCAACAAAACAAAGAATCACGTGCAGAAGTGACCAGAATTAAAGGGCTATACTTATTTATTTATTAAATATTTTACCAGGAAGTAATACATTATGAGTTACCTCTTATTTTCAAGTATGTCCTGGGCACAGAGTTAAGACAAATAATACATGGTTACAAATACAGTTACATAAATGAGCAGGGTATACAATATATACAAGACATTGTGTGCACAGTTAAAGAAAATATATATTACTAGCTGAGGAAGGGGGGGGACTCAATCCCCCCCCCACACACACACAATCACACAATCCCCACACTCAATACCCCCCACACACACACACACAATCCCCCCCACACACAATCCCCCCACACACACACACTTCCCCCCCCACACACACACACTCAATCCCCCCAACCCCCCACACACACACTCAATCCCCCCCACCCCCCACACACACACACTCAATCCCCCCCACTGTGTGTGTGTGTGTGTGTGTGTGTGTGTTTGGCCCGTCACTCCGCCTCAGGCCAATGAGAGGTGTGCGGGGGCGAGCGGCCCAAGGGACCAATGAGATTTCCCATAGGGACACCGGACATCCAGACAGGCATACAGTGCTTTCACTAATATAGTATAAGATGGGCGAATGAAACAGTTACAAACCAGATTAAAATGTGAGACAGCCTTAGATTTGAAAGAACTTAAACTGGTGGTGGATGTGAGAGTCTCTGGTAGGTTGTTCCAGTTTTGGGGTGCACGGTAAGAGAAGGAGGAACGGCCGGATACTTTGTTGATCCTTGGGATCATGAACAGTCTTTTGGAGTCTGATCTCAGGTGATAAGTGCTGCATGTGGTAGGGGTAAGGAGCTTGTTCAGATAGCTGGGTAGCTTCCCCATAAAGAATTTAAAGGCAAGACAGGAAAGGTGAACTTTGCGCCTAGACTCTAGTGATGACCACATACAGGCAGGAAAACTATATTGCACTAGAGAAAACCACAATGACAGAGTTTGACTGGGCGGACTGCGACAGACGGTGACCCACACAAGGGACTGATGCTGTGACCAGACTCTACGCCACCACTTGTGAAAAAAAAAAAACTTTATGGGATTTTAAAATGGCCACCCAACTGAAGTCAAATATAGACTCTGCAAAAATGGGGAAGAAAATATGTTCCTGGTATAAAGAGTCCAGCCACACGGAGCAGTATCCCTTCAGGCCTTATTCTGATGAAGAGGATGATGCCTATGTGGCAGCAGAAAAAGGGTAGCAGCCAGAGGAATATTTATTTCAATGAGCCAAGGAACTGCAGCAGGAAGCAATGCGCTGTGGTCACAAAGAATTTACAGAAGTTTTTATTAGCAGGTGCACATCCAGTATCACTGATGGGAAAGAATGTGTGCACATTACTGCTGATGTTTTAGAACCTACCAAAGTAAAGAAGAAAAAGTCTACAGAGACACCTGTGAGAGCAACGAACTCTGCAAGAAAAGTCTGCCCACCTTTAGGACTACCAGCTGGGGTTCTAGCAAATAGAGAGAAAACAGCTGCAACAGCGTCTCCTAATGTCAGGAAGAAAAATACACCTGATACCGTGAAAATGGAGGACAAGATGTGGCGTTACAGTAATGAACCCGATCCCATGGAAGAGTGGCCCTTTCCGGTCCTATGAGGATACGGATAAGGATGAAGATATCTCTTATGGGGAATCTGAAACAAGTCATACCCACAAAACACCCCCTTGAATGGTGGAGGTGCCTGAACTCGGTACGCACTGAAAAGACCGCTCTCTATGATGACGAATGAGATCAGCAAGAGCGGGAGCACTAAATATCTACTTCAGCTAGCGGAACCTCAAGAAAAGCCTGGCGAATACAGTGAAACTGCTGAAGTTTCAAATAAAGGAGACCCCAGTATCCCTGATGGGACGGAGACGTTCAAAACCAAGAGAAAAAGAAAGGCGGTGCTTTACTTACCGTGGAAGGAACAGACACGTCCGCAGATCTCGTGGAGAAAAAGGGTGTCCGAGATGCCCTGCAGCCTAGAGAAAATGGAGGACTCGTCATGCGGATGACAGAATATCCAGAGGGCCCAAGGCAGAAGTCGTGTAACCAAAAGAAGTGTCTGTCCGGTGCAACAGTGAGGAACCCTCAACCAGCCATACCAGGGAAGTGGAGCTGGAACCAGTGAGTGACGATCCCTTGACCAGCCCTGAAGATGTACTGCAGGCTGCCAGATATAACTGTGATCTGCTCCATGAAGAAGTGAAACTGGAGAGAGAAAATAATGCGGAGCTACAGAAGACTGCTCGCAATTTGCTGGGGAGCCAAGACCGAATTGGAGGCTTTAAGGACGGATCTAGATACTGGGAACACTACTATTACCACCATGTATGAAAAGCAGAGCAAGTCTGACTGAATGATTGCTAATCTGAAAAAGAAGTATGAGGAGGCACTGAAAGAGATTACAGTTTCTCAGAAAGAGGTTCGCAATTGCCATAGTGTTGGAAGTCTCTCAGAATGAGGTTCATACTCTCCGCAAACAACTGAATGCCTCACACCAGGAGGTCAGCAGTATCTGGACAGAGGTGGACATATCTCAGAATGAGGTTTGTACTCTCCGCATAGAGCTGGACGCCTCACACCAAGAGAGTGTCATTTGCCGCACAGAACTTGAAGTCTCTAAAAAGTAACTTCCTATAATCTTCCTGTAATGGGTTTTCCCCCCCCAATCTCACATTGGCCCGGGTACTCTACAACCAACCCCCCCATTACGTGTGTGTTTGGTGGTGCACCTGTAGGCAACAGAACTCCTGAGTCTCCCGCTTGATGTTAGTAGGGGATGTCATCAGGACAGGTAGCTGAGGTAGTGGGTGCGAGTTCGACTTACATCATGTGCAGCGCCTCCACCTCATCAGGATCTGTGCTTCCGCAGGGAGATGGTCCTGGTGAGGAACTCCTTCTTGGTGGTGCCATCCACTGCTGAGTAATTTCACACTCACACAGTGGGGGTATCGTTAACAAGGTCATCTTTATTGTAGACGGAGATGTAGCAGACTGCCCCATGCAGCTGCCGGCTCTAGCCGCACATCTCTCCGTGCTGTCCCTTCGCCAGGTATGCCCTCCTCAATTGAAGTGGGATTCCCTCTTCTCCTAGGGAGATCCTCTCTGGGCCAGGTACCTGGACACAGAGTGGCTTAGACAGGCTGATTGGTCAACCTGGACCTCTAGTTACGTCACTAGGGTCACAAGGTGTTCCTACAATCCCTTATGCAGGAAAATACAACTTCCCAACAGCTTTCCACAGCTGCTAGAACACACTGTAACTAACTGTGTTGTGCCTTATATTCTTCAGGAGGCAGGCGCATCCCTGATGTCACTATCCAGGGACTCAGAGCATACAGCCACTCCCCTTCATACATAGGGCACCTCACCATGGTGTGAGGGAAAACCTCCATAACTACTGCTGGCATACCTGTTCTTACCAGGACTTACTGCCAACAGAGAGGAAAGCAATATACCATTATTATGCATGGCTATATACTCCCCCTGGTGAATCCCCACCATCCCGGCTGGGCCTAAATTTGGTGTACCTTGCTCCAGGAAACACTGAAAAAGAACACACAAACTTAGCGTTTAAACATTATCACTTCACATAATAATGACAGAACATACGCTCACTGACCAGCAGAGAGCGTCAAAGAAAAAGGCAGACCACTCCTTGACGGACCTAATAGTAGTGTCGAGGGTCTGGTTTCTTCACCTCCCGCCCCGCTGCATCATTGACGGTTACACTAAATTCTCGGGGCAATCCTCGCTCATTGCAATACACCACCTTGTGCATATACACGCTGCGCCCTATTTTCCAGACCGGCATGAGTTGGGAGACCCTCTGCTCAGCCTGGACTCCCGTAATGGCTCCTCCCTTATTAACGATATAGTACTCAATATCATTACGAAGCCACCTTTCTCTATTGTCCTCTATTTCCCTCATCAGAGGTTCAGGGACATAGGGGTACTCCAACCCGTGTGACCTTTTATATTTAGCCGCAATAGCCCGTTCAGCTCGGCAAGCCCGGGTCAACTTAGTTTGCCCAGCCCTCCCCGGCCACACCCATGACAGGGGCTCATCTGACTCCACCGGATCATCTAACCCTTCAGATCCCTTTGGGGTAATAAGACCTACTTGTATTCGGTCCCACCGTACTCTTAGCTCCTTGAGATAGGCCTCATCGTCAAAATCCCCAGAGGCCCACCAATGGTCAACCACCCCATCCCTTTCTAGAATGAAATGGGTGCGATCTATCCAGGCGACATATCCCTCATATAATGGTGCCCACCACCTAGTTTCCCATACCTCCTCTGAGTTAGGTTCTAGGGGCTCCTCCTCATCATCAGGCCCGTCTGAGGATACCCCCGAAGTACCCTCAGATCGCGTAACCCTTTCTTTACGCTGAGACCAATGTCCACCCGCAATGCTCAGCGCACTATTGCTTTCACTAATCATCGACCCTCGTTGGGAAATCCTCCCTCCACCCTCCGATCCATCATCCGAAGTTCCCCAGTCCAGGCTTCCAGTCCGTTCTGTGATAGGACCCCGGGAATCCCCTGACATACATACACTAGAGGTAGACCCGAAGGAACAGGTGACAGGGACAGGGTTTGAACTTGGGCCTTGGGACTAACTTTGGGAATGGATGGGGTTGGGGGACGGGGCCGAACGGTAGGTACCGGCAGGGTCACGGCCTGCTCCTCCGCAACACCTGACTCACGTTCGCCACAAAGTTGGTTCTGGCCTTCGGTAGTGGATCCTCTCGTTCTCCGGTTCGAGCGCCCACTCCGTCTTCTGTCCGTAGGGGATCGACTCCCACTGCTCGACCGTAGAGGCGCTATCGCCTCCCACTCGACACCTCTCAGGTCGTCCGGAACTGCCTCGGGATCCGCACGTGCTGCGACGCCATCTTGGGTTGGGTCCCCAAGCGAGACCTCTTCCTCCACGAGGATATCCGGCAACGCCCATCTGCTGCGCGGTCCAGCCTGACCCTTCATACATAGGGCACCTCACCATGGTGTGAGGGAAAACCTCCATAACTACTGCTGGCATACCTGTTCTTACTAGGACTTACTGCCAACAGAGAGGAAAGCAATATACAGTACCATTATTATGCATGGCTATATTCCTATAAGCTTGTTCATAAGTGTATGAGAACAGGGAGTTTTATGCTCCTTTCAAAGAAATTCTGGGTTTCTTCTATAGCCCTTATCACACAATGTGACCAGTAAGTACATTATATTTCCAGCATACATGACTAAATACACTACACGAGAATGCTAATAGGGTGCAGTACCTACGCACCACCACCACAGCTCTCGGCACGAGTTAGCATCTATTGGTTGCTCTGACAACCACAACATATAAAGGGGCAGACATAGACGCGGCAACGCCCACCCCGGAAGAAGTCGCATAGCGCGACGAAATGCACGTCGGGTCTTTAGCCGACAAGGCTGTTAAAAATTTGTATTAGTCCCCTCTCTGTCAATATCCACTATATTTACTGTATATTGGTCATCTGTGAATTTATAGCGTAATAAGACCTGGCAGAATCATATTGTGTGCTGCGGGATTTGCGCAGCACAGTATTATTGTCCAAGCACTAATAGCCGCCTTAAAATGGGTTAGTCCCACTCATAATTCTGGTATAAACCATGATACATTGTGCGCTTATTGTGTCCTCAAAATCATGATATGAATCTACACGTATATGGGTAGTAGGGATCCGGTTTAAATGTTAACGGGTTTCACTTATACAATTAACCCATTCTGTATTCCTGCAAAAAGCTTATTGAAAATCAAAAATGTGATGTAATTAATAAATACTAAGGAATTACAGTGCAGGCTATAGGACAGCAAAATATAAGTACACGTGTATAAATTATATACATAAGGAGGATAAAACCACAACCTCCAACTTTACTAATACTTACCAGTGAGAAATCGTTCAGTGGGCTGGCCATTCTCCCTGTACAAACGGCATCAGGGTTTAAACAAATGGCTATACAAGACACTGCACGAGGAATGTAACGCGCATGCACAGTACATCACATAGCACTTGGTCTACATTAAGTATCAGTCTATGGCTCTTGACTCTATGCACGATCTAACTAACAGCAGCGGATATTCTCTATACCACTATACACACTGCCTAGTCACTTCATTTCATGTTACTACGCTGTAGCTCTGATTTTGATATTTAACATCATTATCCCATATGGGGATCATTTGGACCCAAAAAGGGATTGAATTTCACTGTGGCTTCTACCTTAGGTGATATACTCCTTAAAGGTATAATATATATATACTTAGACATAAGATATAGAACTCACAATAGGTGACACTATTCACTTATTTAGGATATCTACACTAATATATACCGCTCTGTAATGATCTACACTGAATTTGGGGGGCTCTCCTTCACATAAGGTCCGGCAGCTGAAACACTCTGAAGAGCGGTCATGACATCATGAAGGCCTGGACATAACAACAAATGTCTTGTATTTTAATTTACATTTTAGTTCACAAGTATTGATTGGTCAAATTCCTCTGTTTTTAAGGGTTTACACTGCACTGATAGGTCAATCTCTTTATTGACATCTCTCCCGATTGGGTGGCTTCCTCGCACCAAATTGTACGAGCAGACTTACCTGTTTGTTGGTAACCATGGCAACTTTGGAGTTAAATAGTTGGGAGTTAACAGTGGGATTATATAGAGTAACCAACTCATAGACCATCAAAGTAAGTACTTCACACCTCCAGAGACGATTTCCCAATTGGTCAGCAAAGAAAATAGTGGGAGGGGAGTAATGTACAATGACCCATCGGATATTTTGTTCTTTTTCATTTTACAGCGATGCTCTATTTAGTTGGCGTTTCCACTTGAAGTGACGATGCGAGGGAACATCTAGTCATGTAGCTTACATAAAGGGAATACAGTATGTGGTACAACTTCTTGACACAGGTGTGTCTTGGCCATTACTGTTACAGAACTAGTGCATGACATTTCCCCCCGATAAAACATATATATATATATATATATATATATATTATATATATATATAGATATATATATATATATATACAGTGTTCGACAAACCTATACATTTGCTCGCCCCGGGCGAGTGGATTTAACCCGGGGCGGAGTAATATTGGCCCAAGCAGCACACGTTTGGTACTAGGTGTGCGATAGATTTTTTTGTGTGGCGTGTAGATTTTTTGGTGATTTGTCAACCACTGTATATATAATATTATATATATATATATAATATATAGTATATATATATAAATGTAGAGAGCGGAAAAGAGATAGAAAGAATCAGAGAGAGAGAGAGAGAGAGAGAGAGAGAAATAATCCACTCCAGCAGGAGCAGACACAAGACAGCCCTCAAAGGTAGGTAAGAAAAATCGCATTCAAAAATAAGCATAGCACAAACATGACCATGATCAGACTCTAAGGGGGTCATGCAGTAAGCGGTGGAAAGGCACTTCTCGCCCGTTTCATGCCAAAAATGCATACCCCGATTCAGTAAGGGGCGAAAACTTGGCGAAAATAAAAAAAAACGCCAATGTGTTTGGCGTTTTTTTTTCCGTAATTGGCGAGGCACTTTTCACCGCAACTAGCCATTTATCCAACCTCGCTCAATTCTAGTAGTGGCGAGTAGCTTTGCACCACTCTAGAATGGCGTTTTTCAGGCGAATCCGGCACGCCACAAAAAGTAGGCAAGTTGATGGTGAGAAGCTGCGGATGAGCGGCGGATCAGCACTTAGAAAAAATCAGGCCTTTTTCCTGGCTGGGATTGATGGCGGGGGCCTCCAGAGCTGATACCATTAATAGCAGCACTGGAGGCCCCCGGCATGCATCCGAGGCAGGAAAAATGCATGTAAAGCCCACTTCATTACCTTAGCGGCTAACCGCTGAGGCAATGAAGGGGTTAACCAGCTGTGCCAGGTTTATTGTGGGTAGCGGGGGTGGGTGAAGGGGGTATTTGGCCCCAACGGTGGTTTGTTTAGGGCTTGCGGGTGGGTAGCGGGAGGGCTTAACCCCTTCATGACTGTGGCGGTATTAACCGCTACGGTCGTGAAGGGGTTAAGTGCACCCGCAACCCCCCCGCAAGCCCTAAACAACCACCAGTTGGGGTAATATATATCTATATATATATTTTTTACTATTTAATATCTTATCTATCTATTTATATATATTATTTATTTAGTGTGGGCCTGTTTTGTGTGTTTTTTTTTATTGTGGGTAGCGGGGTGGGTGAAGGGGGTTTGGCCCCAACGGTGGTTTGTTAGTGCTTGCGTGGTGGTAGGGGAGTCTTAACCCTTCATGACTGTGGCGGTATACCGCTACGGTCGTGAAGGGTTAAGTGCACCCGCAACCCCCCGCAAGCCCTAAACAACCCAAGGGCCAATACCCCCTTCACCCACCCCGCTACCACAATAAACCGGCACAGCTGGTTAACCCCGTCATTGCACTCAGCGGTTTAGCCGCTAAGGTAATGAAGTGGGCTTTACAGCATTTTTCCTGCCTCGGATGCATGCCGGGGCCTCAGTGCTGCATTAATGGTATCAGCTCTGGAGGCCCCCGCCTCAATCCCAGCCAGGAAAAGGCCTGATTTTTTCTAAGTGCTGATCCGCCGCTCATACCGCGCTTCTCACCATCAACTTGCCACTTTTGTGGCGTGCCGAGATTCGCCTGAAAACGCCATTCTAGAGTGGTGCAAAGCTACTCGCCCACTACTAGAATTGAGCGAGGTGTGGATAAGGCTAGTCGGTGAAAAGGCCTCGCCAATTAACGGAAAAAAAACGCAAAACACATTGGCGTTTTTTTTTTATTTTCGCCAAGTTTTCGCCCCTTACTGAATCGGGTATGCATTTTGTGCATGAAAACGGGCGAGAGTGGCCTTTCCAACGCTTTACTGCATGACCCCCTTAGAGTCTGATCATGGTCATGTTTTGTGCTATGCTTTATTTGTTGAATGCGATTTTTCTTTTTTACTACCTTTGAGGGTGTCTTGTTGTCGGCTCCTGCTGAGTGGATTATTCTCTCTCTCTCTCTTCTCGTCTCGTCCATCTCTCTCCTCTCGTCTCTCTCTCTCTCTCCTTCCCTCTCTCTTCTCTCTCTTTTCTCTCCCTTTCTACTCATCTTTCTCGCTCTCTACTTTCATTTATATATATATATATATATATATTATATATATATATATATATATACAGTGGTTGACAAATCACCAAAAATCTAACTCGCCACACAAAAAATCTACTTCGCACACCTAGTTACCAAAGTGTGCTGCTTGGCCATATTGTACTCGCCCGGGTGTGAAATCCACCGGCCCTGGGCGAGCAAATGTATAGGTTTGTCGACACTGTATCTATAATATATATATGAATATATATATATAATATAATTATATAATATATCTGATATTATATCTTCTATCTAAAAAGTTACGGGGGGAACATGTCATGCCCCAGTCTGTAACAGTAATGGCCAGACACACCCTTTTCATAGAAGTTTACCACTACTGTATTCCTTTATGAAGCTACATGACTAATGTTCCCATCGCATCGCCTCTCAAGTTGAACGCCACTAAATAGAGCATCGCTGTAAAATGAAAAAGAAACAAATATCCGATGGGTCATTTACATTACTCCCTCCCAATTTTCTGGTTGCGACCAATTGGGAAAAACGTCTCTGGAGGTGTGAAGACTTACTTGATGGTCTATGAGTTGTTACTCTATATAATCCACTGTTAACTCCCACCTATTTAACTCCAAAGTTGCCATGGTTACCACAAACAGTAAGTCTGCTCGTACAATTTGGTGCGAGGAAGCCACCCCAATCGGGAGAGATGTCAATAAGAGATTGACCTATCATGCAGTAGTAACCCTTACAAACACAGGATTATTACCAACAATACTTGTGAACTAAAATGTAATTAAAATACAAGACATTTGTTTGTTATGTCCACCTTCAGATTTCATGACCGCTCTTCAGAGTGTTTCAGCGCCGACTTATGTAAGGAGAGCCCCCACAATTCAGTGTAAGATCAATTCAGATCGGTATTATTAGTGTAGATATCCTAATAATGAATATGTCACCTATTGGAGTTCTATCATCTTAGTCCTAAGTATATAGTATATTATACCTTTAAGGAGTATATCACCTAAGGTGAAGCCACAGTGAAATTCTCCCTTTTGGGTCCAAAATGATCCCCATATTGGGTAATGATGTTAAAATATCAAAATCAAAGCTGACAGCGAGTAACATGTAAATGAACGTGACTAGCAGGGTGTATAGTGGTATAAAGAATTCCGCTGCTGTTAGTTAGATCGTGCAAAGTCCAAGAGCCATAGACTGATCTTATGAACCAAGTGGCTATGTGATGTTTACTGTGCATGCGCGTTCTTCCTCGTGCCAGTGGTCTTGTATAGCCATTTGGTTTGAAACCCCTATTGGCCGTTTGTTACAGGGAGATGGCCACCCACTGAACGATTTCTCACTGGTTAAGTATTAGTAAAGTGGAGGATTGATGGTTTTTTATCCTCCTTAGTATATAATTTATACACACGGTAAACTAGATTTTTGCGTGTCCTATAGCCCCTGCCTGTATATCCTTAGTATTTATTAATTACAACATCATTTTTTGCATTTCATAAGCTTATTTGCAGAATCAGATGTTTAATGGTATAAGTGAACCCTTATAACATTTAACCGTATCCCTACTACCACATATACGTGTAATATTCCATATCAATGATTTTGAGGCACAATAAGCGCACAATGTTCATGTGTTTATAACCAGAATTATGATGGGACTACCCTTTTAAGAACGCGGCTATTAGTTGCTTGGACATATACTGTGCGGCGTCAAATCCCGCAGCAACACAATAGATCTGAATTCTGGACCAGGTGATTCTAGTAGAATAGTACAGAGTCTTATTACCTATAATCACAGATGAACATATACAGTAAATTATAGTGATATGACAGAGGGGACTAATACCAATTTTTAACACACCATTTGTCGGCTGTAACAGACCCGACGTGCATTTCGTTCGCTGCCTATGCGCTTCTCTCTCGGGGTGGGGGCGTTGCCGGCGTCTCATGTCTGAGTCCCCACTTTATATGTTGTGGTTGTCAGAGCAACCAATAGATGCTAACGTCGTGCCGAGAGCTGGTGGTGTGTCGAGGTACTGCCCCATTAGCATTTCTCGTTGTAGTTATTTAGTCCATGTATGCTTGAAATATAATGTCTTACGGTCACTTGGTGTGTAAGGGCTTATAGAGAAACCCAGAATTTCTTGAAAGGAGCTATACATAAACTCCTGGTTCCTCATACACTTATGAAGCAAGCTTATAGGGAATATCGCCATGCTAATAAGTGTACTGTATAATTCTTTCCTCTCTGTTGGCAGTAAGTCCTATAAGAACATGGTATGCAGCATTTTATGAGGGTTTTCCCTCACACTCATGGTGAGGTGCCCTATGTATGAAGGGTCGGTGGACGCGCAGCAGATGGGCGTTGCCCGGATACCTCGCGTTAGGGAAGAGTCTCAAGGCTTGGGACCCAAACCCCAGAATGGCGTCTGCAGCATGCGGATCCCGAGGCAGTTCCGGACGACCGAGAGGTGGTCCGTGGGAGGCGATAGCGCCTCTAGTCGAGCCGTGGGTGAGTCGTCACCTAACGGACAGAAGACGGAGTGGGGCGCTCGAACCGGAGAACGAAGGATCCACTACCGAAGGCCAGAACCAACTTTAGTGGCTAACTGTGAGTCAGTGTTGCGGAGACGCTGCCGCGTGACCCTGCGGGTACCGCTACAGTCGGACCGAGCATACACCCAATGAGGTACCACCCAACCCTCCCCCCCTCCATTCCCAAAGTTAGTCCCAAGGGCCCAAGTTCAAACCCTGTCCCTGTCACCGGTTCCTGTCGGGTCTCCTCTAGTGTAAATGTATGATCAGGGATTCCTGGGTCCTATCACAGAACGGACTGGAAAGCCTGGAACTGGGGAACTTCGGGATGATGTGATCGATGGTGGGGAGGAGGATTCCCAAAGGGCGCATGATTAGTGAAGCAATAGTGCGCTAAGCATTTCGGGTTGGACATTGTCCTCAGCGTAGAAGAGGGTTTACGCGATCTGAGGTACTCGGTGGGTATCCTCAGACGGGCCTAAGTGATGAGGAGGAGTCCCCTAAACCTATCTCAGAGGAGTATGGGAAACTAGGTGTGGGCACCATTATATGTAGGGATATGTCGCCTGGATAGATTCGCACCCATTTCTCAGAAATGGATGGGGGTTGACCATTGGTGGCCTCTGGGGTATTTTGACTATGAGCCTATCTCGAGCTAAGAGTACGGGGACGATACACTTAGGTCTTATTACCACCAAAGGGATCTGAAGGTTTAGATGATCCTTTGGAGTCAGAATGAGCCCCTGTCATTGGGTGTGGCCCGTGGGGGCTTGGGCAAACTAATTTGACCCGGGCTTTTGCCGAGCTGACTGCTATTTGCGGCTAAATTAAAAGGTCACACGTTGGATTACCCCTATGTCCCCTGAACCTCTGATGAGGAAATAGGACAATGAGAAAGGTGCTTTCGTATGATATTGAATACTATATCGTTAATAAGGGGGAGCCATTACGGGAGTCCCACAGCTGAGCAGAGGTCTCCCACTCATGCCGGTCTGGAAATAGGGCGCACGTGTAATATGCACAAGTGTTATTTCAATGAGCGAGATTGCCCAGAGCAATTTAGTTAACCCTTCAATGATGCAGCGGGGCGTGAGGTGAAGAAACCAGACCCTCGACCTACTATTAGGATGTCCTTCAAGGAGTGGTCTGCCTTTTCTTTGACGCTCTCTGCTGGTCAGTGAGGCGATGTTCTTTCATTATATGTGAAGTGATAATGTTTAAAACGCTAAGTTTTGTGTTGTTTCTTTTTCAGTGTTGCCTGAGCAAGTTACCCAATTTTTGCCCAGCCGGGATGGTGGGGATTCACCAGGGGAGTTATACCATGCATACTAATGGTAATATTGCTTTTCCTCTCTGTTGCATTAGCCTGGTAGAGAACAGGTATGGCCAGCATTAGTTATTAGGTTTTTTCCCCTCACAACCATGTGAGGTGCCCTATTATGAGGGTAGTGGCTGTATGCTCTGAGTCCCTGGTATGACTCATGGATTCGCCGCCGTCCTGAGATATAAGGCACACACCGTTGTTCCATGGTGTTCTAGCATCTGTGGAAGCTGTTGGAAGTTTATTTTCCTGCATAAGGGAATTGTAGGACACCTTGTGACCCTAGTGGACGCAGTAGACTAGGTCCAGGTTGACCAATCAGTCAGGCCTGGTCTTAAGCAACTCTGTGTCCAGGTACCTCCCAGAGGAGGATCTCCCTAGGCGAAGAGGGAATCCCACTCAATGAGTAGGCATACCTGGCGACGGACAGCAAGGAGAGATTTGCGGCTATAGCCGGCAGCTGCATGGGGCAGTCTGCACTATCTCCGTCTACAATAAAGAATGACCTTGTAACGTACGCCCACTGTGTTAGTGTTAAATTAACCAGCCCGTGGATGGCACCACCAATAAGTAGTTCCTCACCAGGACCATCTCTCCCTGCGGAAGCACAGATCCTGATGAGGTGGAGGCGCTGCACATTATGTACAGTACGAACTCGCACCCACTACTCAGCTACCGGTCCCGATGACTCCCGACTAACATCAAGCGGGGACTCAGAGTCTGTTGCCTACAGTGCACCACCAAACCCACACGTAATGGGGGGGTTTGGTTGTAGAAGTACCCGGGCCAATGTGAGATGGGGGGGAACACCCATTACAGAGATTATAGAAGTTACTTTTTGTAGAGACTTCAAGTTCTGTGGGGCAAATGACAACTCTCTTGGTGTGAGGCGTCCCAGCTCTAATGCGGAGAGTCAAACCTCATTCTGAGATATGTCCAACCTCTGTCCAATACTGCTACTGCGACGACCTCCTGGTGTGATGCATTCAGTTGTTTGCGGAGAGTATGAAACTCATTCTGAGAGACTTCCACACTATGGCAATTCGAAGCCTCTTCTGGAAACTGTAATCTCTTTCAGTGCCTCCTTTTCTCAGACTTCTTTTTCAGATAGCAATCATTCATCAACTGCTCTGTCTTTCATCATGTTTAATAGTAATGTTCCCAGTATCTAATCCGTCCTTGTCCTTAAGCCTCCAATCATTCGGTCTTGGCTCCCCCAGCAATTGCGAGCAGGTCTTCTGTAGCTCCGCATTATTCCTCTCCTCCAGTTTCACTCTTCATGGAGCAGATACAGTTATATCTGGCAGCCTGCAGTACAATCTTCAGGGCTGGTCAAGGGGGGGGGAAAATCGTCACTCACTGGTTCCCGCTCCCACTTCCCTGGATGGCTTGGTTGAGGGTCCTCCCTGTTGCACCGGACAGACCTTCTTTGGTACAAAAAAACGACTTCTGCCTGGGCCCTCTGGGGATATTCTGTCATCCGCATGACGAGTCCATCCCTTTTTTATTTTTCTCTCTCTAGGTGGCAGGGCATCTTCCGGCACCCTTTTTTTCTCCAGGAGGGGGGGTCTTTTTCTCCACGAGATTCTGCGGACCGTGTCTGTTCCTTCCACGGTTAAGTAAAGCACCGGCCTTTCTTTTTCTCTTGTTTGGAACGTCTCCTCCCATCAGGATACTGGGGTGTCTCCTTATTTGAAACTTCACAGTTTCACTGTATCGCCAGGCTTTTCTCTTGAGGTTGCCGCTAGCTGAGTAAGATATTAGTGCTCCCGCTCTTGCTGATCTCATTCTCATCATAGAGAGCGGTCTTTTCAGTGCGTACCGAGTTTCCGGCACCTCCACCATTCCAGGGGTGTTTTTGTGGGTATGACTTGTTTCAATTCCCCATAAGAGATATCTCATCCTTAATATCCGTAGCCTCATAGGACCGAAAGGGTCCACTCTTCCATGGGATCGGGTTCATTACTGTAACGCCACATCGTGTCCTCCATTTTTCACGTGTAATCAAAGGGTGTATTTTTCTTCCTGACATTTAGGAGACGCTGTGCAGCTGTTTTCTCTCTATTTCTAGAACCCCAGCTGTAGTCCAACGGTGGGCAAGACTTGGTCTGCAAGTTCGTTGCTCTCCAGGTGTCTCTGTATACTTTTCTCTTTACTTTGGTATGGTTTTCAAAACATCACAGTAATGTGCACACATTCTTTCCATCATGATCTGGATGGGCACCTGCTAATAAAACTTTCTGTAAATTCTTGTGACCACAATCGCCTTGCTTCCTGCTGCAGTCTTGGCTCATTGAATAAATATTCCTCTGGCTGCGACCCTTTTTCTGCTGCCACATATCATCAGCCTCTTCATCAGAATACGGCCTGAAGGGAATCTGCTTCCTTGTGTCTGATCTCTTTTATACCAGGACAATTTTCTTTCCCCCATTTTTGGCAGAGTCTAGATTTGACTTCAGTTGGGTGGCCATTTTTAAAATCCCATAAATTTTTTTTTTTCAAAGTGGTGGCGTAGAGTCCTGGTCCCAGCATCAGTCCCTTGTGTGGGCACCGTCTGTCGCAGTCCGCCCATCAAACGCTCTGTCATTGTGTTTCTCTGTGCAATATAGTTTCCTGCCTGTATGGGTCAATCACTAGAGTCTAGGCGGCAATGTTCACCTTTCGTCTTGCCTTTAAATTCTTATGGGGAAGCTACCCAGCTATCGAACAAGCTCTTACCCTACCACCTGCAGCATCTTATCACCTATATCAGACTCCAAAAGAAGACTGTTCATGATCCTCAAGGATCAACAAAGTACCGAGTGGCCGTTTCCTCCTTCTCTACCGTGCACCCCAAAACTGAACAACCTACCAAGACTCTCACATCCACCACCAGTTTTAAGGTTTCTTTCACATCTAAGGCTTGTCTCACATTTAATCTGGTTTGTAACTGTTTCATTCGCCCCATCTTAGTACTATATTAGTGAAAGCACTGTATGCCATGTCTGGATGTCCGTGCCTATGGGAAATCTCATTGGCCCCTGGCCCGCGTCGCTCCCCGCACACCTCTCATTGGCGCTTAGGCGGAGTGACGGGCCCAAACACACACACACCGCACACCCACACACACAGCCACACACACACACACCACACACACACACACACACACGACACACACCACACACACACACACACACACCACACTAGGTATGGGGGGGGTTGTTACAATCCTTAAGCTGTTGCGCCGCCCCCTTGCATGGGCGCACGAATATGTAGGGGGGCGCGAACAGCTTGGCATGGAAACCTGGGGGTGCTCTGTGCTGCTGTCTATCTCGTGTCTTGCAGAGGGGGCATGGTGCCAAAGATCCGTGCTGCTGCTTCTATTCTGTGTCTTGCAGATGGGTCGGGTGCTTTCTCTCTGCACACAGACAGCCCCTCCTTCTCTTCCTGCTGCTTCCCGTTTTCAGCAGCTGGGGGGTTGGGATCGGAGCATGTCGCCCCCCAGGTGAAATGGTGGACTATAAAGTGTTGTGTGTGTGAGTGTGTTTTGGTGTGTTGGGCGGGGGGGTGATTGCGTGTGTGTGTGGGGGGGGGGGGGGGGATTGAGTGTGTGTGTGTGGGGGTGGGGGGGGGGATTGAGTGTGTGTGGTGGGGGGTTGGGGGGATTGATTGGTTGTGTGTGTGGGGGGGAAGTGTGGTGTGTTGTGGGGGTATGTGTTGGGGGTGATTGTGGTGTGTGTGTGTGGGGGGTCTTGAGGTGGGTTGTGTTTTGTGTGTGTTTGTGGGGGGGATTGAGTCCCCCCCCCTTCCTGCCCTTTGGCCCCCCTCCCTCCCTTTGCCCCCCCCTCCCTGGCCCTTTGCCCCCCCTCCTTGCCCCCTTTGCCCCCCCTGCCCTGCCCGTTGCCCCCCCTGCCCTTTGCCCCTCCTGCCTTGGCCCCCCCCCCCCCTCCCTGCCCGTTGCCCCC
This sequence comes from Ascaphus truei, assembly GCA_036426205.1. Classification (NCBI taxonomy): domain Eukaryota; kingdom Metazoa; phylum Chordata; class Amphibia; order Anura; family Ascaphidae; genus Ascaphus; species Ascaphus truei. The sequence goes on from CM071570.1 coordinate 136,416,433, forward strand.
CCCCCTTCCCTCCATGCCCCTGCCCTTCCAACGCCCGGGCAACGCCAGGTAATATCAGCTAGTAATAATATTTTTCTTTACCTGTGCACACAATGTCTTTGTATATATTGTATACCTGCTCATTTTTTAACTGGATTTGTAACCAATGTCTTATTTGTCTTAACTCTGTGGCCCAGACATACTTGAAAATGAAGAGGTAACTCATAACTGTATTACTTCCTGGTAAAATATTTAATAATAAATAAGTTAGCCCTTTAATTCCTGGTCACTATCCTGCACGTGATTCTTTGTTTTGTGTGCTCAGGCTGTTTGCAGGAACTGTATGCAGGCAAAAAGCCCAACAGTTTCAAGGGCAGGTCTCCGGGAATCTTTTAAACGTCCAATGTGGAGATGGGGCCAGAGGTATGCAATTGAGACCATTTTTAAGGTTACATTTATATAAGGCTTTATTGCCTGTCCTTAAACCTACGCAACAAGATATACATAAACAATAACCCCAGCCCTATGTACGGCCTAACTTACTTCCCCAGTCCCTCTCTGCAAGGCTGAGGTGAAAGAAAAGTCCTTACCCACTTATTCGCCCCAAGTCTCCAGCGGACCTTAACACCAGTGTGCCGGGCCGTCAGATCATTGGTATTCGGGGTAGTTTGTCTGCTCGAAGGCCCCGCTAGAGGTCTGGTCTCCTTGTGTCCTTGCTCTCAAAAACACCCTCTCCCTTTTCCTTATAACCGCTTCCACTGGTGATGCTAAGGAAATCTCTCCCCTGTTTCCAACAGGAGGCTTTTCTGAACTCTAATGTGGCCCAGGTGGAGTCTAATCTTTAAAATTGCCTGTCTGCAATTCAACCAGTTTCCTGCTGGATTAAGGCCGTTTCTTTCAAACAGTGATAAGACGCTGTTACGGCCACTTGATTCAGATACGTCTAAAAGAGCAGAGTGAATTGTTGCTTTTTACCACTATCGAATCTAAACAGCTGATAGTGTGTTTATGTAAGTTATTTATTTAGTTTGTGTGCCATACTAAGGTCCATCAATATGTCCTGCAAGCTGAACCCTTGGTGTCCGTCATTAAATGGCACATAGGATATGTGTCTCTCAATCTAGGAATTAGTTGTGCAGTTGAAGCATGAATAAAGCAAGCAATATCCATGATGAATTTGGAGATTTGGCCACTATATTAAGGTGCATCCCACATAGTCGACCAGAAAACTAACTTTTTAATAGTCTCCCACTTCCTTTAAGTTTCAGACCAAGCATTATCCTACATGTGTGTTTTTTTTAAATAAAGCAGTTCTGCACTCTGACAATACTCATAGCATTTTTTTAAAAAACTTTGAAAGACATTTTAATGTATTATAATGAACAACATTTTTTTGTTTCTATAAGCAATCATTTATAAAGTCAACCAACATCCCCTCCTCTTCGGAAAAAGGGCTCTGGCACACCCCTTTTTGATGCCCTGGCTCTCTCTAGCATGCACAATTGTATCTAATGACTGCCTGTCCCTGATCTTCCCCTAAGCAACTTTGGCATTTTGGTCCTCTGCTGCTGCAACTGATCTCCATAGTGAACCCCCGGATCCAAAATCTTTGCCTATCGTCACGGCGAATGGGAGTGATCAGTCAACTAGCGAATTACTTATCATTTTTAATCGATTTGTATTAATTCACATCTTAAAGGCCATTAATAAAAAACCCGTCACTTGACTGCTGTCTTTAATCATCTAAGCCTATACCAGCCCCAGTGTATAGAGAGGTAGGAGGGGAAAACAGGTGTGGCGCTCCTCTGTTTGAGGGGTATGAGGACCTGTTGGATCGTACGCGAGTCATATAAAGGAGCGATTATAGTTGATCATTGGTGGGCATGAAGGTGTAGTACTAGATGAGGAGCGCACACTATCCTAGAAGAAGACTTAAAGAAAGAGATGGGTATGATATTCAACAAGGGCCTTGTTACTCCCCAGATGGTCTTCCAGATTATAGACGTGCGTGGTCGAAGCAACATTGTCGTGGGTACTGCCAGGCAGGGCAGGCCAAGATCAAAAAGCGTGGTTTCAACATCAGCAGGCGCCTGATAGATCAATAGTAGCCGGTTACAAAACCGGCTCCATGGTCTTGAAACCATTATGTACCTGAACCTATCATGGAAGGGATAGAGATAAAAGGGATGCATGGTCGCGGGATGAATTAATGGAGTACATTAGTTAAATCCAATAGGCAGCGAATAAAGACAGAGATGAGAATCTGCTTTAATTATGAGGGTATGGAGTGTTGGGCGCAAAATTTTCCTGCATAAGAGAGTATAGGCCCCAGAAATGGCGTCTCCCCCCCCTATCCCTTTTTTTTTTCTCCTTCCATTTTCCTTCCTTACCCCCCTTAACACCCCCCTTCCCCTTGTCCCTTTTCTCCTCTCCCCCCCCTTCAATCCCCGGGGGGTATATCTCACCCCCTGGGCCCCCGGCCTCCCCCCCCGCCTGCCAGATCTTACAGTATTACAGTGCAGGGATGTAAATGGCGAGGGAGGGAAGAAACCATGACCCCTCGGCATTACTACTAGACTTACTTCTCCTATGGAGTGTGGCTTTTATCGTGCTCGCTGTGGGCCAAATGGCTGATGTAAATTATGTTCATGCGAGGAAAGAGATGTGTTCTGTAATAATGAAGTCCTATGGAGGTATCGTGTTATTGTGTTGCCGTGCTACCTGGAGGAAGGTGGCAGCCAAAGATTTAGGTCCAAGCCGGGATCGTGTCGGGGAGTTCCACAGGAAGGAGAGTGTGCATGTGTAAAATGGTTGTACAAATCTCTCTCGTCGTTCAGTAATCTGGTTAAGAGGGCACAGTAACTATCATGGAGGTTGCCTCAAACCCCTGTTGTGTGATGTGTCATCTATGTAGCAAAGAAAGTGCCAGCCATTGGCTTTCTGTCAAATGTTAGTGACATAGAGGTAGTGTCTTTCTGGAGTCATAGTATGATACAGCAATCCCACAAACGTTAGTTAATGTTCATCCTAAGTGTTGCAGCACTTTCAAGTCTGGTCTGAGAGTGGCAAGTGACAAGCCGACCAAAACACTGTGTCAAGGACCTCGGGCACAGCTCGGTGATCTCCCTTAGGGGATGAGCACATCCGATTAGAGGAGAGAGGAGGAAAAAATTCTGCATGGAGTACTCATCGAAATGTGCAGCCTAGTGTCGGCCGCTATGCTGAGCAGTCTGGCCAAGTACGGAAATACAATAAAAGATGCTCTGTTCAAGATACCACTTCTGTGTGAGTCTGGAGTTTTGGGGTGGAAGTTATTCTAAGCGAAGAGCACAAGGAGTTCCACGTCAGAGAATCCTCCCTTGCCGTGTAGGATCCTAGTGATGGGGTGGACGCGCTGGACCACATGTGAGTAGGACATCAGAACATACCTAAGAAGCCTGTCAATGTGATATATATTCCCATTTCCAAACAGAGGGAGAATCCCAGGAGTCATGTTGCCAGCAGGTGCACCACAAACACAAATAATGTTAATTGGGAGCAGATCCACCCACAGCGACGCCAATATGATATTAGGTGGGGTCTGACCGTTACATCGTTTAAAATTCTCCTCCAACTTTTTAATCTCTCCCCCTAACACAGAAGATCCCTCTTCATTCAGGTGCCATTCCATCCCCAGACCACTAAGAAAAGGTTCCCAATGCTCTAAAAACCCAAAGCCCCCTTCTTACCCACCTTTCCCGTGAGCCATGATTAACCCTCCCTCGATCTATGACTGTCTACTGTGGTAGTGCATGAAATGGTAGTATTTCAGAAAATACTTACCTTGGAAGGTCCTTGCCTAAGCTTTTGTCATGATCCTGAAATATTTTTTTAGGATCCTCCATCTTTCTCTAATTGTGTCATTGTGCCTAACATCCTACCAAGACAGCAGGCCGTCCATCCCAGGCCCCTCCCAAAAATCTGTTACCTCGACCTCTAAAATGTGCGACTCCCGAGCAGCAGGAGGATCAGACAAAGACTGCTCGGTTCATGTGGTCCACCGGCAACAGATTTCCAATATACCTTCTAATAATGGAGTCCACCTTCCACACAATTATTTTGGATCTGAGAATACTGAGTCCCCTCTGTGCTGGAGGGGAACTAGGAATATTTCCCTGGCTGCTAGCAGAATCAGTATCCCCGCCTTGTCATTCTTGCCCTTCACAAGACCCAATATCTTAACCCCCTATGGCACATCTCTTGGGATGGGTCAGCTTCAGAAACTGGCCTACCTCTCCTATTGCCCAGGCTTCCCATTCTAAGGTTACAACAGCTAATTACACTGCTCATTCAGAAACACGCACCACCATCTGAATCCTAGTCGAAGCATAGGGCCCAGCTCAGTGAGCACAAAACCCATTCCTTAGTGCAAGTGTACTCTTCAGAATCAGCAATCTAACTCTAAAAGACCACTCCGCTCACAACTTAACACAGTGGTATGGGTCCCTTTGGACAGCTGCTCCCAAATGCACATACATGTTGCCTAAGATGTGCATTGAGCATTCCTACCAATATCCCCTTCTCCATCGCTTCTCCCCTTTATCCCCCCCAAGTGGTTTTATTCGTCTTCTTGTCGTATTCCATTACTTGGTTCTCTTACTCGTTCACTCCACTCCCTCCCTTCCGCTTGACCGCTGCCTCCTCGCCCTCCGGAATCACTTTTAACTCGTTCCCCCCTCCGCGTCCCCCCCCCAGTCGACCCACATCACCTCCCCGCCCGACTTTTCGTCCCCCTTTCGGGGTCCACCTACTCATTCTCTTCTCTCGCTTGTTCTTTTGCCAGCGATCTTTGACCTTTCCGGTTTTCGCCGCTCTACTCTTTTTTTCCTCCACTCTATTTTCTCCCTCTTTTTGCATCCTTTTTATTACTCACCATCCCGCTTACTTCCCCACGCTCCCCCCACTAACCCTCTCTTATGTCCTATCCCCTCTTTTTTCTCTAACTTCGCCCTTCCCCTTTTTTCGTTTCAAAGTTTTTTTCCTTCCGGGTGCACCCATCTTTATCTCTCATTTCTGATAATCTCTCTTTCCTTTTGGCTCTGCTGACCCTTTCCTCGAACCCCATGCTGCTTCTCACACCCCAAGTTCCCTCTGTTGCACGCCCACTCAATCATGGGCGGTTCCGTGCTTTTCTTGCCCCCCTTGTTTTTGCCCCCCTTCCCCCCTTCCCTCTTTCCGCCCCGACCTTAGCTGTGCAGTCCTCCCGTTTCTGACCTGCTATACCTTTTCCTAGGTTTTCCCTACTCAACATTCTTGCTTCTACCTCCCTCCTCCGCCTACTTACTTGTAAGTTCTCACTTGTATGGACTCTCCCCTACGCTCTCTTGTAGCTTAGTATATTGAAGCCCAGGATGTGATGGACACATATAGGCCTTTGCGATTCCTTTAGAAATCTTTTAGTGTTTTACAGTATACAGCAAACACCTATGTTCTAATTCTGGTTGCTATGTGGTTTCTATTGTAAAGGGGTACTGTGTTCCATAGTGATTGCATATTATACATGACTTCAAGGTTATCACCCCTTGGCCATTTTGATGCCTAGCAATTTTTTGTTATGTATTACTCATTTAAGTTTGTAATGTTGGTTGAGGCAATAGTCATCGACTCCACTCATAGATATTCTTTCTTACCTATGAGATATCGGTGTGTAATTTTTTTATGTAGGTTTTCACTTTTGTTATTATTTATTATTGTATGTTATAGATATTAGGATAGAGTTTAGGGTCACTCGTCACATTTAGTTATTATTGCTGACTTTTTTATTCATGATTTTATTGTAAGTCACACGTATGTTGTGTGTTACTTAAACATCTTTTATGACATGTGTATCACTTTATGTCATGTTGTACACTTTTTGGTTATTATCTGTGTGTCCCCTTGTTTGTTGGCGCCTAATAGGGGTACTGCACGACACACTGGTTTATTCGAGCAAAACTACCAGTATGTACTGGCAGATACCTGGAATGCGCCGCTCCTCAACCTCTTGACAGCCCCGTTCGTTTGCCATTCCACAGCCTGGGTTCATGCCTGGCGACGGGCGGCTGATCTGTTAAATGATAATGATTAGGATTTAAGTAGGCTGCAATGCTTCGCGTGTCTACCAGATGGTTCATAAACTCATGGAATTGTAATGGCAGATATATATTATAAAATATACTGTGCAGTATTGCAGCCAGTGGGATAGACAAATGCTTCCAATCCTGCCTGGAAAATACCTCAAGCACACTTCGAGAACAGAAAACAGTCACAAACCTCAATACACCCGGTATACCCGAAATTCGGGGACTAGCCGAGACGAATGTAAAAAGTGTGTCGCCAGTGTGGTATTTAAGGCTCACGGTTTGTATGCTTGTAATCGTGATAAAGGTTCACAAGCGGACCAAAACGTAGATCACTGCTAATAAACCCAGTTTTTATTGAGAATGACAATTGGAGTGACGTTTTCTTTCATCCTGGAACTGAGGTGTGAAGTAAAACAGTTCAACACAGCAAACAGACCCGACAGGCACACAAGAAGTGGGGAGGTGCTGAGGCTTATCCAGTGTCTTTTGAATTGTGACTTGTTTTTTCTTATGAGTTACCCTGTCTCAGTTGGCGCACAGTAACCGGACAATGAAAGTGCACCTGTCAGGTTGGCAACACAGTAGACGGAACAATAAAGTGATAGCATATATTGGGGAGACTTTCTTATGGGGCCAGCCTTTGCTGCAACATGGAGTTGTGTTTCTAAGAGCATCTGAGGTGAAGTGAATGATGAAAAGAAACTTTCTGAAGTGTTACTAGTTTAAAATGATTAATTATTCAGAACTGGTATGCTGTGTATACTTATCTACTAGCTTTTGTGATTATAAATTACCCAATATTTAAAGAACGAGTAATACCCTGGCGTTTCCCCAATTGGGCTAGCAATAGAAATGGAGAAATAACTATACTTACTGTAGTTGTTGTAAGAACAAGAGTCTTTTGGTTACATCTGTTGATTCAATAATGACAAGCCTGCTAACCAACGTCAAGGGCAAGTCTCACGGAGCAGGTCCCTATGCTAATGCCTACAAATGTTTGTGAAAGTACTGAGGAATTACCTTGACGTTGGTTAGCAGGCTTGTATTATTTGATCAAAAGGAGTAACCAAAAGTCTCCTGTTTAAGACAGACTTAGGTTTCACTATGTGTATTATTTATTCCCCATTATTGTTCCGCCCAGTAGGGAGACAAGCGCAGGGGATTTCACTCTGTTTTTTTCAAATAGTATGGCACCAAATATTTTGGACCCCAGCAGCCATGCTCCTACACACAGAGAAGCGCCGGTGAGAATAATATTTGTTTTACAAAATATTTAAAGACCATTAACAGTCAGGACCATTTCCATCAATAAAAGATAGTAATAACATCTTGTTAACTAATCTTAGGAAATACTTGCAGATTGGTTTTTACTTGGAGGCATAAACCTTGAATTGTGTTTAATTTGCAAAGGCATGCTGGTCTTCAGCTGCAGGTGTTGGCTCAAAGCTTATTCAGTTTTGAAGATCAAACCCTTCACATTGATTTAGTCAAGAAGCTGATGAAATGTTATTTGCACATTTGCCAAGACTATTATAACCTCACAACAAACTTTATACTTTTTTCCAGTGGATCAAAGCACAATGTTTTTAGACAAGCCTGACAAAATGGAAGACATCAATAACACAATACACAGTGAGGAAAACAACAAATGGTGCAGCAATGCAAAATTGTGGGACCATCGCATTCAGGGTTAGGGTTTTAGAGGTTACGGTTATTTAATGTATTCCCATTGGGTATTTTTCTTAACATATTATAGAAAATATTGTGTTTCCTCATGATTTATGACATGATTACTAAATTCTGCCATTATTTGTAATGTATTTATTGTGGTATGTGTACCAAGGCTGCATGACTTATTATGTTGTTGTTGGACTTGTTTTGTTACATAGTGATGGCAAAATACAGTGCCATAAGCTCCCAATGCTCTATACAGCCAGTATGTGGCGGTTAGTTATTGAGTCATTGGTTCTTTGGTTCCATTTTAGTTCTATACAGCTATTATGGCACATTAGTAGATATGTGTTCTCTTTTCTGATAATGGAAACGGTCTGCTTTGGGTAATTGCTAATGAGTAAGATTTTGTATTTATGTAGCACCATGCTATGTTCCCCATAGCCTGCTAGAAATCCTGGTAATATCAGGCAGTTCGCTATGGTTAATAGTAGCAAACTGGTGAAGTCATATTCCCTCGGTTGCAGGATTGTAGCAATTAACGAGCAAATGTCTGGGCTTGTGAGTGCTGGGGATACATGACATGGGAAGGCCTCGTATAAGTTTGATTCTGCCCAATCAATGGTGAGAATAGCTGGTCCACTGGATAAAGATGTGAGTTCCTATCAAATGGTTCTGTCCAGTGCTAGCATGGGCTGAGTCCTGTCACCCCTTAGGAGGTGAGGAAGAAGTTTCAGTTCTACTTCTTAGTGAGTGGGAGTTTGCCTTACCTTAGGGGGGGTAAGGGGTAAGGGTGTTCTATCCGTCCTGGACTCCTCCTTAGTCTGTCCTGCTCAGGGGATGGATGATGCACCCTGGTTAAGAAATTTAACAACTGTTTGACTCAGGATATGTGGCAGCCTGTCTACCAGAGGAGTGAGATTGCTAGGATCTCAACAAGGACACTGTGCTACCATGACATGAGGATATGCTGGGTATATGCCTATGCTCAAATAAATACCCTGCTGCACGTGCTACTAGAGTGGTTCCTTTTCTACAAGAGTTCTTGTGGGGGGTGAACACCTGCCCATGGCAGTGCCCTTACAGTGGAGGTGTGTACCATACCAAATATCCTTCTCCAACTCCCTATAGGCAGAGGCCAGGCTTCTGGAACACCATCAGGTGAGCACACTAACACTAGAAGACAATCTATCTCCATCGGGGTGTAAATTTGATAGAAAACAATCTGAGTGCTGTGTAATTGACTTTATGGCATTAAGTAACCTTTACAGTACTTGTATAACAAAGGAATTTAATATGTTTTATAACTGCAGCCATCCTAGATTGCATTTTATACCATTTCTACTAAGTGGTGATAAGCTGTAAGACACATTACGTTCATTCACTTGAGTGGGCATGAGGTTTACGGAACCTTAGCAGATATATAAAACTGACTATTTGTTCAAATTTATTGTAATTTAAACTTGCAGTTCTGTAAGATGTAATTTAGAGCAGTGGTGCGCAAAACGGGGGAATTTTTTGAGGGGTGCGGCGGGCGGTTAGAGGCCCCGCGCTGCTTCCATGAGGCATTAAATTAAATAGCTGGGGAATTGTGGAGGCCTCTGCAACTCACTTACCGGGGTTCAAATGAATTGCTTTAGTACCATGTGACAGGCTTTCAATGATGAACATCCGTTCTCCCCAAAGCCTCTGTCAAGGTTACTAGAGGCCAATCAGAGTTGGGTTGGATTCCCTGCTTGATTGGCTACGTACCATGTGAGGCGGTATCTTTCTTTTCATGACGTCATCTTAAAGGCAATTGAAGCACAGCCATTCTGATGGCTGTGGCTTCATGACTTTAAATGACAGTCATCATTTTTTTTTTCTATCGGCCAAAAACACATGGTTTTCACGGCCCAATCAGGGCCGTGGGAACCATATGACGAAAATGTGAGTCATAGGCCTTTAAAAGCCTATGTCGTCTCATTTTGAAGGCAGATGCTGTGGAGGAAGGACCTCCTACAGAAGAAGAAGGCCAGGGCGTGGCCGAAGAAGACAAGAAGACCCCGGAAGAGAGCCGCAGATACAAGAAAGAAGAATCAGATGAAGATGGATTCAACTAGAAGACCCCTGGATTGTTTTGGTTTTTATTTTAATGTTATTATTTTATGGTTTATGTATTATGGGTTCTGTGCGTGGATTGTTCAAGAGTAAGCTGTTCAACGGGGACGGTGAGTGAGTCAAAGTAAGGTAAGTGAACAAAAGAAATGTATTTTATTTAATTGTTTCTTTTTTTGTTTGTTTTTTACATGTGTAATTTTTTTTGGTTTATCATTTCTTGCCACTGTAAGTATGTATGTTAGATGAATTATACATACAGGGAAGAAATGATGTTGTTGTAAAAGCTTGTTTTGCTGTGTTTAAAATGTTTTTGGCTATGTGCTGTATGATAAAGGTGTGTGTTGTAATGTATTTTTAAAATTATAGAGTAATTGGTCTTATGGTTGTACTTTAGGTCAGGGGAGGCTTGCTTTTGTATATTGTATTTTTGGTACTATTAGTTTGTATGATGGTAACCTGTTCTGTTTAAACGATTGAAATAGTTAATTTGTTTATTGTTATGGATGGAATTAAATTGTTTAGTGATTAATTAATGAGCTAATTGATTTATGGTTTACGATTGCTTTAAATAGTTACTTGTTTGGATGTTTGGTATTTTGTTTGGAATTAGTTATTGTTAACATTCATTGGCAGAGGGTGCATGTGCATCGATTGTATGCCTCATGTATACAATGTAAAAGCAATGTTTTGATTGGCATTGAGATTTTTGATTGGCACTTTGAGGATTTTGATTGGAGATGAGATTGGATTTTTAAAGGAAAAAGGATTTTATTGAACTGTGTTTGTATGGAGAAGTGGTATATTTGTAGTAGAGCATGTTTTTGATAACCCTTCTACATTATATTGTATATTGGTTCATCATGTTGTGTATATATGTGTGTATACACTGGCGACACACTTATTGAGCTCGGCTAGTCCCACGAATTCGGGTTATACCCGGGTGTATTTGAGGTTTGTGATGTGACTGTTTTCTGCCCGAGTGCATTGATGTATTTCCAGGCAGGGATTGAAGCATTTTATTCCCGCTGGCTGCAATACTGCACAGTATATATATATATACTGCATTAAAATTCATGAATTTAGCCATCTGGTAGACACGCGAAGCATTGCAGCCTATTAAATCCTAATCATTATCATTTAACAGATCAGCCGCCGTCAGCCAGGCATGAACCCAGGGGGAAGGCAAACGCAACGGGGCTTGTCAGAGGTGAGGAGCGGCGCATTCCAGATATCTGCCAGGACATACTGGGTATTGCTCGAATAAAGGTGTGTCGGGGTGCAGTTATATATTATTAATATTTATATATAGATTAATATATATATATTATATATATATATATATATATATATATATATATATATATATATATGAGAAAGACAAACAGAGAGCGCAGCCCCATAGTGTAACACTGTAACATTTAATGTAGGGAAGGGTGGATGGGGGGGGGATTAAAAACACTCACAATAGGAAGGTAAAATATAAGCAGTTGTGATATATAATCACCACCAAGGCAAAGTCCAAACGCAGCAGAGGGTCCAAAATCAGCTGTAGTAGGTTCCCAAGCAGCACTGTGCCTCCGGTTCACCGAAATCCTCCAGGTACATGGTATCGAGTGTTGGCCTTAGAATCACTACATGTGCTTCCCCGGCCGCGTAAAGGATGACACACACCGTGATTACGTAATGTAGTAAGGTACGTCCCTGCGGTTTCGTCGCAACAAATGCAACTTTATCAAGAGGGAATGTCCCTGAACAAGAATAACAGTGTATAAGTACTGGAGGGTCCCAAATGTTGATTGGTGGAAAAGTCTAAATGATGGTCCCTCTCCTATAAACGAGCCACAGCTTTTTATATACATTTAATTCAACTAAAACTAATAAATAGGCTGTTTAGAATCATAACAAACGTTTAATCTAAAATAATCAATAAATAAATCATTAATTAAACGGACTCTCCAGTAGAAACGCAATGCTCAACAGTGTAAAGCATAGGAACTGAGTATATACTGCTTCATAAGTATACATACAATATCTATATAATAATACAATAAAATAATACTAAATTAAAATACATGACAATTTAAAACCTAATGTGTTACACTAATTAGTACAAAAATACTATGCAACAATTTTTTTTAATACTTCGATGCTAAATGTATTTGATATAATTTTGTGTGCACACTTATCTTAGTCCACAGAATTTTATTTATAAGCATAGCATATTCCATATTGCATAGGGGGCAGCCACACAACCATCCGTGCTGTCGTAAATATCTTTTTTAATGTCCACCTCCAGATGCTATTTGACCCATTAGCATAGATTCTGGCAGACACGGCAGCACGTGTGAATATCCTTATCCCAATCCCCATTGTGGCATATAATAATTGCTGCCCATTACTGCCCACCTTGTACGCTGTTGGATGTGGTGCGCTGGTGTTGTGATGGGGATTTGGGGCGCCGGGGGCCCCACACCCACACAACACATACTTGTACCACACCTGATGTCCGGGTTTGAACAGCAAGATCGTCGAATTGGGGGCCGCGGGAGGCACAACGAAGTTTTGGGTGGCAGGCGACAGGCATGCCGCTGTGGGATAACCAACCCACGAGGGGCGCCCCGCCCGCCGCCCCCGAGAGTTCAATGGCAGCCGTGCCGGAGTACTGCATGGTGCGCGTCGTAGAGATCGGGGGGGGTAGCTACCCCGCGTTGTCGGCCCTGCCGCCCGCGCGCCCGGGCAAAGCGCTACCGAACCCAACAGACCTTATTATCTATATAAATTAGAGGCAGTTATTTCTCTTATGTACCTCAGTCTTTGAAGAGTGTCGCTTTTATCTATCTCTGATCTGCAGTTGCAGTCCGTGGGCCCGGCGTGTTGGGAGACTATGTGTGTTTTTTTATTGGGCGTAGTCGGGGGGGGTGAAGGGGGTATTTGGCCCCAACAGGTGGTTTGTTAGGGTTGCGGGGGCGTGGTAGGGGAGGTCTTAAACCCTTCATGACGTGATGGCGGTAGTAACCGTACGGTCGAACCCCTAACATACACATATATGCACATCAATGATACTATAGGCCGGCGGGGGCCCTCGGGTGTTATCCACAGGCCTGCAGTACCAATTCTGTGCCCCCCCCCCAATTGTGGTCCAGACCCTTACATTCTTATAAAGAAATAACCCCCCCCCCCCTAACACATACAATACAGTAATGGGCACAATTATTATTATCCACAAATGGGGATATGTGATAAGTATATTCCACTCCTTCTTCTCAGAATTCTATTAATTCAATTGATTGATGTGGACATTTTAATAATAATTTTATTATATTTTACAGTACATGCAGGATTTGTTGTTTGTGTCTGCCCCCTATGCAATTATGAATATGCTATTGGTCTTATATATATATATAATTATTTTCTGTGGACTATATATCATATAAGTGTTCACACAAAATTATTTTTTATCAATTATAAGCATTTAGCATTCAGTTAAGTTTATTAAAAAAAATTGTTGCATATGTATTTTGTACTAATTAGTGTAACACATTAGGTATTTTAAATTGTCATGTATTTTAATTTAGTATTATTTTATTTAGTATTATTAATAGATATTGTATGTATACTTATTGAAGCAGTATATACTCAGTTCCTATGCTTTACACTGTTTAGCATTGCGTTTCTACTGGAGAGTCCGTTTAATTAATTATTTAATTATTTGATTATTTTTAGATTAATACGTTTGTTATGATTCTAAACAGCCTATTTATTAGTTTTAGTTGAATTAAATGTATATTAAAAAGCTGTGGCTCGTTTATAGGGGAGGGACCATCATTTAGTACTTCCACCAATCACATTTGGGACCCTCCAGTACTTATACACTGTTATTCTTGTTCAGGGACATTCCCTTTGATAAAGTTGCATTTGTTGCGACGAAACGCGTCAGGGACGTACCTTACTACATTACGTAATCACGGTGTGTGCATCCTTTACGGCCGGGGAGCACATGTAGTGATTCTAAGGCCAACTCTGATACCAGATGTACCTGGAGGATTTCGAGTGAACCGGAGGCACAGTGCTGCTTGGGAGACCTACTACAGCTGATTTTGGACCCTCTGCTGCGGTTGGACTTGCCTTGGTGGTGATTATATATCACAAACTGCTTATATTTTACCTTCCTATTGTGAGTGTTTTTAATCCCCCCATCCACCCTTCCCTACATTAAATGTTACAGTGTTACACTATGGGGCGTGCGCTCTCTGTTTTGTCTGCTCATTATATAGAATATAGATAGATAATATATAGATATAGATATAGATGATATTTATATATATATATATATATAATATGTTATATATATATTATATATCTGCACCCGACACACTTTATTCGAGCAATACCCAGTATGTACCTGGGCAGATATCTGGAATGCGCCGCTCCTCACCTCTGACAAGCCCCGTTGCGTTTGCCTTCCCAGCCTGGGTCATGCCTGGCTGACGGGCGGCTGATCTGTTAAATGATAATGATTAGGATTTAATAGGCTGCAATGCTTCGCGTGTCTACCAGATGGCATAAATTCATGAATTGTAATGCAGTATATATATATATACTGTGCAGTATTGCAGCCAGCGGGAATAAAATGCTTCAATCCCTGCCTGGAAAATAACCCAATGCACTCGGGCAGAAAACAGTCACAAACCTCAATACACCCGGGTATACCCGAATTCGTGGGACTAGCCGAGCTCGAATAAAGTGTGTCGCCAGTGTATACACACATATATACACACACATGATGAACCAATATACAAATAAATGTAGAAGGGTTATCAAAAACATGCTCTACTACAAATACCACTTCTCCATACAAACACAGTTCAATAAAATCCTTTTTCCTTTAAAAATCCAATCTCATCTTCCAATCAAAATCCTCAAATGCCAATCAAAAATCTCAAATGCCAATCAAAACATTGCATTTACATTGTATACATGATGCATACAATCGATGCACCATGCACACTCTGCCAATGAATGTTAACAATAACATATTCCAAACAAAATACCAATACATCCAAACAAGTATACTATTTAAAGCAATCAAGTAACCATAAATCAATTAGCATTCATTAATTAAATCACTAAACAATTTAAATTCCATCCATAACAATTAAACAATTAACTATTTCAATCGTTAAACAGAACAAGTTACCATCATACAAAATATAAGTACCAAAAAATACAATATACAAAAGCAAGCCTCACCCTGACCTAAAGTACACCATACAGACCAAAAATTACATCTATCTAATTTTAAAATACATTACACACACATTTATGCATAGCAGCATAGCCAAAAACATTTTAAACACAGCAAAACAAGCTTTTACAACAACATCATTTCTTACCCTGTATGTATATATCGATCTAGACATACATACTTACAGTGGCAAGAAATGATAAACCAAAAAAAAAATACACATGTAAAAAACAAACAAAAAAAAGAACAAATTAAATAAAATACATTTCTTTTGTTCACTTACCATTACTTGACTCACTCACCGACTCCCGTTGAACAGCTTACTCTTGAACTAATCCACGCACAGGAACCCATAAAATAATAAACCATAAAATAATAAACATTAAAATAAAAAACCAAAACAATCCAGGGGTCTTCTAGTTGTAATCCATCTTCATCTGTATTCTTCTTTCTTGTATCTGCGGCTCTCTTCCGGGGTCTTCTTGTCTTCTTCGGCCACGCCCTGGCCTTCTTCTTCTGTAGGAGGTCCTTCCTCCACAGCATCTGCCTTCAAAATGAGACGACATAGGCTTTTAAAGGCCTATGACGTCACATTTTCGTCATATGGTTCCCACGGCCCTGATTGGGCCGTGAAAACCATGTGTTTTGGCCGATAAAAAAAAAATGATGACGTCATTTAAAGGCAATGAAAGCACAGCCAATCAGAATGGCTGTGCTTCAATTGCCTTTAAGATGACGTCATGAAAAGAAAGATAGCCGGCCTCACATGGTACGGTAGCCAATCAGAGCATGGGAACTCCAACCCAACTCTGATTGGCTCTAGTAGACCATGTGACAGAGGCTTGGGGGAGAACGGATGTTACATCATTGAAAGCCTGTCACATGGTACTAGAGCAATGCATTTGAACCCCGGTAAGTGAGTTGCAGAGGCCTCCAGCAATTCCCCAGCATTTAATTTAAATGCCTCATGGAAGAACGCGGGGCCTCTCAACCGCCCGCGCCCCTCAAAAAAAATTCCCCCCGTTTTGCGCACCACTGCTCTAAATTACATTTTCTTACAGAACTGCAGTTTAAATTACAATAAATATTGAACAAATATGTCAGTTTTATATCTGCTAAGCCGTGAAACCTCATGCCCACTCAAGTGAATGAACTGTAATGTGTCTTACAGCTTATCACCACTTAGTAGAAATGGTATAAAAATGCAATCTAGGATGGGCTGCAGTATAAAAACATATTAAATTCCTTTGTTATACTAGAGTACTGTAAAGGTTACTGTAATGCCATAAAGTACAATTACACAGCACTCAGATTGTTTCTATCAAATTTAACACCCCGATGGGAGATAGATTGTCTTATAGTGTTAGTGTGCTCACCTGATGGTGTTCCAGAAGCCTGGGCCTCTGCATATAGGGAGTTTGGAGGAAGGATATCTTGGTATGGTACAGCACCTCCACCTGTAAGGGCACTGCCATGGGCAGGTGTTCACCCCCCACAAGAACTCTTGTAGAAAAGGAACCACTCTGGAGTACAGTGCAGCAGGGATTTATTTGGAGCATAGGCATACCCAGCAATTAGTCCTTTCATGCATGGTACACAGTGTCCTTGAATCCTAGCAAATCCACTCCTTCCTGGGTAGACAGGCTGCACATATCCTGAGTAAACAGTTGTAATATTCTTAACCAGGGTGCATCATCCATCCCCTGAGCAGGACAAGACTAAGGAGGAGTCCAGGCAGGATAGAACACCCTTACCCCCTTACCCCCTAAGGGGTAAGGCAGAACTCCCACTCACTAAGAAGTAGAACTGAAACTCTTTCACCTCCTAAGGGGTGAGGCAGGACTCAAGCCCATGGCTAGCACTGGACAGAACCAATTTGGAGGAACTCACATCTTTATACAGGGAGGGACCATGCTATTCTGCACCATTGATTGGCAGAATCAAACTGTAGCTAGGCCCTCATCCTGTCATGTAGTCCCAGCAGCTCACAAGCCCAGACATGTGCCTGTAAATTGCTACAATCCTGCAACACGAGGGAATATGACTTCACCAGGTTGCTACTATTAACCATAGCACTGCCTGATATTACCAGGATTTATATGCCAGGCTATGGGAACATAGCATGGTGCTACATAAATACAAAATCTTACTCATTAGCAATTACCCAAAGCAGACCTTTCCATTATCAGAAAAGAAACACTATACTACTAATGTGCCATAATAAACTGTATAGAACTATAAATGGAACCAAAAGAAACACAATGACTCAATAACTAACAGGCCACATACATGGCTGTATAAGAGCATTGGGAGCTAATGGCAACATTATGGCCAATAATAAATGTAACAAACAAGTCCAACAACAACATAAATAAGTCATGCAGCCTTGGTACACATACCAAAATAAATACATTACAAATAATGGCAGAATTATAGTAATCAGTCATAAATCCATGAGGAAACACAATATTTTCTATAATATGTTTAAGAAAAAATACTCCAAATGGGAATACATTAAATAACCGTAACCTCTAAATACCCTAACCCTAATGCGATGGTCCACAATTTTGCATTGCTGCACCATTTGTTGTTTTCCTCACTTGTATTGTGTTATTGATGTCTTCCATTTTGTCAGGCTTGTCTAAAAACATTTGGCTTTGATCCACTGGGAAAAGATAAAAGTTTGTTTGAGGTTAAATAGGTCTGGCAAATGGTGCAAATAACATTTCAAGGCTTCTTGACTAAATCAATGTGAAGGGTTTGATCTTCAAAACTGAATAGCAGCTTTGAGCCAACACCTGCAGCTGAAGACCAGCAAATGCCTTTGCAAATTTAAACACAAGTCAAGGTTTATGCCTCCAAGTAAAAACCAATCTGCAAGTATGTTCCTAAGATTAGTTAAACAAGATGTTGATACATCTTTTATGGATAGGAAATGGTCCTGAACTGTTGATGGTCTTTAAATATTTTGTAAAACAAATATATATATTCACCGCGCTTCTCTGTGTAAGGAGCATGCTGCTGGGGAAAATATTGGCCATACATATGTGAAAAAAAACAGAGTGAATCCCTGCGCTTCTCCTACTGGGCTAACAATAAATGGGGAAATAAATATACATAGTGAAACCTAAGTCTGTAAGACAAAGGAGACTTTTGGTTACATCCTTTGATCAAATAATAACAAGCCTGCTAACCAACGTCAAGGTAAGTCTCAGTACTTTCACAGAACATTTGTAGGCATTTAGCATAGGGACCTGCTCCTGAGACTTCCCTTGACGTTGGTTAGCAGGCTTGTCATTATTTGATCAACAGATGTAACCAAAAGACTCCTTTGTCTTACAGACACTACAGTAAGTATAGTTATTTCTCCATTTATTGCTAGCCCAATGGGGAAACGCAGGGATTTACTCTGTCTTTAAATATTTGGGTAATTTATAATCACAAAAGGCTAGTAGATGGAGTAGTACACAGATACCAGTTCTAGATAAATTAATCAGTTTTAAACTAGTACACTTCACAATTATTTCTTCATTCACTTCACCTCAGATGCTCTTAGAAACAACATCCATGTTGCAGCAAAGGCGGCCCCATAAGAAAGTCTCCCCAATATGCTTCACTTTCATTGTTCCGGTCTACTGTGCCAACCTGGACAGGGTCACTTTCATTGTTCCGGTCTACTGTGCCAACCTGGACAGGGTTAACATCATAAGGAAAAAACAAGTCACAAATTCAAAGACCTGGATAGCCTCAGCACCTCCCCACTTCTTGTGTGCTGTCGGGGTCTGTTTGCTGTTGAACTGTTTTACTTCACCTCAGTTCAAGGATGAAAGAAAACGTCACTCCAATGGTCATTCTCAATAAAAACTGGGTTTATTAGCAGTGATCTACGTTTTGGTCCGCTTGTGAACCTTTATCACGATTACAAGCATACAAAACAGTGAGCCTTATATACACTGGCGACACACTTTATTCGAGCTCGGCTAGTCCCACGAATTCGGGTATACCCGGGTGTATTGAGGTTTGTGACTGTTTTCTGCTCGAGTGCATTGAGGTATTTTCCAGGCAGGGATTGAAGCATTTTATTCCCACTGGCTGCAATACTGACACAGTTATATATATATACTGCATTACAATTCATGAATTTATGCCATCTGGTAGACACGCGAAGCATTGCAGCCTATTAAATCCTAATCATTATCATTTAACAGATCAGCCGCCCGTCAGCCAGGCATGAACCCAGGCTGGGAAGGCAAACGCAACGGGGCTTGTCAGAGGTGAGGAGCGGCGCATTCCAGGTATCTGCCAGGTACATACTGGGTATTTGCTCGAATAAAGTGTGTCGGTGCAGTACCCTATTAGGGCGCCAACAAACAAGGGGACAAAACAGAATAACCAAAAAGTGACAACATGACATAAAGTGATACACAGTGTCATAAAGAATGTTAAAGTAACACAACATACGTGTGACTTACAATAAAAGCATGAATAAAAGTCAGCAATAAATAACATAAATGTGACAGGGAACCTAAACTCTATCCTAATAATCTATAAACAGTACAAATAATAAATAATAACAAAAGGTAAAAAACCTACATAAAAAAATTACACCGATATTCTCAGAGGTAGAAAAGAATATCTATGAGTGGAGCGATGACTATTGCTCAACCAGCATATAACATAACTTAAATGAGTAATAACCATAACAATAAAAGTGCTAGGGCATCAAAATGGCCAAGGGGTGAGAACCTTGAGTCATGTATAATATGCAATCACTATGGAACAGCATACCCCTTTACAATAGAAACACATAGCAACCAGAATGAGAAACATAAGGATGTTTGCTGTATACTGTATAACACTAAAAAGATTCTAAAGGAATCGACAAAGGCCTATATGTGTCCATCACAATCTAGGGCTTCAATATACTAAGCTCAGCGCTAAGATATACATATACAGTACATATACAGATCAGAATGTAAACTGATTGTAAACGGTTTATTGTTGGTACTAATAACTTCATAGTTGCAATAATGAACAGGATTGTGAATGCTCAATGCACATCTTGCCACATGTATGTGCATTTGGAGCAGCTGTTCCAAGGAACATACCACTGTGTTAAGTGTGAGCGGGTGGTCTCTTTAGAGTTAGATTGCTGATCTGAAGAGGAAACTTGCAATATTGAATGGGTTTTGTGCTCACTGAGCTGGCCCTTGCTTCGACTAGTGATTCAGATGGTGGTGCTGTTTCTGAGGAGCAGGTAAGTAGCTGGGTAACAGTTAGAATGGGAAGCAGGGGCAATAGGAAGAGGTAGGCCAGTTCTGAGCTGACCCATCCCAATAGATTTGCCATATTGAGTTAAGATATTGGGCGTGTGAGGGCAGAAATGACAAGGCTGGGGAAGACTGATTCTTCTAGCAGCCAGGGAAATAGTTCCTCCAGCACAGAGGGGACTCAGGATGCTCAGATACCAAGAATAATTGTGGTGGAAGGGGACTCCATTATTAGGAAGGTAGATTGGGAAATCTGTTGCCGTGACCACATGAACCGAACAGTCTGTTGTCTCCTGCGTGCTCGGGATCGGCACATTGTAGATCAGGTAGACAGATTGTTGGGAGGGGCTGGGATTGACCCGGCGGTCTTGGTAGATGTTAGCACCAATGACACAATTAGAGAAAGATGGAGGATCCTAAAAAAATGATTTCAGGGATCTAGGACAAAAGCTTAGGCAAGGACCTCCAAGGTAGTATTTTCTGAAATACTACCAGTGCCATGCACTACCACAGGGAGACAGTCAGAGATCAGGGAGGTTAATGCATGGCTAAGAAAGTGGGTAAGAAGGAGGGCTTTGGGTTTTTAGAGCATTGGGAATCCTTTTCTGAGTGGTGCTAGGGATGGATTGCACCTGAATGAAGAGGGATCTTCTGTGTTAGGGGGGAGAATGTTAAAAAGGTTGGAGGAGATTTTAAACTAGTGTAACGGTCAGACCCCCACCTAATATCATATTGGCTCCTGTGGGTGTAATCTGCTCCCAATTACATGTATGTGTGTTGTGGTGCACCTGCTGGCAACAGGACTCCTGAGTCTCCCGCTGGTTGGAAATGGGGAATATCACCATGACAGGCGTCTGAGGTAATGTTCTGAGTCCTACTCACATTTGGTACAGCGCGTCCACCCCATCAGGATCCCTACAGCGGCAGGGAGGAGTATCTGACGGGGAACTCCTTGGTGCATCTTCCTGAGGAATAACTCCAGACTCACACAGGAAGGGTATCTTGAACAGGGCATCTTTAATTGTATGTTACTTGGCAGACTGCTCATCATAGCGGCCGACACTTAGCTGCACATTTCGATGAGGTACTCCATGCAGAAGTTTCCTCCTCTCTCTCTAATCGAGTTGCTCTCCCCTAAGGGAGATCACCAGCTGTGCCAGGTCCTTGGACACAGTGTGTTGTCGGCTTGTCACTTGCCACTCTGACAGACAGACTTGAAGTGCTGCAGACACTTAGGATGAACATTAACACTAACTTTTGGGAGTGCTGTATCATATATAGACTCCAGAAAAGACCCACCTCTATGTCACTAACATTGGACAGAAAGCATGCTGTCACTTTCTTTGCTACATATATGACACATCACAGGGGTTTGAGGGCAAACCTCCATGATAGTTACTGCCCTCTTACCAGGATTACTGAAAGCAAGAGAGAGATTTGTACACCAATTTTACACATGGCTACAATCTCCTCCTGGTGGAACCCAACGACCCGGCTGGGACCTAAATTTGCGGAACCTTCCTTCAGGTAGCACTGCAACACATAAACAAGATACATAGCATAGGAATACATTATTACAGAACACATCTTCTTTCTCTGCATGAACATAATTACATCAGCCAGTTTGGTCACAGCAGCACATAAAACCACTCCATAGGAGAATTAATCTAGTAGTAATGCCTAGGGTCAGGTTTCTTCACCTCCCTCCCATTAGCATCCTGCACTGTAATACTGTAAGATCTGGGCAGCCCATTCTCTGGCCTATACTCCATCTTATGCATGAAAATGTTGCGCCCAACACTCCATACCCTCATAAGGTAACAGATTCTCTCCTCTGTCTTATGCGCTGCATGATTGGATTTAGACATAATGTAATCCTTAATAGTCTCCCTCAGCCATGCATCCCTGTTATCCTCTATCTCCTGCATGAGAGGTTCAGGTACATATGGGTATTCAAGACCATGGGACCTTTTGTACCGTGCTACTATTGATCTATCAGCCCTGCTGATGTGAAAACGCTTTTTATTGCCTGCCCTGCCTGGCAGTACCCACGACAATGGTTCTTCAGGAGCAACCACGTCATATAATATGGAAGACCATCTGGGAGTAACAAGGCCCTTTTGAATATCATACCATCTCTTCTTTAATTCTTCTAGGCGCTCCTCATCTAAGTACTCACCTTCATCCCACCAATGATCAACTATATCGCTCCTTATTAGTATGAATCGCGTACGATCCAACCAGGCCTCATACCCCTCAAACATAGGAGCCCACCACCTGGTTTCCCACTCTACAGCCTGCTCTCTCACTGCTACAGACATCTCTCCTTCCTCCGGTTCTCCCCCAGAAGACACTCCTGATGTCCCTGTGGACCTAGAGGCTTACCCAAGGCGTTTAGGCCTACCCCTCACATTGGCATTGTAATCAATAGAATTCCTTCTCAACAACACCCCAGAAGCACTCATTTCCCTCCCTGATCCTTCATCGGAAGTAAAACATTCCACCCAGTCCAGATTTGACCCAGTCCGTTCCTCAGAGGTATCCATGGACTCCCCAGACCACCCTTGGCTCGATAGGGACCCGGATGAGGAGGTGACAGGGGCAGGGGTTTGAGCTATGGCCGGGGGCAGGGCAAAAGGGGACGTGTGCTGGCGATGCGGTATTACTATCCGCAGTTTGGCAATACGTCGGCTGGTGCCAGTGTTTAGCAGGTCAGGCTCACCCGTCTCCTGGTTCCCGGGCTTTCTCACGGCCTGCCAACTCTTGCTTCTCTCATTTACGGACAACCTGGTACAGATGGGTGGCTTGCTTCCAGCCGGCTCCGCTGTGTACGCCGGAAGTGACGTCATCTATCTCGCGGGACTCTGTGCCATCTTGGGTGGGGTCCCCCACCGGAACTTCCTCTTCCAGTACGACATCCGGCGCCGGACGCGATGGTTTGTTCCGCTGCTCCGCTGAGGCCTGGACTAGGCCTTCCTTCTCCGCCGCCTTCATCGGAGCCTGAGGAAGGGAAGAGGGTTTCTCACCACTCCGCGGGCTTGCGATGAGGTCCTCTTCTCCTTCCACGATGGGAGTCGCCACGGCCGTAGGACTCATCCGCTCCGGGGACAGCAGTGCTGGTAATCGCAGACTCTCGGGACTCGGCTCCTCCACATCACAGGTAAGTGCTGGCTCTTTTTCAGCACCGCTGTAGTGGCCCACCGGTAGGCGCATCCCCACCGATGTTGGGCTTACTTGCTCCTCGTCCGACGAAGCAGACTCCAACGCTGGTAGTGGTACCTCCGCAGGGGACCAACAGCGAGGTTCCGGGTTCTCGCTGCGGTTGCAGGCCCCATTTTTTTTCTTTTCAGTAGCGATCATTAGCAGGGATCCCCATTCTCCGAGATCAGCTTTCTCCGTCTTTACTTTGGACGAGGCTCCAGCCGTCAGCTAGGCTGTCTCTCCACCCACCTCCGCGGCGTGCCCAGGCACAAAAGGACTCCACAGCCCATAGATAGTGTATTCCACACTGGGGGCATCTTGCAGTGGTGCTGGCTTCTCCGCCGGGTAACCTGCATTGAGCGCACAGGCACCGCAGTGTCTCTTTATCACCCGCCTTCACTACCAGGAAGCCTGCTGGCAATAAGTAGGGGTACACCGCAATGTCCATTCCACTCTTTGTAGTGGTGGTTGACAAGGGAGACACTCGACACAGCCGTCTCTCCTGTTCACCAGCTCCTCTCAACTGAGGGGCAGGAAGCGTACATCCAGCTCCTCCCTCAGCCAACTCGGTTCGCAATTGGCAGATACAGGGACCCCTCCCCCTGGTATATATTAAGGGAGGGTCCCACAGGTTCACTTGATGACCCAGAATTGGCTCTGAGCCTGTTACAGTCCATGAGGGAACGGCCACAGCTTTTGCGCCACTGGCCCCAGCAGGGTGGGCTTCTCTATTTCGCGTCTCTCCCGGCCAACTTCTTGCAACATTATGATTTGCAAAATTTCCTTCACATGGCCCACGAGGTCTCTCAGGGAAGCGGGAACCGCCATTTTGGATTGCACGGCCATTCACATAAGCAGCTGAGGTAGTTTGTGTAGTGATCACCGCCTGGCAATCAGATTCTCCATTCTCTCCGCACATAATAACAATGTCCTCAACACTCTCATCCAGGGCAGCACCCCGGGCTCCTAGGCAGGACAAAAACGACGCAGCCACTGCTTTAGCGCCACTCCATAGCAAACTAGCCAAAGTCACTTCAGTAGTCTGTTCTTCTGTGGTACACACACCACGTGCGCTCGCTCCATCAGGCGCTGGCCGTCATCTTAGACTCTCCGCACCGGCGTAACTTCACTACTTGCGGTCGCCATTTTTACTTGTATACTTCTATCGCACATGGTGCTACTCTCTGCTGGGCAGCCACCATTTCAATGCAATAAAGAATGCCAGTGCACCTTCCTACATGTATCTCATGTATGTCTGACTCATGTATGCACTACCTCAGGCTAGGCTCACTCTCTCACTGTATGCTGTGTCTGCTTTCCTCCAGTATGTGCTCTGTGTTAAGGGATCTGGTTACTGGCTAGAGTACTCTGGCTTCTCCCATGCAGTACTAGGGCGTCAACTTCTCTTGGCTACCTCTAGCGCAGGTCCTCTCTGGAATTCCTGACCCGCGTTAACCAGGCTATCCCCATGAGCATGGCATCCCATGACTAGCTGCCTCAAGGTGACCTGAACAGCTATAGCCCTGTCTCCAGACCCACTTTACTCCATTCAAGGCTCTAGGGTGTTCTTTGCGAGCAGACAATCACACTCCTGACTACCCCTAGGCTCCCGTCCCATCCACAGCACTTCCTGGCAGCATACATTCTCCTGTTTCCCAGTGTGCCTAGCAAAAGCCTGTCCTGTTGATAGCATCTCAGCAGCGCCTCCAAAAATGTAACTGTCAGACTCCCACCCAATCTCATATTGGCCCCTGTGGGTGTAATCTGCTCCCAAATACATGTATGTGTGTTGTGGTGCACCTGCTGGCAACAGGACTCCTGAGTCTCCCGCTGGTTGGAAATGGGGAATATCACCATGACAGGCATCTGAGGTAGTGTTCTGAGTCCTACTCACATTTGGTACAGCGCCTCCACCCCATCAGAATCCCTACAGTGGCAGGGATGAGTATCTGACGGGGAACTCCTTGGTGCATCTTCCTGAGGAATAACTCCAGACTCACACAGGAAGGGTATCTTGAACCAGGGCATCTTTAATTGCATGTTACTTGGCAGACTGCCCATCATAGCGGCCGACACTTAGCCGCACATTTCAATGGGGTACTCCATGCAGAAGGTTCCTCCTCTCTCTCTAATCGAGTTGCTCTCCCACCTCTCCCCTAAGGGAGATCACCAGCTGTGCCAGGTCCCTGGACACAGTGTGCAGTCAGCTCATCACTTGCCACTCTGACAGACTTGAACTGCTGCAGACACTTAGGATGAACATTAACACTAACTTTTGGGAGTGCTGTGTCATATATAGACTCCAGAAAAGACCCACCTCTGTGTCACTAGCAGTGGACACAAAGCATGCTGTCACTTCCTTTGCTACATATATGACACATCACAAGGGTTTGAGGGCAAACCTCCATGATAGTTACTGGCAACCCTGCCCTCTTACCAGAATTAGTGCCAGCAAGAGAGAGATCTGTACACCAAATTTACACATGGCTACACTAGGATGGAGGGGGAGGGGAATGAAACAGATAATGAACTAAATAGAATAGAGGAGGAAACAAGGGGTTATGGAGCTAAAATGGGGCAAGTGCGAGTTTTACAAGCAGTGAGACACCCATAGTAAATACAGATAATACTAAAAAAACTTCTAAAGACTAAACCAAATTGGTGCAAGAAGGAGCAGATTAGATAATAGTACAGGCTGAAAAAAACTTAAATGCATGCTAGTGAAGCCCTGTGTGGTTTGAGCTATAGGTCTGCCCTCCTCCTGGCAGTAAGAACTGGTAAGGGCAGGTTTGCCAGGAGCAATTATGAGGTTTTCCCCACTTCATGCAGTGCAGTGAGTCAGTGAGTAGGTAGTGTCATCAGGCCTTGTGTCCAAATAGAGACACAGGGGTGGTGCCTACTGGAGCTTACTTAATGTACTGCAACTTCCTATTTAGTCAGTCTGTCCCTACCGTGAGAGGGACAAGGTTACCTCAACGAAGCTGTCAGGGATCTGACAGGCTTGAGGCCCTCCCTCGAGGGAGCCGTGAGGAGACCCATACCTCCTACCCTAAAAGAGGGTAGGGAAAGAGCAAGGACCACTCTGGGTGCCCTTTGGCCAGGAGTAGGATCCAGGGACATCCTGAGGGGGAAGACCTTGAGACTGCTGATGAATAGAGAAGATCAAATAAAGAGCATTTTAACTATACCTTCCTGGCCTGAGACTGAAGTATATTGGGAGGAAGGGGGAGAGTTATTTTGCAGAGACTTCACCCCATACAGCTGGGGGCTACACAAGATGGAGGCGCTGCACCTGTAAGTAGATTTCGGACAAAACACAAGAAGCCTGTCCTGCTATTCCCCTCTACCATCAGACGGAAGACTCAGGGCCCCCTGTTGCCAGCAGGTATGCACCAACCAGACCAATGTAACCAGAGTGCTATTTCCCTAGAGAGGCCAAAGATGAGATTGGGTGGGGGAAACAGGGTTACACTTGCTAATGCATGAAGCCTGACAGATAAAATGGGGGAGCTTGAATTAATAACTGCAAGGGAGCAGTATGATATCATAGGCATTACTAAAACATGGTGGGATGAAACTCATGACAGGGCAGTTAATTTAGAGGGTTATTCCCTTTTTCGGAAGGATCGAGCAAATAGAAGAGGAGGTGGAGTATGCTTATATGTTAAACCGGATCTATTATAAGGGAAGATGTTTATGAAGGGAATTATGAAAATGTAGAGACCTTGGGGATAGAAATTATCAGTGGAGGTAAAAGTATAAAGAAAATGTTTGTAGGGATATGCTATAAACCACCAAATATCTGTGAGATTGAGGAAGCTAAAATACTTTTGCAAATGGAGAAGGCATCAAAACTAGGTCATGTTTGCATAATGGATGATTTTTAATTATCCAGAAATAGACTGGGGCAATGAGATTAGCGTTACAATAAAAGGAAACAGGTTTGTGGGGGTGCTTTAAGACAATTATGTGACCCAAATTATTGAGGAACCAACCAGGAGAGGGGCAGTACTGGATTTGGTAATATCAAACAATGGAGAAGTAATAGCAAATATTCAAGTCCTGGAACGTTTGGGTAACAGTGATCATAACATCGTCTCCTTTGAAATAAATGATCAAAAAACAGATTACTTGGGTTCAACAAAGACCTTAAGGCTTATGGCCTCATGCAGTAAGCGTCGATAAGGCACTTATCGACCACTTATCAGCCAAAATGGCTACTCATATTCAGTAAGCCTTGATAAGTGGTCGATAACAGCCTGTATCGCCGATAAATCTTTTGGCCAAATTCAAATCGCCGACTGAGTGGCGATAAGCCACTTTGACAATTTTTCAAATGTTCATAAACATGTGCTATTCTAGTAGACACGATTCATCTATCGCCGCCCTAAAATGGCAATTTTCTCCCCAAAACAATACACCACAAAAATTTAACAGATTGGTGGGGAGAAGCATCGATGAGCGGTGATAAGTTGGACTTAGAACATTTTTGGCCTTTTTCCTGCACTGGATGGATGCCCATTAATACCAGAACCGGAGTACCCCGGCATGAATCCGATGCAGGAAAAATGCATTTACAGCCACTTCTTTACCTTCGCGGCTAACCCACCATAACTATAACTATATACAGTGGTCGACAAATCACCAAAAAATCTACTTGCCGAACAAAAAAATCTACTCGCCACCTAGTACCACACGTGTGCTGCTTGGGCCAATAGGAGCTCGCCACAATGTTAAATCTACTCGCCCGGGGCGTGCAAATGTATAGGTTTGTCAAACACTGACATATATATATATATATATATATATATATATTGTGACAAACGCCCCTCTTTTGTAGTGCTGACGTCTGTCTGGGTTCTTCCCGACACAGTCTTCTAGGGTTAATTATACAACAAACAGGATCATGCAAAGTATTGTGCTGCTTAACTCAGGCTTCTGCCTGCTTTATTTTCATCCAATTAAGGTACTGCAGCTTTAACATGTGTAGGTTAGAGGTACTCAGATACTTTCATTCAGCAGTTCACACATTTCAGTGTTACAATATTTCCCACTCTGTTATTTCAAGAAATAAAACCAAAATCATATAAGCAAATCCTATCCCTTTCAGGGATCTAACTACACATCAGAATCAGTCTCTCTAACAGCTGCTGGCCAACTAAACTGGTTCCCCAGCTTAAAACAATGCTCTCTCATTTAGGGACACAAGATACAGCACAGTCTTTTAGCAACAGCAGTAATCATTTGTTTTGTCTTATCTGTTCGTGGGGTCCAGGCAAATCCTCTGGTACTGTCATACGTGGAGAGGCCGTCAACCTCGACACTGGATGCAGGAGAGCAGCGACACCCCCAGCCCCCAGGCTCCAAGGAGAGAGAGAGAAATGCAAAACCTCTCTGCTCTAAATACCTGTGCATGTGATTAGAAGAGCAGGTGAGGGAGAACTAGAGCCATGGTAATCTGTGGTCTGGATTTTCCATCCAGCTGCCTGAGTTAATGGGAAGCTGTGGAACGGATCATTTGTAACTATTCCTGCACTTTCTGCTCTAAAATGGGGCAGAAAGCTGCCTAACATCTTTGGACTATGTCACATATCCCCCTCCCCAGCTCACACCTACTGGGGTGAGCGGCCATGGACCTCACTGGGGTGAGCGTCCTACCTGAAATACTTGAGCTAACTCCTCAGTACAACATTAAGTATTCACATGACACGAATATGAACTTTTTCCACGGCAATTATGGACAACAGGTTTCGTCATAAGAGACTATACTTGGCAAACTTTTTTTTTTTTTTTTTTTTTTTTGTTGCTCTCTATTAGGGAACTATTTTGAAAAAGAAATGTCTAGCACACATTCTTACAACCCAGGATCTGCTAAATATATTCACAAAACCAGACAATTTCTATTACCTCCCTGGGTTTTTCTACTCTAGAATATGAACCTCATTATAAATTAAGGTACTGCAGCTTTAACATGTGTAGGTTAGAGGTACTCAGATACTTTCATTCAGCAGTTCACACATTTCAGTGTTACAATATTTCCCACTCTGTTATTTCAAGAAATAAAACCAAAATCATATAAGCAAATCCTATCCCTTTCAGGGATCTAACTACACATCAGAATCAGTCTCTCTAACAGCTGCTGGCCAACTAAACTGGTTCCCCAGCTTAAAACAATGCTCTCTCATTTAGGGACACAAGATACAGCACAGTCTTTTAGCAACAGCAGTAATCATTTGTTTTGTCTTATCTGTTCGTGGGGTCCAGGCAAATCCTCTGGTACTGTCATACGTGGAGAGGCCGTCAACCTCGACACTGGATGCAGGAGAGTAGCGACACCCCCAGCCCCCAGGCTCCAAGGAGAGAGAGAGAGAAATGCAAAACCTCTCTGCTCTAAATACCTGTGCATGTGATTAGAAGAGCAGGTGAGGGAGAACTAGAGCCATGGTAATCTGTGGTCTGGATTTTCCATACAGCTGCCTGAGTTAATGGGAAGCTGTGGAACGGATCATTTGTAACTATTCCTGCACTTTCTGCTCTAAAATGGGGCAGAAAGCTGCCTAACATCTTTGGACTATGTCACATATCCCCCTCCCCAGCTCACACCTACTGGGGTGAGCGGCCATGGACCTCACTGGGGTGAGCGTCCTACCTGAAATACTTGAGCTAACTCCTCAGTACAACATTAAGTATTCACATGACACGAATATGAACTTTTTCCACGGCAATTATGGACAATAGGTTTCGTCATAAGAGACTATACTTGGCAAACATATTTTTTTGTTGCTCTCTATTAGGGAACTATTTTGAAAAATAAATGTCTAGCACACATTCTTGCAACCCAGGATCTGCTAAATATATTCACAAAACCAGACAATTTCTATTACCTCCCTGGGTTTTTCTACTCTAGAATATGAACCTCATTATAAATTTACCAACCGAAAAGGGCATTTTTTTTTTTTTTTTTTTTTCCATATTGTAAGCAACCAATATTTTTTTTTTTTTCTTATACTACAGCCTTGTAATCTTAAGGGCCATCAACCCTGTATATTAATTTGTAGTTTAGCTACATTTTCAACACAGAGAACCAATATAACATTGTAATATTGACAAAAATGCTTATTTGCAAAGTTAAGTGTCCGTGACATAGTCCACACGTGTAATAAAAAAAATAAATCGGTCAGTTCCCCCAAACATTTTTTTTTTTTTTTTTTGACTTCCAGTCTATTGCATCCTTTGACTTTATTTCATAGTCCGCTGCAACCTGCAAATGACTGGACTGTTTCTTTAGCTTCTGATGAGACCCTTGGACCGGATTCTCCTTGGCTCCACAGTGTGGTCCAGATTGGTGAGATATGGAACTATTCAGGCGCCGTGTTAACCTTCGTTGTTTTTTCTTTTCAATCTTTGATTTCCCTTTTGTGGCCATTATCAGGCCTTTGGGTTTTGGAGACCTAGTTGCCTCTGTACAAACGTAGTCCATATTAACCACGTCATCAGGATCTGTCAACAAGTTTGTGTTTTCAGGAACTGCCAACCACTTGGCTAAAACATCTTCTGTGGTGTCCTGGGTGTGTCCACTGGTTTGATAATCTTCTGGACAACGTAAATGAAATTGAGGATCTGGATTTTTGAATCCCAGATCAGGGAGAATATTCTCAGGAGGGTGCCTATCTGTTTCTGGAATAACAGCAGCACAATCAAAGTCAATTCTTTCTCCTTCCTCTTTGTCATCAGTGAGGGCATTGAGTTTACGTTCCCTGGTCTCCTTTTGTGACCGTGTCTCTTTTAGCCTTGGAATCTCTTTCTCCAACTTCATCTTTATAGCAAATCGTAATATTGCAACAGCATTGAAGATACACGTATAGGAACGTACAGCTTGCTTGGTTAGGAGGTAGGATTGATAGCCCGACTGAACCACTTTAGCCGCTTCTCCCATGTCCGTCATCTGTTTCAGAGCGAGGTTTAACTCTGTTTCATTTTCTCTATTCTTGACCTGCAGCTGCAGGTGCTCCTTCTGGGTCTTGTCCAGCTCCAGCTGCAGCCGGGCCCGCTCATTTGCCGTGTGGTCCAGCTGCTTGTAGATATCGGCCATCTCGCTTTTATAGCGCAGTGTCAGGCAAACCACCTGACGGACGGACACCTCCTCTCTCTTGGCGCACTGTATCTCGCGCTCAGCCATCTGCTTCTGCAGCTCTTCAACCTGATCGTGCCAGACCTCCCTCAGGGTCTTCACCTCTTTCTGGTGCTTGCTCTGGGTTTGCATCAGCGCCTCCATTTTTTGGAGCTCTGCAGTTTGTGTCGCCTGGATCGCCGCTGATTCTGTATTCTGCAGTGCTTCCTGCATTTCTAACTTTTCCTGGATCAATTGCTTCTCCACTTTTTCTGCTTGGTGAAGCTTCTCATCACCTTCACTGATCTGGTCAGTCAAGTCTGAATTTTTCTGTGTCAGACTTACATTCTCTCTTTTTACAGTCTCTAACTCAGTCAGGGCAATCTCATGGGTTTGCTTCAACATTCCCAGCTCTGTGTTCAGACCGTGGCCCTCCAGGCGTGAGTTTTGCACCTCTGTGCTGAGCGCGTGAACCTCTTGTAGAGCCTTCCCGTATTTCTGTTTTAGGATAGCAATTACGGTGTTGGCCTTTTCCAGACTAGTCGTCACCTCTTCCAGCTCACTCCGTAAGAGAGACTCTGTTTTCTTCAAAGCCTCGTACTCCTGTAAAGCTGGAAGTATACACCTTTGTAATTCGGCGTTCGATTCTCGCTCTTTCATCAATCCCTGCCGCAGGACTTCATAATCATGGCGGGCAGCTTGGAGTGCAGAAACCAAAGCCTCTTTATCCTGGTTCAAGGATTCAGCTTCCCTTGTGACTTGAGGAACCGTTTTCTTTTTCTTCTTCTTTCTTTTTGCTTTATTAGCTCCAGAGATATCAGTGGTACTGGGCACACACTCACTGGGCGTTGCTTGCTTTTGCAGCTGTTTGTCTTTGAAAATTTTGGGACACACATCTTCCATGTGACCTACTTCATGACAGGCCCAGCATACTAAATTCATCTGTGGGTACGGCTCTCCTCCAGGGGCCACATACGAGTCGTCGTCATCATCATCGTATGGCCTGAAGGGACACTGTTTTTCAAGATTACGTGCATTGCAAAACAAACATTCCATGTCGGCCATTTTATAAACCCGGCAGAGACAATTTGCTAGCTGTAATTTCACTCACTTCAGCAACTTACATACAGCACTTGCTAGCTGCAAATTCACTCACTTCAGCAAAAAGGCATTAGCTTTACAAACAGCACTTGCTAGATGCAAAAAAATTTTTTTTCTTCAGCAAAACATTTTGGTTTTCTGTTTGGGTTCAGGGTGCTATTGCATCCACACTTCGCACATTCTCTGTGTATGCTAGAAGCACAACTGATATACACATTGGGACAGACTTCACTCATAGCATCTGTACTTTAGTTCAGCTCGGCGGCCATTTTAAACCCCCGCATTTATTTGCAAACCCACAGACTTTTTAGTGTCGACCCGCATTCTCCACCATATGTGACAAACGCCCCTCTTTTGTAGTGCTGACGTCTGTCTGGGTTCTTCCCGACACAGTCTTCTAGGGTTAATTATACAACAAACAGGATCATGCAAAGTATTGTGCTGCTTAACTCAGGCTTCTGCCTGCTTTATTTTCATCCAATTAAGGTACTGCAGCTTTAACATGTGTAGGTTAGAGGTACTCAGATACTTTCATTCAGCAGTTCACACATTTCAGTGTTACAATATTTCCCACTCTGTTATTTCAAGAAATAAAACCAAAATCATATAAGCAAATCCTATCCCTTTCAGGGATCTAACTACACATCAGAATCAGTCTCTCTAACAGCTGCTGGCCAACTAAACTGGTTCCCCAGCTTAAAACAATGCTCTCTCATTTAGGGACACAAGATACAGCACAGTCTTTTAGCAACAGCAGTAATCATTTGTTTTGTCTTATCTGTTCGTGGGGTCCAGGCAAATCCTCTGGTACTGTCATACGTGGAGAGGCCGTCAACCTCGACACTGGATGCAGGAGAGCAGCGACACCCCCAGCCCCCAGGCTCCAAGGAGAGAGAGAGAGAAATGCAAAACCTCTCTGCTCTAAATACCTGTGCATGTGATTAGAAGAGCAGGTGAGGGAGAACTAGAGCCATGGTAATCTGTGGTCTGGATTTTCCATCCAGCTGCCTGAGTTAATGGGAAGCTGTGGAACGGATCATTTGTAACTATTCCTGCACTTTCTGCTCTAAAATGGGGCAGAAAGCTGCCTAACATCTTTGGACTATGTCACAATATATATAGGAAAACAGAAAGAAAAAGATCCCAAAATAGCACTCTAGCGTACAAAAATATCAAATTTATTAAACACATAAAACATATACAAAAGATTCACAGTGTCCCCAAAGCTGTCTAATCTGAAACACTGAGGTTCATTGGAACTTACAATAATAAATGGAACAGTCTCAAAAACATCCTTCAAAAACACTGGGACATACTTTTGGCAGATCAAGATCTCCGGGCTATTCTGGGTGACAGAGTTAGCCTCACTAGTAGGAGAGCACCTAACCTAAAGAACCTGCTGGTCAGGAGTCATTACACTACCCCTCCAAAAGTTACTTTCCTCAACCAAGTAAGCTTAAAAGGTTTCTACAAATGTGGACATTGTTCCGCATGTAGACACATGAAGCAGACTGATGTCTTTCATAACTCTAAAGGCACCAGAAACTTCAGAATCTTTTATTTTCTAAACTGTAAATCCAAGAATGTCATCTACCATCTGAACTGTCCCTGCGGTCTGATTTACATTGGCATGACCACCAGGGAATTTCGTGTAAGGGTTTTGGAGCACACACGTAACATTAAAAATGCAACTAAAGACCTGGCGTGCTTCAAAAAAATCACCAGTGTGGCACGCCATTTTCGTGATGTGCACAACTCTGACCCCTCATCCCTGGTGGCCTTTGCCATTGATAAAATCAACATAGGCATCCGCGGCGGTAATGTGGAGCAGCTCCTACTGCAAAAAGAATGCAGATGGATAGTTCAATTAGGGACCATGATTCCAACTGGATTAAATGATTACCTCAGTTTTGCAATGTTCCTTTAGCTTTTCACTCATTTAGAGACTCTGTCTTGTTTTATGTAACTTACCCTGCTTTCCCTAGAAATCTTTTATTAAGTCTCAATCACAGCTTATGGTTCATCTCTCCTTTGATCCTCCATATTTTATGTCTCTGTGTAGTATTGTCAATACTTGGTATCTAACTTAGTATAATGCCATTTCATTGGACATTCTTCAAGATATTGTCAATTTAATCACTCTTCAAATTAGCTTTACTTATATTTTTATTCATGCCTCCTTGCTTTACAACACTCTGCTTAGCAATTATGCTGATTTTTAATCACATTATGCCACTTCCTGTGTCTTTTTATGTCTGTCTCTTTAAGGATTACTGCCTCCAAAGTTCTGCTCACTTCCACATAGCAACAGCTGACACGGTTCTATTTTTCAGAATTTCTTATTGGCTGTTGGTCACGAGTGAACTTTTGGCGGGAAAACGGAGCCCTTTAAGAGTGTTTGTTTATGCTGACACTGTATGCTCCCGGAAGAAGCCTTTTTGGCGAAACGGCCGTAGGAGCAGAGCTGTGACAGCACCCCTCCATCCTGTGACCTGTGTGCCTTACCATACTGCGTGAGACTTTCCTCCATTTTACTGCTGATGTCCCACTGCAAGACTTTGGTCTTTATCATCTGATTCTCCTGCTGCCTGACTGAGTAATGCTGGTATTTATCACTGGATTTCCTCAGTGCTTTGTGCACACCACACACAGCAGTGCTCTATGTCCCTGTGTTATTCACACACCACCACTGCTCATTATTTTTGAGCTCTGTATCTCAGGGGACTTTATATGAGCGCTACCAGTGCACTTTATAGATCTACCACTGCTGCTACTTATCTTACATGTGCAGCTCAATTTGGGCATCACTTTATTCAGCTGATTTACAGCACATTTAAGGGTCACAACTTTATGTATTTCTAGCTATGTGCCTAACTATCTCTCATCATCATTAAGAGGTTTATGTATATTTACTACAATATATATCCAATCTTTTTCTTGTGGTCTGTATCTACTTACCATTTATATTCATTGCTACTCTTGTTCTGGATCGGCCGATCTCAGTAAACATTACTTGGGGAGAAATATTTTTCCCCTAGTTCTGTTATGTTATATTTGTAATGATATATTGTTACCCTGCTTTGGCTCTTATCAGACCAATTGTACCTCTTTGATGTTTTTACGTTGTGTCGCATAGCGATCTGACATGTGATTTGTGTGGGTCTGTCTTTTGTGTTTTTTATACTCTTTGTTAATAAAGTCCATTTCTATTTTTCATAATTCAGCATTTGAGTGCACCTTTTTGACCCTACTCTCCCTCCTTTTTAGTCATATTATTCCTTTGGGTCGGTAGCACCACCAGAGGGTTACCTTTTACCTTGACCTCTGGTTAACTGATTATTTAATCACACAAGGGTGATTTGATTGCGGCATCTATTGTGTGTTCCATATATATATATATATATATATATACATATATATTATATATATATATATATATATATATAGATTATATATATTATTAGGTCCAGAATTATTGGGACACTGATACAAGTTTTGTTATTTCGGCTGTGTACCAAATAAATTCAAGTTACAGTTAAATAATGATTATGGGATTAAAGTGTGCATCATAGCCCCGTCCACCCAACCAGTTTTGGCCGCACCCACTGCACCTAAAAACGGCTCCCTACAGACCACAGATCGTGGAAGTGCCATGCAACGCGCCAGGACACAAGGCAACGCACACAGGGCCTTAGCCTAAAAGGGTCACATTATAAGTGTCTGTGAAGTTAACACTGGAGATGAAATTGAAGGTACCAGTTAGTCTGAAATAATGGACACTGAGAGAAGTTTTTGTTATTTCGGCTGTGTACCAAAATAAATTCAAGTTACAGCTAAATAATAATATGG
The DNA here is from genome assembly GCA_036426205.1 of Ascaphus truei. Lineage (NCBI taxonomy): Eukaryota > Metazoa > Chordata > Amphibia > Anura > Ascaphidae > Ascaphus > Ascaphus truei. Next base: position 136,453,060 of record CM071570.1, read on the forward strand.
GCTTAAGTGCAGTCTATCAGCTTTATTATTTGAGGGTATTCACATCCAAATTGGAGGAGGGTTTAGAATTACAATCTTTTTAATAATGCAGCCCCCTCTTTTTTTCAAGGGACCAAAAGTAATTGGACAATTTACTCAAAAGCTGTTTTCATGGATAGGTGTGGGCTATTCCTTCATTATTTCATCATCAATTAAGCAGGTAAAAGGTCTGGAGTTGTGATTCCAGGTGTGGCATTCACATTTGGAAGCTGTTGCTGTGAACCCACAACATGCGGTCAAAGGAGCTCTCAATGCAAGTGAAAAGGGCATCCTTAGGCTGCAAAAAAAAGAAAATCCATCAGAGAGATAGCAGCAGGAACATTAGGAGTGGCCAAATCAACAGTTTTGGTACATTCTGACAAAAGAATGCGTCTGGTGAGCTCTGCAACACAACAAAAAGGCCTGTACGTCCACGGAAGACAACATGTGGATGATCATAGGATCCTTTCCATGGTAAAGAAAAGCCCCCTTCACAATATCCAGCCAAGTCAATAACACTCTCAGGAGGTAGGCATATCATTATCCAAGTCTACCATAAAGAGAAGACTTCACGAGAGCAAATACAGACGTTTCGCCTCAAGAATAGAAAGGCCAGATTAGACTTTGTCAAACAATATCAAAAAAGCCAGCCCAGTTTTGGAACAGTAATCTTTGGACAGATGAAACTAAGATCAACCTGTACCAGAATGATGGGAAGAAAAAAGTATGGAGAAGGCTTGGAACGGCTCATGAAGCATACCACATCATCTGTAAAACACAGTGGAGGCAGTGTGATGCATGGGCTTGCAATGGCACTCGGTCACTAGTGTTTACTGTATTGATGATGTGACAGAAGACAGAAGCAGCCGGTTGAATTCTGAAGTGTATAGGGATATATTGTCTGCTCAGATTCAGCCAAATTCTGCGAAGTTGATTGGACGGCACTTCACTTTACAGATGAATAATGACCCAAAACATTCTGCGAAAGCAATCCAGGAGATTTTTAAGGCAAAGAAGTGGAATATTCTGCAATAGCCAAGTCAATCACCTGATTTCAACTCGATCGAGCATGCATTTCACTTGCTGAAGACAAAACTTAAGGCAGAAAGACCCAAGAACAAACAACAACTGAAGACAGCTGCAGTAAAGTCCTGGCAAGCATCACAAAGGAGGAAACCCGCGTTTGGTTGTACATGCGTTCGCTTCCAGACTTCAAGCAGTCATTGCCTGCAAAGAATTCTCGACAAAGTATAAAAATGAACATTTTATTTATGATTGTGTAATTTGTCCAATTACATTTGAGCCCCTGAAATAAGGGGACTGTGTATGAAAATGGTTGCAATTCCAAAACGTTTCATACATTTTTTGTTCAACCCTTTGAATTAAAGCTGAAAGTCTGCACTTCTATTGCATCTCGGTTGTTTCATTTCAAATCTATTGTGGTGGCGTACAGAGCCAAAATTATGAAAATTGTGTCAGTGTCTAATTATTTCGGGACCTAACTGTGTATGTGTATGTATATATATATGTATATGTATGTATGTATGTATGTATGTATGTATGTATGTATGTATGTATGTATGTATCTATGTATGTATGTATTATGTATAATGTATATTTACAGTGTTCGACAAACCTATACATTTGCTCGCCCCGGGCGAGTGGATTTAAACCCCCCGGCGAGTAATTGGCCCCAAGCAGCACACGTTTGGTACTAGGTGGCGAGTAGATTTTTTGTGTGGCGATAGATTTTTTGGTGATTTGTCACCACTGTATATAGATATATATATATATATATTATATATATATATATATATTATATAATATATATATATATATATTATATAATTGTGACATAGTCCAAAGATGTTAGCAGCTTTCTGCCCCATTTTAGTAGCAGAAGTGCAGGAATAGTTACAAATGATCCGTTCCACAGCTTCCCATTAACTCAGCAGCTGGATGGAAAATCCAGACCACAGATTACATGGCTCTAGTTCTCCCTCACCTGCTCTTCAATCACATGCACAGGTATTTAGAGCAGAGGGTTTTGCATTTCTCTCTCTCTCCTTGGAGCCTGGGGGCTGGGGTGTCGCTGCTCTCCTGCATCCAGTGTCGAGGTTGACGGCCTCTCCACGTATGACATTACCAGAGGATTTGCCTGGACCCCACGAACAGATAAGACAAACACATGATTACTGCTGTTGCTAAAAGACTGTCGGTATCTTGTTCCCTAAATGAGAGGCATGTTTGTTTAGACTGGGAACCAGTTTAGTTTGGCCAGCAGCTGTTAAGAGACTGATTCTGATGTGTAGTTAGATCCCTGAAAGGGATAGGATTTGCTATATGATTTTGGTTTTATTTCTTGAAATAACAGAGTGGAAATTGTAACACTGAATGTGTGTGACTGCTGAATGAAAGTATCTGAGTACCCTCTAACCTACACATGTTAAAGCTGCAGTACCTTAATTGGATAAAATAAGCAGGCAGAAGCCTGAGTTTAAGCAGCACAATACTTTGCATGATCCTGTTTGTTGTATAATTAACACCCTAGAAGACTGTGTCGGGAAGAACCCAGACAGACGTCAGCACTACAAAACAAAAGGGGCGTTTGTCACATATGGTGGAGAATGCTGGTCGACACTAAAAAGTCTGTGGGTTTGCAAATAATGCGGGGGTTTAAAATGGCCGCCGAGCTGAACTAAAGTACAGATGCTATGAGTGAAGTCGTCCCAATGTGTATCAGTTGTGCTTCTACATACACAGAGAATGTGCGAAGTGGTGGATGCAATAGCACCCTAACCCAACAGAAACCAAAATGTTTTGCTGAAGAAAAAAAAATTTTTTTGCATCTAGCAAGTGCTGTTTTGTAAAAGCTAATGCCTTTTTGCTGAAGTGAGTGAATTTGCAGCTAGCAAGTGCTGTATGTAATTTGCTGAAGTGAGTGAAATTACAGCTAGCAATTGTCTCTCTCGCCGGGTTTATAAATGGCCGACATGGAATTTTTGTTTTGCAATGCACGTAATCTTGAAAACAGTGTCCCTTCAGGCCATACGATATGATGACGCGACTCGTATGTGGCCCCTGAGGGAGAGCCGTCCCACAGATGAATTTTAGTATGCTGGGCCTTGTCATGAAGTAGGTCACATGGAAGATGTGTGTCCCAAAATTTCAAAGACAAACAGCTGCAAAAGCAAGCAATGCCCTGTGAGTGCAAGCAAGATGTGGAGCTGATACCATGAGTGTGTGCCCAGTACCACTGATATCTCGGAGCTAATAAAGCAAAAAGAAAAGAAGAAAAAGAAAACGGTTCCTCAAGTCACGGAAGTGACCGAGCCACTTGAACCTGCGCTGTCAGCACATGCGTCAGAAAGGCGCCGGATGTGGCTGCATACCGGAGTGACCACAAATTGTCACGGAACAGTGGCAAGAAAAGGAGGAGCAAAGGGAAGCTGAATCCTTGAACCGATAAAGAGCTTTGTTTCTGCACTCCAAGCTGCCCGCCATGATTATGAATCCTGCGGCAGGGATTGATGAAAGAGCGAGAATCGAACGCCGAATTACAGAGTGTATACTTCCAGCTTACAGGAGTACGAGGCTTTGAAGAAAACAGAGTCTCTCTTACGGAGTGAGCGGGAAGAGGTGACGACTAGTCTGGAAAAGGCCAACACCGATATTGCTATCCTAAAACAGAAATACGGGAAGGCTCTACAAGAGGTTCACGCGCTCAGCACAGAGGTGCAAAACTCACGCCTGGAGGGCCAGGTCTGAACACGAGCTGGGAATGTTGAAGCAAACCATGAGATTGCCCTGACTGAGTTAGAGACTGTAAAAAGAGAAATGTAAGTCTGACACAGAAAATTCAGACTTGACTGACCAGATCATGAAGGTGATGAGAAGCTTCACCAAGCAAAAAGTGGAGAGCAATTGATCCAGGAAAGTTAGAAATGCAGGAAGCAACTGCAGAATACAGAATCAGCGGCGATCCAGGCGACACAAACTGCAGAGCTCCAAAAAATGGAGGCGCTGATGCAAACCCAGAGCAAGCAACCAGATAGAGGTGAAGACCTGGGGAGGTCTGGCACGTCAGGTTGAGAGCTGCAGAAGCAGATGGCTGAGCACGAGATACAGTGCGCCAAGAGAGGGAGATCTCCGTCCATCAGGTGTCTGCCTGACATGCGCTATAACGAGATGGCCGATATCTACAACAGCTGGACCAACACGGCAAATGAGCAGGCCCCGCTGCAGCTGGAGCTGGACAAGACCCAAGGAGCACCTGCAGCTGCAGGTCAAGAATAGAGAAAATGAAACAGAGTTAAACCTCTCTCTGAAACAGATGACGGACATGGAGAAGCGGCTAAGTGGTTCAGTCGGGCTATCATTCCTACCTCCTACCAAGCCAAGCTGTACGTTCCTATACGTGTATCTTCAATGCTGTTGCAATATTACGATTTGCTATAAAGATGAAGTTGGAAAAGAGATTCCAGGCTAAAAGAGACACGTCCCACAAAGGAGACCAGGGAACGTAAACTCAATGCCCTCACTGATGACAAAGAGGAAGGAGAAAATGACTTGATTGATTGTCTGCTGTTATTCCAGAAACAGATAGCGCACCCTCCTGAGAATATTCTCCCTGATCTGGATTCAAAAAATCCAGATCCTCAATTTCATTTACGTTGTCCAGAAGATTATCAAACTAGTGGACACACCCAGGACACCACAGAGATGTTTTAGCCAAGTGGGTGCAGTTCCTGAAAAACAAACTTGTTGACAGATCTGATGACGTGGTTAATATGGACTACGTTTGTACAGAGGCAACTAGGTCTCCCAAAACCAAAGGCCTGGTAATGGCCACAAAAGGGAAATCAAGATTGAAAAGAAAAACAACGAAGGTTAACACGGCGCCTGAATAGTTCCATATCTCACAATCTGGACCACACTGTGGACCAAGGAGAATCCGGTCCAAGGGTCTCATCAAAGCTAAGAACAGTCCAGTCATTTGCTTTGCAGCGGGCTATGAAATAAGTCAAAGGATGCAATAGACTGGAAGTCAAAAAAAAAAAAAAAAAATATGTTTGGGGGAACTGACCGATTTATTTTTTTTATTACACGTGTGGACTATTGTCACGGACACTTAACTATGCAAATAAGCATTTTGTCAATATTACAATGTTATATGGTTCTCTGTGTTGAAAATGTAGCTAAACTACAAATTAATATACAGGTTGATGGCCCTTAAGATTACAAGGCTGTAGTATAGAAAAAAAAAATATGGTTGCTTACAATATGGAAAAAAAAAAAAAAAAATTGTTTTTTGCGTTGATAAATTTATAATGAGGGTCATATTCTAGAGTAGAAAAACCCGGGAGGTATAGAAATTGTCTGGTTTTTGTGAATATATTTAGTCAGATCCTGGGTTGTAAGAATGGTGCTAGACATTTCTTTTTCAAAATTTCCCTAATAGAGAGCAACAAAAAAAAAAAAAAAAAAAAAAAGTTCCAAGTATAATATCTCTTATGACGAAACCTGTTGTCCATAATTGCCGTGGAAAAAGTTCATATTCGTGTCATGTGAATACTTAATGTTGTACTGAGAGTTAGCTCAATTATTTTCAGGTAGGACGCTCACCCCAGTGAGGTCCATGCCGCTCACCCCAGTAGTGTGAGCTGGGGAGGGGGATATGGTGACATAGTCCAAAGATGTTTAGGCAGCTTTCTGCCCCATTTTAAGAGCAAAGTGCAGGAATAGTTACAAATGATCCGTTCCACAGCTTTCCCATTAACTCAGGCAGCTGGATGGAAAATCCAGACCACAGTTACCATGGCTCTAGTTCTCCCTCACCTGCTCTTCTAATCACATGCACAGGTATTTAGAGCAGAGAGGTTTGCATTCTCTCTCTCTCCTTGGAGCCTGGGGCTGGGGGTGTCCGCTGCTCTCCTGCATCCAGTGTCGAGGTTGAACGGCCTCTCCACGTATGACAGTACCAGAGGATTTGCCTGGACCCCACGAACAGATAAGACAAAACAAATGATTACTGCTGTTGCTAAAAGACTGTGCTGTATCTTGTGTCCCTAAATGAGAGAGCATTGTTTTAATCTGGGAAACCAGTTTTAGTTGGCCAGCAGCTGTTAGAGAGACTGATTCTGATGTGTATTAGATCCGGAAAGGGATAGGATTTGCTTATTGATTTTGGTTTTATTTTCTTGAAAATAACAGAGTGGGAAATATTTGTAACACTGAAATGTGTGAACTGCTTGAAATATCTGAGTACTCTAACCTACACATGTTAAGCTGCAGACCTAATTGGAATGAAAATAAAGCAGGCAGAAGCCTGAGTTAAGCAGCACAATACTTTGCATGATCCTGTTTGTTGTTAATTAACCCTAGAAGACTGTGTCGGGAAGACCCAGACAGACGTCAGCACTACAAAAGGGGCGTTTGTCACAATATATATATAATCATATATATATATATATCAGTTTTGACAAACCTATACATTTGCAACGCCCCGGGCGAGTAGATTTAACATTGTGGCGAGCTCCTATGGCCCAAGCAGCACACGTGTGGTACTAGGTGGCGATTAGATTTTTTTGTTCGGCAATAGATTTTTTGGTGATTTGTCGACCACTGTAATAGTTATAGTTATGGGTGGGTTAGCCGCGAAGGTAAAGAGTGGCTGTAAATGCATTTTTCCTGCATCGGATTCATGCCGGGGTACTCCGGTTCTGGATTAATGGGCATCCATCCAGTGCAGGAAAAGGCCAAAAATGTTCTAATTCCAACTTATCCCGCTCATCGATGCTTCTCTCCCCCCAATCTGTTAAATTTTTGTGGTGTATTGTTTTGGGGAGAAAATTGCCATTTTAGGGCGGCGATAGATGAATCGTGTCTACTAAGAATAGCACATGTTTATGAACATTTGAAAAATTGTCAAAGTGGCTTATCGCCACTCAGTCGGCGATTTGAATTTGGCCAAAGATTTATTGCGATACAGGCGTTATCGACCACTTATCAGGCTTACTGAATATGATAGCCATTTTGGCTGATAAGTGGTCGATAAGTGCCTTATCGACGCTTACTGCATGAGGCCATAAGCCTTATAGTCTTTGTTGAACCCAAGTACTGTTTTTTTGATCATTTATTTCAAAGGAGACGATGTTATGATCACTGTTACCCCAAACGTTCCAGGACTTGAATATTTGGCTATTACTGTCTCCATTGTTGATATTACCAAATCCAGTACTGCCCCTCTCCTGGTTGGTTCCTCAATAATTTTGGGTCACATAATTGTCTTAAAGCACCCCACAAACCGTTTCCTTTTATTGTAACCTAATCCTCATTGCCCCATTCTATTTCTGGATATTAAAAATCATCCATTATGCAAACATGACCTAGTTTTGATGCCTTCTCCATTTGCAAAAGTATTTTAGCTTCCTCAATCTCACAGATATTTGGTGGTTTATAGCATATCCCTACAAACATTTTCTTTATACTTTTACCTCCCCTGATATTTCTATCCCCAGTCTCTACATTTTCATAATTCCCTTCATAAACATCTTTCCCTTATAATAGAATCCGGTTTAAATAAATATAGCAGACTCCACCTCCTCTCTCCTATTTTGCTCGATCCTTCCGAAAAAGGGAATACCCTCTAATAACTGCCCTGTCATGAGTTTCATCCACCACTGTTTTTAGTAATGCCTTGATCATAACATACTGCTCCCTTGCAGTTTTAATTCAGCTCCCCCATTTTATCTGTCAGGCTCATGCATTAGCAAGTGTACCCTGTTCCTCCCCACCAATCTCATCTTTGGCCTCTCTAGGGAAATAGCACTCTGGTTACATTGGTCTGGTTGGTGCATACCTGCGGCAACAGGGGGCCCTGAGTCTTCCGTCTGATGGTAGAGGGGAATAGCATGACAGGCTTCTTGTGTTTTGTCCGTAAATCTACTTACAGGTGCAGCGCCTCCATCTTGTGTAGCCCCAGCTGTAATGGGGTGAAGTCCTCTGCAAAATAACTCTCCCCCTTCCTCCCAATATACTTCATCTCAGGCCAGGAAGGTATAGTTAAAATGCTCTTATATTTTGACTTCTCTATTCATCAGCAGGCTCAAGGTCTTCCCCCTCAGGATGTCCCTGGATCCTACTCCTGGCCAAAGGGCACCCAGAGTGGTCCTTGCTCTTTCCCTACCCTCTTTAGGGTAGAGGTATGGGTCTCCTCACGGCTCCCTCGGGGAGGGCCTCAAGCCTGTCGAGTCCCTGACAGCTTCGTTGAGGTACCTTGTCCCTCTCACGTTAGGGACAGGACTGACTAAATAGGAAGTTGCAGTACATTAAGTAAGCTTCCAGTAGGCACCACCCCTGTGTCTCTATTTGGACACAAGGCCTGATACACTACCTACTCACTGACTCACTGCACTGCATGAAGGGGGAAAACCTCATAATTGCTCCTGGCAAACCTGCCCTTACCAGTTCTTACTGCCAGAGGAGGCGACCTATAGCTAAACCACACAGGGCTTCACTAGCAATGCATTTAAGTTTTTTCAGCCTGTACTATTATCTAATCTGCCTCCTTCTTGCACCAATTTGGTTTAGTCTTTAGAAGTTTTTTAGTATTATCTGTATTTACTATGGGTGTCTCACTGCTTGTAAAACTCGCACTTGCCCCATTTTAGCTCCATAACCCCTTGTTTCCTCTCTATTCTATTTAGTTCATTATCTGTTTCATTCCCCTCCCCCTCCATCCTAGTGTAGCCATGTGTAAATTTGGTGTCAGATCTCTCTCTTGCTGGCACTAATTCTGGTAAGAGGGCAGGGGCCAGTAACTATCATGGAGTTTGCCCTCAACCCTTTGTGAGTGTCATATATGTAGCAAAGGAAGTGACCAGCATGCTTTTGTGTCCACCTGCTAGTGACACAGAGGTGGTCTTTTCTGGAGTCTATATATGACACAGCACTCCCAAAAGTTAGTGTTAATGTTCATCCTAAGTGTCTGCAGCATTTCAAGTCTGTCAGAGTGGCAAGTGATGCTGACTGCACACTGTGTCCAGGGACCTGGCACAGCTGGTGATATTCCCTTAGGGAGAGGTGGGAGAGCAACTCGATTAGAGAGAGAGGAGGAACCTCTGCATGGAGTAAGCCCCCATTGAAATGTGCGCGCATAGTGGTCGCCGCTAGATGGCAGTGGGCTGCCAAGTAACATGCAATTAAGATGCCCGGGTTCAAGATACCCGTCCTTTGTGGTTCGGAGTTTTCCTCAGGAAAGATGCACCAAGAGTTCCCCCGTCCAGAACTCATACCCTGCCACTGAGGGATTCTGATGGTGGGAGGCGCTGTACCAAATGTGAGTAGTAACTCAGAACACCGTATCGATGCCTGTGCATGGTGATATTCCCCATTCCAACCAGCGGAGAGACTCAGGAGTCCTGTTTGCCACAGGTGCACCACAACACACATACATGTATTTGGGGCAGTTACCCCACATGGGGCCATATGAGCTTTGGGTGGGATGTCTGACATTACATTTTTGGAGGCGCTGCTGGAGATCTATCAACAGGAAGCTTTTTGCTAGGCACAACTGGAACAGAGAATGTATGCTGCCAGGACAAGTGCTGTGGATGGGACGGAGCCTAGGGGTAGTCGGAGTGTGATTGTCCTCTGCTCGCAAAGAACCCCTAAGACGCTTGAAATGGAGTAAAGTGGGTCTGGAAACAGGGCTATAGCTGTTCAGGTCACCTTGAGGCAGCTAGTCTGGGATGCCATGCCTCATGGGATAGCCTGGTTAACGCGGGTCAGGAATTCCAGAGAGGAACCTGCGCTAGAGGTGCCAAGCAGAAGTGACGCCCTACGTACTGCATGGGATAACCTAAGACTCTAGCCCTTAACCAGATCCCGTAACACGAGCACATACTGGATGAAAGCAGACACAGCATACTGAGAGAGTGAGCCTAGCCTGAGGTAGTGCATACTGAGTCAGCATATCATGAGATACATGTATGAAGGTGCAACGGGCATTCTTATTGCATGAAAGTGTCTGTCCCAGCAGAGAGTGCACCATGTGCGATAGAAGTATAACAATCAAAAATGGCGCCGCAGTATTGAAAGTTGACGCCGGTGCTGAGAGTCTAAGATGACGGCCAGCGCCTGATGAGCGAGCGCACGTGGTGTGTGTAACCACAGCAAAACAGACTACTGAAGTGACTTTGCTGTTTGCTATGGAGTGGCCCTAAGGCAGTGGGGCTTGCGTCGTTTTGTGTCCTGCCTAGGAGGCCCGGGGTGCTGCCCTGGATGAAGAGTGGTTGAGTGACAGTTGTTATTATGTGCGGAGAGAATGGAGAATCCTGATTGCAGGCGGTGATCACTACACACACTACCCTCATGCTGCTTATGTGAATGGCCGTGCAATCCACAATGGTCAAATCTATCGTGCTAGACACCAATAGAGTTTTCCCGGGGAGATCCACAGTTTGACCCATTCAGCAAACTCCGGTCGCTAACGAGCTGTTCTGTGCATTGAGTCTAGAAAATCTGGGTGATGGGTGCAACGGAGGATGATGGGGGTTTCCAATGGAGAGAAGCGGCACAACGTCGAGAAGGGTGGAGGAGGTGACCTGGGGAAATCACGGTAGAGGAGAAGCGGCGCGTAGTCGAAGAGTGGATGGAGAAAGTGACGTTGGATTTCCGGGCGGGAAGCAAGTCGTGCCAGAGCAAAGGAGAAGTGACCCATGGATTCGAGGCAAGCCGTCGTCGGAAGAGGATAACTGGATGGATAGCCTGTGGGTTTCCGGGAGGCTGCGTCAGCGTCGAGGACGAGGGGTGGAGAAGACGGCTGAAGATTTCCGGGACAGCGGCGGCAGAATCGTCGAAGCGTATGGAGAATGTGGTCCCTGTGGGATTCGATGGGTTCGCAGCCAATCGTTGTGCGTCGAGGACATCCACCTATATCTTCTTGACATAATAAGGGTGACGTCTATAAACCCTTAGCCTTTGGGGTCAGCGAAGGGTTTCTTATTGGCCTTAATCCGTCGCTTTTTGCTTGCCTGGTGGAACGGCACCGCCTTCGCTTTTCTGCTTGACAGCACGGCAGAGGCAGTGGGTTCCTGCGTCCTAGAATCGAGTTTGATCCATGGAACGCAGATGGCATACAGTAATGCAGATCTGTGACAAGGGCAAGTTTTTCAGAAAAGATCCATCGAGTTGTGGGCTATGCAAAAGTGTGGTAACCTTATGCATGCAGGAGGGTCAGGTTGTGTTGAAAGTGGGCTACTCATTGTGAGGTCTTAACCGATAGAATACACAATCCATTTTGTGGATTGACTGCAACACTGACATCCACAACATCGACTAAACATCGAATATACTATTGTGTTTGTATTTTTTCTACTGCAGTAATGGTTGTTAAAATGATTTCCAAGGATCTCAGCATGGAATTAAGAAGAATGTACCACGAGCGGGCAACCGAATTGCTGCTATCCAACGCTGGTTAGCTACTTTGGCCTCGTTTGTGCCAGCACCACCGTGAGCTATCATGCACACGAAAAACGAGACCGCAAAAGGGCACAAGGGTAACTAACGCGTTAAGTATATTTATAAAACTAAATAAAAAATGTTTTCATTTTAATTTTAAATCTCTAATATTTTTGTTATTTCTTTGATTTATATTACACACGGTAAGATATATTTGATATTCTATTTATATTACAACAGTAATATATTTTGTATATTTACTATTTATATCAGTACGTATATATATTTGTATATTATTATTATATCAGTAACAGTATATATATTATATTTTGTATATTTTATTACCACAGATAATTTTTTTTATATTATATTACAACGTCTATATTTTTTGGTTATATTATATTTAATATAACACAGTATATATATGTTTTGTATATTTATATTAAGCACAACAGTATATATATTTTTATATTGCGCATAGTTCAAAAACAATATATTTTTACATTGAAAGCGACAAACTCTTCTGGTGGACCAAAATACGTGAGGAGAATATGAGAAAGTGCATTCAAGGGTCAAAATAAAATCCTGCAGAAAATCACAATTCACTGTATCCGAGACCAGCATAAAGAAGAGAGACGCAGCATTGGATGGAAATAGGACGTTGTGAGGTTAGTAACTGGTCCGTACAGAGGTAAAAAGTGTGTTTAGGAATCTGTAACGTAACCGCTAAAATATTTATTCTTGTCATTACAGAGCGTTCCCACTGATACGGGACCAAACCAAAAATCAAAAGAGTGGTCAGGCCCAGGCATGGATGACATTGGGAACTTTCCAGGATTGGTCATCTTCATGATGAGTCTACTGTGTCGTTGGAGAGATTTGCAAGCTTTGCATTCACACAAAAAAAGGACGCATATCTTTGAAGCCGTGGCCAACACCCCGTGAAGCTGCAATGTGTAGGGTGCCCATCTTAGGCGTGGAACAGGATGCATTGGGCATCTAAGGTTAATATAAAATATATCAAATATATGTGCCTTATGCACTGTCTGTACTAGTGTAGCCTTGCGTGATGCACTGTACTGTACTATTGCTGCAATTTTCCAGCATTTTTCTTTCTTTGCCTATGGAATCACTGAATAAAGCTTTCTTCCAGACAACAAAATTGTCCCTGAGATAGTGCAATTATTCACACGCGAGTTCCGATGGTCACCGCTTCTACCAGGACACGCTCCGAAGAACCACACACCACCGCGTCAAACAGCGCATATCCTTGGCGTGGTAATCAATTGGAGTGAAGAGCCGCGGTAGTAGTGCGGTAACCGTGTCTCATTTTTTTCCCACTGTTTTTTACGGTGTCTGTATCTATAACACTAATTGTTCCCTTTTTTCCAATGACAGATCGCCAGACTTCAATCATATCGAATGGTCTGGCATCAGCTGAAGGACATACCGGAAAGGGGAAACCGCCAAAAAGGACGTAGTTGTTCGAAATGCAATAATGAGTTTTTGGAACGATGTACTCTCGTGGAACCGCTGCAATAATATATATAGACAGACCTTTGCAACTGTGTTGCCCATGTGACGGCGCGTAATGGGCAAGCATCAGGAAAGTAGGACTGTGCTGTAGTATTGTAAGTACGATGATAACAGGTAAGTAGGCACAGACTTTTTCTTTCCCAATAGGTCCAGACTATACAGTATTTACATTTTTTTCTTAACAAGAGAGACAGCACCACCATGCAGTGTTAAATAGTTTAAGAGTAGTCAGATTATACATTTCGTAGTTACAAGTTTTTTTCTTAACAGAGCAGACCAGCACCAGCCATCAGGTTACAACATGTAGTTATTAACAGTAGTCAAGTATACAGTAGTTTCAGTATACTGTACAGTAGACTAGTTGTACATAGTACGTAACTGCCTACTTAACTGCTCAATTTTTTTCTTAACAGAGAAGCAGCACCAGTCATGAAAAGGGTGCCTGGGGGAGGTGGGGTGTGGTCCATCTAATCTGTTTGTACGTCAAATGTACAGTATAACACATGTATTGATGTACCAAAACCTCTCCTCTCTCAATGAACTACTGTAACTGTACAACACGGAATGCGGAACAGGATAAAGACGAGAAAAAATAATATTACTATGTATACTGTATATACAATTTGATACAGTATATATATATTATACATTACAGTATATATATATTAAATAATATTCTTATATGTGGCATAATTCATGTTTCTCCATGTTTTTACAAATGTTTTTCTAAATGTTATCCATTTCAAGCTTGCCAGAGAACTTAATAAGAAACTGCATTATTATTATTCATGCATTATTTTTTATATTGTATTTTTTGTTCTTGAAAAAATAAAATAAATATTTATTCACATTCGATAATCATAATAATGACAACAACACCCAACCACCCCCCCCCCCACCCCTACGTATAAAATGAATAACAAAACAACAATGAACTAAGTTAATGGTTTTTTTTACTTCAATTCTCACAATGCCGTGAAATCAGATTAACATTTCAAATTCGGAAGGGATTTTCCAAAAGTTATCCGTGAAACAACTCAAAGGGTTTTTGGGGGGGGGGGGTGGGTGCAGGTTACATGTGCAATAATCAGCTAGTTCCCACTCAAAAGGCTTAAGTACAACGCAGGCGCATGAGGCGATTGAAGTCTCGCTAGTGTACGGATTAAAAAACACAAGACTAATTAACTTCAGAAAATGAATGACTGTGTGGGAGGGGGGGTTGGGGGTATCGTGCACATAAGCGCTAGCTCCCATCTCAAAGGGCTTACAGTACACGCAGGCCAGTGAGGCGATTGTACGCTGCTAGGGACCGGATTAAAAACACAATGACTAACTTCATAAAATGAATGACTCTTGGAGGTGTCTGTCGAAAAGAGTTGTGTGTGCTGGGGTGAGGGAGAAGGATTAGTGTGGCAAGGATTCAAAGAAATATACATACTGTAGGAGTAGAGACAGTATTTTCAAAGGCGAGTTCATCATAATAATTTGATCAATAAACCCCCAAATACACCCCCCAAAGACAGTACATAAAAAGAAGGTTACTTTATCTCCCCTGTGGCCTCAGGCACCAAAAACATAGATTGTACTCCACGGATAAGGGACCGTGTGCCAAAATGTCTCTTGGGAAGAGCTAGTCCTGTATACTGTAATAAGCGAGCTATACAACACATGCTATTTTATTATTAATTAATATCAGATGATGCTCTGTGCAAATAAAATTCGAGAGGGATTTCCAAAACGTTGCCATAAACAAAGCCTCAAAGTCCCGTCTCAAAGAGAATTACACGCAGGCGCAGTGAGATCTTGTAGTGTAGCCTCGGTCTATGGACGGATTAGAACACAATGGCAGATACTCAGAAAATTGGGGAGACTCGTGGCGAGGGGGGGGTTGGGTTTTCATGGCAGTAAGCAGCTAAGCTGCTAAATTAGCTCCCATCTGAAAAAGGATCGACACACAGGCGCAGTGAGGCTTTGAGTCTCGCTGATGCGATAGACATAATGGCAAGATAAAAAACATTTAAAGACAGCGCATGAAGTTCAAAGCTAAGACATACTTTTAATTTCAAAAGGCAGTTCATACATAATAATACCCCCCCAATACGTTACGTAAAAAGCACGGCAAATCAACCATGTGCATTCAAACGCAAGGGTCGCAGACAAAAGCAGCAGCAACAGATTGAATTCTAAACAGTAGAATGGTTTGCAGCTTGTGGTAAAACAACAATACAATATATTAAAAAAATATTTTCATCCCTCAAGCAAGCATGGTGGGCGAAAGTTACGTCGCATGCGCAGTAATTCCTGCTGTCAACGCAGGAATGTGAATTGAAACCAGACCAGCAAGTTCAAAGGAATGGTGTGGGAGAGATGTCTACTGCATTGTATAAGTTGAAATCCCTCTGCGGCAGTTAATATCCTGAGCGAGGGGTAGAGCGCTGTATATGCCGAAATGTGACACTGGTTACAGTACATTACACGCCATGCGTTTCAACAATTTTCAAATTGAACATACTGTACTGCAGAAACAGCACTGCAAATGCTTATACTTTAAATATGCAAAATTACAATTACTGCGCGCGCAAACCAGACTGTGTACTGACCTAGAGTGAACCGCAAAGGTATTAGACTTCCAAGACAACAGCTCGCAACGCCCCCCTGAGTTTATACACGCATTGCAGTATTGGCAGACGCGAGAATACAATGCTAATATCACAGTGCAACATATGCAGTTCACTCCGCGAAAACGAAAAAAACCACTAACCGGGATAATCTGAGAACCGCGGTTCTAGCCGACTTAGACTCAGAACGGCCGCCACTGTAGGTAAAACAAAATGTGAATTTGGTTTGTCTCATATAACATACATATTATGCATTTAATACTCCTAGACAGAGAATACTCTGGCGCAAATTTGAACTACGACAGGTATAAATTTCAAGATAATTGATACTACCTTCACCAATGCCCCACTGTTCAAAACATGCCAGGGTTGAAGGCGCCTGCTGCTCAACCCCACCTACTGTAGGATCAATCCAGAATCCTTAGAAATTGGTATAAGGAACAGAAAAAATAGGTGAGCCCAGAATTAAAGAGTGGTTCAAAGTCAAAATAGATATGAATAACCAAGGGCAGGCTGCTGAATTGTAGCCGGCCCAATTGCATCACACAGCAGCGCACGTATTCATTTACCACAGTCAATGCACTTACTGTGTGTTCTAAAGACACACGGAATGGAATCAGAAGTACTAAAAACACTTACAGGTCCGTGTTAATGTTGCACACACGTTCAATGGTTTATCTCCTTCTCCTCCTCACTCCTGATCCCAGTCGCCTGAGTAATCTTTCTTAGGATCATGTTATGTGCCAGTTACTTGAGGACCCTCTTCGTCTTGGGGTATTCCCCACCGACATATTAGGGCAGAGATGAGTGTTAAACTAAATATCATAAAAAACTTTAATACATTAAAATTCAACCCCACATCACACCGAAAATACGAACGGGTACCAGCATCAGTCCTTGCTGACCACGGCACTACAACGTCCATCCCGCTCCCGCGGTCCGGTGCCAAGCTTGGAACAACAATGAGACGGCAACAGCACAGACTGCTACGGTGGCCTCCTTCAGACAGTAGACGGAGCAATATAAAATCTCGCTGGTCATTGGAGATATGAGGGTCTGTCTCAATTATTCTCTTAACCGTATCACATCCGTCCTTGTGCCTAATGCATGTATATAGCGACGTTACATCGCAAGTCGCTAATATTGAATTATTCTGCCATTTGACACCAGAATAACCTGCGTGGTAACTTATCTCAAAGATAAGTTTCCTTCACATACTTCTGTAGATATAAGTCAATGTACTCAGACAGGTTCTGCGTAAGGGAGCCGATCCCGGAAATGATCGGTCTCCCTGGTGGATGCTCCAAATTTTTATGTATCTTGGGGAGAAAGTAAAATACGGCCATCACAAGTTTTTCCTTTCCTAGATAGCCGTACTTTCTCGTCTAAAATTCCCACGTCTTTCCCTCTGTCTAGCAATATACAGTAAACAGTTCCTCTTTAAAATGTTGTGTTGGATCCTGCATAAGTTTCTTATATGTAATCTCGTCGTTTAAAATCCTAGCAGCTTTTTTTAAATAGTGAAGACAAAAACAGAAAAAAGTGCGCTACTAGAAAAAAATCCATGTGCAGATAAAAAAAAATATATCCACTACCCCACACTACTTACTGTAGTGCCGACGAAACTAATAAAAAAAAATCTGAGGCATCACCAAGAAGACCATGTAGTGCTGGGTACATGCTGCAACAGTTTCAGTGACATTTCTGCAGACAGACAATGGCCCATCGGATTAAACAACGTGGTCCTGGCACGTCCCATTCAAACTGAAGGGGACTGCCAGGACCCTGCTGTGTTATCATCCGATGGGTCATAGTCCCTCTGCAGAAATGTCACTAGAACTGTTGCTTGCATGTATCAGCATGTCCTGGATCGTGTTGGTGAATGTACACTTCCCCTGGTGTGGTTGCTCCTTGTTAATGGTTAGACTGTTTATTTTCTCTTTGCCGATCTGCAGAAAAAAGATTTGAGAGAACGTCTTAAAGCAGCTCTCCATTTACTGTCCCAACTAAAAAGGGTTTGGAAAAGGAGAGCGATTAATTTCTCCATGAGCAAAGTTGGGGAAAACAATTTCTGTGCAATAAATAGGCAAATTAGCACTTAAATTACAATCTGTTACCCTATGTTTCTAAAAAAAAAACTGTTTGCAGAGCAAAACCCCGCCACAATTAATACAAAAAAGTAAATATCATTCTATTCTGTAGTTGTGAGCCTGCTGTATAGAGCGGCTCGTTGCTGGCACTCTCAGTCTGAAGTGTTTTAGAGGAAACGTGTGTTAATGGAGCTTAACTTAATTTCCCACGGTCAGTGTTTTCGTTTGGTTGAGGAGTTAAGAAGCTCCTGAACCGCAGCAACTCCTCCCACTTTTGTGGAGGCTTGCGGGACACGACTTAGGCCGGCACCCGGCCCCCATGGAGGCATGTGAGAACCTGCTGAGTCAGGCACCCAGCCAAGAGGTATTTCTTTCCTTCTAATGTCTGTTGCTCAGTTCGATGACCTAAGACTGGTGTCCTACTAAAATGTCCGCCATCTGATTCCACTACATCACAGCATAGTCTTCTTGCAGGTCGGACAGAGTGCGTCTTCCTCTCCACCTCTAAGTTGATTCCAGTTATGTTCAGGGTGCTTCTACTGCAGGGTATGAAACTGTGGATACTGATTTGGAAAATGTATCACAATTATTTTACTTGCAACAAATAAAAATATAAAAAACTCCTCAATCAATATCCCACTCATAAATTAAAACACACTACGAAATCTATTTCTCTACCAAGTATATATTACTCACATCTTTTGAAAGGTAACAGGTGGCACCAAGTAAATTAATGTAAATGTCACTTGTAACGTCGGCCCTCCACACCCCCAAAAATAAAATATTTTACGATACCAAACGTAGATATATTTCCCTAATTCTTATATATTACTTTATTAACAGGGCAATATTAGAACTTATTTTATGAAAGCTTGGCATTTTTTGTGTGGGAGTTTGATTGTTGGGTTCAATGAAATCAATATGTTCAGCATGTCAGTGTATTGTTTCTGTACATTTAGAAATACGACAAGTATGTATAATATGTATAGTATGGTATGTATGTACGTTACATAGCATTGGCAGAAAAATCAAGGCACAAATTTATACAAGGACATAACAAAAGATAGCACAACAAAATATTCAACACAGTAAACACAATGCTGAATCAGAACTCGGATAAATCTGTGAATTTAAACTCACTGCTCCGTGGGTTACTAGAGAAACCACTCAGAAGAACATCTAAATAGGTTTCATTCATCCAGAACGAATTTTCATAGGGTCAGTAGAAGACAAGAGGGGTGGGGGGGTTTCCCACAGCGTAGACAAGGCAAAATATAGTGAAGAGTGTTTAGTAAATAATAAAACACAAGTAATGCACTTACATAAGTGTCTTTCAGTGAGCATCCGACCACCCTGGGTCAAAACACTGGAACAGGACAACAACCCTCCCAAACCGTCCTTGAACCTGCTAAACGTCCGCTAAGCAGATAGATGGAATCACAGGGCTGAATATCTGGTAACTAATTCTCGACTCTTGTCCACCAGAAGCAAAAACGGGTGTGTAAATACATCACTGGTACTGCAGTCTGTGTATAGTGTAATATAGTGTGTGTATATATATATATATGTAATATATATATATATATATTATATATAATATATATATATATATATATATATAGATATATATATATGCTAATCCCATAAGTAATAATAGGAATACGCGCTGCCGGTGATTTAATTCTACAACACACTGGTATCGTATGTCATTATATGTATATATATATATAAACCAGAGACATAACATAAAACACAGACAGAAGCTCAGTGCACATCCATGTAAACTATACAGCGTACAGTGCCTAAATCACTTATAGACAACTTGAAATAAATGGTCTTTTAGTTTAACATCTTTGGCCAAAGTGTTGTAAGCCCCTGAGCCTAATCACGGACAGACCACATCTCAGGGTCCCTAACACTAATATAAATTCTTAATAACCTGTGCATTCCAGGAAGAATGATTTATAATAAAATCTGTAAAATAGTTGCAAAGTTCTAAGTCTGTTGAAGCTTTTATTAACCTGATAAATTACCAGGAAAAACTCACTCTGTATTAGATTTGTCACAATCAAACTGAAGCAAGAAAGTCTCCTGAGAGTGGGAGATGCTATGGAGGAGTGTAGGAGGACATGGCAGAGGTACACAATGGAGGACTGTTGTAAGGTGAAATTAAAACAAGGCTGTATGTGCCTGTTCGCTTTAAAAACAGCCAAAAACCAACATAACGAAAAGTGAGCCAAACAAAACCTCTCCACTTTGGTCATTATGTACCTTATATTCAGTGCCTTTTAACTGGGGGCTCCCCAGGCTGTTCTCCCCCAAGTCATATAGATATATATATATCGAGAGAATAGTCATGGAAAATAAAGTCTTATACGAAAAGTCTTATCTGTAGCTGGGGCTGCTGTAGGGAAGTTCTGCGCTCTTGGATCCGCACACCGTGTGTGCTAAGGCAATCTCCAGCCTCTAGGTTATGAATCTTGACCCCCTTTGTCTTGTGTCAGCGTCACTCAATACATCTGTCCTTCCTTGGTTCAGCCCAGTTGTGGACTAAGGAATCTGTGCTCTTGTCCTAGTCAGGTCAGGTGTGAGCAAGGAGTCTAACTTAACTCCTGTCTCAGAGAGGCCTTTTTCTACCACCTTTGATAAGGGAATCGAACCCGCTATCACCATTGTTAGCTTGAACAAATAGGGATCAATGACAGGTGCTGTAAGGGTAATAATACAATAGTATCGGTGGTGATCAAAGATTGATAAGAGAAATTCCCTCATATGTAGCAATCGCGCGTCATACATGTATTATCATATTTATTGGACATAAATGGTCCTGCATAAAATACTGTATGTCTGACAAGTTCCCAGAAATCACGAGGAAATCAAAAATAAAAAATTTATTAATTATACATAGAGTATTTTTATGTTTGATTTCCTCAGTATTCTGAGAACCTGTCAGAATTACAGTACAGTATTACTGCAGGACCATTTATGGCCAATAAAATATAATACATGTATGACAGCGATTGCTACATTTGAGGAATCTTCTCTGATCAATCTTTTGTCACCACCGTACTATTTTTCTACCACCTGTAATCAGCAGGTGTGGGTTAGTTAATTGCCTCCAGTAGTTAACCACTACACTGCTGGATTAGAGGCACATTTGTGAACAGGGATAAGTCCCCTATTCATACCTCCCCTGTTTGTGGGAAGCTCGGGCTTACACGGCCAAAGCCCATCCTTCCACTCTCATTCGAGATCTTTCTTGGACTTGAATGAGAGTGGATGGAGGAAGAGAAACCTCTGTCCGGGGATTGGAGCCTTTCTCCAGTTTATTTTGTCTCCTCCCGAAGGTGCTTGAGATCAGCCATCCTCAGTCGCTCGAGGAGGGACTTTTTTCCAAGTAAAGTCTTTTTACGAGATTCCGTTGCGTCGGGCCCTTTTCTTTGTAGACAAAACTGTATGTCAACCGTTGTAGAGCAGTTAGAGTTTTCCGCTCTTGAAACGGTCTTTTAACACCTCCTCCACACAACGGAGTCGCCAGTTCAGCTTCTTTGGACTGAGTTTGCACCACCACCTCCCTTTCCAGAGAATGTCCTAATCTTTTCAGCTTCCTCAGCTAAGGATTTTTTGGCTTTGATTCTGCACTCCTACTTCTGTTTGTAGCTGTTGGGCAGCTGCGGTTTGGCTAGGCTTTCTTAGGTGGCTCAAACTGTAATCTTGTTTTTGAAGGTGCTGGAGTCCCCAACCTCAATGTACCCTTGTCCTCACGGCATTAGTAATGTGGGAGTACCGGTGCTTTGGGCAGAGCCAATACCTTTTCCCGTATTGGAGGAATCTGTAAGTTTACTGGACTGCAGAGTCTCACTCTGTGTGTGAGTGCGTCTGCAAGTCTCTTCTTGAGGAATTTATCTGCGCACTTTGCTTTCTCTGAGTATTGTACCAGTGTCTCCTTCATATTCTGGAGCTCTGTAATTTTGTCGTCAAGTTTGCCGCTGGTCTATTTCCTTGGTGTACTGACTCAAGGAAATGGAACAGTCTCTCGTCTCTCCAGCTCTTGCTCCAGTTTCTGAGCATTCTCACACTTCCTCTCATACAGAGTCACCTGGTATCGAAGCTCCGCCTCAATGAAGTCTGAAGGACATGCAGCATGGCCTTTAGTCCTCATACTGCCTGTAGGGACGTACTGGGTATTCAGACATTCCTGCAGCACTTGTACCTTTTAGCAGCCTGCAGTTTTCTTCCTGCAGCGTTTGCTGCTTCTCCGGCATACTGGAGGTGCGTACGCAGACCAAGCAGTTGGTTCTGCAGTGGTGCTTGCTTCAAACTTTTCATTTACAAAAGTTTATTATTCTTTAAGCTCGCATGCGCTTTCATTCTTTCCCTGACGTGTTCTGTCAACTCAGAAT
Organism: Ascaphus truei; assembly: GCA_036426205.1. Lineage (NCBI taxonomy): Eukaryota > Metazoa > Chordata > Amphibia > Anura > Ascaphidae > Ascaphus > Ascaphus truei. Next base: position 136,475,188 of record CM071570.1, read on the forward strand.
TTTCTTTTTTTTATCTTAAATTTTCTCTTTTTTCAGCTCTGTACTATTCAGGCCTCCTTGCAGTCCACCTTCCATTTTTGCACATCTGCTTGGAGGGCGGGTGTTCCTGGGTGAGATTCCATCTCCAGGTTTAGGTTCTGAAGCTCCTTTGAGGGACTTGAGATCTAAGGTAGTGTGGATAGTTTCTTTGAAATGTCCAGCTCCTCGGGAGACTGTGAAGTTCCTTCTGGAGGACTTCAGTTCTGTGAGGCAGCTGTTGATCTCTGATGTGAGGCATTCCAGTGCTCTGCGGAGTTTATGAACACTCCTTCTGAGATACGTCTACCTCTGTCCGGACACTTGACCTCGTGTGTGAGGCATTCAGCTCTAGCGAAGAGTGTGCATCTCTGTGGGAAGACTGTCATCTGCTTCAGTGTCCTCATACTTCCGCTTCAGCTTAGCATCATTTTATCAGATTGGCTCTGCTTTTCATCCATGGCGGTAATAGTAGAGTTTGTCTTGGCCAAAGAGTACATTGTGAGCACATCTTTCTGTAGCTTAAAGTTATTTTTCTGTAGCTCTGTGTAATCATCTTTCTTCAGTTTCAATTTTTCCCGGAGCAGATCACAGTCACGCCTGGCAACCTTCAGGGCATCCCCAGGGCTGGTCAAGATCGTCACTCACCGGTTCTGGCTCCGCTTCCCTGGGATGGTTGGTTGAGGGTTTCTCACTATTAGCAACAGACAGACACTTCTTTGGGGTACACGACTTCTGCTTGGGCCCTCTGGATATTCAGTCATCCGCGGGACGACTTCTCCATTTTCTCTAGGCTGCAGGGCATTTCGGACCCATTTTTCCTCCGCAAGATCTGCAGATGTGTCTGTTCCTTCCACGGTAAGTGAAGAACTGCTTTTCTTTTTCTTTTTTCGCCTTTTGTATGGATGACACCGTCCCCTCAGGATACTGGGGTCTCCATCTTATTTGAAATTTTAGCAGCGTCACTGGAATCCACCTGGCTTTTCTTGCAACTGTAACAGCTTAACGGAAATATGCGGTGATCCATGCTCCCGCTCTTTCTCCTGCCGATCATATTCATCATCATAGGGAGCGGTCTTTTGGTTCGTACCGAGTTCAGGCACCCCACCATTCTTTGGGTGTTTTGTTGGTGTGACTCGGTTTGGGTTCCCATAAGAGATGTTTCTCCTCATCGACATGGAAGGGCCACTCTTCGTGGGGTAGGGTTCATTACAGGAACGCTGCCTCTTGTCCTCCATTTTGGGGCTATCCGGTGTATTTTTCTCCTGACCTCAGGGAGGCACTATTGCAGCTTTGCCACTGTATTTGCTAAAACCCAAATAGTTGTAGTCCTACAGGTGGGCATATTTTGCTTGTAGAGGTCGTAGCTCTCACAGGGCCTCTCTGTAGACTTTTTCTCCCTTGGGTAAGTTTTACAATATTAGCATTACTGATGCATTCACTCTCGTCGTCTGAATAGGCCTGAAGGGACACTGCTCCGTGTGGTGGGGTTCTTTACACACAGGAACACATTTTCTTCCCTATTTTTCAGATTGATTTGACTTCAGTGGTGGCCATTTTAAATTCCCAGGGTTTCTATTTCTTTAAATAAAGTGCTGGCTAGATGCCCATTTTCTGGCTTCAGCAAGGCATTTGCTTTACACTCTTTAATTGCTATGGCAATCCTCCGCTTCAGCAACAGAATTTGGTTTTCTGCTGAGTTCAGTAATTTTCAGTCGTCTCTTGGGTTTATGGCATTCACTCTTCACACTTTGGGTGCCTTGTTTACCCCCAAGATACCATAGGCAGACTTTTTTACTTCCAGAAAAAAAAACATTCTTTGCAGTGGAATATTTCTTTCACTCGGCAGGGTGACTCAACACAAGCAATTGGCTTTGGATACCTTTACACCGTTAGCATTCCCTTTTTCCGGTTAGGGCCATTTACACTCAGCATTTGTTTGCTGAAAATTCCCCTGCTTCAGCACAGTCTGCATCAATTTTCACACTTTTCTGCATATACTCTATCATAACTGGTTAGTCCTATGCGGTGTGGCAACCTTATTTGCAGAATCAGTACGCGCTGTGGGTACCCAACTGTATTCACGCTTCAGCGAAACATTTGAAAACAACAAAACACCTATCCTTTAAGGGCTAACTCACTTCTTGAACCCTGACTATGGCTGGATGGCAAAACAACCCTATTTCAATGACCATATTACATTTATTGTGATAGGCAAATAAGGTTTTACATGCTTCAGCAGTCTCTCTTCCTCTCCACTTGGGATTGGGAAAGAGTCCATCTCTGGGTTTTGTTGTGTTCAGTGCAGTGTAGATTCCTGCTGGATGTGTTGCTTTAACTCTGATCTTGAGGCATGTGATTGTTTATGTTGCTCAGGCTGTTTGTAGGCAAAAAGCATAAAAAAAAAATTCCACAGGAAATCACTGAGTCCTAACTTCAAAGACAACCTCTCATCCCACTTCTGACACCATATGTAGGAGGACATGTGCAGAGGTACACAATGGAGACTGTTGTAAGTTGAAATTAAAACAAGGCTTTATTGTGCCTGTCGCTTTAAACCCAGCAAAAAATCAACATAAGCAAATAGTGAGCCAACAAAACCTGCTCCACTTTGGCATATAGTGTACCTTATATTCCAGCCCCTTTTAACTGGGTGGCTCCCAAGCTATTCATCAGCCCAAGTCATATAGATATATATATAAACAACAGTCATGGAAAATAAAGTATTATACGAAAAGTATATCTGTTAGCTGGGCTGCTGTAGGGGAAGCTTCTCTGCTCTCTGGATTCCGCACCCGTGTGTGCTAAGGCAATTCCAGGCTCCAGGTTAGAATCTTGTCCCCTTTGTCTTGTGGTCAGCTGTCGCTCAAAATCTGTCCTTCCTTGGTTCAGCCCCAGTTGTGGACTAAGGAATCTCTGCTCTGTCTCCTAGTTCAGCTCAGGTGTGAGCTAAGGAGTCCACTTCCTGTCTAAGAGGCAGGCTTTCTACCACCTGTAATCAGCCAGGTGGTGTTATTTAATTGCCTACTAGTAGTTAACCACCACACTGCTGGATTAGAGGCACATTTGTGAACAGGGATAAGTCCCCTGTTACAGTGAGCTTTTTACCATTTAAATGTGGGAGGGAGTGAGCTACAATTAGGTAGGAGGTTGCCACCCACCAATCAGCTAAGACTAGCTGAACAAGAATTGTAAATATAAAGGACACCTACAAGCTCATATTGAACCCCCAAAATAACCACAACATGTATATAAGCATATAAGTTTCACAGAGGAGTGCTACTGAGCATGGCAATATATATATTTAAAACCAGAGACATAACATAAAACACAGACAGAGCTCAGTTCTTTAATAGTTATCTATACATGTGTATTTACGCACTGTACCGTGAATAAGTTTTACTGCAGGTGCACAGAGCTCTGTCTGTGTTTTATGTTATGTCTCTGGTTTTAAATATATATTTGCCATGCTCAGTAGCACTCCTCTGTGAAACCTATATGCTATATACATTTGGTTATTTTGGGGTTCAATATTGAGCTCTGTAGTGTCATATATATTATATATATATATTATACATATATATATATATAAATTATATATATTATATATATGATATGAAAACACGAAAAAATGCCTGCAACAGACCATCTAATCAGGTCTAAAACCAGTAAGGTAAAGTGTGTGCAATTTAACACTACTGGCGGTGCTAAGGATGTGGAATATATGACACAAAAGGAAAAACGATCCCAAAACAATAGCACTCTAGCGTACAAAAATATCAAATATAAACACATCAACACATGATACAAAAGATCCACAGTGTCCCCAAAGTGTCTAATCTGAAACACTGATAACCAAACTAAGCTACGCACTGAGTCAGCAAAATAACAGTCAAAAACTAATAAAGGTAACGTAGAGATCGGCGAAAAATCAAGTGAAGCTGAGTATGAAACAGACAGAAATAAACCAAAACAACAGAATAAATGCGTCCGGACTAAGCAGGTGGCGAAACGTGTGCGTCTGGGCCTCGTTGTCTTGTCTGATCCGGCATGTGCCCTGGCTGTTCTTCTCTCGCAGCTTATTTTGAAATTGGCGCTCTAGTTGCTGCACGGAGTCATGCGCATTGCGGCGCTCTTACCCACACTGAACAGACTCCCCTCACTAAACAGACTGTCACGTTTCCTGTTTTCTGATCCTGGACCATGCACTACATTTTGGCTTATTTATCTCTGGTCCATAGCCCTGCCACTTGTGTGTGTATTTCACTCATGAATGATTCTATGTGTAGAGCATTTGCTATATTTGTTGAATTCTTCATTATTATTTCAGTGTACCTTTACCACCTACCATTTTTTGACCGTCCCGGTCCTAGTGTTGAGGCTAACTACTTAGCCGCTACACACAGTTCTGCATTATCTCATTGTTTGTTGGGTTATTTCTGTTGTTTCATACTCTTAGCTTTCACGTTGTTTTTTTCAGTCGGTCTCTTTACTTACCTTATTGGTTTTTGACTTTGTTTTGCTGTGACTCCAGTGGTTAGCTTAGTGTTTGTTATCAGTGTTTCTCAGATAGACAGCTTTGGGGACCCTGTTGAATCTTTTGTATATGTTTTTGTGTTTAAAATTTGGATATTTTTGTACGCTAGAGTGCTATTTTGGGATCAGGGAGGAGGGATGTTGTAAGAGAGAGAGAGAGTGGGAGGGGTAACAAAACTCGTCGATTAGAAGATATATATAAGATCAGATATAGAGATAGCGATGGATGATGTATGTATGTAGAAAAAAGTGACAAAAACCCTCCACAGGAAAGCAAATATGCAAATATAACTGTATGCTCATCTGCATGTCTTAGGCAGGTCTGCAACCCCGCCTTTCCCCATTATCACCCAGCATACAGCACTTCCACTGCAGCAAGGGATTCTGGGAAATGACATGCAAATGAGCACACAGTGTCACTTTTTGCCTCAATAACCATTTATAACATGGTTCCCTATAGGCTTAAGCTTGCTGCATGGTCACAGCTTTGAGCACAGCCAGGGTTAAGGTGCATACCCAGAAAACCACCCACAGACAGCTGTTTCGACCTTGATGGGTCTCATCAGTGTGGGGGTTGATTTTACTGGGAATGCAAGAGAGGCTATGGGATAGGCTAAACCTTAATACTGAGTTAAGTTATGGTGAGTAAAAAAAGTGACAAAAACCCTCCACAGGAAAGCAAATATGCAAATATAGCTGTATGCTCATCTGCATGTCTTAGGCAGGTCTGCAACCCCGCCTTTCCCCATTATCACCCAGCATACAGCACTTCCACTGCAGCAAGGGATTCTGGGAAATGACATGCAAATGAGCACACAGTGTCATTTTTTGCCTCAATAACCATTTATAACATGGTTCCCTATAGGCTTAAGTTTGCTGCATGGTCACAGCTTTGAGCACAGCCAGGGTTAAGGTGCATACCCAGAAAACCACCCACAGACAGCTGTTTCGACCTTGATGGGTCTCATCAGTGTGGGGTTGATTTTACTGGGAATGCAAGAGAGGCTATATATATATATATATATATATATATATATATGTGTATGTGTGTATGTGTGTATGTGTGTATGTGTGTATGTGTGTATGTGTGTATGTGTGTATGTGTGTATGTGTGTATTTGTGTATGTGTGTGTGCGTGTGTGTGTGTGTGTGTATGTGTGTATGTGTGTGTGTATGTGTGTGTCCATTTTGTGGCTTTAAGCCCACACATGTGGCCCTGAAAGTATCATGTTGCCTATACAGTATATCATGTTGCCTACCCCTGATGTAGACAGAAAAAGATATCCTAGTGGTCAGAGCAGGTACACAGCAGTAGGACTGAATTATAAAACTTCTAGAAAAATATTACAATTATTCAGAAGTTAATTATAGCTATAGCTCTCAAACATATTTGGAATATACTAATGAGTCCTGAAGCTCGTTACCAAAAACGAACAGCTGATCGCTGTGAATTCAGAAATACTCTGCTCATCTATAAATAATTTCTTTTGTCTGTATTTTTCAATTTTCAATCAATAAGTACTACCAACCTATTGTATTTTTTAATGTAATTTTGCGGTCCTTTCTTTCTGCCTATTATACAGGGACAGCAAGGTGATAATTCATTTTTAAACTGTTACCCAAACTTCTCCCTATGGCCTCTTCAACCCTTTTTGAGATTGTTTTGCAAGTGTGCTCGACTTTACCTGTCACATGAATGTGATAATCTGATGTGATTTGCTGTTCTCTGCAGGATATTCCTTTCTTTTCAAGGATTTCAAGATTAGCCCCATTTTTTAATTAGTTTGAAATGTCAGGAACAATAATACTCACAATTATGAACTAATTCTACTGATCTCAAAGGTGTGATAGACCACACTCTAACATTAAAAATATGGAAACAGGTATACCTCGGCTCATACATCAGATGTGGAATTAAAATCCTCACATACATGCTGTAGTTCTGATCTGTAATAATTCCTAAAACGGCAGCAGCTCAAGGACCAGCAAAATATTTCACTACCTGTTTAAACAACAAAAAATAGCAATAGCTTTAACAATACTCGCTGAAGACTATTTTTTTGACATAGATATCTCAACAGGCTGATCTGAGGATAGAGTCAAGAACCATCTTAACCCACACCAATGAACATTATTCTACAAACTCAATAATTTAGCAAACCATTGACCATTTGTTTTTCATTTTCATCGTGTATATTTCTGTGTGTATTTTTGTTTTGATTAAGAGTGGACACATTTGCTGGTGTTGTGTTATGGTTTAACATTTTCTGTATTTTGATTTGCCAAAGTTCGGCTGGTTTTGGTTCTGGAATTGTATTATGAGTAACAAAAGCGGGAAAATGTTTTTGATTTTTTTTTATGCATAAGTTTGCCATTTTTGTGTTTGCGCAGTTTATTTTAAAAAATAAATAAAAATTTTCACTGTTGTTGAGTATAAAACAGTTCAGCTCAGTAGTTTTGTTTACCCTAGATCCAATTCTAAGTAACCAAAAAACCCTACTTAAAATAAAACTGTAAGTGAGTTTGCTGCTTTAATTAACACCCCCAGTTTAGACTAGATTTCTGACTGGTACATTTGTTTAGTCTATTATTAAGTATAGCCCATCTTGCCATTTTTTTTTAAAATAAACATGGCAAGTAGTTGGTTTGCACAATAATGGCATATATAAATAATACCATACATATTACCACACTGAATGTCAAAGCTAAATTATTGTTGTGTGGTGGTTTAGCAATCTCCTCATGGGTTTCTGTCAAATATACATTTGTTTACTGTCAAAATACTTTCATCCCACTCATCTTCAAAATGCAACAAATCTGTATTGTCTACAGCCCGGAATTCTTCTCTTACAAATGTATGTATAGCATTAGATTTTGAATGACAGCGATTACACAGTGTGAAATATGGTACGCTATGTAAATAATAATGCTCAGAATAAAAATATGAATAAGACAAAGTTAAATAATTGGATTGACCCAATAAGTCAAAATTATTAGTAAGTAGATATTAGATATCACACATAAAAAAAAAACATTAGATATTTGTAAGTACTAAAGATATCCCAATTAGATATGGGCAATTTATTTTTGCAGATTTGGATCTGCCTCGGATTGGCTGGTCCTTTGGTCCACGGTTTTCCACAGATCTGCCCCAAAAAGGGAAATCCACCATTTCAGTTTTTTAGAGCGAGAAATCTGTTAACAGATTTTTAAAAATACACACTTTGATTGATCTAGGGGGGAGGGGAGAGAAGGGGAAAGTGTGAGAATTACTTTTAAACATCTATCCAAATAAATAGCTAATGATTATTCAAAGCATACTAAAATGAATCCCACCCCACACTTCCTAAAAGGATTTCGATACCACCTATATAGAGTTGATAAGCCTAAGGCACCTAGTGACTGGGATGGTGTTCTGGGGTCAGAGTCAACTGGATTAGAACCCACAACCACTGTTTATTTTGCCAGCAGCTCTAGCAGTGTGGCTAATCCAGCTATTAGCATTTCTCACATGTATCTCAGGTGTGCTCCACAAGGAACATTAAACTGTCAACCAGGATGTGTAAGTGGTCTGCTTTTAAAGAGGGCAGGGAGCTACTGCAGATACCGTATGAGCACTCATTTTGCTACTACATGATACATAGGAACAAAGGTGGCTACGGTATAACTGAACAGGGTTGAAAATATTAATTGTGCGATCTGCAAGTGCCAGACAAGTACTGAAATGAAAAACTTTATTTTACAATAAATACAACTGTACAAACTGCAGAAAGTGATTCCGCTGGCTTACCACAGCGCACAAAGTGTTGTTGGGTGGACAATTCTAAGGCACCTTATGAGGAATGGGATATGGTGTCAGACCCAACTGGATACAAAATTTAACCCACACAACCACTGTTATACAACAGCTCAAGCAGTGAGAGCTAAACCAACTGACGGCTAGCACCACTGTCACAGTATACTTTGTTTTGAGCTCTAGTTCTCGTTGAGTGCTCATACCTGTACAAAGCACTTTATCCTATTCTGAGATAGAGAAGCATATCTAATAAGCAGTCTTCTGCCATGAGACACCTTCTAGTGCAGGAAGACACCTCCCAGTCCATTTATTTGAATAGGCTGCAATGTATTACAGCACTGAATATGCCTTATGGCGAAACACACCTTACTAAATCTGGCCCAGTGTCTACAGTATATGCTTTATATGATTAGAATTACTACCTCTAGCCACGTTGTAATATTACTTTCTCTCTGTATCTGTTTTTTTTGCGGTGCTTCAGCTTGTTTTCACTTGTGTGTATCAGGCAACCTGTGTTTTATTTAACCTCACCGGCCTCAGTATCTCATAGCCTCTGTACATATTACCTTGTTCTTAATATTATTAGTCCTTAAAGTCCTTTCAAGGTTACAATCAACAAAATCGATATCCCTGGGAGGTTTTGCTAGTACACAGTGACAGTGAATACTAGCCATCAGCTGGTTTAGCTCACACTGCTAGAGCTGCTGCCTAGAAAAGCAGTGCTTGTGGATTCTACTCTGACACTAGCACACCATTCCAGTCACTAGGCTCATCAACTCTAAATAGTTTGTATGAAAAGCCTTTTAGGAAGTGTGGGATGGGACTCATTTAAATATACTTTGCATAGGCATTGGTGTATCCCTCTCTCTCTCTTTGGGGATGTGGGGGGCGGATTTGACATACACAATCCATGGAATTCTGCGGTATTTGCCCGTCTCTAGTCCCAATTGCACAATAAATATGTTTATCACAAGAAAGTGTTTATAAGTAGTAAGTTTGTTTACCAGTTGCACAGTAGATATTGTATTAGTCACCAGTTAGGTTGTTAAAAAAAATTGTTACCTGACAGGCCAGTTCCAGAAGTGATATTACGTAGTGAAACAGAAAGAATACAGAAAGCTGTGCAGATTACTGTATGTTCCCATGTTTATTTATTTATAAAATATTTTACCAGGAAGTAATACATTGAGAGTTACCTCTCGTTTTCAAGTATGTCCTGGGCACAGAGTTAAGACAAATAATACATGGTTACAAATACAGTTACATAAATGAACAGGGTATACATTATATACAAGACATTGCATGCACAGTTAAAGAAAATATATGTTATGGGCGTATGTAACAGTTACAGACCAGAATAAAATGTGAGACAGCCTTAGATTTGAAAGAACTTAAACTGGTGGTGGATGTGAGAGTCTCTGGTAGGTTGTTCCAGTGTTGGGGTGCACGGTAAGAGAAGGAGGAATGGCCGGATACTTTGTTGAGCCTTGGGACCATGAACAGTCTTTTGAAGTCAGATCTCAGATGATAGGTGCTGCATGTGGTAGGGGTGAGGAGCTTGTTCAGGTAGATGGGTAGCTTGCCCATAAAGAAAGATGTTTGCCAGTGCTCTTCTAGTGGCATCCATGCTCAGGGTGACAGTCTCTATATTAAGTCTTTTATCTGTGTTGTTTCAATTCTTTCGATGTATGTACTGTATATCTTTATTTATATAAAGCGCTATCCATGTACATTGTGCTTCACAGCAGTTATACACGTGACATAATAATACAACATATAATGGGAAGAAGTGCTTCAGACATAAAAGCAACATTAAGAAAAGGAGTCACTGCCCCAAAGAGCTTACAATCCAAATGGCAAGTAGGAAGAACTTGCAGAGACAGTAGGAGGGTGTTCTGGTAAGTGTGTCTGCAAGTTGTCAAGCTCAATACATATTAAATGTATAGTTTCTGCCAACAGAGCTATGCTCCCCTGATGAATGTCCTGGACTGAAATGTCAGTTCCAATAAATATAACTAAGGGCCTTTTTCTATATTGTCCAAAGATTTTGTTCAAGATATTTTTGGCAGAAAGTCTATAGGGGATTGTCATCTGAAAATTGCCCTAACAGCTGCTTTGGACTATATAGAATGATTCCCTAAGTCTTCCACTATAATTGGTGTGCTCATTTGCATTTCACTACCCAGAAGGCTTGACTGCAGTGTAACCTTTGTATGACATTTGACAGTGGGTGAATGAAGAAAGGTTGGGGACCTATGGAGGACATGCAGATGAACTCATAGGTATTTTAACTTTGCTGTACTTTGGACATTGGCAGATTTTTGTAACTTTGTTTACCCATAATCACTGGCAATCTCTCATGCAATACCAATCACAATCCACCCAGTGTGCAAAGCTTGAAATTTACCTTTGCTATTGTGTCCGTCAGGGTATCCTTACTGGGGCAACATTTTAAAAACTTTTTACTTTACCACCTTTCCAGTTTAGTGGTATAACAACCCCCCCCCCCCCACCCTCCCAAAAGTAGTGGGGACTTATCTGTTCTGAGGATGAATACTGTGCTAGTAGAAAAATATCAATAAATAAAAAAAATTAAATCTTTCAAATATATTTAAAAAGTACCCAATTTAAATATTGATATAAATATAGTGAAATTCCTATCCAAAGCATACATTGTATAGTCGCAGACAAATAAGACAGCATAGAACTAAATGTAAGTGTAACATGGATCTCTGTTGGGTACTCTGGGGAAAGTGTGCTTGGTCAATAAGCAGGGAGTAGTAACTCATGTAAACAGAACAATTAAGAGCAAGTGACTTCACACAGGTGTAAAAGTGGTTACATAATAAAAATGATTCAATATAGACCTTAGGAGAATGCAGCACCACAAAAAAGACTTCCCAGAATGTCTAATACATTTTTAGGAACAGGTCAGGAGTGTAAAATCCTCACAGGGCATAAAGAAAAAAGAAGAACACAAATAGTGTAATACATTCTCAAATGGATATGGGTCTTATACAGTACATGAAACCCACAAATGTTTGTGTTTTTTATCCTTTGTATTTAAAATTAAAAGATTGTCTTCTCTCATGGCTTTGAGGTATCCATGGAAGACTGTATAACTTAATAATGACTATAAGTATTTTTATACTTACCAGCCAAAATGCTTGAAACACTACTACACTTGTGAGTGCACTGATTATAACCCCTAGGACACATCCATTAGCAGCTGTCTCTATTTTCCTTGTTTATGAAGGTATCATTACATTGGCTTGTAGTTGTAAGCACTTAGTCCTCATCGCCAGTGTTATCTGCTGCGCACGCTATGGTATGTGCGGCGGGAACAAGATTCGCCCCTCTATGGTGCCGGGCACAGTAGCTGCCTGCACGGGCATGGAGAGATTGCGATGCGCGACCAAATTTTGTATAGACAAGATTTTTGTCTTTTCTAGTGGTGACGGAGTGTAAGGTTAACAAGTCATGCAAAAGCCCAATATTACTCTGACAATCGTCACCAGAATACATCAAATCCAGCAAATTTATGAAAGGTCATCAACAATATATTCCAGCCTTCTAGCCGTCAACACCCATGTAATATCATTAAGGATGATGTTACTCTGACAAATCCCACTGAAATTGCAAATGCATTCAATGAATACTTTGTGGGGTGTGCTATTAACGTATTAGCAAAACGCAACCTGAACTACAAACATAAAGCCAATCTGGGACTACCCTTACAGCCCCACCCTCTCCCAACACTGACCACAATTTTCAATTTGTACCAGTATCTGAGGAGGAGATTACACAAACGCTCCTCAAATTACAACTAAGCAGCCAATGTGGTCCTGACCTACTGCAATCAAAGTTCCTGCAACATGGTGCCCCAGCCATTGTAACACCCCTTGCTTCCCTAATCAACTCTATTTTGTCTGCAGGCCATATCACTAAGACCTGAAAAACTGCCAGAGTTCTCCCAATCTTAAAAGAGGAGACAAAAATACGGTTTCATCTACTATGTAACTATAGGTCTCAAACTACAGGCCAATCTCTCTTCTCCCAATACTATTCAAAGTCATGGGAAAATGTATTCACTCCCAATTAAGTGATTACTATACCAAGACAAATTTCTCTAGCCAATTCCAATCTGGCTTTCACCCCAAACACTCAACAGTAACTACCTCCTAAAAGTTTGCAATGAGATCAATTGTGGAATGGAACTGGAACAAATTACTGGTGCAATATTCCTAGATTTTGCCAAGGCTTTTGATACTGTTGATCATGCTATCTTGCTAAACACATTTCAGTGCTCTGGAATGGGGAAACATGCTTTAAACTGGTTTAATTCCTACCTATCAGGCAGATCTCAACATGTGTCTCTCGGGCACTAACTCCAATCCCATGGATATCACCTGCCGTGTCCCGCAAGGCTCTGTTCTGGGGCCCCTACTCTTCTCAGTCTTCATCAATAATCTACAGTACCTACAGCTTGTAAGGGAGCTTCAATACACATGTATGCAGATGACACAATCCTATATGCAGTCAGCTCTCACATCTCTGACCTTGAACACATACTTCATCTGATTTTTTGGGACTTGAAAATGGATTTCCCAAAACAAATTGTTTTTAAACACTGACAAGACTGTAACAATGGTATTTGGGACCAATGCTAAATTTCTAAAGCTACCAATGACAGAACTTCAGATAAGAACACGCTCTAATACCATCCTAGCCCCTGATACCAGTTTTAAATATCTGGGCATATGGTTTGACTCCCATTTAACATTTGGGTTGTACATTGATACCCTGACATCCAAAACCTATGCCAAACTAGGTGTACTTTATAGGAACAAATCCTCCCTAAGCCCGCTGGTCAGAAAGCACATTGCACAACAGATGCTAATATAGACTATGGGGACATAGTATATGGTACAGCACCCCAAATTCACCTTAGCAAACTAGACACCCTCTACAATTCAATATACCGCTTTGTCCACCAATGTAACTATAACACACATAACTGCAAAATGCTTGAAGAACTAGATTGGCCATCACTTGAGTTTAGGTGCAAAGTTCATCTCTCCTGTCTTGCCTTCAAATACTTTCTGGGCAAGCTACCCATCTATCTGAACAAGTTCCTCACCCCTACCACATGCAGCACTTATCACCTGAGATCTGACTCCAAGGGAGTTTTCATGGTCCCAAAGTTCAACATAGTATCCGACTGTTCCAGTTGTGAGGAGCACAGCAAGAGAAGGATGAGCACACCCTTCTCTTGCCATGCTCCTCACAACTGGAACAGCCTACCTGAGTATCTCAAAACCACCACCAGTCTAAGTTCTTTCAAAACTAAAGCTGTCTCATATTTTAATGTGGTGTGTAACTGTTACATACTCCTAAAACGTATTTTATATTTAACTGTTCATGCAATGTCTTCATATTTAATGTATAACCCTGTTCACCTAATGTATCCATGTATTTGTAACCATGTATCTGTCATCATAACTCGGTGCCCAGGACATACTTGAAAACGAGAGGTAACTCTCAATGTATTACTTCCTGGTAAAACATTTTATAAATAAAATTGGTGTACTTAAGATTTAAATTTACTCCAACTATAACCGCAATAGCTTATCTATCAATCTGTGCATATTTCCACTCAGTGATGTCAAGGGTCCTGAGTCATATGTGTCAAGTGCTTCCTTCCCATCTGGAAAACAGCTCCAATGCCATAGGGTGATGAATCAGAGGTAAGTATAAATGGTCTTTCTTTGTCGTAATAGACAAGAACATATCTGGATGTCAGTAACTTCTTAACTTTTGTGAAGGCCTATGCATGCTGGTAAGTCAATTTTCTATGGAACCGCTTTACCAAGAAGGGATGGAGAGGTTCCACAGCTGTTTTCTTGTGTGCACGAAAGCTGTGCTGGAAATTAAGCAGTCCCATGAATGCTTGAAGTTCCTGTTTGGGTTCTGGTCTAGGAGCATTGTGGATTCACTTGAAGCTCCTATCTAACTTTTTCCTACTTGACTTGAATACCTGATGACTCAAAGTGGGAGAGAACTTCTTAAAGTCGGTTAGCTAATGTTTCGTCAGATGGTCCTATGATCAGGACACCATCAAATCATAGTGCAACACCTGGAATTCCAGAGAGCAGTTTCCATGAAAAGATGGAAAAGTACTAAATTATGATAGTCTGTGTATCTGCAGCATCCTCATACACTATTATTTGACTGGCTTTGCATCTAATCTCATTCTATGCTTAAAAGCTCTGTGAACAGCAGAGCATTTGCTTATAAGGGTTGCATGTAAACATGGATTTCAGGCAAAATGTGACACGTGTACTCATTTGCATGTAATTTCCCAGAATCCCTTGCTGCAGTGGAAGCACTGTATGCTAGGTGATAATGGTGACAGGCAGGATTGCAAACCTGTCTAAGACATGTGAATGTGCTCACAAGTGATATTCTTTATTGGCTATATGCTTACAGCGGTGGTGTTTTGTCGTCTTTTTAAGCCACCATAACTTAAACCTACCCATCCTTAAAAATTGCAAATCCAGTACAACCAACCTCACACTGAAGGTCAAAACAGCTGTCTGTGAGTGGTTTGACTGGCTTTGCAGCTAATCCCATGTTGTGCTTATAAGCTGTGTGAACAGCAGAGCATTTACAAGGGTTCCATGTTAAAAAAAATGGATTTCAAGCAAAAGGTGGCACGTGTGCTCATGTGCATGTCATTTCCCAGAATCCCTTGCTGAAGTGGAAATACTGAATGCTAGGTGATAATGGTGAAAGGCATGGTTGCAGACCTGTCTAAGACATGTGAATGTGCTCACAAGTGATATTTGTTATTGGCTATATGCTTAGGTGGAGGTTTTTTGTCACCTTTTTCACCCACTACAACTTAAAATGTGTGTATGTGTGTATGTGTGTATGTGTGTATGTGTGTATGTGTGTATGTGTGTATGTGTATATGTGTATATGTGTATATGTGTATATGTGTATATGTGTACCAGAAGAATGACCCAGGCGCACGGGGAGACAAAAGAGAGAAAAAAACATAGGGTAGTATGTCTTAGAAGTTTAACCAATAAATGGTAAGATATGCACTCACATCGTGTTGAATTAATTCAGGCGTTTTATCCACCCTGGGATCTGGAACTCTGTCAGTATATTAGGAACGTCTTTGAATCTGTGTCCTTGGATCCTACGACACTTCTTTTCAGCCAAGTCTCCTCCTCATGGGTGGTGATTATATATAGGGAGAGGCAAAGGACACACAGGATAGTATAACACAGTTTTAATCATAAAAAAATAAATGAATCACAATAAGTAAAAAACTCACACTTTGTGAGCTCTTTAACAATTGAGAATTTCAGAGCCTCTCACACTCATATGATATAGCAATTCCCAGCTGGGCTTATAGCAGTCACTGATGACATATAGGTATTCCTATACACATGAGTTGTTATCCTGGTGTATGGTATTGTGTAGAAATACTGTTCAATAGCTGTGATACTCTCAGTACTAATAAGACCTAGTGCAGTTCTCTTATGGTGAGTCCTATTCAGGTTTCTCACCGCACTTTCCGTACTCCTAGTACTCACGGTTCTTGCGAGACTTTAAAGTCCTAGGGTGTGCTCATCCTTCTCTTGCCGTGCTCCTCACAACTGGAACAGTCGGATACTTTGTTGAACTTTGGGACCATGAAAAGTCCCTTGTAGTCAGATCTCAGGTGATAAGTGCTGCATGTGGTAGGGGTGAGGAACTTGTTCAGATAGATGGGTAGCTTGCCCAGAAAGTATTTGAAGGCAAGACAGGAGAGGTGAACTTTGCACCTAAACTCAAGTGATGGCCAATCTAGTTCTTCGAGCATTTTGCAGTTATGTGTGTTATAGTTACATTGGTGGACAAAGCGGTATATTGAATTGTAGAGGGTGTCTAGTTTGCTAAGGTGAGTTTGGGGTGCTGTACCATATACTATGTCCCCATAGTCTATATTAGCATCTGTTGTGCAATGTGCTTTCTGACCAGCAGGCTTAGGGAGGATTTGTTCCTACAAAGTACACCTAGTTAGGCATAGGTTCTGGATGTCAGGGTATCAATGTACAACCCAAATGTTAAATGGGAGTCAAACCATATGCCCAGATATTTAAAACTGGTATCAGGGGCTAGGATGGTATTAGAGCTTGTTCTTATCTGACGTTCTGTCATTGGTAGCTTTAGAAATTTAGCATTGGTGCCAAATACCATTGTTACAGTCTTGTCAGTGTTTAAAAACAATTTGTTTTGGGAAATCCAATTTTCAAGTCTCAAAAAATCAGATGAAGTATGTGTTCAAGGTCAGAGAGATGAGGGCTGACTGCATATAGGATTGTGTATATCCACGGTGACGGAAGACACCATTCTAGTCACAATGGACGTGACAAGTCTCTACACTAACATCCCATATGAGAAAGGGATTGATGCAATCCGAGAACATTTCAGCAGCTTTACCGATCACAAGGGCCCTCCTCCTGAGTTCTTACGGTTGCTTATTGAGGTGAGTCTTCACAAAAACTTTTTTACATTTTTAAAAAGACCTCTACCTTCAGCTTATGGAGACGGCCATGGGGTCCAACATGGCACTTGCATATGCTAATCTGTTTATGGATTCCTATGAACATATCCATCTGCTACACAATGCCTCTCATGCAGACCAAATTGTCCATTATATGCAATATATCAACGATGTGTTTCTGGTCTGGGGGGGGGACTAGAATTGGAACTCCTCAGCTTTGTAAGTCACCTCAACAACATTCCATGCTCAATACGCTTCACGGTGAACTACAATAAAATAGAAGTTACATTTCTGGATACTGTAGTATTCAAGGATATAAACAAACTCAGCACAAGTCTGTTTCAAAAACCTACATACTGTACAAGAACTCTTTATTATACGCCACAAGTCATCATCCACCACTATTGAAGGCTGGACTCCCGTACTCACAAATGCTATGGGTACGTCGGATCACCAGTAACCCTAGTGAAGTTGAAAAGGCACTGTTGGAAATGGCCACACGCTTTCGTGAAAGGGGGTATGACCCTAAGGAGATCAAGGAGGCACTGATGCAGGCAAGGATTCCTACAAGGGAAACTGTTCTCACACCGGTTGAGGAATAATGACACTAACCGGTTTAAAGTTGTCAGCACTTTCAGCACCGCATCGGGACACAAACGCACTATACAAAAGTACTGTCATATATTGGCCAACGACCGGAGGACTGGGACTTTGTTGCTCCCCCCCTCTTGTTACAAGAGAGGCAGAAGCTTGGTGACATACTCACCCACTCAGATCCAGTCAAAAAGTACATGCCTAGCTCTACGTGGCTTGCACGGAAACCAGGGATATATAGGTTTCACGGCTGCTCAAATTGCCAGTTCTCACAGACTGGTAATTGATATGCTCATCCCCAGAATCGGTTGTCTATATGTTTTATTTTCTGGGACTTTGTTGGTAGGTCATTATTACATGCTACAATGTTGCAAGGACATGATTTCTGTCTGAGTCATTATGACAATATTACTCTATTTGAATGTGCAATTTTTGTGCTTTTGCTGGCGGTTTTGTAATTGGTCATTGTCACCTGCCACGATTGACATGTGTCTAAAATATTTCTTGGGTAATCATGACAATGATATTTTTACATGAAGATGCATTATGCCTGTGCTTTCTCTGCTTGCTATCTTGTGCCTACAAGATTGACATAGATGTGATGTGACACTAGTGACCCCCCCCCCCAGACCCATTCTGCTGACGTTGATAGCACATCTGCATCACTGTACATAAAACACCACTTTCCTGCACGTCCCTCACACATTCCCCTGATTGTGTACTTCCCCACCACCACATATGCATTGGCCATTGACAAGCAGCACACTATGCACATCGCCGGGCTCTGTGTGTGTACGCGCCGGGCCATCCCCTTTGCAACCTGCGGACGTGTTAGAATTGCGCATGCGTCGGCTGAGTACTGTACGGAGAACCAGAGCCTGCACTAGTGTGCATGCGCCCGACAGTAACCCTGACTAACCACTGACGCTTTGCTCAAGATTGCAGGGTGGTTTTAGGGACGCGTTGCTCAAAGCGCCTCACAGACCGGCTAGCCCCATGACTCAAGTAAACAACAAGGCTTACATTAGCCACTTGACACATGACGTCACTTTTGATTTTTTGGTGGCCATTGGTTGTTGTAGTACACTGTGCAATACGTGTGTGTGTGTGTGGTGGTGTGTGTGTGTGTGTGTGTGTGTGTGTGTGGGTGTGTTGTGGGTGTGGTGTGTGTGTGTTGTGTGTGTGTGTGTGTGTGTGGTGTGTGTGTGGTGTGTGTTGTGTGTGTGTGTGTGTGTGTGTATATATATATATATCTGTGGTATTGTGGTTAGTCTTCCCCTACATCCACCTGAAGAAAGTCCCGTTTTTGGGGGACCAAAACATTGGTTTTTGATGTAACCCCTTGTTCACTGAATACACTTGTGTTACCAAACTACGTTTGAGTGCTGCCTCTTATTACCTGACTTTGGATACATACATAATATATACATATATACACTGTATATCTGTATATTAAAGATGGACACAAAAGTTCATCCATAATTATAACATTCATACAGTAAATAATCTTAATAACTTTACCGCTTATCTTTCAGTCAAAAAATACACATTTAGCACCAGATGTGTTATCCAGCCTTGCCTCTAATTTGGAACCCAAACCATAAATTAATATGCAACATAAAACCACTTAAATTTTTTTAACCAGAAACTACTTTATATTTTAATTCTTATTATATTCTTATATATTATCTTGAGAAAGCGTCTCTGCACGCGAAGCGGGTGTCGACGAGCGCCTCCATCACCAGCGTGTGACGTCACTCCATACATACAAGCTGGGAAGCACGGCCGTTACAAAAAGTGTGCCAAAAATTGATATATTTTATCTTATTTTACATTAAGCGGCTTACTAATGCCTTATAAACTATTGCCATTACTTATTCAAAGTAACTACTACTACAACGACAAGTACTCTTGTGCACTGGTTATCTTGTCAGTACAGAGTAATAGATACAATAATTTACTTCAGGCTATGCCAAAGTAACATATAGTACTGGGGTTTAAGTTTCCATTTTGGCATTTATAGAGTGAGTCAGCTTAATTTAAATTTTCGAGGTGTTCATGAATACACCTAAGCTGTTCCACTTTGTTCATCATATTTTTAGTATACCTTTCTATCTTTGCCTTTATTAGTCAGGTGGCTTTACAGTATCAGCTTCAATTATATGAAGGAGGTGTTTACTAATATACCTAAGCTGGTCCATATGACTAAATTATTTTAATATAGACACCTAGGATTTTTGAGTACTGTATGCATTATATACATGTATAACTACTCTAACCATCACTATATTTAGATACCGATTACCATCTATTAATATTATGAATGTTATAGTATTAGGATTGATACCACTAGTATCCTTAACATTGGCAACATGGTGTGGCAGGATGACCGTGGTTAGTGAGGAGGCAACACAGTTCTTCTGGTGAAATAATATGCTGGTGGTTTTATTTGTCCAAAAATATAACAAAACAATGGGTGCTCTGTCCCTTTAAGTATATCAAAAATATAAACCAAAAGTCTATCCCCGTTAGGGAAGCTAACTAAATAAGTTAAGTCTATCTACCCGGCTGGTTAGCTAAACTAGACCAGACCAACAATATTTGGTAATACCACTTGGTTCCTTACCTGGGAGCTTTATTCCATTCGGGCCAGCATAAGTCTGAGCAGCCTGGGTCTGTCTGTCAGCTCTCCTCTGTCCTCTCAGTGTCTGAGAGAGACTGCTACCCCAGAGGCATTTCCTCTTCCCATTTTTAATAGCAGGTGAGCTCACTTAATTAGGATCACCTGTGGCCTGTCTAACTAGGGGAGTTAACTCATCACATACTGGAAAGCAGGCATAATGCAACCTCCTACTAATATATACAGTCTATGGGGGCTATGCACTAAGCTTCGAGCTCTTCGCGTGTGGCTCCTGAAAAAAAATTGACGTCCGATAAAAAGTGAAGCCGGAGGCGCGATTCACTAAGGCCCTGAGCCCATTTTCTATCGGACGTGCCAAAAACTGGTTTATCGTGGCGGTGCAATGTATTTCCCTTTGTTAGCGCACTGAAACTTCAAGTACGACTAGCTATGAAAAAATAAGCCGCCTGTAACATTTGCATGAGATTTGCATCTCCATGCAAGGCGTGTTACAGGCGATCGACACAAAATAAATACATTTTATTAATAGTGTACATGAGCAGGGGGTCTCCGGAGCTGAACCGCATTGGTTCAGCCTCGGGGACCCCCTACTTCAGGAGATACAGGCCCGTTTATGGGGTGCCGGTCATCCCCTGCACTTTTAAGCTTCGCGTCCACGTGACCAGGACATTTAAATTCTGCAGGGGATACCGCACCCAACGGGGCCTGATCTCTGAAGTAAGGGGTCCCCGAGGCTGAAACCAATGCGGTTCAGCTCTGGAGACCCTACACATCTACATTACTGTCAAAACACACACAACAATAACCATAGGCAATGAAGGGTTAAGTCACAATTGACACCAATAAACATTGCATATTCAACACAATCCCCCCGCCCCCTAAAACATACAGTACAGTAATCGGCAAAAATAACTATTTCCAGATATGGATAAAGATATTTGTCCATTATTAAAAACATTAACTAGAATAATAAAATAATAGAGTTCTACTAACCTCATCAATATGAATCTTCGCTGCAAGTTCTCTCTGTCCTCCGTAGCCACAAAAAACATTGCAAATACATTCTGGTTCAACTTAACCCCTAGTCACCTGATCGGTTAATAACCAAAAAGGGAATAAGGGGGTTAAGCCACCCTGGCTGATACCCACCCTTCACCCATTCATTTGTACAGGGCTTCATCATGTATGTGATGTATGTATGTAGTATGTATGTATGTATTATGTATGTATGTATGTATATATAATATATATATTATAATATATAATATATATATATATATACATTAATATTTGCTTTTCTTGTGGAGGGTTTTTGTCACTTTTTACATCACCATAACTTAACTCAGTATTATGGTATAGCCTATCCCTACCTCTTTGCATACCCAGTTTAAATCAACCCCACACTGTTGAGACCCATTAAGGTCGAAACAGCTGTCTGTGGGTGGTTTTTATGGTACACCTTAACCCTGGCTGTGCTCAAAGCTGTGACCTGCAGCAAGCTTAAGCCTATAGGGAAACTATGTTAAAAGTTTTTTGAGGCAAAAAGTGACACTGTGTGCTCATTTGCATGTTATTTCCCAGAATCCCTTGCTGCAGTGGAAGTGCTGTATGTGGGTGATAATGGGGAAAGGTGGGGTTGCAGACCTGCCTAAGACATGACGTGAGCATACAGTGTATTTGCATATATATATATAATATATATATGCAAATACAACTGTATGCTCATTGCATGTCTTGGCAGGTCTGCAACCCCACCTTTCCCCATTATCACCCAGCATACAGACAGATATATATCTGGAAAAGAAACAAAAAAGAACAGCGCACACCTAGTGCATTACCACAATAAAAATGTATTGAATGAACATAAATCTGACAAAGGGCCACTCAAAAGGATACCGACAAATAAAAGCATTTATGAGATAGGTCTCATGGGCCCTGCAGCTCAATCACCAGAACCACGTCCGCAGTAGTGGCGTCGTCACGTGGATCTCCTTCGTGAACCGGAACCGGAAGAGGGATCTTTCACCTTCAATACTCCATACCATTAGTCCCTCGGGAAACAGGCACCTCAGATGTATATGGATAAGGTAGCAGGAGGGAGAGCAGCAGCACACAGGAGCCAAAAGTTCTAAATCAATCTGCATCAATGTTTGTGGGCAAATGGCGGCCAGATTCTAGCCACGCCCTAGCAGGATCCCTGGAAGAAGTCGCCATTTGATGACGAAACGCGAGGGGCGTGGCTGAATCGGCCCGCCATTGCCCACAAACATTGATGCAGATTGATTTAGAACTTTTGGCTCCTGTGTGCTGCTGCTCTCCCGGCCTGCTACCTCATCCATATTACTTCTGAGGTGCCTGTTTCCCGGAGGGACTAATGATATGGAGCATTGAAGGTGAAAGATCCCTCTTCCGGTTCCGGTTCACGAAGGAGATCCACGTGACGACGCCACTGACTGCGGACGGTTGCTGGTGATTGAGCTGCAAGGCACATGAGAGCCTATCTCATAAATGCTTTTATTTGCTGTATCCTTGTGAGTGGCCATTTGTCAGATTTTATGTTCATTCAATACATTTTTATTGTGGTAATGCACTAGGTGTGCGCCTGTTTCTTTTTTGTTCTTTTTTCCAGATATCACTAGGGACTGGTGATCCCTTTGGAACGGGCTGCAAGAAACCAAAGACATTTCCACTGGAACAGGACTTTATGTATTGAAGGTTTTTTATTATATTTTTCTTTTGACAATTTTTTATACATTTTTTATTATTAAATACATTTTTTAGATTTTTTACATTTTTTCCTTTAGGGTTTTGTCAAGAGATTGTATTGCTATTTGTATTTTTATAAAGTTTTATCATAGTGTATTAGCCTCATCTAGCTGCCCCTTCAAGCATTCCTATCAGCTATTGTCTCTCCTATTAAATATCTAGAAAGAACCTGGTTTTTAGCGGCGGTACTCTTCATTCTGTTGTTTTGTATAAGTATAGAATAGAGGACATAATAACGTAAGATGATTAAGATATAGAAAGATAGAGAGGTTATATTCTACTATTCTATATATATATATCCATATATATAGATATATAATGATATATATATAGTCGAAATAGTCCAAAAGTGTTAGGCAGCTTTCTGCCCCGTTTTAGGTCAGAAAGTGCAGGAATAGTTAAAAATTATCCATTCCACAGCTTCACATTTACTCAGGCTGGTGGATGGAAAATCCAGACCACAGTTTATAATGTGTCTAGTTCTTCCTCACCTGCCCTCCTTATCACTAGCACAGGTATTTAGAGCAGAGAGGTTTGCTTTTCAGTCTCTCTTCTTAGAGCCTGGAGACTGGGGGTTTCGCTGCTCCCCTGCATCAAGTTCGGGGTGGACGGCCCCTTCAAGTATTACAGTACCAGAGGATTTGCCTGGACACTTGGGACCGAGTTCCCACCAAGAACAGATAAAACAAACACATGTTTATTGCCGTATCTAAAAGACTATATGCTTTATCTAGTGACCCTAAATGAGAGGGCATTGTTTTATGCTGGGGAACCAGGTTAGTTGGACCAGCAGAAGTTAGAGAGGCTGATTCTGCTGGGTAGTTAGATCCCTGAATGGGATAGGATTTCTTTATATGATTTGGTTTTTATTTCTTAAAAGTGACAGTGTGTGAAATGTTATAACGGTGATATGCGTAAACCTCTGAAGGTTCATGTCTGAGTGCCTCCTGCCTACACCTGTTAAAGCTGCAGTCCCTTACTGGGATGAAAATAAAGCAGGCAGAAGCCTGAGTTAAGCAACATAATACTTTGCATGTTCCTGTTTTTTGTACAATTAACCCTAGAAGACTGTGTCGGGAAGAACCCAGACAGACGTCAGCGCTACAAAAGAGGGACATTTGTCACAATATATATATATACCGCAATTTTAGACCTACGTACAGCGCTCTGTAGTCACCCAGTCTTTGTAGCCCCGGATGTTACGAAGGAGTTTTTTCTGCAAACGGACGCCTCCGAAGTGGGTCTCGGAGCAGTACTGTCCCAGTTTGTAGGAGAAGAGGAACACCCGGACCTCTATTTAAGTCGCAAATTGTGTCCCCGCGAACAAAGATATGCCACAGTAGAAAAAGAGTGTTTGGCCGTAAAGTGGGCAACAG
The DNA here is from genome assembly GCA_036426205.1 of Ascaphus truei. NCBI lineage: Eukaryota > Metazoa > Chordata > Amphibia > Anura > Ascaphidae > Ascaphus > Ascaphus truei. Next base: position 136,499,472 of record CM071570.1, read on the forward strand.
ACACATTGAAGTATTACCTTTAAGGCAGGTCTTTTACACTCATTACAGATCACGCACCCCTACAGTGGATGCATAGAAATAAAGAAAAGAACTCGAGAGTTACCCGTTGGTTTTTGTCGTTGCAACCTTTCAACTTCACGGTCCAACATCGGCCAGGCATACTACACGGTAATGCTGATGCACTCTCTAGGGTGCACAGTCTCGGTGCACGGGCCGCTCCACTCGGTAATGTTACACTGGGAAAGGGGATATGTGACAGGGTGATTGACTCTGTATATGTTAGTAGGAGATGGCAGTATGCATGCTTTCCAGTAGACGAGGGGTTAACCCAGCTTGTTAAGCAGTCCACAGGTGATTCAAATTAAGCTAGTTCACCTGCTTTAAAACAGGAAGAGGAAATGCCTCTGGGGCGGCAGTCACTCTCAGGCACAGAGAGAAGACATAGGTGTTGACAGACAGACACAAGCTGCTCAGATTGATCCTGTCCCAAGGGGGGAATAAAGCTCCCAGATAAGGAGCCAATATTGTTGAACATTGTTGGGCTGGACTAGGTTAGCTAGCCAGCCAGGTAGATAGCCTGCACTTTTGTTTAGTCAGTGCCCCGACCGGGGTTAGGCTTTTGTTTACGTTTTCATTTAAAGGGACAGAGTACCCATTGTTTTAGTTACCATTTTTGGACAAATAAATCCACCAGCACTATTTCACCAGAAAAGTCATGTTGTCTCCTCACTTACCACGGCCATCCTGCCACACGTGGTGTCAGAAGTGGGATGTTGAACACCCTGTAAAAGGGGCGGAGCCACCAATTGCGACTGGTGTGACCTGTCCACGCGGTAACTATCAGTATGGAGGACGTTGTAAAGGCCTTAGTGCACAGCATCGCTGTTCAGCAGGAAGCTAACAAACAGGGACAGGAAAGCGCGGCTGCACAACGCGAGACAAACCGGATACTTGCAGCCCAGCTTGACGTTATCGCAGAGGTTCCATACGTGGAGATACCAGGAACAGAAGCCACACAGATCCCAGTTATGGGATTTGATTCACCTAGCGTCCAAGTGGCTAAAACCAGAGGTATATAGCCCGACACGGATCCTTCAGATGGTGGTGTTGGACCGCTTCATTCGAGCGTTACCCTAGGACCTTCAACGGTGGGTGGGGTAGGGAGATCCCCTCTCTTGTGATGCCATGGTAGGTGCAGTGGAGCAGTTTCTGGATACCCGTGCACTGTCACGCCCCCCTCGCACAAACCACAACCCACGTCCCAACACGAACGGTATAGGCCAGCGCTGGCAACAGGACCCCCGACCGTTCGCACGATTTGAGTGGGTGGAAGGAAACCCGGATAGGGACAGAAACTCTTAATTTCAGAAAGGGTTTCAAGAACGAACTGGGCCAATTGTTTGTTTTGAGTGTGGGGAGATGGGGCATATTAAGGCTAACTGCCCACAGTTGTCTGGGCCAATGGAGTGTGCGTATGGCTCTGTGAAGTCTGAATTTTGTGGAGTGGTAGGTATGACCCGCGAGGGAAAACATACCCACAATTTTCTCACCACGGTGATTTTAAATGGTAAACCAGTCTCTGCCCTGGTAGACTCAGGGAGTAATATTAGCTTGGTATCAGGGAAGTTGGTTAAGCCTCTCCAGTTACACCAGGGTGAGAAGTTGTGGGTATTATTTGTGCATGGGTGTACGCTTCCGTACACCACGACTCTGATAAAAGTGAAAGTCGAGGGGCAAGTCATCCAAACTACGGCAGCAATTGTACCAAAGTTACTCCATTCCCTAGTGTTAGGCTGTAATTTCCCTGGTTTTGACACCCTGATCAGAGGACAGCTCACCTTAAACAATCCTACTTCAGATGAGCTTTTTCCATTTACAGACCCCGAATTAGTCTCTGAGGTATCTAAAACTCCTAAGTCGAAACGAGAACGTAGGAAGGGGAAAAAAAAGAGGTACGCCCCCACCCCAGTTAGCACTGGCCACTACTCCTAACGGAGGGGGACGAGAGGGAGAGGAGTTGTCCGAGACAGGACCTGTTGATACTCAGGTGTCCGAGTCACCCGTGGAGGTAACCGGCCAAACTCCAGATGAGGAAAGTTTTGGAAGTCTAGAACTTTCCCTGACTAACTTTCGCAGGGAGCAGGCTAATGATCCCCAGTTGAAAATGGGTTTAGCCAGGCAGTAGAAGTTAATGGAGTCCCGGTAGAAGGGACAACCAAGGAATCCTATCCCTATTTTTGTATTAAAAATGATTTGTTATACCATGTGAACCAAGAGGAGGGCCAAGAAATAGAAAAATTGCTAGTACCCAGTTCATTAGTAAGGAAGGTCCTGGAGCTAGCACACTCTCACTTATTGGGGGTCATCTGGGAGTAGAGAAGACACAGCAAAGAATCCTAAAAAGATTTTACTGGCCAGGGATATATAATGCAGTAAAGAGATTCTGTGCCTCTTGTCCCGAGTGTCAGGTAACAGCCCCCCGACCAAGTTTGAGGGCCCCTTGATCCCTATGCCTATTATTGAGATCCCATTTGAGAGGATCGCCATGGATATAGTGGGTCCCTTGGAGAAATCTGCCAAGGGTCATCAATACATCCTAGTGATCCTAGACTATGCCACTCGCTATCCAGAGGCGCTGCCTTTACGTAATACTTCCTCCAAAGCTATAGCTAAGGAATTGTTACAGGTATTCTCCCGACTCGGGATACCGAAGGAAATTTTGACAGATCAGGGTACCCCGTTTACATCTAAGCTTATGCGAGACTTATGTGTAGAGCTAAAAATACAGTCCCTAAGAACCTCGGTTTACCATCCGCAAACGGACGGACTGGTAGAACGATTTAATAAAACTCTGAAGATGATGTTGAGAAAGGTGGTTGCTAGTGATGGGAAGAACTGGGACACCTTGTTGCCTTATCTCTTGTTTGCTATCCGAGAGGTGCCACAGACCTCTACAGGGTTTTCCCCATTTGAACTCCTGTATGGGAGACGCCCAAGAGGGATTCTGGATAGCCTGAAAGAAGAGTGGGAGCAACAAGTTGTTCCAGGGAAAAATGTCGTCCAATTTGTGGAAGATTTAAAAGAACGCATTGCGCATATTACCCCCATAGTCAGACAACATTTAGAAGAGGCACAGAGGGCCCAACAGAACCTTTACAACAGACAAGCTACGGTTCGCAACTTCCGACCAGGGGAATGAGTAATGGTGCTTGTTCCCACGGCCGAAAGCAAGCTGTTATCACATTGGCAAGGGCCATATGAGGTTCTAGAACAGGTCGGCCCGGTGAATTATAAAATTCGACAGCCAGATCGGAGGAAGGTAGAGCTAATCTATCACATAAATCTATTAAAATCCTGGAAAGATAGAGAGGTATGTCTAACGGTAGTAGCTAATAAATCCGGGAAAAGGGAGGAACCACTTGTTCGAATATCGGCAGAACTCAATCCTGAACAATACAGAGAAGCTGTAGACTTGGTAAAAAGGAACAGGGATGTATTTTCCAGCGTACCAGGGAAAACTAGGGTGATTTCCCATGATATCGGCACTAAGCTGGGGATAGCCATTAAGATAAGACCCTATAGAATCCCAGAGGCCAGAAGAGGGGCTATTCAGTCAGAGGTAAAGAAGATGCTAGAGTTAGGGGTAATTGAGGAGTCCCATAGTCAATGGTCCAGCCCTATTGTCTTGGTACCTAAGCCAGATGGGTCAATACGGTTCTGTAATGACTTTAGAAAAGTAAATGAAGTCTCGAAGTTTGATGCCCATCCTATGCCGTGGGTAGACGAGTTAATTGAGAGGTTGGCGAGGGCCCGTTTTCTAACCACTTTAGATCTTACAAAGGGTTATTGGCAAATCCCCTTAACAAGTTCAGCAAAAGAGAAAATGGCCTTCTCCACACCTGATGGTCTTTTCCAGTATACTGTCTTACCCTTTGGCCTTCATGGGGCACCTGCAACCTTCCAAAGGTTAATGAATAAGTTGTTACACCCACACTCGAACTACGCCTCAGCGTACTTAGACAATGTGGTAATTCATAGTCCAGATTGGGACTCACATCTACAAAAGGTTGAGGCAGTGTTGAGAACCTTTCGGGAGGTGGGTCTTACAGCCAACCCAGCTAAATGTTCAGTCGGCCTAGCAGAAGCAAAATATCTTGGCTATGTTGTTGGAGGGGGGACAGTAAAACCTCAGCTCAATAAAGTTGAAGCCATTGAGAGTTGGCCCCGTCCCCTTAAAAAAAAACATGTTAGGACATTTCTAGGCATTGTAGGTTACTACAGGCAATTTATACCCCATTTTACAACCTGGGCTGCACAGCTTTCAGATTTAGTAAAGGCAAAGACACCTGATGTTGTAAAATGGAACAGTAATGCGGAGACCGCATTTTTAGACCTACGTACAGCGCTCTGTAGTCACCCAGTCTTTGTAGCCACAGGATCATTCCCATGCGGACGCAGGGACCCTGTTGAGGTGGAGGCTCTGCACTGGAACTAGGTGAGACTCAACACACTACCTCAGCTGCCTGTCTAGACGGGTTCTCCCCACACACCATCATGCGGGAGACTCAGGAGTCCTGTAGCCAGCAGGTGCACCGTCAGGCATATTCACACTGTAATGGGGTCCGGTTAGACCACAGGGGCCAATGTGAGATTGGGTGGGTCAGGCCGGGACAGAAACACCGTTACATATGTGTATCAATACAATCTACACAATGATAAGTAAATAGTTAAGTTGCCGATCGATCCGTTCTCCTGTGATCGATTGGTGAAGATTCGGCTCGGGGGTTCACTAAATGGCTGTCAGTGCAGCAGAAGAGGACCAAAGATGCAAAGTTCTGTGGGGAAGATCATGTGACCAGGCAGTCACTAGATACAATTGGTTCACTGCTAGAGAGAGGGCAGGGCTCAAAAAGGGGTGTGCCAGAACCTGTTTCAGAAGAGGAAGGGGATGTGACTTTGTAAATGGTTGCTATAGAAACAAAATTGCTTGTTACATTATAATACATAAACATTTTCAAAAGTATTTTTTCATAGTACAGAACTTATTTATTTTAAAAAAAACACATGTAGGATATTGCTTGGTCTGATGCTTTAAACACATTTTGATATAGGTGCTGAAAACTGACATGTAACTATCATCAGTTAGTATATCTTAGAATCTATACTGTTGTAAGTGGGGTCACTGAGTACATTTTTATAATATTTTAGTTTTTCCTTGGAATAGACCCATACATAAAAAACTTGAACTACTTTTTAGTACTCTCTACCTGCTAAGGTCAGAAACCCTCCTAGGTTATTTAAAAAAAATAAGTCTGCTCAAGTTAAATAAATACCAGGTCAATTACTACGTGTGCAAATAAGTGTGTTTTAATAACAATTATGGAGACATAGATGTAGTTTGCATTTCTTTAAAGTTGCTTCCTGAGGAAATCTTAGAAATGTTAGTCCTGTGATACAGAACTGGTTACTAAATAAGAAATGAGATTTAAAGATTAGCTCCCTGTAGGCATAGAATGAATCATGTTAATATTTCACAGGAGGGAGAAGATAAAAAAGGGAATAGGTGCTGAGGTCAAGGGGAGACTTAAAATGTGCATTAAAAAGTGCATGCCAGAGAAAACTGCAAGTATTCAGGAGCATAATGTATCACAAAGCTGAAATAGGAAAATGTATCCTTATATAAAAGGTATATACAAAACAAAGATGCATAATAATCTGAAAATTAAACAAATAGAACTATAGCACACTAAGCAAGAAACTATAGGTTTCTAGTATCAAGATATACGCATGCACTAATGCAGTAGTGTCCCAAAAAATTGACATGTTTATCTGTGTGACACAAGACTTATTTATTAAGTGTATTTCTACTGTTTTAGAATTTGTGCATGTTGTGCTAAAAAAAATACTTACGCCACCTTTAAGGTGAGAAAAATTGTGCACGCTACACTTTCCAAATTCTCAGACCTGCGCCAATATGCAAATTTAACCCTGCACTAACTCATCCCACTTACTTCATCAATCCCCCCTCTCGTTGCTGACAGACAAATATATCACCGAAAATGGAGCAATCAAGATTAATACATAGACGCTGTCTCCTGCAGGTATATTTTAGCACGGGTTGCAACAAAATAATGCCTTTGTGCCAGCATTCGGCATTTTATGCATAGAGCCCTATAATGTGTGCACTGCTAGAGAGAGGGCAGGGCTCAAAAGCCAGAGCCTGTCAGAAGGGGAAAGGGTGTGACTTTATTTTTATTTTTTAAATGATACATGTATTTTCTCAAAGTACAGAGCTGATTTATTTAAAAAAAAAAAAAATACATGTAGGGTATTGCCTGAACTGTAGCATTTTTAAGACTGGAGGAAAGGAAATTTTACAGCAACAAAGATACTCATAGGATGAGTATCAGTCATCTCAATTTAACATGGGTTGAACTCGATAGTTATATACAAGTAGTTAGATATGTCTATCTCTAATTACAAGTATGTCCAGTGAGAATTAGCATCTGGCTGGCTCTGACACAGTGGTGACTAGCACTGTTTGTAAGGCAAGAACCAACTTACCGGTCTGTCTTCCTTTCTCCTTCTCTCAAACTGTCCAGTGCAAAAAAAAGAATAGAAAGGAAAGTTGTCCACAGATAAACATACTGCATCTAAATTCAGGAACATTTGCCGGTTCATTCATTTGAGGTGGGATATTATCTTCAAGTTCGGGACTCTGTCTAACTCACCAGCCAGTCCAACATAACAAGAAAGTGAAGATTCCTGTAATAAACTATAACACAACCAAAATAAAATGCCCATCGACTAATCAACTTCAGTGTAGTGATTTTAGTTGTGGTGCATTACCATTGGCTGTCCTGTGTTCCATGTAAATTGTCTATCATTTCAGTCACTAGCCTACTGATGGTGGCAGCAGACTCCAGCTCACAAATGGTCATTCAGCATAGGTATCTGCAGATGTGAACCTCTACATCTTTATGCAACCTCTAAAATGTACTCCAGTTCACTTGTCCAGTGCAGTAAATATGTACTGCAAGTCCACCATTAGGATATTTATATAAGTACTGTATTTAACACCATGCTACCAAATCATTAACAAAATGAATGCAGTATAATAATATCAATATAACAAAATGGGAGTGAACATTCTTGTTTGTACAGTACCACAGATTGCAAGGGGTCAATAATGTTTTAGAAGAATCTAAGTATAATATTTTACACAATATAACCCGTCAAGATAATATCATGAGGTATTATGTATTTTAATCAATTTGGTGCTTCAGGGGTTAATTTGGCAACAATTTGATTGTGAAAAAACAATATACTGTATTGGGCTTATGACAGGTCATGAATTTTCCTGGGTCTGCACTGATCTTCAAAGACAACATAATTGGGGACCATTGCTAAAAAGGACATATGCTGTGAAGTGCTATGTACATTAACGGCGCTATATAAATAAAGATATACATACATATGTGTCATTTATAACAGGGTTGCGCACAGTAGGGGGTGCGCCCCCCAGGAGGGCGGGATGTTTTTCCAGGGGGGCTCGGTGGCTACAGAGGTCCCGCGCTCTCCCCCGGCATTTAAATGAAATGCCGGGGGACTGCACAAGGCCTCTGCAGCTTCTACCTACCACACCGTTGGGCCGCACACTCTGCACGTTCCCCCGCTGTAGCGGAGGTAAGCGGGGGAACCGGGACCGGGGTACCCTGCTATATATATATTGAGGCAAAAAGGTAAACATTGTTTGTTAGGTTTTTTTTTTTACTATGTCGTAGACCGACAATCTAGCAGCTGATTTACGGGGTGGGCCTATGTTGTTTAAATAGGGAAAAAATAGTACCTAAGGTATTATGAAAATCAGAATTCAAGAGAGGTGTGTTTTGGACCAAACACTTGTATTTTCTTCTTTCTACACCAGTGACCTCTCTGGGGAAAACCTATGACATAATGGTAATGTGATGTATAGGGATTCTGTTCTATGTTTTATCCTGTTATTTTTAGAAACTGTCCTGCATTTAATGTAATTGTATGTTTTTTTGTAATTATATTTTTCTTTAATGTTAAGCTATATATTTTTACATATTTTAAAACATTCTTTAATAAGTAATGCTTTGGGACTCTAAATGAATGGTTGCATGCTCTGGAAAGAATATTTACATTTTTGGACCCATTTTGCTACAACAGATATTTCTGCATAGTTTTTTCCATACTAAACAGAGACCTTAGACCCTGGCAGATATATTAATTTACATATTATGCCTATTTCTTGGGTGGTCATGTCGATTGCAATTGAGTTAGGGGTTAATATTAACTCACTGAATGTACCTTGACCAGGAGAAAGGTGAGTTGGCTAGAGTAGTCATGTGTAATAACCCTTGTTGAATATCAAAGCCACGTACTCACTTGTGTACTGTTCATGACAGATGGTACATGGGTTCCTTTGAGGGACCCTTGCGAAGGTGAAAAGTGGACCAGCTTGCGAGCTGTGTATTAACCCTTGTCCCATATGCAAGTCACATGCTCGCAGGTGTGCTGTACGTGACATAACCAATTTTGGAACCTGCTAATGTCTCATGTTTACACAGTATTATATTTTTTACTTTGTCATTGGGCTTGGATTAATTTGAATGTTTAAAAAAATAAAAATAGTTATTTGCCATCGGGCTTGGACTGTGTTTTTATTTTTTTGTATGGTTGGAAATCGGCTCATTATTACATTTTTCTCCTGGTGCCCATGAAGATGAGGAGGATGGCCTTTATCCCATTTGGGGTAAGAAATACATTTATTTATTTAGGGTAAACATTGATTGGCAATGGGGCCTTGTTTTTATAATCTTATTATTCATTATAATGTATATTTTGTTAGCTCTATTGGCCACACTTGGTGGTATGGCCTCCGGGGAGGCTGAGGTGGCAGGAGAGGTTAACCCCTTCATTACCTTAGCAGTTACTAAAGCACTGGATAGAAATGCTTTACTAGCCACTAATGTAGCCAAGGGGAGTAAGTAATGTATTTTTATATTGTTAAAAAAAATGAATGCAGCTTACCATTGATTTCCAATGTGGCTACCTAGGCCCACACTAAGGGCATACGTATCCACAGTGACAATCAATTGATTAAAATGATTGTCTTTTGTTGACGTGATTTTTTTATGTATTCATTTGAAATGTATTTTTGTAATGCTTTTCAATGGGCAAAAGCCCTATTAGCCACATTAGTTTATTGGGATGGTAGGTTTGTTGGGGGTGGGACAGGGAGTGTGGGTTATGGGGGTAGATGCCCCAGAGGAGGGAGGTTAGGCCACCCGGGAGCTTACGGGGGGTTAGCACTTTGTATGACATAGCGGTTGTGCTGCTATGGCATGCAATGGATAGTTAGAGTATTTGTATTAATCCCTTGGTTACCTTAGTGGCCATGAAATGCCAAAAATTGTGGCCTAGTCCAAGGTATTCACTTTGGCTTCCTATATTGCTAAGGCAATATAGGACCAAAGTGGCCCACTTCAGAACCCTTGACAAGGCCAAATAATTTTCTGCTACCTGGTGTTAGTTGCTAGAAGCACCTGAAGCAACGTATAGCCATACCCTGACTAAAAATGCATTCATTCCTGTATTAACTTTAATGGACTGCTATGGATATTCATTGAGATGGTTCACACCTCTTTTTCATATCATGATGTAGCTGTGACCCCTGATTCACCCCAAAGAGCGGGAGGTTGCGCTTGCAAATAGTGGTTGCAAAAGCCCGCGAAGGAGGAGAGTGCAGTTGGTGGGAGAAAGCAGTCCCTGGACCCAGCAGCCCTGCGGGGAGGCTCAGGTGAGAGAGTCTAGCCAATGGGTGGAGGAGGTGCCAGAGATATAGGCAGTGGTTGCGCGCACGTGGAGCTAGAGCTGATTGGAGAGGAGACAGAGAATCTGTGAGGGGAGGTTGAACCGCCCCGGCGCAGGCCAGGTGCCTCAGGCCCAGTTAGCCCTGAGTCACCTTAGAGACAAGCTGAGCTAGGGATAGCCTTAGTGAGGTTCCTGTCCCCCTAGTAACTGTAAGTCTTGACCGGGACAATACTGTCGAGAGGGAGGTCTGGGCTCAGACCCCCCCCCCCCTTGGAGTTGCCGGAGTCCGGATGGGAGCGCCCCGGACCCTAGAGAGAGAGAGAGAGAGATAGATCAGTGTCGACTTACCGAGACCCTTTTTGAAGATCGTGGCAGTTCCGAGCACCGAGTGCTCGGCAGGTATTTCATCAAGTGCACCAACGGTACCATTCATTCACCCGAGACATAGTGGCTGCGCAGTCACCCATACACACACATAGGGCCTGCTGTGAGCGGGAGGACTAATCCGTAAGGATCGGACACGGGGTGGGCTTACCCGGTGGCGGGTGTGGGGATTATTGTTGGCATCCACCATGGCGCATGTTGTGGGGCGTCCACCGTGGCGCTAGGTAATGTTGACGTCCGCCGTGGCGTGTTATATAACGTATACACATATATAGGAATGTTATGGCATGTAATGTACTGTGAGTTTGGTCTGCAAGTAAAAGAGATTGGTTTTAGAACTTGGCTGTGTAAGTGTAATTCTTGCTTATACATCCTGCGAAGACACACTCCCCCTTTGGCGGGAGCTGTCGCAGGTGGAGGCGCTGTACCTGTTATAAATATTGCGCGCACCCCAGGCTCTCCGTGGCAGAGACTTAGGCCCTGTGAGCCAGCAGGTAATACAGCACATAGTAGCAGCTTGCTAGTGATAGGAAGCAGGGCTACATTTGCAGGCGCTGCTGAGAGTTCAGACCTGGGATGCCCCTCGAACCTAAATTGTGATCACCATGGCTTTGCCCACCCGTCACGAGAGACGAGACTGGGCCCGTCAAGTACGTACGCCTACTTGTCGCGCCGTAGCGCTGGCCCGAGTGCCCATGGCCTTACCCTTAGAGACTTTACAGACGGCCTTGCGACAACTCCCGGGTTTTGCCAAAGCTCGCCTGGTAGATGTAATGGTAGATCACGACTCCAAGTGGAATACCTTACTTGTAGACTGTCGGCGTAACCTGTTAGCACTCGAACCTGCCGTTCCGCAATCTCTGGTCTTGCCTGATGCACCGCCCGGCGGTAGTCCTTTTGTTTACCCCCTCCGAGATCCCCTCGTACGTCCGTTGGATGGGGACCACCCCACCCTCCCTTTGATTCACTATGCCATGAGTGACGTCGGTAGTTGCCGATCCGTGTCCAGTGACCCGGGATCCAGCGCCTCCGTTGAGGCTGGAGTGAGTAGTAATATGCTGCAAAAACTAAATGACAAGATAGACTAGTTATCTAGTCCCCCCAGTTTGCCGCCGCTAGTCGAAGCGCTTACCTTAGCCACCCACGCCCAGAACTACCGGAAGCTAAAAGCCTTCTCGGGGACCCTCCCTGTGCCTTCCGGGGAAGATGAGGTAGAAACGTGGAAAGAGCACACGCGGGGGGTAATGGAAGAGTGGTCGTGCACCGATGTAGTAAAAAGACAGAGACTCATGGAGTGCCTGCGGCCCCCAGCGGCCACTCTGATCAGTATACACCGCGAACAGCACCCCGATCTAACCTCTCGCTTGATGAAAGAGTTCCTGGCCAAAGCCTATAGCGCGAAAGAGGATGACGGGGCGTTGTGGGCCAAGTACTATGCCATAAACCAGAAGGAGGGGGAAGAGCTGTCCGCCTATATACACCGTGTGCAAATATCTCTCGGGCCGCTGCTGCATTATAATAATGTGCTACCCTCCCAGATGAATGAGTATCTCCGGAAGCAGTACCTCCGCAGATCCAGTCCTTCTCACGCAATAGCCAGCATGATTCGTGATCACCTCACCCGAGGCCCCCCCCTTTGTTCATCCAACTACTGCAACAGGTGAAGGAACACGAGACGCATCTAATGCTACACTCCCCTCAGAGGCCGAAAGCTAGCGGTAGCACTAAATCCAAAGGAAGTACGGAAAAGAAAGAGGAACCACCGGACCAGCCTGGCTCCGAGAAACCGCCTTTCGCGGGATGGTAGTCCCCTCCGCCTGATCGCCGGGTTAACCCCAGAGATATGTCCTGCTACAAGTTCGGGAAGCGGGGGCATCTATCCTACGATTGCCGCCTTGGCACTTCTCGGCCCCGAAGCCCCTCACCCCAGAAGTTCCCGTCCCAGGCTATGGTCTGCGGGGTGTATGCGACGGATGCCGACACAGACGGGACCCCATCCGGAGGGGCCGAGCCAGTAGAAGATGGTAGTCGGGTGGGACCGGTAGCGTTGATCCGGGTTTTAGTGGATGGAATCTACTCTTCTGCACTACTAGACACCGGATCCCAGGTCACCATCATATACCGAGGGTTTTATGATCGTCATCTTCAAAAGCGTCTGCTGCGACCGGCGGACCACATCAAGGTACATGGGCTAAGCAACGACGACTACCCCATCGACGGGTTAGTGACCGTGGATCTGGAAATACAACAGCTCAACACGGGAAAATCTCATCCCATGAAGGTGGATGCCTTGGTGTGTCCGGAACCCCAAGACACCCCCAAGTACCCTATTATCCTCGGTACCAATGCTGATATTGTACAAGCGGTCATCCGGGCCTATCTACATGAGACTAAAGAGCTCCCCATGTCCAGCCTACAGCTGCAATTGGTTCAATCCGACCCAGCCCAGCCTTCCCCTCCTTCAGATGACTACGGGCTGTTGTTCTGTGGACGGAAGGGGTGGACGAAGCTTTTCCCCGGAGAAACGCAAAGAATTTCCGCTTCGTGTGCTTATGCGGAGCGCCTAGCCGAAGACCAGCAATTCTCACTAGAGAGTACCCCCGGGGAGGATGTGAGGCGAGGGTATCGGCTCATACCCAAATTCCGCCATTGGCGGGGCGCCATTCCTAGACGAATTGATGTGATGGTGCAGAATCTATCGCCCTTCCCCATGGCCATCGATGTGGGGCAGCGGATAGGAAGAATCTATCCTGTTAGTTCAGTGGAAGAAGTCGTGCAAGTAAACACGACCCGAGTGGAAGAAACAGGGACGGCCCTGGACTTCGATTTTGGGTCGTCCGAATTGCCTGGAGCCTGGAATGAACGGTTACGGGTGCAACTGGAACAGAGACGATCCGTATTCTCTACCGGGGAGATGGATGTGGGGTGTAGTCGCAACGCCCAGCACACCATTCGCATGATGGATGAAAAACCCTTCAGAGAGCGTTCTCGCCGACTCGCTCCCAGGGATGTGGAGGATGTTAGGGCCGCGATCAATGACATGGAAGCCGCCGGGATTGTCACAGAATCCCGAAGCCCCTACGCCTCTCCTATAGTGGTGGTGAGAAAGAAAAATGGAACTGTGAGACTGTGTGTAGATTATCGGACGCTGAACAATCGGACGGTGCCGGATCAATATAACCTCCCTCGCATAGAAGAGATCCTCGATACCCTACACGGGAGCCAGTGGTTCAGCGTACTGGAGCTATGGTCTGGGTACTATCAAGTCCCTATGAGCCCAGAGGATCAAGAAAAGACATCCTTCGTCTGCCCCTTGGGGTTTTATCAGTTCACCCGCATGCCCCATGGCATATGCAGGGCACCTGCCACCTTCCAGCGATTAATGGAGAAGACGTTGGGTGACCTCAACCCCCGAGAATGCCTGGTGTACCTAGATGACATCATAGTCTTCGGGAAAACCCTGGAAGAACATGAGAACCGTCTCTTGAAGGTACTGGATAGATTGTCCCAAGAAGGCCTCAAACTCTCTCTGGACAAATGTCGGTTCTGCCGGACTTCAGTAACGTATGTAGGACACATAGTGTCCGGTGCCAGAATCGCCACTGATCCCGCTAAAATAGAAGCTGTCGTTAACTGGCCTCGCCCAGAGAATGTGGGGGAGCTGCGCTCATTCCTGGGTTTTTGCGGCTACTATCGGCGATTTGTGGAAGGGTACTCACGTAGGGCCAAAGTCCTCAACAGGCTGCTCCGCATATACCCGTCTGAAACGGGCCAGAAGAACCACTCTGCCAAACAGCCCTTCGGGGATAAATGGACCCCCGAGTGCGACCAAGCCTTCCACAACTTGAAGCAGAGCCTGACGGCTGCTCCGGTCTTGGCCTACGCCAATCCCGACCAACCCTACATCCTACACGTGGACGCCAGCCTGAGTGGCCTAGGAGCCGTGTTGCATCAAAAATATCCCGAGGGGTTGCGACCCGTAGCATATATCAGCCGTAGTCTCACAGTCAGTGAGCAGAACTATCCGGTACACAAGCTCGAGTTCTTGGCCCTTAAGTGGGCCATAGTGGACAAACTTCGGGACTATCTGTATGGGGTGTCATTCGAAGTACGCACCGACAATAATCCTCTCACCTACATCATGACCTCAGCCAAACTTTATGCGACCGGACATCGCTGGTTGGCCGTGCTCTTCAATTACAACTTCACCTTGAAATACAAACCTGGGCCTTTGAACATTGGAGCTGACGCCCTGTCGAGGTGACCGGGGTTGATCCCTACCACCGACGACGATCAGTGGGAAGAGATTCCTGGACCCGGAATAAGAGCACTCCGTGGCACGGCAGCCATCATAGATGAGCAAGTGGCCTTTTTGAATTACGGGTGGCTGACTCCCTAGGGTGCACCTCTACGCTATACCTGAAGCCTATCGTGACCCGAGTGGGATTCATGTTACCCCCGATCAAATCTTGGGAGGACATGGTATGTTACCAAGAACAAGATCCGGTCGCAGGGACTATCCGTGATGCCATTCGACAAAAGCGACGGGGCCTGCTTCGCCAGACTCCGGGGGATGTCGGAGGTATACTGATGCGGGAGGCGGACAAATTTGAAATACAAGATCGGCTGTTGTATCGAGTGGTGAAGTACCATGACCATCCGGTAACTAGTGTTACCAAAACGACTACAATACTTAGTGTTGAAAGCTCTCCATGATGAACTCGGATATCTGGGGTAGACAAGACTTTCGAACTAGTGCGAGATAGATTTTTTTGGCCAAAAATGAGAGAATCCGTGGAGCATCACTGTCGTAGGTGTGTGCGGTGTATCCAATGCAAGACTCTACCCACTAGAGCTACCCCCATGGGCCATCTAAAGAGTACGGAACCTATGGATTTAGTCTGCATGGACTTCTTGTGCATCGAACCCGACACCCATGGTATAGGGAACGTGCTGGTCATCACTGATCGTTATACCCGCTACGCCCAGGCCTTTCCGACCAAAGATCAAAAAGCTATTACGGTGGCTAAGGTGCTCTGGGAGAAGTATTTCATGCATTATGGGCTACCTCAACGTCTACACTCCGACCATTGACGGGACTTTGAAAGTAAACTAATAAAAGAATTTCTGAACCTCTTGCACATTAAAAAGTCCCGTACTACCCCTTACCACCCAGAAGGGGATGCTTTACCCGAACGTTTCAATCGCACTCTGCTGGACATGCTGGGCACGCTAACGGGTGTAGAGAAGACTAAGTGGAGTCGCCATGTGGAAACTCTAGTCCATGCTTATAATTGCACCCGACACGAATCTACCGGATTCTCGCCCTACTTTCTTATGTTTGGCCATGAAGCCCGTCTGCCAGTGGATATCCAGTTAAGAGTCTCCACCGATGGGGTGCACAATTCCACCCATTTTCGCTACGTACAAAGATTGCAAGAGAATCTACAGAAGGCCTATGGGCAAGCCGAGAGATCCACCGAAAAAAAACTGAATGCCGGGAACAAAAGGCGCTATGATCACAAAGTAAAACATAGAGACATTAAACCTGGTGATGCCGTACTGCTCCGCAACCTGGGAGTACCGGGAAAACATAAGTTGGCTGACCGTTGGCGGGAAGGAGTGTACGAAGTAATTTCTGAAATGCCTGGCCTTCCAGTCTACCGTATCAAAGACTCGGAGGGTCGGATAAAGACGTGGCATCGCAATCACCTGCTCCCTATTCTCCAAATAGAAGAAGGAGACTTGGAGTGGCCTACATCTCCCCTGAGCGGGGAACTGTCATCAGGACAGGAAAGTCGGGAAGATCCAAAGGAAGGAACCTCTCAAAGGGGCCTTCCGGCCGCGGGGGCATCTCCCGGAGGAGCTACGGGCAAAGAGCCCCTTGGCCCCATGACAGAGACACAGACTCCAGTGAGTCTGCCGCTAGATCCCCAGAGCCTGTGCTTTGTGCCACAAAGAGACTTTACAGATATACCCAGCCCCTCAAGGGCCGAGTTGGAAATACCCGAGGAGAATTGCTACTCTCCCAAAGAGGTAGCGGAAGAGCCAATTCGCAGAAGCCAAAGAGCTGGCCAACCTCCCACGAGGTTGGCTTATGATCAGTTCGGAGCACCCCATTATGAGGCTCAGCAGTGGGCTCGCAGCTGGGTCCAATCAGTGATTATCATGTTCAGTGAAAGGTACAAGTTGATAGAGAGACCAATGTATTAGTGTTTTCCATTATATAACTGGTTGTGTTGTTATCATTGTCCAAGTGGGGGGTTGGAATCCACAGGGGGGAGGATGTAGCCGTGACCCCTGATTCACCCCAAAGAGCGGGAGGTTGCGCTTGCAAATAGTCTTTGCAAAAGCCCGCGAAGGAGGAGAGTGCAGTTGGCGGGAGAAAGCAGTCCCTTGAAACAGCAGCCCTGCGGGGAGGGTTAGGTGAGAGAGTCTAGCCAATGGGCGGAGGAGGTGCCAGAGATATAGGCAGTGGTTGCGCGCACGTGGAGCTAGAGCTGATTGGAGAGGAGACAGAGAATCTGTGAGGGGAGGTTGAACCGCCCCGGCGCAGGCCAGGTGCCCCAGGTCCAGTTAGCCCTGAGTCACCTTAGAGACAAGCTGAGCTAGGGATAGCCTTAGTGAGGTTCCTGTCCCCCTAGTAACTGTAAGTCTTGACCGGGACTATACTGTCGAGAGGGAGGTCTGGGCTCAGACCCCCCTCCCCCTTGGAGTTGCCGGAGTCCGGATGGGAGCGCCCCGGACCCTAGAGAGAGAGAGAGAGAGATAGATCAGTGTCGA
Organism: Ascaphus truei; assembly: GCA_036426205.1. Taxonomy (NCBI): domain Eukaryota; kingdom Metazoa; phylum Chordata; class Amphibia; order Anura; family Ascaphidae; genus Ascaphus; species Ascaphus truei. Next base: position 136,516,479 of record CM071570.1, read on the forward strand.
CGTGCAGAGACCCTTTTTGAAGATCGTGGCAGTTCCGAGCACCGGAGTGCTCGGCAGGTATTTCATCAAGTGCACCAACGGTACCATTCATTCACCCGAGACATAGTGGCTGCGCAGTCACCCATACACACACATAGGGCCTGCTGTGAGCGGGAGGACTAATCCGTAAGGATCGGACACGGGGTGGGCTTACCCGGTGGCGGGTGTGGGGATTATTGTTGGCGTCCGCCGTGGCGCATGTTGTGGGGCGTCCACCGTGGCGCTAGGTAATGTTGACGTCCGCCGTGGCGCGCTATATATAACGTATACACAAATATAGGAATGTTATGGCATGTAATGTACTGTGAGTTTGGTCTGCAAGTAAAAGAGATTGGTTTTAGAACGTTGCTGTGTAAGTGTAATTCTTGCTTATACATCCTGCGAAGACACACTCCCCCTTTGGCGGGAGCTGTCGCAGGTGGAGGCGCTGCACCCGTTATAAATATTGTGCGCACCCCAGGCTCTCCGTGGCAGAGACTTAGGCCCTGTGAGCCAGCAGGTAATACAGCACATAGTAGCAACTTGCTAGTGATAGGAAGCAGGGCTATAATTAGTACTAACGTCCATTAGCAGCAGCAGTCTTACCTGCAAGACAACACTTAACACCTCGTTCGGTAGCATTGAAGATCCCTGTTACTACTGTTGCCACTGTTATAATGAGGTGTTCACAATTTGCCCATATAACGGGTGCAGGTTTCCTTTTTCCAATGCAACAGTTTACTCTTTGGATGCCCTATAGATGTAGCTACTACGTCATGGGGTCTGGCACTTCTTGGGCACCATTACGTAGTACAGTAGCTACGTCATAATGTACCTGCTCGTTTTCCTAGGGAAGGTCGTATTAGCGCAGAAGACGCTCAATAAGGAAGAGGAACATTAGGAAGAGGTCTCCTCCCCATTCAATCAGTCATCGGTAACGGAGCGACCACGGGATTGCTAGTGCTGGAGGGGCCATGCTACTTTGGTGCCGCGGTCCCTCTTGGACTCATAGGGTTAAATCCATCACCTCTGTTCCTAAGATGCATTATCTATGTCAAATGTAAAAAGTAAGACAAACAACATGCTTTATACATGCGACACAAGTGCAAATTCGTATTTTCATCCCCACAATCTTATCATTGGAGGCATATACTGAGTCGCCAGGTATGTTTTATTGTCTTTTACTGCTTTTTTTTTTTTTACTACATTCATTTCTTATCTCGTATGGTTACAACGAATATGTCTATTTAATATGAAGAGTAGCCACTTTCCAGTGCTGGAGAAGAATTCAGCCCCATTCAAATGTTTGGGCATACATTCTTCTCCTGTACAGCGAAGCAACTTGGCAGCATATTGAGTAAAAGATCCATTTTGAAAGTAAGTATTATCTCATTTATTTTCTGTACAACAGGGACCCTGCATTGTCTTGTCAATCTTGTTTGCTCCATCTCAATGATAAGATAATTGGATTTATTCATAGCCCTTGGATGTAAAATGACCTGTGGAAAGGCAATAGTCATGGCAATAAAATCAAGCACAAACTCCAGTTTTCAATGTATAAAAACACTGACAGGGACAACTTTCACACATAATTTAATAATAATTTAAATGGTCCCATTTAAAAAAAAAAAAAGAATGATCAGTACAGTACCTAGTTTTAAATATGTTTTCATGCTATTAGTTCAGTTTGCTCCTATGTCGGACTGCATCTTTTTGGACACACTGTAACACTGAACAGAATAAATAAAACAACATTGGAGCCATCTACAGGCATGTGTTTAAACATATTTCTTTTGGAATTATCACTGTAGACAGAAGCTTGCTCAGTAGCAGACGGCACTAAGAAGAGATGGAATGTTACAGTGTTAAAGTAGCATGCTGTAGTTAACATCATTGCATCAAAGGTAATGCAATGGCCCATGCAGTAACCAAGGTGTAATTTGCCACAACTCTGCCCTCAATATCTTCATCACAGGGCAGCAGTCTATTATGCATTTCTTTTTTCCATTGAACTTTGATTTCATTTGCTGAACACAGACACCGATTTTTCAGTAACCCAACTATTGATTGTGAGTTGTACTGATAACTTCTGGATAATGAAATGTATATCTTTAGGTGTGATCTTTGCTATGCACTTCAATTTTCAGGTTGCAAACTGTGATTAAAAAAAAAAAGGTGAAAATAGGGCAAATGCAGACTACGGGGCCTATTCTAGTAGCTGTCATAACCCACTTATCGAGGTTTTTTGGCAGTTATCGGACAACATAAGCTACAGCTATTCAGAAAGCCTCTATAAGTGGGCGGCGAAAGCATTTTATCGCAATTTTTGGCTTTCGTCCAAACATGCCGCCAGGTGTGCAGCGATAAGCAGTTTTTGAAAATCGTGCCATTCTAGCAGCCTCAATTGGGTTATCGAGACTTTAGAATGGCGATTGTATCCCAAATTCTTGTCGCCAGAAAAAGTTGGCGTGAAGCTGGTGAGAAAGATGCGAGAGAGGGAGTTACGGGGGGGGGGGAAGCATTTTCCTGCATCGGATTGATGCCGGGGGGCTCCGGAGCTGATACACATGAATACCAGCACCAGGAGCCCCCGGTATGAATCCGATGCAATAAAAATGCATTTACCACCAACTTCATTACTTTAGCGGCTAACCGCTATGGCAATGAAGGGGTAGACTACCAATGCCATGTTTATTATGGGTTGCAAGGGTGGGTGAAGGTGGTATTTGGCCCTTTGTTGGTGCCTAGGCCTTGTGGGGGGGGGGGGGGGGGGGTTGCGAGTGGAGTTAACCCCTTCATTACCTTAGTTGTTAATACCACTAAGGTAATGAAGTGGTTAACCACTCCTGCTACCCACACGGTAGATGTAAACATCCACCAAGGGCCAAATACCACCTTCACCCACCTCGCTACCCACAATAAATATTCAAAAACACAACAACCATACTACCCAACTCCTCTCCCCCCAAAACATACAGTAGAGTAATGGACAAAATTACTATTATCCAGATATGGATAATAGATTATTTGACCATTCTAAATCAAACATTTGCCAGCCAGCACAAATATTGTAAATAAAACTTCAACTTGCCCCTGCCAGGATGAAGTTTTCATCACCATACTCCAGGTCCATGGCCATAAATGTATCTGCTTCGGAGACCCCCTGCTCACGGACACTAGTATTTAACATTTTTATTAAAAACCTGTGATCGCTTGTGAGATATGCACAGGGAGAGGCGGCTCTCTCTGTGCAGCTCTCTCTGCAGCTGGGCCAGATCGCTGCAGATCGCATGGGTGAGGACTTTTGAGAGAGGCGAAGATCACATCGCTCGCTGCTCCTCGTAAGTTTTGGTAATTTTGCTATTACATGGCTTCAGAGTTTTTCTGATACCGTGATAACAAAACTGGCGGCGTAACATGCCAAGCGAGAGATTTTATGAAGGCTTCTAGAAAAGGCCCCTAAATCTCTACAAGTCAAAAATGACAGAAATCACATCCACGACTCCCTCTATAGGCAAGTGAGAGGCAATTTGCATTTTGGCTCACCTCTATGCTGTGCTCACATTTTATACCGGTAAGTTAGGTAATGTTTCCTTCTTCTAGATACAATTTCAATTACTTGTTAACTCCTACTGTGCATTGCATAATTTCCCACTATTATTCACACTTCCACTGGCAAACCATGGATTGTAGACCCATTGGGCAGCAACAATGTTAAGGGTAGAGTTGCAGTGCTGCAAAATTACAAAGTCTTGGTCCACAAGTTAAAGGATGCTATGTATTAGGGCAAAGGAAAAGTGTACTTTAATGCACTGCACTGCCAATTGTTCACAGTTGTGTCATATCTTTGAAACTTATTTGTTATATTTGCCATATATTGGTAGTCAGAGAAGGTTCACACCACCTTAGACATGCAGATGGAAAAGATATGGGAAAAGATGATGCGCAGATGTGCAGACTTTGATATGTAACATTGTAATACAGTACATGTGTTGGGTAACTCCCCCCTAACTCAAGTTTACACGCAGGAGTCCAAACTGGAGAAAAGTACCTTGAAACGTTGACACAAACAGCTCCATGCACTAGACGTGCTCTAACATTTCCTTTTAGACATACTGTACACAGTCTTACTAAGCTTAAACCCCAGTACCACAATATTATATACTCTTATAATTTGTTGTGCCAACTGGAGTGCTACTAGGAACGTGACCTCAAATTTACAACAGTAAACAATGAAGCCCCAATGCACAGCCAATATGGCAAATTCTTTGATTCATTGCTGTGTGTTTTTTCTTCTCATAAGTATGGGTCATTTAGTTAACATTTTTGGCAAAAACATGTTACGCCTGCAACCACGTCAAGGTTGATCTTTCAGCAGCTACCTACACTACCCATGTTATACTGTGTCCTTTGTATTTCCTCCACTGCATGGAGAAAAGAGGAAACAAAACAATGATATAGTCCAGGGGTGCTCCCCATCTGATTTTTCTGGGGGGTGCAGTGGTTGCAGAGGCCCCGCGCACTTCCCCAAGGCATTTAAATTAAATGCCGGGGGATCGTGTGAGGCCTCTCCAACTCAACTTATCTTGATTCTGCCGGCTTCAGGACTCACCTCCATGGCAACACAGCGTCAAATGATGCCGCGGGTCACGTGATCTTACATAGCCCCTCGGCGTCAATTGACGGCGCGCCAAGGTAAGAAGGGGTGGGCGCGCGAGCACCGGGGGAGGCAAGGCAGGGGGGCACAGCACCAGAAGATTGCGCTCCACTGATATTGTCAATAGAATGAGATGCGTCATATTTATCTAGTGCCTAATGGGTTAACATTTAGGCGCACTATATGTGCTCTTTGTGCGCTATAGTGCAGTTAAAACGGGTTTAAAAAAAAAACAGATGTGCCCTGAGAAATAGTTTTAAAAAAATCGACAAAAAGTGCAAGAAAAAAATATATACATCCCAAGCTTATTGCTGCATCAGAGGTTATCCCCACCTTCCTCCTGCATCCCATGCTATTGATTACGTCATTGTTTTGTTTCTGTTTAACTCCATGCAGTGAAGGAAATACAAAGCATACAGTATATCATGGGCAGTGTAGGTCCTGCTGATAAGGTTTTCCTTGACATGGTTGCAGGCTTAATATGTTTTGGCCAAAAGATTGACAAAATGACTCTTTTATGAGAAGAAAAACATAGAATTAAATCCACCATTTATTTGACACGTAGGGGGCGATTCACTAAGGTCGATTGCGGGGTAACACACCGGAAGCAGTGTGAACTGCCATTGGCTTTATTAAGTTAAATCTGATTTAGGTGCCTTAACCCACAATGGACCCAGTTAATTTCCCCCCAAAAGACTCCAGCCTTAAGTGTCTAATATGAAATAATGTTGAGGACCATTTGTATGGTAGATCATTTATAAACATATCTTATAGATATTCTATTTAATTGAATTAAATGGAAGTGACAATGAGTAAACTGAAACACATGATTGTAGAAGATTACTTTGGAAGGGAATGCTTTATGTGCTGTATAGAAGCCAGGTTTGCAAAGGCAGAATGAAGAGATTTGTGGGGTTAACACTAATCTGATGAAATGTAAATGTACTATACCTGTACATGATGATGGGAATGGAAAACAAAGCACTACCTTGCTGATGCACGGTGAATAAAGGGTTAACTCAAGTGCGTGCCCATAAAAAATGATTTATTGGTTCCAAAATATAAAACTACATGGAGGGGGTCCAAGGGCCCCTCACCAAGACTGCGCATTGATTTGTCTGGAGTTTGGAGCATCACACAGCTATCTGTAATATACCTGTACAAGACCCTGTCAAGAAGAAGTAGCAACGCCTTCTCTCGACTGTTATTCAATAGTCCTAAAAAAAAGTGCATACAATGTTACACTGTTTATGCATGTTTTGCTGGTTGTTTTGCAGCACAGACCTACAGGAGCACTTTAAAATACTTTAACGAAGAGTAATGGGTATACATCATTTAGAAAAATATATAAAACAGATTTCTATACTGTAGGTCCAATAGCTCTTCCCCTGCTACCCACGGGTTCTACAGCCATCTTTTGTCTGCTTATAATAGATACACCCCCCCCCCCCCAGGAGAGTGGCGCTGGGGGATTTTACAGTGAGTGTGTGTGATCTTACACAGCTATGGTGCCTTGATGTAGTAGCACCACCCAGGGACTTAAGCAGCGATCTGCTCATCCCTGCATTAACCTATTGTGGTATGCACTCACTTGGTTTACGCACCTGAGTAGTTAGTGATCTAGTATACATAACACCAGTCACTATCATCTATAAGCTAGACACCTGATTGATATAGGGGCTGTATCTGTGATTTACACACTATATACACAGACACCTGTGTTTGTTTGTAACATCCGACTTTACCCTGCATATATGATCAAGGGTAATAGCCAACACTTTACACATGAGTCTGGTGCCTTTTATTTTCGCTGCGCTTTTTTGGCCTACTAGCACATATCACCCTGGTACTTAGTGTCCGCCCTATTTTAATTGAGTTAAGACTCCAATAAATGATATTTTAACCTACTCACTATACATATTGCATCCCACACTACCTCCTTCACTGTATATTGTGCACTGTTGAGTGCTCTCCGTTGGGGTTCTGTTTCTCTACTAGTACCTGCTCCACTTCACATAGTACATAGACCATATTAATCCAATGTACAGTAAATGACATGAAAGTGTCCAAATTTTTTGCAAAGTATCTTATACCCCCTATGAGGTGCTTATCATCAGTTTTGTAAATGTACACCCATTTGATGTTCTTACCTAGCCCTGTAGCTCATAGCTTATCGAAAAGTTTTTATGTTTAATTAAATGGACTGTTATTGCTGTACTGTATTATCTCATGACATTAGTCGAAAAAATAACACTCTTCTTTGGGCAAAGCCTGTATGACAAGTCATTTTTATCTAATTGAAGTTACAGTAAATACAGAACTTACAACATAAATAAGCACTGTAGGTTTATTTTATATTTGTTGTAAACTATACTTTCCACAGAACACAAACCAAAGTAGTTTTTAATACAGCATGTGAAAAGATACTGTAAGTGGACTTGTATCCTCAAATGTAGGCTAAATCACAGAGAGGCTGCACGGTGCTGAGTTTCCTCCCTAATCCCTTCAGGGTATACTTCTTTAGAACAGCACACACCTGCTTACAGTATATCTGTATTCAATTTTGATAAAGCAATAGTGTCACTTATTCAGAGACTCTTATTTAAGTTGAGCAATGCTTGCCTGTACAGAACATAATGATGTACGTAATTCCTGAAATTCCAACGAAAATATATTTTATGATCCTAATTTTCACTCGGTGCCCTTTGTCTCTGTAGTGTTGACGAGGTGGAAAAATAGTCGTGATGTCAAACAAGGAAGTTCTGCATAATTTATTTTTTTACATTTTATGCCCTTGTTGTCTAATCATACCCACATTTCATTTTAATCTGTCATAGAAATATGCTTAAAAAGGTATACATTTTGCACGATATTCTGAGACACGTCAGAAATGGCAGAATGTGAATGGAATGGCTGAGTACTAAACACTCATATTCTGCTTTTATATAAACAACCGAGGTAATGAATTCCAGAGTCCGCTATGAAGAAATTATCTCTAATTGAAATAAGATCTCAACGGGACCTGAATCATCAAATAAATAACATTGGTATTCACTGTAAGGATGTTACTTGATAATACAAATAGTTGAATACTTGAATAGTGGTGTGTTGCTGTTTTTTGAAAGATGGAACTAATGGCATGGACTGTATAGAGAGTCCACGCTTTTAAATCTTGTATCAAGAGGCTGTTGTATAAGAAATGTAGATAAGATTTATTTTGTGTTCTCAAACATCCTACATAAATGTAATTATTAGTAGTGGCTGAAGATCTTGTTTTAGCCAGAACTACAGGTGGCTAAACATTTATTATACTTAATATATATATGCATATAACATTGTGGTTTGGTTGATCGAATACAAGCTTCACATTTTCAATGAGCAGGTTACTGGACTACATACAGATTGCCAATTGGAATGCATATGGTAATTTATATTAACCCTATCCATTTCAAGTTGGCTGATACCATATATAATTACATTTTTTAGATCTAGCTCATTGATGGATTTCAATTTAGAGTAGAAAAGGGGAAATTTTATAGTAATAATTGACAAGCCTTAGAGATGTACACTGAATCCCAATCTTTTGAAATGCAGTTTCCCCAGGGCATTCTGATTGTAGCATGCCTTTTCCATGTCTCGATCTTGTGGGGGGAAGGAGGGTGAGTCCTTGCAATATTAGATCAAACAGAAACAACGACTTGGAACAAAAACTGGTCTAATACAAAATATAACCAAAACTAGGGTACCCAGCCAAGTTGATCTGTCAACAAACAACATATAGCCTGCAGCTCTATTTACCAATAGCCACCCAAGCCACTTGGTCTAAACACACACATAAATCAGAAAGTCGCTCTGATACCAGTCGCCCAAACCAAGTATGACACCACCTTCCCCCAAACTAACTAATGAAGGTAAACTCCCCTCCCTACAAGAAGCCAAACTTAACAGGGACCTTTCCACATATAACACCTTCATGCCAAGCTGCAACAAAGTAAATGTGCATATCCAATCCAGCCTCACAATAATGCCCACAAACCCCCATTAAAACAGGGTGTTGGGGCTTTCCACTGTCCGAAAGCCAATATTCTCGACCCCTCACTAATATAGCATCATTTTCAATCCCTCCCCTCAACTGACCTCGCTTACCACATAAAACACCCCCTGCCACCCTCAATAAGAAGTCATGTTGCCCCTCTCCCATGGGGCTCAGGCCTTGCTTCAAATATAGTCCTAATCCCATATCTAGAAGTTGCTCTTTTAGATAGTGACAAATTCCCTTTCTTTGCTGTGGCAAATCCTCGAAATGGATTTTCAAAGTCACAGGTAACACTGAAATTATACATCTCTGAAGTCAAGTGATAAGGTCTTATGTTAACCCTTGACACAAACTTTTCACCCACCTGTGCACTTTACATTACATACTGGAAGGAATCCAGTCTTAGATAAATGACGTTAAGAGTGACGCAAGAAGCCGACCTAGAGATATCACTGTTGTGAGAACTCTGGCAGTATGAAAGAGAACTAATCAGCCTCAATTACAGCATTGCAAGGCTCAAGGTGTTTGACTGACGTATTTTCGGGAGTTTTGTTTGTGGAAAATTACAAAGCGTTAACAGTTCTCAAGAAGAAGCACATTACTTAGAAGTCATTCTAGGACTAAGCATTTCAGGTCAGCTGTTTCAAAGTCCTGTAACTTTGCTACAGTTTGAATGAAAATAGCACTTGGAGGGAAAAAATGATCATCCAATAATGCATTAATGCACTATAAATGCTCTTTTAGTGTGATCTTGCATGTGTAGCTATTAACAAAGCTCCAATAACAGAGCAACATTGCACTAAATCGACTGTTTGCTGAGCTATAACACAATGGCTATAACAAGTAGTGCGGCAGCTGAAGAAATGCCCAAACACGCATTTTTTGACCGCAACTGCTATTCACTAAACATCAATATGCATATAGTACTATAAAAACTTGCAATATTATCTCGCCAGCTAAAGGGTGGCGAGACCAGATTTGCGATATGCATAACAAAGAGTTTCTGTTATTTTTACTGCATAGGATTGATACCAGGGGTCTCCGGGTGTCCCCGAGGGTCCCCAGAGCTGACCCACATATTTATTTCAGCTCCGGAGACCCTTCGGATTCAATACTATGCAGTAAAAATAAACTTGCAGTTGCCCCAGGGTGGGTGTTTAGGCCCTGCGGTAAGGTGGCAGTAGAAGTTAACCCCTTCATTACCTTAGAGGTTAACCCTGCATGCTACCCTCCCACTAGGCCTAAACACCATCCTGGGGTAACTACAAGCTTCACCCACCCCCTGTACCAACAACACTACACCAAAATGGGTAAAAGTGCCCTTAGCCAAATATGGCTATTAGCACTTTTCCCCATTCAAAACAACATTACAGTGCGTTACATTAAAAATCAATACAAAATTTCCTATTATCCAGATATGGATATTAGCACATTTGCCCATTAAAAAATACAACATTACCAATTTCAGGGTCATAACATTAAGCTGGTTGCCGATCTGCTGCAGAAAGAGGTAATCTTGACTTATCAAGAGCTTAAAAACAAATATCAAATTCACGACCTCCACCTATTCAAGTACCTACAAGTCCGCCACTTTCTACTAGCTTTGTCGCCAACAGCCAAATTCCCTCCACTCACTAGGTTTGAATCTCTTTGCATCAAAAACAAATACCAGAGAGGCCTGATATCAGAGATCTACAAGGGTCTGGAGCTCGGATCTCGGGCTCCTACTCACCGGTACATGCAAAAATGGTCAGAGGACCTTCAGATTCAAATAGATCAGGAAGACTGGGCAGAGATCTGGGAACAAGCTAAAAAAACATCAATATGCACAATAACAAAAGAGAACATCTATAAAATTATGTATCAGTGGTACCTGACTCCAGCTAGACTGAGCCAAATCTACCCCGGCACATTAGATCTTTGCTGGCGGGGATGTGGTCAAAAGGGGGACATGGCCCACATTTGGTGGTCATGTCCAGAGATTCAGAAGTACTGGAACATGATCCAGACACTCGTAGAGGACACAACGGGACTTAGACTCCCGTCTGACCCGCTGACCCTGGTGCTGGGCAAACCAACGGAGGATATCCCCTCCCCGATGTCCAGGCTCACCACGGCCATATTAACAGCAGCCAGGTGTTCAATAGCAGCGGCCTGGAAGCAGATCAAACCTCCCTCAAAGACTACCGTAGTCAGGAGAATAAACGAGGTAATGTTAATGGAGAAGCTCACGGCCATGCTCCAGAAAAAGATACCCCAATTCCAGAACACTTGGGAACACTGGCTTGGGAGATAGAACCAGAGAAGACCACACAAAGGACACCCTAAAGCGGGCAAACTCGCTACACACTCAATTCAAAGATAAGGACACGGCCTCAGCCCCCCCCCCCCACACACACCCTCCCCCATTTCTCTCTCCCTTCTTCTCCCTTGTTAGTACTCCTCCCACCTCCTCATAGTCCCCTCCCCTCTTACCTATCCCTTTTTCCTCTCCTCTTCACCTCTTTCCCCACTCGTGGAAAACGAGAAAAAGACATTGGTCAAAATGTATAACTATCTTGGGCTCAAGATAACAATGTATGTAAAAAAAATTCCTGTTTGAAAAATGACCAATAAAAGAAATTGTTACAAAAAAAAAATACAACATTACCAAGCTAGCATAAAATAAATTAAAGTTCTACTTACCCTTGCCAGGATGAAAGCCATCTTCATCTTCTGCCCTGTCCTCTGTGTCCTCCGTGGGATTCAACATTACAATAAAAAACCAAACTACTGGTCACTAATCCCTTAATCACCTTAGCGGTTAGAACTGCTATAGTAATTAAGGCATTAACCACCCTCCCCACCCCCGCTACCCACCCAGGAGGCCTAACCACCCTCCCTGGGGAATCTACCCCTACCCCTTCTACCCATTGATTGTGACTGTGGAAAGCCATGCCTAGAAAATGGGCTTGGATTGCCACACTGACAATGAATGGGCAAGCTAAAAAAAGGCACAAACTAAAACACATTACATTTAAATAAATACAAACATTTCACAATAAAGCCATTGATTGTGACTGTGATAAGCCATGCCCATAACATGTCACTGTGCTTACCTATACCCAGAAAGGGGCACATTGGCAGTTAATGGGCAACCTAAAAATAATACTCAGTTAAATAACATACAACCAATGTGTGTCTTACCTTTGCTGTCTTCACCCTCCGAATCCAACTCAGGCATTATCTCTTGACCGATGACGCAATGCTCCTCAAACAGCCAATGCGAAGAAGTCGATGATCATACTGTATGTTGATTGAAGAGACGTCTCCGGTAAGTTATTTTCTTCTTTCTTTTCTTCTGTCTTCTCTTCTTTGTAATCCAAAAGGGGTGGAGATGTTGTCCCATCGTCTTCTTGGCTTCAAATGACCTGAGACAAGTCTTATATAAGGCCTGTGGGATCACATTTGAGTGTCAAATGGTATACCACAATCCGATTGGCTGGTGTACCATGTGACATGTTTTTTTTAAGGATGTGACGTCATGAAAAATGGAGGGAAGCCAGGTAATCAGGAAGTATATGTTCCCTCCCTTTAAGATGATGTCACTTCAGCAAAAAAAAAATAGCCACCATCACATGGTCACCAACCAATCGTTTAGGTGTATTCACCAAGTAATGTCTTTCCTTGTGACATAATCAAATAGGAAGGTAAGATAGCCAATATTTCTATAAGTAGCTAGTGGGGAAAGGGTCCCTAGCAATGGGCCTTCCTTAAAGCAATCAATGAAGGAGGCAAGGCGCTGCGGAGTTCTATCAAGCTATTTATTGCCAAGGAGTTGACGTTTTGACCTCAGAGGGTTTTTTTCAAAATGAATGGCATAATACAAAAGTTCACACAAAAACCCAATAAGTAGACCTAACACCAGGTGTCGCGAATTGATACTAATTAATTACATCATAATCCCACGCCGCTCATCTCCTCCAGAAAGTCGCATCCCTCTGGTCATGCTGTCAGATCCTCCGTGGACATCACTCCTCATTGGTTCCTTCTCACACCATGTGAATTTGCATAATCGCGCAAGATCCGTGATGGCAGTGCGTCAGTGCGTTCCCATCTCCCTGTCAGCCGACGGGTAGCCTCGCATGCTCTTCCGCATTCTTTCCTCCTCCCTTATCACCATCATTACATTTGGGTAATAAGTATAAAATAAATAAGTTAAAACCAATGTGGCTAAATAAACAGATAGGGGAGGAAATGGACAAGAAGAGGGAGGCATTTAGATTCTTTAAGTCAGAAGGGACGGAGACATCGTATCAGAATTATAAGAAATGTAACAAAAATTGCAAAAGGGCAATCAAATTAGCAAAAATGGATAATGAAAAAAGGATTGCAATAGAAAGTAAGATCAACCCTAAGAAGTTCTTTAAGTACCTTAATAACAAAAAAATGAGAAAAGAAAATATAAGACCCTTGACCCTACCCTGAGATGGATAGGCAGATTATTGGAGATAAGGCAAAAGCAGAGGTATTAAACAAATTATTTGCCTCTGTGTTTACCAGGGAAGAATCAATTTCAATAGTAGTGCCGCAGGAGGAAGCCACAACCTCCATATTAATGAACAATTGGTTAACTGAGGAAGAAGTTCATAAGCGGCTTGAAAAAATTTAAGTAAACAAGGCACCTGGCTCAATGGCATACATCCAAGAGTTCTCAAGGAGTTAAGTTCAGTAATAGCCAAACCATTATATTTAATATTCATATATTTAATATTCAAGGACTCAATTTCCACAGGCTCAGTACCACAAGATTGGCATAAAGCAGATGTGGTGCCTATATTTAAAAAGGGAGCTAGATCACAACCGGGGAATTACAGACCTGTAAGCCTGTCTTCAATATTAGGGAAACTACTTGAAGGTTTAATACGGGGTAATATTCAGGAATACCTAATGGAAAACAAAATTATTAGTAATAGACAGCATGGATTTATGAAGGATAGATTATGCCAAACTAACCTTATTTGTTTCTTTGAGGAGGTAAGTAGGAATTTAGACCAGGGTAATGCAGTTGATGTGGTCTACTTAGATTTTGCAAAGGCTTTTGATACGGTTTCACACAAGAGGTTGGTGTACAAAATAAAGAAAATTGGACTTAGTAATAATATATGCACCTGGATTGAAAACTGGTTAAAGGACAGACAACAGAGGGTAGTCATAAATGGAACTTTTTCAGGTTGGGCTAAAGTCGTGAGTGGAGTACCTCAGGGATCGGTATAGGGACCCCTGATTTTTAACTTGTTTATTAATGACCTTGAGGTTGGCATCGAGAGAAAAGTCTCCATCTTTGCTGATGATACTAAATTGTGTAAGGTAGTAGATTCAGAGCAGGGTGTAATTTCTCTCCTGAAGGACTTGGAGAGAATGGAAATGTGGGCAGGTAAATGGCAGATGAGTTTTAATACAGATAAAAGTAAGGTTATGCATTTGGGATGCAAGAATAAACAGGCGACTTACAAATTAAATGGGGATAAACTGGGGGAATCCTTGATGGAGAAGGATTTAGGAGTGCTTGTAGACAGCAGGCTTAGAAATAGTGCCCAAAGTCATGCAGTAGCTGCAAAGGCAAACAAGATGTTATCTTGCATTAAACGGGCAATGGATGGAAGGGAAGTGAACATAATTATGCCCCTTTACAAAGCATTAGTAAGACCACACCTTGAATATTGAGTACAATTTTGGGCACCACTCCTTAGAAAAGACATTCTGGAACTAGAGAGAGTGCAGAGAAGAGCCACCAAATTAATAAAGGGGATGGACAATCTAACTCATGAGGAGAGGCTAGCTAAATTAGATTTATTTACATTAGAAAAGAGGCGTCTAAGAGGGGATATGATAACTATATACAAATGTAGCCCTTGTACCCCCGGGGTACTAAAACAACGTGTGCTGCTTTCACCTGTGTGGCTAAACTCTGCCACTGGGAGCCTGGGGTATACTCATACACAGTCCACCGCTTCCACCGATGAGGGATCCCTACGTGGTGGGAGTGTTCCCTCACTGGAACCAACATACACAGTAAATACACAAGGTTGGATAAGAACAGAATTTACTAGGCATAGAATATAACTCCTTTACATATGTCTCATTGCATCACCCCACATGTAACTCATTGCATCACCCTTTGTCCTTTCAGTATCAATGTGCCTGGGCACTTAACCCCTGAGTGTCCACAAGCAATAGTGTGAGGGATAGCACTTCCCTGTGTTGGGGCCCGGTGGTGCACTTATAATACCTTCCTGGTCATAGACCAGACCAGGATAATCAGCAACAATCAGCAGCTCCACGACGTGGTCCTGCTGCCCGGTGCGCTGCTCCTTGAGTGGATGATTCCGTCGTCTGACTCCTCTGGAGGGACCCCCGCCGGGTGATCCTTTGTGATCAGTCTCTACTATGGAGTCCAGATCTGCTTTCCGCTATCAAGCTGCACTGTCCTTCAGGCAATGTCTTGCAGCATATCTCTCTTTCTATTTCTATAGTAGAAAGAGTCCTTATCTTAAGGCCTTTCCCTATATCATACACATAGAACACTTCTACTATGGCTCAGGGGACTAACTGGGCCCTTGGGGGTTACCTCTGGCCAAGTCCCTGGAGCACAGCTTCGTGGACACTTTGTGCACCTTCAGGGTCCAGGTCTTGACTCCCCATTTCCTGTCCCAGCATGAAGTACTCTTTCCTCCCTTCAGGAGCAACCCAGCCATCCCATTGGTTATCGTGCGTCACCTGACAGCTTCTCCCTAAGCAGCATGGGAGTTGTAGTCTGTCTGCTGCCTAATTAACATTGGGGCCGCGTGTGCATAGGACACAGCGCATGTGCGACTCTAATGGCCGCCACGGGGGTGCCCTGTGCATGCGCGAATCAGTAAAGCCCCTGTCTACCTATCTGCCGCTTCTGCGCATGCGCGAACCTTCGCGCATGCTTGCGCACACACAATATGGCGGCGCCCTGCGGAGGGAGCCACCGGCAAACCCGTCGCCCTGCCTGCAACATCCCTACATAATAGAGAGTAAGTGGGGGGGGGGGAAACAGGAGAGCGGGGGGACCGGAGGGGACCTGGCTACACAAATATATTCAGGGACAATACAAGGAGCTTTCAAAAGAACTATTCATCCCACGGGCAGTACAAAGGGACTCAGGCCATCCCTTAAGGTTGGAGGAAAGGCGATTTCACCAGCAACAAAGGAAAGGGTTCTTTACAGTAAGGGCAGTTAAAATGTGGAATTCATTACCCATGGAGACGGTGATGGCAGATACGATAGATTTGTTCAAAAAAAAGTTTGGACCTTTTTAGAAAGGTAAGGTATACAGGGATATACCAAATATGTATACATGGGAAGGATGTTGATCCAGGGATTCATCCGATTGCCAATTCTTGGAATCAGGAAGGAATTTATTTTCCCCTTATGAGATATCCTTGGATATCTTGGGTTTTTTGTTTGCCTTCCTCTGGATCAATAAGTAGGTGTAGATATAGGATAAAGTATCTGTTGTCTAAATTTAGCATAGGTTGAACTTTATGGACGCATGTCTTTTTTCAACCTCATCTACTATGCAACTATGTAACTATCATCCGTGTAGGAGAGCGAGTGATGTCACTGCGCACCATCATCTCCGTCAGCCAAGCTGATTCGTCCTTCTGATTGTGTACAATGGCTGCCAAGCAACCCGTATAGTTGCTGAACAGCATATTTACATCATTAGTCATTCAGTAAACTCCAGCAACACAACTAATCTGGTATCAGGATACTGTATTTCCACTTAATATCATTTGGTATTAGTGCCAAAGATGTTTCTGTATCAATGTTCACTTATAACCAAACGTGAATAAAAAAAATGATCTGTTCATCTCCATTGATGAACAGAGTGATGATTAAAAGCGAGTGCATAGCTTAATGTAAATTCTGGAGAAAATTCATCAAATAAATGCAAGGCCCTTACCCGCGGGAACCACCTGGAGGCTCACAGCGCCTAGCTGGGACCACCCGGTGACCCCCAGACCCTGTGGGCACCCCCTTCTGGTGCACTGTGGGGTCTGCAGACACCCGTCGGGACCACCGGGGACTACAGTAGGCCTGGGGTATTAACCCTGTATGTAAAATAATAAATCATATTTTTATGGGGGGCACAGGAGGTGGGTGGGTTATGTATTAATCTTTATTAAATATGGTAATATTTATTGTGGGGCCTAGAAGGTGGGTAGTGGGGCTGTTCTGTGTAGTGTTTTTTATTGTGGGTAGTGGAGGAGGGGTGAAGGGGGTATTATCCCCAAGCGTGGGTGGGTAGGCCTCCCTGGTGGGTAGTGGGTGAGGGTGGGTTAACCCCTTAATTACTCTAGTGCTTATTAACCGCTAATGTGATTAAGGGGTTAGGGGCCATTGTACTGTCGTATTTTATACTTGTGTCTTTTTTTCAAGCACCGGAGGGCAGGGATGGGGTGAGGATGAGAACAGCCTTCATTGTGGGTGCCTGGCAGGGGTGAGTGCAAGATGTATTTATTTTATTTCTGCTGCTTATTGTATTTGAAATGGGCAAATGCAATATTATCCATATGTGGATAATAGTAATTTTGCCCATTACTGTACTGTATGTGTTAGGGTGCGAGGGGGGGTGTATTTATTTTAAAGTATTTATGTGTTTTTTTATTATTTTTTGGGGGCACAGAATTGCTACTCCAGGCAAGCGTGTAACTCCCAGACACCTGCGGGGACTCCCAGAGGGCCACCGCCCCGGACACCTGCGGGGACCACCGGAGGGCCACCGCCGGCCTGTAGTATCATTCCTGTGCATTCCCAAACAATTAAGCTATGTTATGTATGTTAGGGGGTATAGGGGTTGTTGGTGGCACAGGGTGTTTATTGTCCTGCAATTGTCCCCAATAAACATGCTATTGTGCCTTAACCCCTTCATTGCCTAAGTGAATAGCCGCTAAGGTTATGAAGCTGCTTTAATGTATTTTTATTAATATTGTTCTGGGGCATGAGGTCTCCTGAGCTGAACCACTTTGATTTCTGTCTCAGGGACCCCCTGCATCCTGAGTTACAGACCCAGATATGGGGCATCGGGTGCCGGTATCCCATTGTTTACATGTCACAAGTCACACACGCAATAAAAATGGCGGCGACACTGGCACCCAATGCCCCATACTGGGGCCTGTAACTCGGGAAGCAGGGGGTCCCCAAGGCTGAAATCAATGCGGTTCAGCTCAGGAGATCCCCTGCCCCCGCACACTATTAAAAAAATACATTAAAGCAGCTTCATTACCTTAGCGGCAATTCAATAAGGCAATGAGGGGGTTAAGGCATAATAGCATATTTATTGGGGACAATTGTCCCCTAATAAACATTCCAATGCACAACACACACACACGGGGCTTACATCTCGGGAAACAGGGCGTCCCCGGACCTGAAACCAACACGGTTCAGCTCCGGAGACCCCTTGCACATCTACACTATGAATAAAATTTTATTTAAAAAAAAAAAATTCTGGCGAGATTTGCGCAGAGAGAGTGGCGGATCTCTTTGCTGCAGCCAGATCTCGCCTGGGAGCCCTTTTCGGCAGGCAGACCGTCTCACCACCGGCTACTCGCCATTTAGAAAAATGTTGCTCTCGCAGATATTCGGGCCTTCCTGCATACTGTGACAGCAACTCACCAAAAACATGGCGAGTTCAAACCCATGCCGAAAGTGCTTTTTCGCCGCTTGCTGCATAGACCCCTAAGTGTTTTCCCCGTATCCCTGTTGTACTGTGCGTGGTTTGGTGTTGGCTCTGGCTAAATAAACTCAGATTTATTAAACACTTCCCCTTTGTCTAGTGCTTGTACTATATGATCCCTGGTAGTCCGATCAACTCTGATCATGACAGTGTGCTTAAAAAAAATAAAGCTTTTCAGAAGCTGCTTGTGTTCAAAAATAATAAATATTTGAATGCATGTAAGTCAGCTCTCTCTGTAATTCTGTGTTAAGCTTCAACAGTATTTTTCCCTGTGTCACTGTTATATTTTAAAGGTATCAGATGTTCTCCTCTGCTAATACTTTCATTTGGCTGAGCCTCCAGCAAAGCTATGTTAGATTCACATAAGAAGTCTATTACATAGCTCTTATTTCTGGACTGAAATAGTTCAGAATGTAATCAGGGTTCTGGCTACAGGAAACAGGTCTTCCTCCAACAGGATACATGGCATGGACAGTGGAGACAGAAGGTCGAGAACAGCCAATATGCCAGAGAAAAAAAATAGCTGCAAAGGCAGCTAGCCGGAAACCTAAAAAAATAAGTGATAAATCTGATGCCCAATTTAGGATGTCATCTGCTTCCTGGCTACAGATATTTGGAAGTGTTTTCCACCTATTTCAGCATTATCATTATTATCTCAAGAGCATGGTCTGCTCCACTGGAGCCTAATTTAGAAATGATTTTAAAACACCATCCCTAGTACACCCTTTTTCTGTTCCTTCTATTAGACTTTACTATGTAACTGATACAATGAAAGGAAATTGTGAGCTTTTTATACTACCTTTTATATGCAGTATAAGGCTTTATTTCCTCCTTTTCTTTTGGGTACTGGATGTGCTTTCCGTATTGTTATTTCAAACAAATCTCATTTAATCCGCTGCTGAGTTCCTGAGTTTTTCTAAAGTTACATTTTGGTCAGATTTTATTAGTAGACGTCAAAAATGATGAAGTTCAGCTTTATGGCAAGAAAATGGAATGGAGTTTGAGCCATTGTCATATTTCTGTGCAGTGGAATACACACCATGGCAGTCAGTGTTGTATTTAACACTTGTAGCTACTCAATCTTGTGGATATGAGGCCCTGATGCTAATTTAAACAAGATAGCTATCTGCAAAAGGATAGTGAGATATGATCAATGTGGCCACAGACACCAGGTACCTAGCGGAAAACATATATATGAAGATACCAGTAGACACAAATGTGACATACATTATCAGCAGGCATCTCCCATTTGGTGAGCTAATGTCCAGAGGTACAGTACTGTAGAACTTAGGGGTGTACATAATGTAAGCCTCCTGCATGAATCTGAAAAATAAATGGAAAGTTACCATTAGTATTGCTATATATATATCAGTGCACATACTGTAAATATCGCTCCACTGTCTACTTTTACCCTTCAGGGAGATTCTCTTCTTAAATTAATTCTATTACTCCAAAAGTTGATATGTCCAGATTTGCTGCCACATCAATTGAATTCAATTGAAGCAATCTGCTACAAAAACAGAAAGGACATTGCTTGTGTGACTGCAGCTTTTGCTTGCAAGCGATGAACCCATTGATCACTTCTGGAAAAGCTTTATTCTTGGCACTGGTCTGCAACCTACTTTTCTATGCTGTGCGACATCTTCAAAACCTAAAGCCCATCATTGTTGCAAGTTGTGCCTTATCTGGGACCTGCTATAGAGACCTACCTTGACGTGGTTAGCAGGCTT
The DNA here is from genome assembly GCA_036426205.1 of Ascaphus truei. Classification (NCBI taxonomy): domain Eukaryota; kingdom Metazoa; phylum Chordata; class Amphibia; order Anura; family Ascaphidae; genus Ascaphus; species Ascaphus truei. The sequence continues at coordinate 136,536,668 of CM071570.1, forward strand.
GGCATTATTTGATCAAAGGATGTAAACCAAAAGTCTCCTTTATCTTATAGATTTTTACACCATATATATACAATTAGATCCGGAAATAATGGACACTGACACAATTTTCATAATTGTTACTGTGTGAAGCACTACACCCTTGCTGACTATTTCAAGACAAAGGTGGATTTCATTTGGCAAGACATCCCCTCTGTATCCTCCTAACATTCTGCAGCTCTTCCTAACTCTTCTCCTGCCTTCCTTTCCCTCTGTCACAGAGGAGGACGTGTGGCTGCTGATCTCCTCTTCTCCTTCGGCCATATCGGTAGTACAGCACTGATGTTCCACTTGACCACATTCCCCCCTATCTCCTCAAACCTTTTGCTCCAACTCTTATCCCTACACTTACACATTTTCAACTTCTTCCTCTACTTTGACACCTTTAAGCATACAACAGTTATACCTTTCCTAAAAAAACAGATTGACCCTCCCTATCTCTGTAATTATCACCCTGTTTTCCTTCTGTCTTTTCCCTCTAAACTCCTTGAACGCCTTGTGTTCTCTCACTTGCTCCATTTTCTCACACGACAATCTGGCTTCCACACTGCTCACTACACTGAAACAGTCCTCACTAAAATAACTAATGACCTCCATACTGCAAAAGACAAAGTTCATTTGACTTTTCTCATATTACTTGACCTCTCTGCAGCCTTTGATACTGTGGACCACCCTCTTGTCCTTCACATCCTTCATACTCTTGGTATCCATAACAGAGCACCATCCTGGATTTCCTCTTACCTCTCCCATCATACTTTCAGTGTCTTGTTTGCTAACACTTACTCTGTTGAGCTCTCTGTGGGTATACCCAAAGACTCTGTTCGGGTATACTCTCTTCAGTTTTCTCTGTACACACTCTCTCTAGGTGACCTTATCAAATCTCTAGGGTTCAAATATCACCACTATGCTGATGACAAATTTACCTTTCAACCCCTTACCTTACACCTGTAACACAGCTTCAAAATCTTCAAATGTCTCTGCTATATCAACCTAGATGGCCCTTCGCTGACCCAAGACGGAGCTCCTCATACTTCCTCCCAAACCTGGCCCTACTGCCCCCTTCTATATTACTGTTGGCAGTACTATCATACACCCAGTATCACAAGCACGCTGCCTAGGGGTCACATTTGACTCCTCCTCTCACATTCACAATGTAGCTAAAACCAGTAGTTTTTACATCCATAACATTTCAAAGATAAACCCTCTCCTCTGTCCCTCTACTGCTAAAACTCCAATGAAGGCCCTCATTCTCTTCTGTCTAGACAATTGTAATCTTCTGCTGTCCGGACTTCCTGCCTCTCACCTGTCTCCCCTACAATCGGTGCTAAACACTGCTGCTAGAATCACTTTACTTTCTCCTGAATCTGTCTCATCAGTGTGTCGTCTGCTGAAATCCCTCTCCTGACTACCAATTAAACTCTGTATCACTTACAAAATTATCCATCTCACTTTTAAGGCTACACACTTCAGGAACCTGACGAAGCTTACTGCGAAACGCGTTGTTCCCTGCCGGAGCTCATTGAGAGAGGGACCCAGCCACCGCAGGACATCCGGTTAGATCCTCTCTTCCTGTTCCACTGCCGGACACGCCAGTGAGAACAGCAACGGAGGAGGAGATCTTGCAGGATCAAGCCGCGCAGCTGATGCTGGGCAACAAGAGTTGCTTTTAAGTGTGAGTGTGCTTTCTGTTTATTCATTCTGTTTACCTTGTTTTATAACGTTTTTAACGGCCATGCTTGTTTATGTCCATATTACACCTGTTACCAATAAAGACTTGTTATATTGCTAACCCTGGTTTTGCACACATTTTTGGTCTTTGGGCAACGGGGAGAGGAACCACTCACACACCACACCTATTGGGAGATTGTTTGCTGTGACGATCCCACATCACCTATACAGGCTGACATCACCCTCTGAGGGCAAGAACTCACATTAGGCCGTGTGAGTTTTATGTTTACTGTGACTCCATCTTAGGAGTCTGCATTTACCAAACTACAGTCTGCGTTGAGGGCGAAGTCTCACACAAGCCCGTGTGAGTCATTGAAACTATATGTATATGTTTCATTGATTGTATTTAGTGGAATTCCACTTTCATCCCTCCCACCGCATCCTCCACCCCCCCCCCTCTCATCCTCCGCACATGTGGATGATATGCATTAATACTGTGCTTTATTCCATTTTTTATTCCATTTTTATTCAACTTTATCCTGATCCATCAACTTCGTGAGGTCCATGAGGTTTGCGCTGACCATCTTCATACTTCCATTTGCCACGTTAAGAAGGACACGGGGTTCCCTTCTTCAAGGTCAAGCAGCAGCCAAAAAAACCATCAAAAGGGCCAGTATATATTTTTATACTCTTTTACACTGTAACACAATTTTTACATTTTTTAATATTTTAATACAGTACAGGCATTGTAACATTTTTTAGCCAAACATCCCAGGGAGCGCCCCAGTCCAAACATTCAATAACACCCTCTTACTGGCTCTGTAAATTCTCCCGAATTACCACGTAGATTGTAAGCTCTTTGGGGCAGGGATTCCCTTTCCTATTGTTACTGTAATGTTTGAAGCTCTTATTTTCATTGTGTTATATTATTATGTCATGTATTACTGCTGTAAAGCGCTTTGTACCTGGATGGCACTATATAAATAAAGATATACATACACTTACGGTGTCGGGAAACATTATTTAGCCCACACACGTAAATACATTTTTAAGATGAGCTTATGATGCTTTCCATGGATTTAATACTGCAAGGATAACTGTAAGGTAGGAAACACACGCCTAAAAAGATGGTATTGACATTATACATATGTTTTTTTTATTACATATCAATTTTCTCTTTGCATCCTTTTTTTAAAAATAAAAAATAGATCTTTTTATTGGGGGGAGGTATAACTGTATCGAAAAAGTATTTAGAAAGCTGCTACAGTGATAAGTGATGGAGAAACAATGCCTGCATTAATTGTCAAATAGTAGAGAAATGTCTCTTTCATGCTATTATAACATGATATTACACATAACAGGGAGCTATTTGAAGGGTTTGGATATCAGTAACAGCAAGTTTAGCCAGGACTTAACTAATATAATGTAAAAATCGCTGCCTTAAGTATAACAGACAACAAAGCGCTATAGATATGTGTTGTTAAAAGGAACACCCCTTTTGCACAACATTAGCATTAACGTACGTTATAGTAATGCAAGGGCTCATTACGGCTGAAAATAGCACATTACTGAGCTTTAAAAATCCCTGTTGGCACTTAACAAAACGTTAACTTCAATTAACATATTAAGCCACAAACAAGCTTTGTGGATCTACTCATAGGTAAGGTAAGATAAGATGGAATGTCCATTAGATGAGAAAGAAAATGATCAGTATTTTGTGGGTTCAAATAGAACTACAGTATTACTCTTGAAATTAGCATCCACAGTGGGCTTAATATTACAGGTAACATTACATGTAGGAAGCAGACATGGGACTATCTCACCCATTGTAGGTGGTCTCTTAGATCCCGTGCCTATGTCTATGTGCCTGCATGCCTGATAATCCACAGTCAGAATTCAAGTGCCCCACTTGCTCATAAATATCTCATTCTGTATATATTAGTTGTGAAGCATAGACACCAATGTACTGTAGTCACAGGTATATAAATAATTTACTTTAATCTACTCAACAGCATTGGCATAATGTATGTTAAGTCATATATTCTACACTCAGACAAAAAGATCTTATAAAGTAATTATACAAAATCTAATAAATATTCAATTAAAGTAAGGAGTATAATACAGGGACAGTTGGCTGTGAGTAGGTTTTACTGGCTATGCTCTTCTTTAACCCAGACTGTGCTGAAAGAGCTGTGTAACACGGCAGGCATAAGTTTATAGAGATCCATGATAAAATGGGCAAGAAACATATGACAAGAATGCTATTACCTAGAATCCCTAGCTGCAGTGGGAGCATTGTATGCTAAGAGCTAATGGGAAAAGGCAGGGTTTGAGCCCTGTTTGAGACATGTGAATGTGCTTGTCACGGGAGACCAGTGCTTATAACAAAAAAATACCTGGATCCTTTGATTGAACAAAACGTGAGATAAAATAAATTGTAATTTATTCACACAAGAAAAACACACAGCTTGATTTACAAAATAACACTCATGAGAATGAGGTAAAACGAAATAAACGGTTTCCAGAATGAAAGTCTATGAAATACAATCTCTAGGTATCAATTTCCAGGAGAGGGGTTGATACGCAAATGAGACGCGAAACCGTCTTTGGCTAGGGGGCCGCTTGCAGCCCCTGTTTCTCTGCCGAAAGAAATATCTTCGTTCTGCTCTTGCAGAATTCGTTTACAAGTCCTCAGTTCTAGCGAACTTTCGTAGCGGGGTACAATCCTTGGTTGCGATAGAATCGTCTCTGTACCGCACGCTATACCTTCAGATCGATCACAGAAGAACACAGTTGAAAGCTCACCCGATAGCCTGCACGGGCTTATAAAACCCTCCCAAACCTATCTGGGTAATAAACAGCCAATCTTGGCGTGGGAAGCAAATTCATACCCAATGGCAAGTTGGCCAACAATTCTTGCAGCCGGGCAAAGGGCTTCACGGTATGCCAAGGGTCATGCGCTAACCTCACACTTGACCCGCTTAGCATACCTGACCAAGCCCCCTTGCACGGGGGCAGAATGTCTACCTTTCTCCAGGATGCCCAGATATCTGCTAGGCAAACTGTTTATATACATTTCCTGACATTTAGCCCTTTCACCAGGTCGGTACCTTTTGAAGCCCTGGGCTCTTGCAGACACTCTGGAGTCAGCTCCAAAGGGAGTCTCAGAAGTCCGGACTTACATTATGCATGACTCATCCCCGGAATGGCTGATTATAAATGACAATAGTGAAGCTTAATGTATCTGCTGTCTTGCCTGGCTGAAATGTAAATGTCCCGGTTCCTATAACTTTAAAATACTAAACTCAGAGCTACTTCTCAGTTATGCCTTTAAATACTAGAGTCTCATAACTATACCTGATTACATGTTTACCCCCTAGCACTATGCATACCAAACATTAGAAAGCTAGGACCTTCCTATCAAAAGTTAGCTAGTTAATTATGTGTGGGCTGTGATGTGGTTTAACTTTTCCCCAGTCTGCGGTTTGGGGCCGGAATGCAATGTTGCAATGCCCGGACTCAATCGATAACCACAGACGTACTTCCTCAATTTACCTTAATTGAATGATGAGACCACATTATACAATGTTGCGATCCGGCATCTTCTCATGACCGCAGACCACTTAACCAATTTAGCTCGCAGTTAAGTCTTCCCTTGCTTGTCTGCGGTTACAGTGATACAGTATTGCAATGCCAGACCCGAACATATAACCACAGTCCCGCTTATCCAATTAACCCTTTAAACAGTGCTAGAAGACCCTTATTCCTAGCAGGTGCATTTTAGACAGGTTATTACATATTTATAGAACTGCAGCCAGCCCTGGTCTGCAGAACAGGCACTCTACAGTCCCTTTATCTGACCTTTATTTCGTGGCCTGGGCACCCCTTCACCGTCACAGTGCTATAAAGTGGTATTTGTATTTCCTGTAGACTGTACGGGTGAATGTTTTTGCCACTTTTTTACTGACCATAACTTATTTTATGTCTATTTTCATGGAAATATTGGTAATATTTGGCAATTTACCTTTTTTTCTTTTTGCAAAATTTTGACAAAAAGTTCATGTAAATTAGTATTCTTTAAATAAGATATCCACAGTTTAAAATCGTCGCCATTTTTTTTGCCAGCTGTGAATATTAAACATTTACCAAACTATGAGGTCTTATCCATCTCACAGTGTACAGTGGCGGCCGCCTTTAGCCTCCTGCGGCTGTTTCAGCGCGAAATTTAAAACCGTGGCAGATGCAGTGTTTGATGCGGCATGTTCCGGCATTTAAAGCCGCGGCCGCGTGCATTGTACAGTATTAGCGCTGTGCTTATTTAATTGTTTTCAACTGTTTTCAACATTACAGTCTCACAGTTATGTGAGGTCTGTATTAGAGGTACACAAGCAAGCTACTTGTAACATTATGGGCGGCGTGCGTGCAACATTATGGGCGGCGTGCTGTATACAAACTTTCACTGATAACTACAGTACTATTGGCGCTGTCTCAGCATGAACACGGTGAAATGCGTGGCATTCGAAAAAAATACCCAAACAAACCGGAGATGTTGGAGAATAAAAGGGGCTGTGACAGTAACACATACTGTAACATGTACATTTCACATCTATCAACCACAAGAAGACTAAGTTGATAGCCTTTGCCTACTATTACAAATGTTGATACCCTGGCCCAGTTCTTAAAACTACAATTTAGTCCTGGGTATCATACGCCTGACTAGAATTTTACAGTCAGACTCCTATATTTGATATTTATAAATACTGTATACAAATATTCCCATAAATAAATATGAGATGTAATTATGGATGGGTGATTACTGTATATTGAAATGAACTTGGTTACGTTTATGCAAGCAGGCTAAACATGGACAGTGTTCTGGCCTAAGCTTCCTTGGGCTCAGAATGCTTTGACAGGCAGTTACACTCACCCCCTTCTTTCATGCAAAGATGGAGTCTTCATTGAACTTCTGATTTAACTTTATTTACAAGAGCAAACAGAAATTAAGTGAAAACGTTTGGGAATGCATACATTAAGTGGTAAAAAAATATAAATGCTATCCCTAGGTCGGGTCTTCGAGGGTGTTTGTCCAAAAACACTGGACACAATGGTGAAAGGTGCGACGCGTGAGAATCGTTGGTGGGGAAGAATGTTATTTATTAATGACCTGACTGTTACTGTACGTATTTTTTCTAAATTTCACTCCAAGCATTCACTAATTTTCTCCAATTTATATTCTATTTCGTAAAAAAATCTGGGGAAGAGTCCTGGAAGGGAGTGTCAGTCCCTAGGATAGCATGGGGCTGAGAGAACAAGATGCAGAACTGACCATGAGGGAAAAACAGGATGCACTCTCCAGAAGCAGGAAAATAATAAGACACAAACAAGACCCCTGTGGAGGAGAAAGAGTAGTTGCTGGTGGCAACAGGCAGATGGACAGCTCTAGAACAGAGGTACATACTGTAGGAGCAGAAGAAACACAGATAGGGAGGAACTGAAGGAAAGGTTACTAAGTAACAACAGGAGCAAAAAACACGGAGCTGGAGACAGCACACTACCCATCTGGTATCAAAAAATTCCACTATAATAACATATGTGGAACATATAATAAAACATACAGTACAGTAAAACATTACTTATACATCCATAGTAAATCCATGGTATGGACTGGTACCACTGGGTCTCCAAAGTTCTATTGGCAGAGCAGGTACAAAGCAGGGGCATCAGTCAAGCATGGCTTAGGACTCCTTGATATCTCCGAGGGGCAATAGAAGAGAATGGGACCCACAAATAGCAGTAGGGACATCAGGTGATGGTATCCCAAGTCATTACAGTCCCAGCCCTCCCTTAGTCAAAGGGTTCAATTTCTCGTAAACTTAAATTGCCTTTGCTTGAGAAATTTAGGAACGTTTTAAATCCTCTGGAAAAGTGTGCATCCTCAATTACCTCTGGGCTGCTTTTGCACTACTCTAATATTTTCCATACAGAGTTCAGACCTACTTGAGGGCTGTTCACATGTACTGACCTGAGTTTATTTACATACTTTGAAGACTCTTTCCACAACCACTTGGCTAGCAGGTCAGGTTCTTTACTTGCAGTGATGTCCAGGTTTCTGATTACATTCTTGAACGTAGACCTTCATGCTCAGTAGTTCTCAGGATGATCCTTAAACTTGGTATGCCCTTGACCAGTTTCTGCCGGGTCAAGTACTTGGTTAATCTATAAAGTCTGATGCTTGAGTCTGTGAGTGTTGAGGAAGATGTGGGCTGCTGTAGCTGGGCATGTTGGTTTATCCAACATCTGGATTCACAGCATTGAACTATGAGGTAGAGTGGGGTTGGTCAGATGCTTTTGGTGTGTTTGCAGGGTATGTGTCATGTGCATTGATCCTTGCTGAGGGGAACCTTTCAGTAATGTCTTCCTCAGGTGATGGGAGGTGACTATGGAAGTATGAGCATGTGTGTTTCTTGATGTGAGATTGCATGGATTGAGAGCCTGGTGTAGTACATTTGTACTCATGCGAGCAGGTGGATCACTGTGGTAACTGTAGCCATCCCAGGTAGTGTGTGCATTGAGAGGAACAGCATCTACTTCATGTGGAGTCTCCATAGCTTTGGCATCTGTAATACCCTTCTTGTCAGGTAGAGATGGTGAACTGGCTTTCATACTGGCATGACTTACAGATGCAGTCAGATGTATTTAGTAGTATTCCGCAAGGAAACTGCAGATAAAAGGCTGCCTGTCCATGGCAAGACCGCGGAGTCTCCATGTCCAGATTAATTGCCCATCAGGATTAACACAGGTCCCTGCTTCTGAATGGGACTCCTGCTGTCTTAATCCTAGTGGGTCGCCACAATCTGGAAGACGGTCCCTCTATCTGCATAGCTTGAACAGGCAATCACAATATTTTTGGGCATAGGTAACCATAGCGGCAATCAATGGGTGTTGTGACTAGTAGTTTTTTTGCATTGTATTGTATGTTTATTTTATTTAATTGTGTATTATTTTTTTTTGCATCATAAATGGGCAAAAGCACTATTAGCCATTTGGCTACTAGTGCTTTTGCCCATTTATGTGTTGTTTGTCTTACAAATACAATCAACAAAATAGATTTCCCTTGGAGGTATGCAGTAGACAGTGTACACTGCAGTCCATCAGCTGGTTTAGCTCACACTGCTAGTGCTGTTGTTACGAATAGCAGAGATTGTGTGGGTTGAACATCGGATCCTGAGGGGTCTGACACCATAAACCCTTCCCTAAGATGCCTTAGACTTGTCAACCCAATAACACTGTGTGCTGTGGGAAGCAAGTGGAATCACTTCACCAGTTTGTAGAGTTGTATTTATTGTAAAATAAAGTATTTCAATTCAGTATGTCTGACACTGGCAGATGGAACAGTGAATATTTTTGTCCCTGTTCTGTTATACCATAGCCATTGCAAATCCGTCATGTAGCACCAAAATTGTTATGTATTGCAGTGTATTGTTATGTTGGTGTCATTATATGTATGAGTAAAGTGTGTTTATATACATTGGTTGTATTATTATTAGTGAGTATTGTTTCCTATGAGGAGTCAATCCCGCCTACACTAGGATCCTCTTAGGTAAAGGAGCTGCCCCTCAAAAGATAGCATCCCAGGCTCCCCAAGAGCTGAGGCTTTGGCTTCCTGTAAGCCTCACAGGTACAGCAGCACGCGTCATCGCCCACGGTTTCCAATAGGCTTAGGGAAAGGGGGTTACACTTATGTTTTCTTCATTGATTTACTGGTGTTCTACTGAAGTAAACACGCATTAACTTACAATCAAGGTCAGATAAACCTATTTTAATTCTTCCCTCATCTATAATGTTGCTTACAACAGTCAATTTGTTAAAAAAAAAAGAAAGAAAAGAAAAAAACTGTAATCACTTTAAAAATAAGTATAGACGATAAAATTAAAAAGATCATACAATATGTCGATATCAGTAACTCACTCTTCTTCCACAACAACTTTTCTGTTTTTGTTGCCCTATTCTGATTCTGTCAATCAAAAAAGGTCAACTTGAGTTGATTATAACAGGAAATTATAACAGGAAACAAATTATAATGGTAAATGTACTTGATTGACAAGCACTTCCCCATTCAGCGGCTCCTAGGAAATGCAATTTGTAATTGATTGCCAAAGAAAGGAAAGATGCCACAAATTAGCTTTTAGCATGGTTATATCAGTTTAAGGAAACTATTTCCATTGTTAAAGTCTCTACAAAAGGTTGTTTTTTTGGACAGCTACAAGGGATTCCCCCTTTAAAATGTAAGAATCCCAGGAGTTCCCCAATGCTTGCAGTACCACTTTAGCTATGCATGCTTCCTTCATTCTACTTTTCTACTATAGTGTGCTTTAAGAAAACTTGAAATCTCGTAGAAAATAACTTGAAGGTACTGTATTATAATCTTTGTAAGGAATATGGCAGAAAGTATTATGTTTTTAATCAATTTAGCACACTAGAGGTTAACATTGGTTACAAATTGTCTGAAACATACAACAATCGTTTTTATGGTCTGACAAACCCACCAGGACAGTGGTTTATAGGACTGATGGTATCTACAGATAAGGACTTCTGGTTTTGTAAGTGGGGAGATTGAAATATGACTTTCCTGACACTTGAATAAACAGGACCCTTTTAAATGTACCTTTAATGGCATTCTTCAGGGGATTCTGCAGAGTATCAGGAGGTGTGGCTAGCAATACAGGTCCAAAAATTGGTAATTATTAAATATAAATATACTGGGCCTAACCACACTTTTGCACGAATAACTAATGGATATTTGTAACTGTGATAAAGCTGCCACAGCTCCTAAAAACCCAACATTAATTGTGTAGTGAAAATTACTGCAAAAACATACATAACATTACAAGTGATTAAGGGAGCGTCTTTGCTGCTGACAACACCCCCTATAACTACATGAGAATAAAGACTAAAAAAAAGCACACAACGCTCATAGTGAAGTATATTCCGATACAAATATATTATAAAAAGGGTATAGACCACCCCCTCCCCCCAACCACACACTTTTTTCCGGTATAAATATTTCATAACTTCAGACCTATGGGATTTTGACTGTTGCACAATCCCCAGTCTCTTTGTTTTGCATTTTAGATTCTGATAGTTGTATTATTATGTTATGATTATTACTTTGAGTGGTTTTCTATTATGGACTTAACTCATTTTATTTTTATTGCAGCATCTTTCCCTTGCTAATTGTGCCGTTTTGTTATAACTATGGGGCCTATGCAGAGAGCAGCGAATTTTAAAATTGGCGAGTTTAATAAAAAGTAGCTTTTTTGGAGAGTTTTATTCTCCATATGCAGAAATGTGCGAATTCTGCTATGTTTAACATGAATGCGTGTGGCGAGTTTAAATTGGCGAGATGCGCGCTGCAGAAATGTGTTAAAAAAAATGTGCGCCTTTTTTTTTCCTTTGCTATGGCCGCGAGCGGCAGCTTCTTGTCAACTTTTCCTGGCGAGGCAAAAAGGAGACAATCGCGCCATTTTATTGGCGCGAACAGCCGCTAGATGCCGTTCGCGCCTCTCTGCATTAGGATATTTTTAAAACTGGCGAGATGGAGGTTCTCGCCAGCCGCGAGGCGAGTTTTAGAAATAGAAAAAAAAATTGGCGCGTTTTTCGTAACTCGCCATTTTCTGCTGTTTTCTGCGCGATTTTCTCCAAAAAATGGCGAGTTTTGAAATAGCGCTGCTCTCTGCATAGGCCCCTAAATGTATAATAAAATGTAAATGTTATCTCTCTTTTTACTAAATGATAATTATACTGCAGCTAATGTACTGCCTCCTTCTCCACTGTGATTGGTCGGACAAACCTCTGATGCCCGACCAATCGCCGTAGACCAGCTGGTACTTAATGTTTTGGAAAATTCTTTTTAAAATATTCCCTGAAGTAGCATTGGAGCTACGAAATGCGTAGGATTGCCGATTACTTAGCATAAGTTCTGCTAATATTACTGCATGATCTCTGAAGCTATACTACTGTATGTTTGTATTAGCTAGGTCCCTGCGGGTTTTCCTGCCTTGATATGCTACATAGTGGCGCCCTGGCAGTGACGTCACGGACCTCTGCATTACATTGCCAGTGTGTGCTCTGGACTCAAGTGTGCCTGTATAGCAAACGGACTTCAGAGATTTCATTTAGACATCTTGCTGCCACACATAGAGTAAGTACACCCCAGATTACTATATACGAGCCACGGTGTACTGTGAAGCAGTTGAGTGAAGAAAGGAGGGGTTGCTCTCTGAGGGCTTTATTCATGGACATTTAAATCTGGGCTACCATATATTATCCAACATCTGTTCCTGATAGAAGTCAGCTGACGGGACATCTGCTCCAAGGAGGATTAATTGTGCCACCACGTGTGGGGGCCACCTACCGCCAGAAGAACGACGCCTTCTGAATACCATCTGAGGGAGTCCAGATGACCATTACATCCTTGACCCGTCCTGTTTCTGGTGTTTGGTAACACATGTCTTGTCACATGAAATGCTCCTAACTGTCTAATCGAGGACTGGAGTTGTGCAGGCCTGGTCTAATCTGATGTACGCAAAATAATTACCCCTTTTTATAATACATTGGAGAGGAACCTGCCAGGGGGCAGTGTGAGTGTGTTGATGTGTGTATTAACTAATTGGAAGTACCTTGCAAAGTATAAAGGTGAGGCAGCAAGTTAGTTGTGTGTATTAACCCTGGTTGCATATATAAGTAATATGCTCACAAGTGTGCCATTTGTGACAAATGGTATATTGGAACAGATTAAGGGGAGATGTTGTTAATTTGAGGGTCCATGTGTGGAGAAAAGTGAATCAGCTAGTTTGCTGTGTATACTAACCCTTGTCCCATATACTGTACATGTCACGTGTTCACGGGTGTGCCATACATGACAAACGTTAACAAATATACTGATCTGTAGAACTAATTATAGCTCCCATTGATATGTCGTAAAGTTATTGAATTTCTGTTGGGTGTCTCAGAAATCATTCTCAAATGCAAAAACGTGAACAGCTAATAAATAAGCTCTCACCCTTCCTCAGCCACACCTACATGACATTGGAAAAGTCCATTGATTCATAATAGGATGGCTACTTTTGCTATGAGTCATTTGACTTCAATTTGTGAATGACTAGTGCAACACCAAATTGACAAATGTAATTGACTGAATATAACTACGTCATATATCATAAATAGATGTCCTTTCCCAAATAATATGCACATTCTATATGTTTTTTATTTTTAACCTTTATAGTGCCCTAATGATGAACCTGGTACAGCATGAGCCCTGGCACACCAGAGACCATTTTGACTCTCCAGGTACGTCATGAGCACTTGGTAGTTTTTTAGGGCGTGATCAGGCCGACTGCTCCAATGTAGAGCCAAGTGAGAGCCCCCACTTCTGTTTACAGCCTTTGGTGCCTGGTTGCATTATATGGCCGTGCCTATAGTGCCATCGATGGCGACGGAGAAACGACGGGTGACGTCACACGTCGCCGTCGCCACCGCTGAAAGTTATATTTAACCGGGCGGCGGCGGCGCGGTTTTCTGGCCATTTGATTGGTTCAAGAGCCGTCACATGAGGCGACAGCCCTTGAAAAATCTAATTTTACCGGCAACCAGTTTTGGCGACGGCGACGTCGCACCGTCGCATTGTCGCCATCGCACTTACTATAAGCGCACGCGGCGGCGACAATGCATTTGTTTTCGGGCGACGTCAAGTCGCATGCACTATAAGTGCGGCCTATGAATGCTTGTGTGTTGGAATTTGCAATGTACTGTACGATGAATTTTAATGGTTAACAAGTTTTTGCCCCCCCAAAGTTTGCTGTTTTCACAAACAGTTTTGCAAAAAACATGTGCAAATTTCACCTGGCTTGTGAAGTTCTGAGAAAAAAAATTACCGCTAATGATTATCACTACCACAGGCTCTTGTGTTCTGTGTTCACTTCAACTATTTACTACGTAAATATTACAGCTGAAAGGATCACTGCTGAAATATTTTTGTCTTGCTTTATTACTCTCGCCTGAAACTGAGAATCTTGCAACACCGAGAGCATAACACAGAACTTCCCAGGAAGGGAAACACAAGAAAATAATTTGTGCGTAATTAAGGTACAAATGCTTTTCAGCCAGTTGTGCAAGCTGTTTACTGCAATTGCCCTACATCATGATTTCAGAGGTGTAAAGAAACTTGTCATGGTATTTTGTCTGTGAGAAACAAATAATAAATCGTGAATAAAATGTATTGTGGAGGTTTAAATCTTCACAGGAACAAGTCTAGTAAAGGAATACAAACAGTTTGCTTGTAAAATATGGCAATTATATAATAGAAACAAACCTAATCATGTTTCCATCTTACGCTCTTTATATTACCACTCACAAAAGTGATACAAAAGAAGCCTAATAAAGGAATAATTATTGAGATATAAAAACTATTCTACAGTATACTGTGTAGTCACATTCACCATGTGCTGTACAGAATAGGAATTGTTAATAGAAATCCATATCTGCCTATCACACATCTTGTGTGACACTTACATTTTGCTGGTCTCCCACACACATGCTTGCCAAATGTCATCCATTCACAGTGCTGTCATAGGCAACTGTTCTGTCATATGCAGAGAACCCCCTGCTTAGTTATCTGCTTCTCCTCTGTGTTTCAACAATGACCACACTGCTTTTCTGCAGGAATATCTTCTGACAGCTCAGGTCAGCCCATTATCTGTAAAGTGGAGACTTTAAAGATCTCCATTAATCTCACAGAAAACACTTTGTAAACAACTTAAGAATGATTGATTTCCTTACAGTCTATTGATGCCTAAAGTCAGTATTTGTCTGTTTAGGGTTCTTTGGCAAATAAGAACATATTTTTTTTTGTCAGTCTGGTACCTATAAAGGATAACTATGTCTGTGTGTGTTTTTATATCTACAGTATATCTATATCTCAAATGAATACACAATACTGGTCTATGGCTAACGAAATGCTTTTATTTGTGTGAGCTTTCGAGATACACTGATCTCTTCTTCCGGTGATGTTACAATGGATAAAGCAAGAAAGGTTTTTACTTAAAAACAATGCATCCTGGAATATATCTGTGATTAAAGCCTATCCCTCCCCCTGTGCAGTATGCAATTTATGACTTAAGGTGTTAAATGGTCCCTGAATGTTAGTCATGTAAGAGTATGTGTGTGTATGTGCGCGGGCACACACATACACACACACACACACACACACACACACACACACATATTCTTGTATGTGTGTATATATAATGTAGCAGGGGTTACAACCTTATATACATGTTTTTTGCACTATTATTGGTCAATTAATTCACGCACTTGATTATTATAAGTATTTATATTATTCACTTATAGATTGGTGATCACTAGTATTGTTTCAGCGCCTGTTTCACATTATCACCTTGTATATATAATGTACACACATACAGTAATATATATATTAATATAATATATATATATATAATATATATATATATATACATACATACCCACACAACACACCACCCACACACACACACACACACACCACACACACACACACAGTGTGTGAAAAAAGAAGTACACCTCTTTTGAATTCTATGGTGTTACAGGTCATGACATAATAATCATCTGTTCCTTAGCAGGTCTTAAAATTAGGTAAATACAAACTCAGATGAACAACAACACATGACATATTACACTGTGTCATGATTTATTCAACAAAATAAAGACAAAATGGAGAAGCCATGTGTGAAAACTAATTATACCTTTGATTCAATAGCTTGTAGACCACCTTTGCAGCAATAACTTGAAGTAATCGTTTTCTATGACTTTATCAGTCTCTCACATTGTTGTGGAGGAATTTTGGCCCACTCTTCTTTACATCGCTGCTTCAGTTCATTGAGGTTTGTGGGCATTTGTTTATGCACAGCTCTCTTAAGATCCAGCCACAGAATTTCAATCGGTTGAGGTCTGGACTTGACTGGGCCATTGCAACACCTTGATTCTTTCTTTTTCAGCCATTCTGTTGTAGATTTGCTGGTGCGCTTGGGATCATTGTCCTGTTGCCTGACCCAATTTCGGCCAAGCTTTAGCTGTCGGGCAGAAGTCCTCACATTTGACTCTAGAATACTTTGTATATAGAGGAGTTCATGGTCGACTCAATGACTGCAAAGTTCCCAGGTCCTGTGGCTGCAAAACAAGCCCAAATCATCACCCCTCCACCACACCGTGCTTGACAGTTGGTGTGAGGTGTTTGTGCTGATATGCTGTGTTTGGTTTTCGCCAAACATGGCGCTGTGCATTATGGCCAAACATCTCCACTTTGGTCTCGTCTGTCCAAAGGACATTGGGCCTTATTCAGAGAAGGTTCATAAAAAGATTCGCCAGTGAATTTAAAATGAGTGTTTTTTGGGCGTTGCTATCACGGTATTCAGAAAGGCTCGATTACCAGTGATAGCAAAATGCCCAACTGGCGAGTTGCTGCCAGCGAGAGCATCGAGCCTCTGTAAAGGCCTGAACCACGCGTTCATTTTTGCTGCAGAGAGAATGGCTCTGAGAGAGCCGCCTCTCCCAGCTGAAATGTCGCCCGAAAAATATTTATTTAAATATATATTTCTTTAATAGTGTAGAGGTGCAGGGGGTCTCCGGAGCTGAACCACGTTGATTTTATGTCCGGGACCCCCTGCTTCCCGAGATACAGGCACCTTTATGGGGTGCCGGTATCTCCTATGCAAGGAAATGTCCCAGTCACGTGACGGCGGACATTTCAATGCAGAGGGATACCGGCACCCCATAAAGGTGCCTGTATCTCGGGGAGCAGGGGGTCCCCGGACATAAAACCACGTGGTTCAGCTCCGGAGACCCTCTGCACCTCTACACTATTAAAGAAATATATAAATAAATATTTAAAAACACTCAATACACGCCCCGCCCCTCCCCCCCCCCCTCTGCGCCCAAACCCATAGTACAGTACTGGGCAAATAATCTATTATCCATATCTGGATAATAGTTATTTTGCCCATTATTAAACACTGCATTAGCATACATAAATAAAATAAATAAATAAAGTTATACTTACCACAACAGCAGGTCCCTCTGTCCTCCGTTGCCAGAAAGCATATATACAAAATAAATACATTCTAATGGCCCCTAACCCCTTAATCACCTTAGCGGTTCCTAACCGCTATAGTCATTAAGGGGTTAACCATCCTGACCCGGGAGGCCTAAGCACCCACCCCAGACTGACTATAACCGCCCTATACCCATTGAGTAGTATAGTGGTACAGCATACCCATATAATAATAATATGGGCATGATAAGCCTCTATAGCACTCAATGGGCACCCTAATCACAATACAATAATACACAAGACACACAATAATAAAAGCTAACTAAACTACCAAAAAACACACTTCACTAAATACAAACAGTAGCCAGCTACAGTAATCCAATCAATATAATCAAATAATTATTTTTTGGGGGAGGCACATTGACTGGTAATATATTAATCTGTACCTCTTTAGCGTAAAGATTAATACATTATTATGCCAATTTTTAGGGGGCATTTCTCGCTTGTTATTGCAGTTAATGATGTGGATGTGATTGTTTGTTTATGGTTAATGTAATAAAAGCTTTACGATTGGTGTTCACTTTTACTTAATGTTATATTATGTTAGCTCATGTGTTTCATGGATACTTCAGAGATTGTTTTTATTTATTTCTTTGTCTTTTAATGGTTACATTCATTAATGTTGGATTAATTCATTGTTTACATTGGTTAGTGTTACTATTCATTTTGAGTTGCTTTCGGAATTAATTGTTTAAATTGCTTAATGGTTTAATTAATTCAATGTTGATGTTGATATTGATTATATTGATTGGATTAGCTGGCTACTGTTTGTATTTAGTGAAGTGTGTTTTTTGGTAGTTTAGTTAGCTTTTATTATTGTGTGTCTTGTGTATTATTGTATTGTGATTAGGGTGCCCATTGAGTGCTATAGAGGCTTATCATGCCCATATTATTATTATATGGGTATGATGTACCACTATACTACTCAATGGATTTAGGGTGGGTATGGTCAGTCTGGGGTGGGTGCTTAGGCCTGACGGGTGGGTGAAGGGGGTATTAGCCCTAAGGATGGGTGTTTAGACATTGCGGGTGGGTAGCGGTTGTGTTAACCCCTTTATTACCTAAGCAGTATTAACCGCCAAGGTAATGAAGGGGTTAACTCCACCCGCAACCCCCCCGCAATGCCTAAACAGCCACTAAGGGCCAAATTCCCCATACCCACCCCCGGTAGCTACAGTATTGTATTGTATGTTTCTTACAGTAAGCCTGACACGGGTGTTTAACCCCTTCATTGCCTTAGCGGTTAGCCGCTAAGGTAATGAAGTTGCTATACATGCATGTTTCCTGCCTCGAATGCATGCTGGGGGGTCCGGAGCTGCTATTAATGGCTATCAGCTCCGGAGACCCCCGGCATCAATCCAAGGCAGGAAAGGGGCCTGATTTCTTCTAAGTCCCGACACATCGCAGCTCATCGAGGCCATCTCCCCACCAATTGACCAACAATTTTGTGGTGAATTGGATTTGGGGAGAAAATCATTTTTTAGGGCTGCGATGGGCTGCGGTAGGCCGCGACACCCGACTCGCGGGTCTCTGAATCGCGCGACTTTATCAACCATCCGAAAATAGTCGATAAGGGGCTGATCGCTGCTCAGTCAGCGAATTTCGGATGAAGATAAAATTTTGCGTCGATACAGGCCGTTATCGAGCACTTATCGAGGCTATCTGAATACGAGTAGCCATTTTGGTCGATAAGTGCTCGATAAGGGCCTTATCGAGGCTTTCTGAATAAGGCCCATTGTTCCAGAAGTCTTGTGGTTTGTTCAGATGCAACTTTGCACACCTAAGCCGTGCCGCCATGTTCTTTTTAGAGAGAAGAGGCTTTCTCCTGGCAACCCTTCCAAACAAACCATACTTGTTCAGTCTTTTTCTAATTGTACTTTAACATTTAACATGCTAATTGAGGCCTGTAGAGTCTGAGATGTAACTCTTGGGTATTTTGCAATTTCTCTGAGCATTGCACGGTCTGACCTTGGGGTAGATTTGCTGTGACGTCCACTCCTGGGAAGATTGGCAACTGTCTTGAATGTTTTCCACTTTTGAATAATCTTTCTCACTGTAGAATGATGGACTTTCAATTGTTTGGAAATGGCCATATAACCCTTCCCAGATTGATGGGCAGCAACAATTGCTTCTCTAAGATCATTGCTGATGTCTTTCCTCCTTGGCATTGTGTTAACACACACCTGAATGCTCCAGACCAGCAAACTGCTAAAACTTCGGCTTTTATAGAGGTGGTCACACTTGCTGATGATCAATTAATCAAGGGCATTTGATTAGCAGCACCTGTCTGCTACTTAGCATCTTAATTTCTATGGAAGCAGTAAGAGTGTACTGTACTTAGTTTTTCACAAATAGCTTCTCCATTTTGGTTTTATTTTTGTTAAATAAATCATGACCCAGTGTAATATGTCATGTGTTATTGTTCATCTGAGGTTGTATGAAAAATACTTTTAGACAGGGGTTAAGGCCCTGTTACATACCTACCCTGTTTGTTGGTAGCTCAGGCTAGCCGTGGCTGAAGCCCATCCCTCAACTCTCACTCGAGATATACCTGTGGCTCAAGTGAGAATGGATGGAGGGAGAGAACCATCAGTCATGCTGGGATTGGAGCTCTTTCTACAGGTAGCCAGTGACTCTTCAAGGAGGTGCTTGAAATCAGCGCTCTTTACCCACTTGAGGAGGACTTTTTACTTAAGCTTCTCTTTCCCTTTTACCAAGTCTTCTGTTAACTGTTTGGCCATGCATCAGGCGATCTTTTCTTCCTTGAGACTAGGGTGACCACCTGCAGCGGGTTCAGTATCTATGATCGTGGGTGGTTCAACCAGGGCAGAGTTTTTATCCACTCTAATTTCGCCCCTGTGGCATATCTGTTTGGTAGTCAGTACACTTATCGTCTTGGCATTTTACTTCTTTTTTGCTGACCGATTCTTCAATGTGTGGGGAAATCCCAAGTGATGTCTGGCGGGGTATCTCTATAATAATTGCACAGTTTTGAAGCTCCTTCAGTACCAGGAGAACCCAGTCTACAGCTTTCTCATCCATCAGGGGCTTATCCACAACAAGAACGACCCCCTTATCAGTAGAGAGGCCATTTGTATTTATTTCAGGATACTTAGATTCCAGTACATCAGTTTGGTATTAGTTCTCACTCGTAACTGTTAAATGTGGCCTCTTTTTTGTAGCTGGCAAACCTATAGTTGTGTGCCTTTTTCCCTTATAAAGACAAGTAGACAACTAGTGGTGAGTCTTTAGGGGTGTGATCATCAATATGGTTCTGTCACATTCTAGACAAAGATTGAATCCTTATACAGTAGCAGCTATTTGCATCGTGTGGAATCTGGATTGGGCCATGTGGGCAAGGTAGCATGACTCTACAGCCGGTCCTCGCTTATCCGACATACTGCATCCCGCAAACTGCCGTCGGATAACGAACCGTCGGATTGCGTGTCCATGTTATTCTGCTGCGGTGAGCGTTGGATAAGTGGTTCCGACGTCGGATAATGCATCCAGAAAACTGCATTATGTGGCATCGGATAAGGCATTCGACAGAAAGCGGACCGTCGTTCTTTCCTGAACTTTGTGGAAAGCCAATTGTAGCACTGAGACGACATTGCGGGTGCGGTTATTGCAATGCACAGCTTGTTTGGTTGTGACATTAGACCTATATCTGTATTTAATCACACAAGTAGCTTCCTTCATTTTACTTTAGCATCTTTGCTGCAGACACTTCCTAACATTTGACTGGAGTAAAATTACACATTGCTTCAAATATTGACTGTAGAAGGCAGGCTGCTTTATTTTGGCGACACAGCTGACGAGTTTTCGTTCCTCTGTAGGCAGTCTGTATGATGAGCTCTGCAGAGCGTTTGTGCAAATACCTTTCTCTCTCCAACCTTGCTTGGATAAGAGCTTTTTAGTATTTCTGAATTATTATTATGACAGTCTCCGGGCCCATTTGAAATTCAAGGGTCACCTCTCATCCCACTCTGACACCATATGTAAGAGACATGTGCAGAGGTACAGCTAGGGAGACAGAATTGGGGAAATGAAACCATGGCTTTTATTCAGCCCGTCACTTTAAACAATGCAGGAAACACAAAATAAATAAACATCCTATCCCTTTGTAAGGCCTAACTCACTTTTACAGTCCCTATCTGCAGGGCTGGGAGGATAAGCCTCTTTCCAACCTCTAACCCCAAATTTCAAAGGGGTACCTGTTAGCAGGGGCCCTGTCAGTCTCTGGGTATTGGTTGGTGTCCGTTGAGGGGCCAGCCTCTGGTCGGATCCAGGGATGCTATGTCCTGGAGTAGGTCTGGATCCTGCTATCTTGCTAGCAGCACAGTCCTGTGCTCAAGATAATGTCTCTTTCTTTCAACACCGTTCCCTGTGCTCAAGAGGTTTCCTGTGGGCAAGCATTACTATTTACCTAACATTCATTTAGGTTAGCGTTACTCTAAATAGCCTAACTGAGTTTAGTAAATCTATACATAAATTCCTTGTGACCCTTAGATTGTAAGCTCTTTGTGACAATGCCACACTGTACCTATGCATTTTATATACAGTGTTGCAAGCAGTGCCAGTACAATAGTACCATGCCGTAGCTAATGCATTACTAATTAAATTGTGTGACTACTGACTAATTAACAGTTTTTTTTGAAGATTGATTAGATGCATGTGGTTATGTTACTGTATAATCAACCAACGGTGTACACCAACTTTCACTGCATAAAGTAAATTAGGAAAAAGCAAACAGCAAAGACATTTTCTAAAACCTCTGCTCAATAAGAATAAGATCTAATATGCTCAATCGTCTACATATGTCAGTGTTCATTATAGGAAATGAAGACTTGTGGCTCCAACCACAGAACCCCAATAGCATTTTAGGGTCCACAAATGCCACTCCTGGCATATGGGCTAGCATGTGTTAACTGCTAGCTAGAGATCTGAGAACACGTTCAAAATGCATTTGCAAATTTTTAAGCAATTTGATCTCTTGCAAAATGTTTTCATTGGAAGTGATTAGGAAGGCGGTGTCATTCCTGGACGGAATGGGAGTGTCCTTTCGTATTGTGTGATTATGTGCCATGTGGTCTGGTTTATCCTCCCAAAAAGTTGTGTGGTGTGGTTTTTTGAGACTCGGGGGAGGGGACTGGCTTGAGGCATGGATAAGCCATAATCACATTTGACTATAATGCATGCTTCCTCTCCCTCTGCTGGTTTAGCGTTGTATTGTTTCTGATAAAGGTTTACATTACATTCGGTGAAAAAATGAAGGAATTAAAGGTTTCAGCATTTTTGCACAACATTGCATACCGTAGAATAAGTTTATATCTGTACCCTTCCAAACGGCTAAACCCCTATACACTGTTCCACGTGTGAGACTCCACACTCGAATCCAGACAAAAATCATCCGATATACAGCTCCTTGATCACCGCAGCCTAACACACGGAAGTGTACAATGTCCCAGACACCATGCACCCCCCCAGAAACACCAAAAACAGCGTGATCGCGTCAGTGCGTCACGACGTCCGACGCATTTCATCACGTGAGTGATTTCTTCAAGGGATGATAGGCTACTGGCAGCTCTGAGTATTTATAGTGTAATACCAATCAAAATTAGATGGAATAAAGATGTAACAAAGCAGCTGTTGCCTATCATGTCGTGAGCATGTTGAAATTAAAGGGAAACAACATAGATACACAATAACAATTTAAAAAACCATAATAAATCATTTATCTAAATCTCCCTTGGAGTATTAAACCAACTTAGAAAAGATTGTCAGTTGATGAACTGTTGCTAAATTAATTGTCCCAACACTGTATACAGGTGGTTGCTTATATATAAAAGTTATAACAGGTTCTTTGAGCATTGAAACAATAATAAACAGTGACATACAGTAGTACTCATAATAGCTTTTGGTTCACTAATAGACCAAGCTGAAACCATACATAATGAATGTATTTCAATAAATAAAAATAATTGGGCCATTATTTGAACTACCACCAGAATAAAAAATATATAAAAAAAAAAAAAACAATACTAAGTGTTGGAAAATATCTATACATGTACTAATGGAATGAATAGGAAACCAGCAATATGGTGAACATGAATTAAAAATATATCCTCAGAGCAAATATCTGAACCAGCAATACAAGTGAATCAGAAAATAGGGATTATAAATCACATAATAATGTGACTAAAGAGCCACCTAGTGGTTGAACCAGATAGGAAGATTTAACTAAGGCAGCAAATAACTACCATGATTAATAAACAGCAAAAGGGAACTGGAGACTGCACTAGACTAAAATACTGGTATCAATACACTCATTTAAACCCTGGGGCGCTACAGTACACAGGCGGTTGATCCAGTATGATTCACGAATGCAGAGAGTTTGGAATCTGTCTCCTAGTTTAGAACTTGGGATATCTTCAATCCCAATGATCTTTAAACTTGTGGGATCCCTGGAATGCATGATAGCAAAAATGTTGTGGAACACTATGGGTTAAAACTCCCCTAATGATGGCACGACAATGCTCAAAGAACCTGAGACATAGGGAGCGTTTAGTGCGGCCAACATATAGTATGGTGCATGCACATGACAAGACATATACTACGTGTGTAGTTAGACAATGGATGGAACTTCTAATTGGGTAAACAGACCCATTAAAAGAGGATGAGAAGGATTGAGATGTAGTGAGATGTTTACACACAAGACACCTGGACCTGCCACATCTCCGATTGCAAGTGAGGGAAATACAAGGGTCCGTGACAGGAACCAGATCCCTTAGCCTACTGGGAGCCAGTTGATTCTTAATATTGGTAGCTTTATGGGAAATAACTGGTACCCTAGGTGTCAGATGTTTCTTCAAATGTGGGTCACACATCAATATACTCCAGTGTCGGTTGAACACTTCTGTAATTTGATTGGAGTATCCACTAAATTTGGTAAGGAACTTAATACCGCTGCTTGCTGATGACTGATAGTTCTTCTTCATGCCAGGTTCTCTATTGAGTGATCTAATCTTGGATTTGCTCAAGAGATCTACTCTATCAATAGCTCTCACTTTGTTGTAAAAGTCCTGGACTGCATCAGAGTCATACCCTTTTTGAGCGAACTGGGACATCAGTCGACCTGATTGATCTTCAAAGGCAGAAATGGTAGAGCAGTTACATCTGAGTCTGTTAAACTGACTCAGAGGAATGTTTTGTATCCATTTTGGATGATGGCTACTCCCTGCGTGGAGATAGCCATTTACTGTAACATCATTGAAGTGAACTTTAGTTTGAATAGTGTTATTCACATCGACTGATAGATCCAGGTCAAGAAATACAATTTCATTTGAGTGGCTCTGATGAGTAAATTTTAATCCAAGATCATTATTATTGAAGTCATCCATTGCCTGTGTGAGACTGTTCTCATCTCCGTCCCAGATGATCAAGAGATCGTCAATGTAGCGGCCATAGAATACCAGATGCGCTCCAGCCATGCATTGGTCCAGATGTACTTGGATTCCCAGAACCCCATATAGAGGTTCGCGCAGCTGGGGGCGAATCTGTTACCCATGGCCGTGCCAAAGGTCTGGAGATAGTGTCACCAAACAGAAAATAGTTGTTATTCAATATAAATTGAATGAGAGAAAGAACAAATTTTCATTGATTTGGCAGGTGTGTCATCAGCTTCAAGAAAGTGCTCAATTGCCCCAATACCCTTAACGTGCTCAATGATTGTACATCACAGGTAGCCCATCTGTAGGTATGTTTCAATTCAATGGAGGAGATGGAGTCAATGACATGGAGGGTGTCTCTAAGGTATGACCAGGTATGAAGCCCCCACCACCACTGCTGATACAAACAGGACTCCCAAACATATCTTCTGCCCACTACATCAAGGCTGAGTATTTACCTAATGGCACCCATCACCACAGCACCCCATACATGCATTTGATAAGCTGATTCATCCTCCAGCTGTTCTAAACAGCACACAGATTGTCTCCAATTAATGTTTTTTATAATTAATGTAAGTTCAAGTCCTGGCGATTACTCTCGTTCTTAATAAATTAACCCTTTACATACAGAATTATGCTATGGAGCTGGCGCTTTTTTTCCATATTTATCATTCCCATCATATCTTGCAAGAAAATCACTCAATGTTTATCAAAATTTGAGCAAGTATAGGTCTGTCAGTAGCTTATTACATTTAAGAATGATTTAATGATCTAATAGATATTCTTTGGAATTGGTGACGGAATGATGGTCAAGTGCATGGTTACAACATGGTATTTAGCGAAGAAGATAAGCACGTTAAAAGTGCTTGAGATATTGTAGAGTAGAAATTATGGTCCAAAACGCTTACATCCTGATAAAGGATGGTCGCTAGGAGGACTGAAAAAACTTTATAGTAATGTTACTGTTTCAGATTAGAGGACAACAGTTTAACACATTTTAAAAGCTACGAAGTAACAACTCCTACTTCTCATTTAATGAATATGAATGTACCGCAGCAAAGTTGGTCCTTGTTGACATAATACACTGATATCAATTTAGTTGACTCAGTTGATTGTCTACATTGTGTGTTTTATATAGTGTTAATCTACATAATAGACCTACAATTATGCACATTTTCATGTGGTTGAGTAAGAAATATATGAGATATGATTAAAAACGAAAAGGGTCACTTTTGTCCTGATCGTGTGTATGTGTGGCTATATAAAATATATATATATATATATATAGCTATATAGTAGTATAGTATCTTTCTACGTACACACAAACAATACACACAAATACAATGTGCCTGGTGCACTCCAAAAATAGAAAGTTGTATATAAAGGCTATATGGGTGTCACAATACTGGATCCGCCAAACTAGTCCAAAACATATAGAAAAGAGAAAAATCTGCAGCACTCATCAAGATGATGTTGTCATAAAAGGTAAACTCTAGAGCTTGATAAAAGACCCATAGTGTCCGAAACGTTGCTCAATTGCTGTGTTTGGTTACTTCACATGGTGTGATAAATACCTTTTTTTGACATCATCTTGTGAGTGCTGCAGATTTTTCTCTTTTATATGGGTGTTTGTGTGTGTGTGGTGTGTTGTGTGGGTGTGTGGTGTGTTTGTGTGTGTGTGTGTGTGTGTGTGTGTGTGTGGGTGTGTGTGTGTGTGTGTGTGTGTGTGTGGGTGTGTGTGTGTGTTGTGTGTGGTGTGTTGTGTGTGTGTTAGAAATAATGTAAAATTGTATGCATTGTACGAATAAGTATTAAGAAACCATATCATATGTTGTGAAGTATTCATCATACGAAAATTGGAGCCACCTTGCATCGCGTTTAAGCGGATTCACGTTGTAACGGATCGCTTATAACAGGGTTGAGCTGTATATATATATGTATTTGTGTGTCCATACGTAGGTCCGTAAATAATTGGACACTGACAAATTTTCATAATTTTGGCTCTGTAGCCACCCACAACATGGATTTGAATGAAACACCGAGATACAATAGAAGTGCGACTTTCAGCTGTAATTCAGGGTTGTGAACAAATATTGTATGAACGTTTAGGAATTGCAACCATTTACATACACAGTCCCCTTATTTCAGGGGCTCAAATGTAATTGGACAAATTACACAATCATATAATAATGTTCATTTTTAATACTTGTCGAGAATCCTTTTTGCAGCAATGACGGATTGAAGTCTGGAACGCATGGACATCACCAAACGCTGGGTTTCCTCTTGTTATGGCTTTGGCCAGGCCTTTACTGCAGCTGTCTTCAGTTTGTTGTTTGTTTGTGGGTCTTTCTGCCTTAAGTTTTGTCTTCGCACAAGTGAAATGCATGCTCGATCGGGTTGAGATCAGTGGATTGACTCGGCCATGCGAAATCCACTTCTTTGCCTTAAAAAACTCCTGGGTTGCTTTCGCAGTATGTTTTGGGTCATTGTCCATCTGGAAAGTGAAGCGACGTCCAATCAACTTCACAGAATTTGGCTGAATCTGAGCAGACAATATATCTTTATACACTTCAGAATTCATCCAGCTGCTTCAGTCTTCTTTCACATCATCAATAAACACTAGTGACCCAGTGCCATTGTAGGCCATGCATGCCCATGCCATCACACTGCCTCTACCGTGTTTTACGATGATGTTGGTATGCTTCGGATCATGAGCCTTTCCAAGCCTTCTCCTATTTTTTCTTCCCATCATTCTGGGTACAGGTGATCTTAGTTTCATCTGTCCGAAGAATGCTTTTCCGAGAACTGGGCGGATTTTTTAGATATGTTTGGCAAGTCTAATCTGGTCTTTCTATTCTTGAGGCTTATGAATGGTTTGCACCTTGTGGTGAACCCTCTGTATTTGCTCTCGTGAATTCTTCTCTTTATGGTAGACTTTGTATAATGATATGCCTACCATCCGATGAGAGTGTTTCTTCACTTGGCTGGATGTTGTAAAGGGTTTTTCTTTACCATGGAAAGGATCCTATATCATCCACCACTGTTGTCTTCTGTGGACGTCCAGGGCCTTTTTGTGTTCCAGAGCTCACCAGTGCGTTCTTTTTTCTCAGAATGTCCCAAACTGTTGATTTGGGCCACTCCTAATGTTCCTTCCTATCTCTCTGATGGATTTTCTGTTTTTTTTTGCAGCCTAAGGATGCCTGTTTTACCTGCATGAGAAGCCCTTGACCGCATGTTGTGAGTTCACAGCAATAGCTTCCAATGAGAATGCCACACCTGGAAAACTCTCAGACTTTTACCTGCTTAATGATGATGAAATACACAGGAATAACCCACACCTGTCCATGAACACGTTTTGAGTCAATTGTCCAATTTACTTTTGGTCCCTTGGAAAAAGAGGGGGCACATATTAGAGAGATGTAATTCCTAAACCCTTCCTCCAATTTGGATGTGAATACCCTCATTAAAGCTGATAGACTGCACTTAACCATTTCATTATTTACTGTAACTTGAATTTATTTTGGTACACAGCCAAAATAAAAAAAACTTGTATCATGTCCAATTATTCCGGACCTAACTGTATATATATATATATATGTGTGTAACATAATTATGTAATAATGTGAGAAAAAGAAATGACCCCGCATCCATGTAACAAATTATGGCAACTACAAAACCGACAAAATAAGTTAAGAGTTATCATCTGTCGGTGGTCTATAAGGGCATAGAATATGGCAAAAAGACAAAAGAGCCCCAATAAAAGCACTCATTATGCCTGACAATACAAAACCACAATGTTTATTGGAAAATGTCACAGAACATAAAGTAAAATTAAAGCACGGAAATTAAAACCGGCATGGATCCCCGTATGGTGCAAACTGATTAACCTCTAATCAGGAGTTTCCCTGAAAGACAACACAGAGTCTAAGATACAATAAATGCTGAAAAGTACCTGACAGGTGTATACAAAGGAGCTGCCAACAGACACAACCCAGTGGTTAAATAAGGTGGCTATACAACTGAGTAGCAAAATCTGCTGTTTCCCTAGGTCGGGGGACAAGTGTAAACATTGCAAAATCAGCAAGTTCACTGTGAAAACACATAAATAGTCACAAAAAGCACACCTTTGTCTGTTACAGCAAATGATTGATACTTCACCTTATGTCAGGTACTCAGCAGGTCTGTAGAGAGTCAAGGGCAAAGCTCATACACATGAATGTCCCAAGAAGAGGACAAGGACAGGGGATCCTGCCTACTGGACCTGCTCTCTACGCATTTCGGCCCTTAGCCTTCTACTGGGAGTGGTACTGTAGGCAGTGTAACATGCACCTTAAAAAGGGATCTGATAGGCTAGTGATTGTAACACCTGTAATGTTTATAGACAGCACATGAAGTAGGGAGTGTACTAGTGCGTAGACATACTGTTGTCATAGAGGCATCAGAGACTAAAGGCCATGATAGGGATGTGTTTCCTAAACTCCAACCCATAGAGGGCAGGACTGGCAATTAATATCACTAACGGGGGTACTGCGCATGCGCATGACGTTCATGGACGGTCGACCATGGCCAAAGGCTGTGCTATCGTTGCGCTATCTAAGCCAACCACATAAGGAAGCATTGAAAACTCCTCCTCCCTGGATCCAGGGCACCGAGGGCAGGAACGCATCACGAATGCAAATGCGCATGTCCTGACGTCTACGTCAGCGTCCCCGGCGCCCTTCACCTGGTCATAGAGGAGATGGCAAATACTTCAGTTGTCACTGATCTCAGAGCGCCTCCTGCGCATGCTGCCCTTATTTTCAGAAATTGCGCAATCTGTATAACATGGCTATTGCCCAGGCGTACCATGTCCATGCGCTGTATGTACACTCACTGCCTCTATAGAAAAAGAAGTTTGTCTTAAAGGGGTAATGTACATTGTATGTAGATAACATGAGTAGTCTGTTCAGCAAGCATCTTGGTCACAAAGCAGAGGAGTTAAGCTATCAGACAAATATTAATGTGTTTCAATTGTTAATATAGCAGTAGTTACTGATAATGACCATAGGCTAGAAAAATGCATAGAAATACATATAAACAATAACTGGATAACCAATTGTCTTATCCCTAATTCAGGGGTACAGTATTTGTACTGTGATGGATATTTATCATTAAGATTGCATAGCTTAGCACCCATACAGTATGAATAAAATGGAATAGGCATAATAGAAGTGCATAACTCTTAGGAATCCATAAGAGCTGTCTCATATCATAATGAATGCCCTCATTTTGTCTGTCATTATCACGTGACGTGACCACCTGCATCTCAATTTGCATAACGAACCTCATTCACAAGAGTCCTGCTGTAATGAAGAGGATCAGCAGAATTTTTTGAAATGAGCAATACATCACCAAGATTTGGCAATATGGACTAACGACGAATGTACTCTACAAGCCCTTTTTTTGATCTTCAGTGCGTATTGCTAGGATATTTGAGAACTTGGAATGACTCCATCAAGTCCAAAGTCATCGACAGATCAGATGTATGAGTCTCTGTAACACAATAGGACCACCAAGACATTAGAAAGACAAATTTACCATTACAATGGGATGCCCATGGAAGGATCATGATTTGAATTATGTTCAGGATAAATCTTTATATATTTCTCCGTAGGATTTTACAAACACCTATGAATTTACCCATACTCCCACTGTGATGGACAACATCTTCTATTATCATTACCTGTCAACATATGGATAATGATCGCTTATGAGGACACTTGTAATGAATGAATGGACAGAAATGAGGGCATTCAATTTGATATAGACATCTTATATGGATTCCTATAGAGTTGCACTTCTATTATGCCTATTCCATTTGTTATTCATATGGGATGCCTAAGCTATGACAATTCATCATGATAAATATCCATCACAGTACAATACCCCTGAATTAGGGATAAGACAATTGGTTATCCAGTTATTGGTTTATATGTTGATTCTATGCATATTTTCTAGCCTATGGTCATTATCAGTAACTACTGCTATATTACAATTGAAATACAATTAATATTTGTCTGATAGCTTAAACCTCTGCTTTGTGACCATAGATGCTTGCTGAACAGCTTACTCATGTTTATCTACTACAATGTACATTACCCCTTTAAGACAAACTTCTTTTCTATAGAGCAGTGAGTGTACATACGCGCATGCGCATGGTACGCCTGGGCAATAGCCATGTTACAGATTGCGCAATTTCTGACAACTAAGGGCAAGCATGCGCAGTGAGGCGCCTGAGATCAAGTGACAACTGAAGTATTTGCCATCTCCTCATGACCAGTGAAGGGCGCCGGGGACGCTGACGTACCGTCACGGACACTGCGCATTTGCATTGCGTGATGCGCTTCCTGCCCTCGGTGCCCTGGTCCAGGAGGAGGAGTTTCAATGCTTCCTTATGTGGTTGGCCTTTAGATAGCGCACTATAGGCGACAGCTTTGGCATGGTCGACCGTCCATGACGTCATGCGCAGCGCAGTACCCCGTTAGTGATATTTAATGTGCCAGTCCTGCCTCTTATGGGTTGGAGTTTAGGAAACACAATCCCTATTATTGGCCTTTAGTCTCTGATGCCTCTATGACACAGTTAGTCTACGCACTAGTACACCCTACTTCATGTGCTGTCTATTAAACATTACAGGTGTTTACAATCACTAGCCTAATCGATCCCTTTTTAAGTGCATGTTACACTGCCTACAGTACCACTCCCAGTAGAAGCTAAGCGAAACGCGTAGAGCAGGTCCATAGGCAGGATCCCTGTCTTGTCCTCTTCTTGGGACATTCTCATGTTCTATGAGCTTTGCTCCTTGACTCCTCTACAGACCTGCTGAGTACCTGACATAAGGTGAAGTATCAATCATTTGCTGTAACAGACAAGGTGTCTTTTTTGTGACTATTTATGTGTTTTCACAGGAACTTGCGATTTGTGAAATGTTTTACCTTGTCCCCAGACCTAGGGGACAGCAGCATTTTGCTACTCAGTGTTATAGCCACCTTATTTAACCACTGGGTTGTGTCTGGTTGGCAGACTCCTTTGTATACACCTTGTCAGGTACTTTTCAGCATTTATCTGTCTATTTAGACTCTTGTGTTGTCTTTCGAGGAAACTCCCTGATAGAGTTTAATCAAGTTTGGCACCATTCAGGGGATCCATGCCGTGTTTTAATTTTCCGTGCTTTAATTTTTACTTTATGTTCTGTGACATTTTCCAATAAACATTGTGGTTTTGTATTGTCAGGCATACTAGAGTGGCTTTTGATATTGGGCTTCTTTGTCTTTTTTCAATTGTATATATTGTGTATATGTAAATTATATGTAGAATATAAACACCCCCACGTACTGTATGTGGTGACATATGAGGACTGATTTTGTCAGGTCATATTCTTTTGCCTTTTTTTTTTTTTGCATTTGGAGTGAAATTCTGTAACTGAGAAATATTAACCCAGGTTTATATATGTTGTCGGGGTAAGAGACCAATGTTGCTATAATAGTGCTACTATGACCAAGGGAATGACGGAAGGTATAATTCTCTGGTAGTCTTGTTAAACGCTATACGGTGGTATTGGGTTGCGCGTGCAGTCGGGTGGTTGCAGGGTGTACATAAAGTGTAGATTGTATAGATAGTCCTGGTGAGTGCTGTAAGAAGAGGTATATATAAGCCCACCACATCACTAGTCACGACTCCCAATGAGGACAAAATCTATGACCGCCTAAGGACACCTGTAGTGTACCCCAGTGATTGCAATAATGCAAAAACTCACGTGACACATGGAAGCCGTCGTTTTCCTCTGAATGTGCGTGCTTCTGCTGGGTGAGTATATCATCTGGAACCACAGGATGCGGCAATGCGAGAAGCACGGAGCGTGCGGACAACAGCATCCCAGAAGCATCGGTGAAATAAAAGAGTTCTTATGACACGTCATGGTGCAGAAGGTATGGGGTGCAAAGTCTCCTCCTCTTACGCGTTTCATGCCTGTGCGGCGCTTTGTCAGAGGAGTGAGTGAGTAGGCTGTGCGTGTTCCCGGGAGGTAGGTGTGCGGTTCCCTCTATAGCTGAACTAATTACCTGGAATAGCATTCAGCCGCCATGACGACGGAAACCGGGAAGTGACGCTCTTGAATCCAGAATCCCTATGCGGAAGTGACGTACGCATGTGTAATGCCGAGTGGGGAGGGGGTTTTGGTTACAGGAACCATCCCTGGGGTTAGTGCGTGGTGGAGTTCTCCGTCAGGCGATCCGTCTAGTAGCTCACCAATTTGTCCCACTGCAAAGTCCCCTCGGGCCCCTCCCTTTGATAACCCCAGGCACATCCGTACCAGTCCCAGACATGTATTTGAGGGAAATGATGCAAGGTATTACAATAAAAACAAATATTTGGTGTAAGCTATATATAGAGGACTTCTAAAGACATATATATATATTCTAAATGAATCTACATGATTTAAATAATCATTGGATGAGTATATATTTGAACAAAACAAGTTTGTAATTATAAAGGAATATACATAATTTGGAGAGTCCTAGGATAAAAAGCATAATGAAACACAACGCACCCAAATATAACTTGATCTTAAGTGTAATATAAGGGTGTGAGAGAGACACATACATTGTGTATGTATACATTGTGTATATACATACAGTATATAGGACAAATGGATAATGTTAAACCTTATAACTAGAAAATGTACATTAGTAAATTGAGTTAACAACTCCAAAGGAAGACATAAAGTGTGTATATATACATACATCATAACCTACAGTATAGTTAATAGTGTAAGATAATAATTATGCCAAAAAATGTTTGAGTTCCCAATCGGTATTTATACCCCCGGGTGACAATGACCCGAGGGTATAAATCCAAAACATTTCCCTTTGATTGAGGTTACCTTCCCTATTTCCTCCCCTAGTATGTTTAGGGATGTATTCCAGGGCATTAAATGTGAACGTATCAATTGAGCCATAAGAATAGAATCTTTTTATTTCACCGCTGCTGTCCTGTGGAGTCCTGTTGTTCCGCTGTGCTCTGCATTGCCACATCCTGTGATTACCAGATTATATTATGTTGTCTACTGGTTCTGCAAAAAAAAAATTATGATTTTTCTAGCTTTATATTAACAATATTATCATTATTGTGGCTTGAACATCGCTTGTACCAAAAACTGCATAATGTCTTCAGCATTTAGGGGTACAAACATTCTCTACTCATGCAGGGTATCATGCCCGATCTGCCTGTAACTGCCATTGACTTGAATGGTGGTTACCTCCAGCCAGATTGGACTTGATATCCTGCATCTCACTTTGATTAATCCAGGCCAAAGAGTTAATATCAATCAGATGATGTAACTGCCCTTCTTAGTTTAAAGTAAGAGCCAATTAACAATGGGGATAAGTAGGGGATTCTATCACAAGAAATTACAACTCACGAATAATGTAGCAATTTTGTATAAATCAGTGGGTATTGAGATTTTTTCTGAGGAAGTGAAATATATAGTATATAATTTGTAATTAGACTTTCATATGATTTCTGTAGCACAAGGTTTTGTGTTGAATTTAATTTTACTGTGAATTTACCTAAAACTGTCGGTAAGACACATTTTTACAAGAGAGTTTTAAAGCAGCCTCTTTGTCTTCTCTCCGTTTCTTGGAACCCAGTTTGTGTCAGTTCCAGCCAGATGTATCCACCGAATGCTAAACAAGTGCAAAAGTCAAATAGATTGTAGTGAGTGGAAGTGGCTTACTCGAGCATGGGAAAACAACACAAATTCAAATGTTTGCAGGTATACATAGGGAGTTGGCAAAACTGCTTTGAAAAATCAATTATTTAAAAAGATTGTGAACCATTTCAAAAATGTTTTGGGAGTCAGTCAACATACCTAGTGTAATCTTCTTGCTGCTAGAATGACTAGGCAAACAATGCAAACAATGATGTGGGAAGTGGCCTGCTCACCATTTAGCAGGATTCACAATAACCTGTAATGCAGAGCTGTCACGCTCACAACACTCAAATGAGAAACAAATTTAGCAGGCTACCACGGTTCTATTTTGAAGGCCACAGTTTGATAATCCATCCGTGTTTAGCCCCCTTAATTATTTTAAGGCAGAAGTGACACATATTTCAATTGTTTACTTTGGTGGCAGGAAATAATAATAATAGCATGTTCTTGTATAGCGCTGCTAGTTTTACGTAGCACTTTACAGAGATATTTGGCAGGCACAGGTCCATCCCCTTGGAACTTACAATCTATGTTTTTGGTGCCTGAGGCACAGGGAGATAAAATGACTTTATTTTGCCCAAGGAGCCGACACCGGGAATTGAATCAGGTTCCCCTGCTTCAAACTCAGTGCCAGTCAGTGTCTTCACTCACTGAGCCACTCCTTCTCACAGAAATTCAGTCTAAGGCCTCGGTCCCGCTGCGCTCAGTGGCGCGGGCGGCCACACGCGAGTTCCCCACCAGCAGGGGAATCCTGCAGAGCCGGTCCCCCCTGGCTGCACAGCTTACTACACACTGTGGCGTGTCAGCCGCTATGGGATACAAGAGAATGGTGTTCCCTAGCGTTGACGCGTCACGTGGTGTGGCTGTGAGCCAATGGGGAGGGGAGGCTTCGGGAGGAGGAGAGGCTTTGATTTGATTAGTATTAGACTGTCCAATATAATTTATTGTCACTGTTAGGCGCCGCACAGTTTCTTCTTCTTTTTTTTCCACATACCATATAAGTATGCTTCGAATTATGATTACTGAATTACCAGATTCAAGCAAAGACAAATACTGTATAGCTATCTACTTCATTAAAGTCTCTAGTTCATCGGTCTAATAAGCCGCAGAAAATGTATATATTTAAGCTGTATGTGGTTATTTATTAGCGCAGACATTTTGTGTACACTGAGGGATATCAGACATGATGACAGCTTTGTTTGTTGCTATTTCTGATCCATGCATTTACCCACAATAATCAGTGAGTAAGTGTACTATATTGCTACAGCTGCGGAGCGCTTTCAACTAGCAGCATACATTTAGCTGAGTTTAGGTTCCTGACTTACATTATGTGATAACCAGTGCTTGACAAATCACCCAAAAATCTACTCGCTGAACCAAAAAATCTACTCGCCATCCAGCCCCGCCCCCAGCTCCGCCTTTAAAAAAATTGAATACTTCCTAGTAAGAACTAATAACATTCATTTTTGACATAACAGTTTATTTATTGTATTACATTTATACTTTACTACAATTAGTCCTTCTTACATAGTTACGTGTGTGTGTGTGTATAAATATTGGATGACCTCCCTAATCTAGAAAAAAAGCCACATGTGAATGACTAGTTTACTGCACCGCTTAACCAGTGTCTGGATGCCCCCACTTCACTTTATCTAAAGTAACAATCCCGCCTGGGATCTTACCTGATCCGCAGTCCCTCAATGTCAAGGTGCCCCCATTCCCGCAATGTTATACATTGGAGGCGAGGTGTTCCCTACCTGCCTTCTTCTTGGTTAGGGGGGATTCCAATGTCTCCCGTGTGAAGCTCGAGAGTCAGATCTGGAAAAAAGGAGTATAGGTTATTTCGGTGTAGATATTGAGAGAGGGTGAGAGAGAGAGGGTGAGAGAGAGAGGGTGAGAGAGAGCAATGTATTACTTCCTGGTAAAATATTTTATAAATAAATAAATAAATAAATAAATAAATATATATACAGTAAAGCGGTATATAATTATTGCCAATTTGGCATATTACTGTACATAGCAAATGAAAAAAGCCAATATTGCCTCTTGATTGCGACTATTTTTATTTGGCTCAGGTTGAATAACATACCTTTGACAAGTAAAACATTTACAAAATAGACAAGTAAAGTTTGAGAACATTGTTTCATTGTCCCTGAAAGTTACTGGTTAGATGTGCGAAACAAACTGCAGAAGCTTCAATCGAACTTTGGTACCAAAAGTTCTAGCGAAACATCCAAAATTGTAAAAAAAAAATTGGTATTTCGCTTATTTAAAGTGGAGAAATGGCAGCCCGTCGACTTTTTTACCTTATTATAATTATTTATACGTTTCATCACATTTCTAAAGGGAAAGTAATCAACATGAACTTGGGGGAAAGCACAGGGCCTCTGTAAGTGCGGGGTTCGGGGCAACTGCACCAATGGAACCTCCATCAAGTCGGCCTGCCAGAGCCTTCGCTAAATTTGATGATTATTTAATACCTGTTCTCACTAGCAGTAGAGATGGTAAAAGTACAGTATAATTTAGTATAGTACAGTTAGTACTAATACTATTACTAGTAGAAGAGATGGGGGAGTTTGTGGTGAAAATCTGACCACCCCTGCAATTTGAATTACTACAAACCAGTGTGTCATCTTTTTCTTCCCGAATTTGAGTCTAATCTGTGGCCAAATCAAGAGTTTGTTTGGCTTTAGGCTCGGGTGGAAACATCTGAGAACAAAAGTCCCTCTCGCAGTGTTTCCTCGTTGCTGACTGCCGGGTGACAGAGAGGAGGGAAAGTACTCTGTCCTAACATTAAAGTTACCGAGAGATGATGGAGGAAGACATGGGAAGAAAGGGAAAGACAGAGAGGGAATAGGGAGGAGGAATAAAGAGGGGAAGAGAAAGAGCATAATTAAGGCTGAATGAGAGCAGGTGGCGGATAAATAATAAAGAATTAAGTAAAAAAATAAGTTAAAAAAAAGAACATAAAGAAGAAATAAAATAGGTCAATAAATATAATAATCTGGAATCAAAAATCATCTACAGGATTCATTTGTTATTATTGTTTGTGCTAATACATATATAATTTTTCATTTTTTTGTTATATATTTTTGAAGAATACATAAATACCTAAATAATGAAATATGAAAAAAAAAAACAGGATTTTTTGACAACATATTCCCCATGATCCAAAACCAACAAACTATAGGCAGCACCAAAACCCAAAAATGTTAAAAGTCAAAACCAAACACCAGAACTATTGAACAGTATTAACAATTGAACTATTAAGTAGCATCTTTAATGTACTGTAGTAGTAAACAATATACAATATTATTTGTGTTTTCAGTTAATTTTTTTATTATAATTATAATTTTCAATTCATTACTTTTTGTATTTATGTTTTCTATCTCATTATGTGTTCTGTTTTTACGTTTGCTTATCTGCTGTCATAAAATGGTTAGTTGCTTGCTTATGGCTACAAATGAAAAATGTTGGTAGATGACGTATACAAGTCAAACATGCTGTGTCTAAACGAATCAAATAAAAATCAGGAACCACAAGGTATTCCAGCTTTTGCACAACAAATTTGAATGTCAGTTTCGAAAAAAATATTGATAATGCATTTTCTTGTTCCACTAATGACATATAAAAAATATCAAATATTGCAAATATGTTCCCTTTCTAACGTGACATTAACAGATCCAATCAAATCCATTCTATTGTTTCTGGAATTACTTGTACAAGAGAAAATAAACATGATATTGTTGCAAAATGATAATCAGTTTGAAATGTGTACGTGTGAGAAGTGCATAGAAGTGAACAGCAGGCTTTTGATTCATACTGTACAAGCATTACTTTTGGGCCATATTTACAAAGCAATCTTCTGCCATAAGACACTCTCCTGCAAGGGAAGACTTTGCCTGTATATCAACTCACAGAAAACTTGTTTTGATGCACTTTACCAATTTAGCTCCAAATTGCCTTAATACTCAGGCTGCGCCCATGGTACCTCAGACCTCGCGGACACATCCACACACTGCGTGAACAGACTACCTTAAGGCAGTGTTCACATACATGCGGCGTGGGGGCACGTGCACACAGAGGCAGGAGGGGCGTGCGATGCGCGAGTAATCAGTTCAAACTGATTTCTCGCGTGATAGGGCGGTTACTTAAGCGGTTCGCCCAATGTGGGCGAACCATCTCCGTGACATCACTAGGAATGCCCCCAGGAACGCACCCCACAGGCCGAGTACTATGGCCAGGAAAAGCACCCACTTTCCCTCAGCCTCCGTGCGTCTCCGCACGGGCTGCAGCACCATGTCCGCAGCCTCAGACTTGAATGGTATGTAAGGTGTTTTCCAGTGCAGAAAAGTGTCTTATGGCAGAAGATTGCTTATTCCTATGCTTATTATATGTCCTTTAATGTATAAAAAGGACTTGACAATAAGAATAAAAACATTGCAAGCAATTTTATGCTGGTATAAACTGCTATAAAGTAAATTACAGTGCTATTATTACAAGAGATGGGTGAATTGTTTTGGCGAATTTGGGTCAGCAGCGGAGCGGCCGGTTCCTTTGGTCCGCGGATTTGCCTATAGCACTTTTGAAGAAAAACTGTTGCATTTTCATCACAATTTGAGGAGTGTCAATATGAGGAGTTAAAGTGGAATCCCCTGATATTAGTACATAATAATAGCACATACTATTTATAATTGGAGCTATAGTGTTCTGCATCTCTGTGCATTCTCTTTCATCCATTCATTCTGCAATCTGAAAATAGAATAAACTGTTTCTTGCATTTCTTGTAAAAGTAAGCCAAAAAAAATATATATGGTGCAGAACATAAAACATGTTTTTTTAATATTGATATATAATAATAAATAGGCTAACTAATATAACTTTTGACTAAAGCCATCAAACAGCAGCAGAATGACAATAGTATGCTGATTTGGATCAGAACAGATATTCTGTTGCTTCATCACACTTTTAGATTTTAAATGTAGTCCCACTAGTTACAAATTGTCTTCATGTTTAATTTTTATGCTGGTGAAACAATTTGTTCTGCAATCATCCAGTACTTTTCTACTTTGGAAAAATATTAATGTAAAACGATATTGTTATGAGCCCTAATTATTACCTTCATTATGAATATTCTAAAAAAAAACATTTTCTAACAAAGTTTCAACTCCAGGAACTTTGGAACTGAGGCTGCAGTCCTCCCTTCATTGGACAGCCCAAAACAAAAGCTATAGTAGAAAAGTAAAGCAATTACAATTCTGTGGCACTGTTGTTGGTTTGATTTTCAGTTTTAGCCTTTAGGTAGGAAAAATGGCAGTGCACTGCCAGAAAGATCAGAAGGAGGCTCACGGTTGCAACAGCAAAAAATATTTATTGCATTAAAAAGATGGACTAAATGTCCCCCCTAGGCCACAGCACAAGTCCACCAACGTGTTTCGGGCACTATGCCCTTTCTCAAGGTGTACATAATGCTATAGAAAGCCGACATTTATACCCTAGCGCCGATCGCGCTACTGTGTGACGTAACGGACAGTCCAACCAATCGGCTGGTATCTCCTATTAGACGGATCCAAATTGGATACATGGATCGCGTCATGTCAAATAACTTTATTAACAACGAACATACCCTTCCATTCAATACACAGGATATGAGCTGCAGGATGAAACCCTGAAAAGTGAACTAATTCCAGTGTCACGTTTAAGGGGTCTCATCTAGATAATTGATATGGTTTTTACCCAAATCTTGAAAGTATTTTTTATTTATTTTTAAAAAGTTAGACTTGGGAGGAGTTTGTTTCTTCTGGCTACTCCCTTTTGTCTGATGTCACTGTGTGCTCATCAAGTGATCCCCACATACCTTATCTTTATTAGTTCTCTGATAAGGATGGAGTGGGATAAGGGTATAAAAAAGGTGAAAGGTATTCTATAGTACAGCTAATAGTGCATCATCCTACAGCAGGGGGGAGCAAACTTTTTATGCCGAGCCCTTTTTTCATCTAATAAATTTCTCCCCCCCCTTGATGTAATCAAAATCACCTGAAAAAAAAACCTTTATTAAATGGTATACAATGCAAATACGTCTCAATACTTACATATTTCAACAGCTTGTGCTTGCAAAATTAGGCTGCGTCCACGGTGCCGCTGAGAGCGGTGACATCACCAACTCTCCAAGCATGAGCACAGGGTGTCCTGCATAATTTTGCAAGCACGAGTAGTTGGCGTGGGAGAGAGGTCATGGATCGGCTATTTACTTGCTGTGTGTGTGTGTGTGTGTGTGTGTGTGTGTGTGTGTGTCTGTGTGCGCATTGACTGCTGCTGAGTGCTCTTCAAAGTCAATTTTGTTTGTCTCCCCAAGTGCCAAGCTTGGGAGAGCGTACGTGCACAAAGGCAATCCTTTTGGGGGGGCATTCATCCTCCTCTTTGCTACCTCCCTTCCCACTCTCCCCCCTCCCTTTTTTTCTTCTCCCATTTGCCTTTTTTGTCTCCTTGCTCTTTGGCTTGCTGTCCCCAGTGTCATCCATACTCTTACCTACAGTATTATGTATTATTTATTATTTTTTTCAATGTTGTGTTTTCACTTTTTTTTTTATATATATTATTTTTGTACATTCATAGTGAAAACCTCTTTCATCCCACCCGACATGAGATTGGGCGGGGGTGCACTCCTTCCCAGGTTACGCTCAGGTGTTTTGGTGCTGTATACCTGCTGGTAACAGGAGGGCTGAGAGCTCCGCGATGTTGTGGGGAGAACCAGGACAGGGACAGTAGGTGGTGGGACAGGTTACCTTGCTCTTGTTGTCTCTGGGTGTTCAGCGCCTCCAGCCAGTAGGGATCCTCTGGGGTCTGCAGAGGAGAGGCCCCCACTGACACTCCTCACATACCAGAGACAGGGATCCACACAGCAATGTCTTTTGTATTTTTATTGCAGGAAAACAGCATCACAGCATCACACAGCATTGTCTCTCTCAGCATGCCTATGCCCTGCTCAGCTGTCTCTCTTCCTGCTCATAGCAGCATAATTTCCCTCCCTCCTTACCCAGGTGGGATAAGAGGGAAAGACCGTTTCTCTACCAGCTCTACTCAATATCTCTCCTCAGACTAACTGATTTCTCTTCATAATTGATAACTTAATTTAGGAGGTGTGTCCCAATTTCAACATCTCAGGGGAGTGTCTCTAACTTTGAATCATTACAAGACAAAGTCGGATACAGATTGGCCCACACACAGCAGGGGGTGTTCCAACCAATATCCACCCCTTTGATTGACATACCTCATGTTGCAAAGCCCGCCCTCGAATATTGCTACATGATTCAAGGCTGAAACTTACATGCAGGCCATGTGAAGGAATTAGCCTTTCCACTTCCTGTACTAACAGGACAGACTGAGGAAAGGCCCAGAATTAGCAATAGCTGCCGAAGGCCAGACTATAATAGTAGGATTGATATAGGTGCACCCTACTCTTTCACTTGCAGAGGATCGCAGCGAAGCAGGTTGCCAGCGGAGGAGAGCAGGAACACAGCGCTATTGCATGGCAGACACCGTAAGGAGGGGCGTTTCACATCACAGCATTGGGCGTGCTCCTCCCCGTACCTCCAAAGCCCCCGCGCGTGCACACTCACACCATCACCTGGCCGCCCCCTGCACTATCCTGTTCGGCAGCCCACGCACATCATCTTTGGCTGCTCGCCCGCGCACAGCTTCTTGACCTCTCACGCACAACTTTTTCGCCCTCCCGCGCACAGTGTCTGCCCGCGCAAACCAGGTTTTGCCGCAACCGCCTGTGCCCCCGTAAATAATCTTGCTCCCCCCAGTTTGCGCACCGCTGCATTCAATCACAACACACACAATCACAACACAGACACAGCACACATACTCAATCACCACACACAGACATAACACACACACAGACACAACACTCACTCAATCACAACACACACAGACACAACACACACTCAATCACAACCAACACATAATCACAACACCTCCACATACTCAATCACAGCACACACAGACACAACACACACATATCACCACACACAACACACACTCAATCACAGAACGCACTCAATCACAGCATGCACTCAATCACAATCATCAGTCACACACTTTCACCTGGGGGGAAAGTACTAAACATGCTCCGGTCCCGCGTGTGCTGCTGTACTGGGGCGGGTAAACAGACAGGAGGAGGAGGGGCTGTCTGAGTGCAGTAAAGGCCCTGCCCCCACAGCAAGGCCCCACCCCCACGGCAAGCAGAGAGCACAGAGAAGAAACCAGCATGGAGCTTGCGCTTGTTCAGCCGCCCGCGCACACCAGGGGTCGCCGCACACCACCTGCGCCCCCCTAAATAATCTTGCGCCCCCCTAAATAATCTTGCGCTCCCCCAGTTTGCGCACCGCTGTCCTACAGTATGTAACAATTTGCAGGAACTGCAGTAGACTCCATTCTGCTTACTCCTTAAGTAAGCACTACTTACACTTCCATAGGGATCTTAACATTTGTTGATTTTGGCAAAACTGCCCTGCTGCATGTTTGTATCCTGAGGGCAGGTCTGCATACTGCTGCACAAAAATCACTTGTCTTTGTTTGGTAATTTAAGCAGAACAGGTTCAAAAGTCAAGAAACTTTCAGTATCTGAGAGATCTAATTGTCAAACAATCAATTTATACCCTCCAGCTGCTTAAACCACTTCTTAAGAATTGCGTGTGTGGAGGACATTAATAAATGCCTAATATTAATAAAATTTATATTTTATCAATTCAACACAATTCTTCCTGACCCTAGGTGCTAATTTCCAGACAAAATGGCAGCTTCACCATTGGTGGCAAGCCAATC
The DNA here is from genome assembly GCA_036426205.1 of Ascaphus truei. NCBI lineage: Eukaryota > Metazoa > Chordata > Amphibia > Anura > Ascaphidae > Ascaphus > Ascaphus truei. Next base: position 136,579,563 of record CM071570.1, read on the forward strand.
AATAAAGATAATGTCGCTCTGATGTATTTCCCACACCGTCACAGCCAATGCCCCCCTCCCTGCTCCAACAATAATTGATTTAGAAGGGCAATGTCTACCTTTAAATCAAAAGAAACAAGAATATTGAGCTCTTTACATTCATTAATAATTTAATGAATGACGTACCCAAGTAGTCAATCTGACGAAGCAATTGTGCCAGTTGTTAACTGAAGGCCAAGTCTCACACACGCATGCATGTGCACCCACACACCATGAAAAGAAAAGTTAGAATAATTTATAATACATTATTTATTGAAAGATGGCACACAATTTTATTTATTTATGAATAAACTACCTTTGTTGCTTTTTAGTGGCAGCATGAAAAAATGAAAACAACAAATGTAGAGGACACTCACCGAGTATCCAACATTTACAACAACATTTAACATTTGCTTTGATTTGAGAAAAGTTTTACCTTGCAGTGTATCTAATTGTATTGCCATTGAGAACATCTTAACTGTACACACTGTTAGTACTGTATGTGGAATTATTTACTATGAGAGAACACTATACTATGCACTTGGGGTCATGGTTACTATTACTTATTTCACAAGACACAGTGCCATGCTGGAAGATCCATTCAAATGAATAGAATGGAAGATGTCTTATGACATAGCCCTGATTAGTAAATATAAGGAAATCAGTCCCACATATTGATTTGAAATGTGACTGCAAATGGTTATAGTAAAAAAAAAGTAATGTGTTTTAAAAAAAAAATGTAAGTTCACCAAATAGACTATTGTTGTCACTTTCCTAGCCTGATACATTCTACTTTGGAGGGGGGGGGGGGGGGGGAACTTAGTGGGTTCCAGCTAACTAATGAAATGATGCAGCAGTGAGTCTAAATATGCAGTGATCAGGGCTCAATCAGAATGCAGTTATTAGAAAATGATTGTCACTTTCCTAGCCTGATACATTCTACTGATACATCCAGTAGCCCAAGCACGCTGCCTAGGGGTCACACTTGATTCCTCTCTCTCATTCTCCTCTCATATTCAAAACGTTTCTAAAACTTGTCGCTTTTTCCTCCGCAATATCACAAAGATACGCCCTTTCCTCTGTTACTCAACTGCCAAAACTCTGACTCAGGCCCTCATTCTCTCACGTCTCGATTACTGCAACCTCCTGCTGTCCGGCCTTCCTACCTCTCACCTGTCTCCCCTACAATCTATCCTAAACACTGCTGCCAGAATCACTCTACTCTTTCCTAAATCTGTCTCAGCGTCTCCCCTGCTGAAATCCCTCTCCTGGCTTCCGATTAAATCCCACATCTCACACTCCATTCTTCTCCTCACTTTTAAAGCTTTACATTCTTCTGCCCCTCCTTACATCTCAGCCCTAATTTCTCGCTATGCACCATCACGACTCTTGCGTTCTTCTCAAGGATGTCTTCTTTCTACCCCCTTTTTATCTAAAGCTCTCTCCCGCCTTAAACCTTTCTCACTTTCTGCCCCACACCTCTGGAATGCCCTTCCCCTCAATACCCGACTAGCCCCCTCGCTATCCACCTTTAAGACCCACCTTAAGACACATCTGCTTAAAGAAGCATATGAGTAGCACTGGATAATCATGGACACATGACACAAAGCTTGGCCCCCTGCAGACGCACTTACTAGTATTCCCTCCTACTGTCTCTGTACGTTCTCCCTACCTACCAATTAGATTGTAAGCTCCTCGGAGCAGGGACTCCTTCCTTAATGTTACTTTTACAGTATGTCTGAAGCACTTATTCCCATGATCTGTTATTTATATTTGTTATTTATATGACATGTATTACTACTGTGAAGCGCTATGTACATTTTATGGCGCTATACAAATAAAGACATACATACATACATACATACATACTTTGGATGGGGGGGGGAGAGGGGGGCAACTTAGTGGGTTCCAGCTAACTAATGAAATGATGCAGCAGTGAGTCTAAATATGCAGTGATCAGGGCTCAATCAGAATGCAGTTGTTAGAAAATTATATCAGAAAGTGTCAACACAATCTAATCCAAAAGGCTGCCATATATGATGCATTCACAAACAACAAGAATAAGTATGACCTTGAGACTCGCACAACCTACATTTATTTTTTTAATCTAGTTCGGCAGAAAGGTGCGTCAAGTACGTAGACATAGTCACAGTATAAAATGCAGAACACAAGCACAAGGCATGTTATTTAAGGCCTTTGCTTACCTTGAACAATGCCACCAATGCAAACTGAAAACTAAACTCAACTGGAGAAAACCCGAAAGCTCTTCAGCAATGTTTGCATTTATCTCTGAAGCTGTGAGCAGGTTCTCAGAATACTGGGTGGAATGAGGGAGGAGTGTTATCCCAAACAGACCAGTAGAACAGGAGGGCAGTGTGAGAAAATAAAAAAAACTAAAATGTCAAGTAAACTCAGATTACATGACATGCAACAATCAACATTTCGTGGGATTTGAGAAAAGTTTGACCTTGCAGTATATCTTCAACATATACACTGGTAGTATGTGAAATTTAGGAGGGGAGAACATTATACTGTGCACTTGGGGTCATATTTACTATTACTTATTCCACGCTGGAAAACACCTTTATGACCCATTCAAGTTAATGGACTGGAAAGTGTATTATGACATAGCATTGCTTAGTAAAATGGCCCTATATGGAATTCAGTCCTGCGGGTTGATTTAATATGTAATATAATAAAATAATTTCAAATTTTTGCATAATTTCCCTAGTTCAACCTTTTTGTTGTCGCTTTCAAATGTAACTGATACAATGCTACTTTTATTGGAGGCAACTCAGTGGATTACAGCTAACTGAGAAGTTTGTGCTGCAGTGATCAGGGCTCAGTTAGAAAGCGGTTTTAGAACTAATATCAGCCATTTCTTAAAAGTCCCAAAAAGGTTGAAAGCAAAAATATTTTTACACCTACATTTTATTAAAAATAGAAAACAGCACTAAAGGAATTAAGATTAACAGGTAAAAGTGAAGGCACATTGTTATATTGTCTAATTGGAACACTTTAAATGCATCCTTAGGCTTGTTATATAGTAGGCGCTAGTGCGCGCGTGGGCGGGCGTGCGCCCGGCATTGCGAATGCATGTTTAGTTGGTAGGCTGCAAGCGGTGATGCGCGCAGTTAGGGGGCGTGACTCTATCACAGCGTTAGGTCGCTCTGTGATTGGTTTGCGGCGTGGCACCAGCGCGAAAATACAATTTGATTGTATTTTCCTTGATCTGCCGCACCACCGCTCACGGCTGAGCGTGCGCATCCCTAGTATAGAAACGTCTGGCTAACACAGCCAATTATAATTGAAGCGCTCACGGTAGCGCATGCGCGTGCCCTATATTACACGCCTAACTTACCTCAAAGGCATTTTGTAAATAGAAGTGCAGGATCATATTCAGGTACTGGAGTCTATTTATCAATCTCTTGAACAATTTCTTAATCTACACTCAGTACCTATTAGTGGCTGTTTCAAACCTAAGATCTTGTTTATCCAGTTTCTTACAGTTTACACAGTAAACCAGAGAGGTTTAGACCACCTTACACCTGTCTGACAGAATTATTGACCATAACTTCCTTTGTGTCTGGTTGGGACCACTACCAGCTTCACATTGCAAAGCCAGTATAACCAGCCTCACACTGATGAGACCCAAAAGCTAGAAACAGCAGCTGTCTGTGAGTAGGTTTACTGTCTGTGCCCTTATTTAACCCAGGCTGTGATGAAAAGCTGTGTAATACAGCAGGCATAAGCTTACAGGGATCCATGTTAAAATGGATAAGGAGCAAAAAGTGATACAATGTGTGTCCATTTGCATGACATTACCCAGAATCCCGGGCGACATAGAAGCATTGTATAGGGGAAAGGTAGGGTTGTGGTATTGTCTGAGACACATGAATATGCTCATAAGTGGCATTTTTATTTGCTGTACACTGGGTGGTTTTTGTCACTTTGGTATTCACCATAACTTTCTTTGTGTCTAAAAAAAAAGACAAACACATTTAAAAGAAACCAAATAGAAGATAAACATAATAAAATATAGCATAAACAGAATATAGAGTACAGTGATATTATAAGTATTGAATGCTGGGTAGGTTGTGGTTCAATCATCAAAGGCATTTTTGGAAAATAAGTAAGTCTTGAGCCTGTATTTAAACATTTTCAGAGGGAGCATATCGGACCCTACGAGGCAGAGAGTTCCAAAGAGTGGGAGTAGCATTACTGAAAGATTGTGCCCAAAAGATGCACAATCACTTTCAGATAGTATGGACCCTGATTATGTAGGGTTTGAATGTCAACAAGCCAATCTTGAAACAGATTCACCATCTTGGAGACAGAGAACAGGTGTAATGTATCAAGAACGGGTCTGGTTAGTTAACAACTTGGCAGCAGCAGCATTTTGTACCAGTTTCAGGAGGTGCAGCTGTTTCAGGAATGCCCAGGTAAAGTACATTGCAGTAGTCCACGTATGAGGACACAAAGACATGAACCAGCCTAGAGAAATCCTCTGTGGGAATCAAGTGTTTAATCCTGGCTATGAATGAGGATTGGATCACAGCTGACACTTGATGTTTGTGTAAAGCAAAAATCAAGGACAACACCAAGATTTAGCACACTTTCAGAGTTTAGCAGCTTTTCTTATCAGGATTCAACCTGAACCAACTGGCATTCATCCACTCTAGGAGCTTATTTATAACCACATGTAAATTCTAAAATGAAGTGTCTTGAAGCTTCAATGCACTTACATTTCATGAGATCTTTAGATTTTTTTTGAAGAACTAAATGGACTAAATCATTTTTTTTTAATCTTTGGATAAATGGATGCACTCATTATTATTTTCTATATGTCACAGATATTCATTGAGGGCTGAAATGGGTCTATAGTACCTGGTGGAAAGGACAAGTAGAGTTGAGTGTCATCTGCATAGCAGTGTCATACCAATACCATATGCCATCTGATCAGGTCACACAGTGGCAGGATGTACACTGCAAACAACATGGGAGGTAGAGCCTTTTGGCACTGGTCCATATGAGTATACTCCTAAAAATGATCTCTGTGATCTGCCATTGACAAAAGATTTGAACAAGTTGAGAGCTGTGCCACAGAAATATTTCAGGTATTACATTTAAATCCCATAATCCAACATATGAAATGCAGGAGAGAGGTCAAGGAAGACTAAGATCGAACAGTCCCTTCTGTCTGTCCCCACTATCACCAGATCATTAAGCTCTCGAACCAGAATGGTTTCAGTACTATTCTAAGTCCTTATTGGAATGGGTCATAAATATTATGGTTTAAAAGATAACTTTCCAGTTAGATTGTAACCACCTTCTCAATAACCTTCCCTAGAAGGTTTGATACATAATCAGCCATGCAATCTAGGCCTAATAAAAGCTTTTTATTTTTAGAAGAGGACTGATGACTTCTTCCTTCAGCAGTTATGGAAAGATCAGTGTCTGCAAAGATCACTGGACTATTTTGGCAAACACTGGGTCAATTAAATCAACGCAGGCATGTTGGGCCTGGATCCAAATCATAGGTAGCATGGCACAAACCCTGGATAGTTTGCACAGTTTTCCAGATCCAGATGGTCAATCTAGTCCATGAAGACTGTTAATGCGGGATTGAGGTGCGATAACCCATATCTCTCTTTAGTGAACCCCAGTTTAAGAGATGCTTGCCCTGTGTCAATTTTCTCTTCAATCTAAAGAAAAAACATCTCAACTGATAGCTTCATGCCTTTCCACTATGGACTACTTTGATGCAACAATGCTTTATCAATAGCCAATCAAATACCCACTGATTTTATTTGGGGACAAATTTGGGATTTTGTAAGTTTTACAGACAAAAGTGCAAAATAGTCTACATGATTGAGCTGTGTAGGTTTATTCACTATGGATAATTAATTTAGCAACAGGGAAATGAGAAACTTGCAGAGTAAACCCTACTTTTAGCCACGACTGGAGTGATGTTTGTTGACCACGAATACAAAAGTAGCGGAGTGGTTATATTGCTGCTTTCATTTTGCGAGGTTGCTCATCTTTGCAGCTTTATATTTAAATGATGCACTGAAAACCAGGACATTTCTGGACATGTTGGACAATGGATTTTGTTTTTACAGGTCTACTAACGTCATCTATTTCTGCTCTGACTGACAACTAGACAACACGGGGATGTTCGCAAGCAGCATCACTTGCAGAGGTCAACTGCATGACAATCTTTTTCACTAAACCATCTCTGCTTTGCTGACATTTCTCATCCCCAGTTCACCTGCATTTCCAAATTTAGGCGGAAGCCAGTGCAAACTAGTTATGTCTCGTTACATTCTATAGTGTATTTCTTGTTTTGTCAGACAGGTTCTTAATACCAAAGACTGGTTGAAAGTGGAAATGTGATGACGCCTTTCCTTGAAAAGCTAGCACACAATCCAAGGACAGCTGCTTTGTTTATGTACCATCTTTAAAAGACATTCATTTTTATTTTGCTTCCATGGTATTGCCTAGCAATGTAAATGTATTTCTTGTTACAACACATCTTGTAATTAAGTAATAATCCCAGAAGAACAGGGCATTACTGGCCAGTAATACCCTGTTCTGATGGGATTATTACTATTATAGGTTGAATGTAGGCTTATTTTTATTTATTTATTTACATTTTTCATTAAAAAAAGATAGACACTTTTGTAGTCATATTGACTTTTATCAGCATGATCGTCCACAATCCTGTGCTTTTACTGCATGTGTTTATCACAATGAAATTGTACATACACACAGCATCCCTCTACAGTATATACTGTCTCGGCTCCTTTTAACCTCCTACTTACCCGTAAAAATGCGGGGATGTTCTCCGTAGTTTCCCGCGTGTCAGCCGCATTGACGATAAGCGCTAATGGCGCTTAACATTGAAAGGCCCGCGGCGCCCAAAACAACCGAAAACGGCCCGCGTCTGCCCGCGATTTTAAAAATCACGGGGAAACGGCCGCAGGAGAATAAAAGCGGCCGCCATTGTACACACACACTGCAGCCCCCCCTCTACACACACTTTGCAACCCCCCTCTATTTATACACACACACATACGCTGCAGTCCGTCCGTCCCCCCCACCTTTATACATAGGGTAGCCAAGTGTCCGGTGTTGAACCGGACAGCCGGGTATTTTGCCCGGCCGTCCGGTATAAAATGAAAGGTAATACCGGACATGTATGTGTCCGGTATTACCTCTGTTCAAACGTAGGGTGGCTGAGAGGGGGTCGGCGGCCGGTCACAGCAGTTGCCGCCAGGCCCAGCTCTTCCGCAGCTGCAGGCTTCTCCCTCACTCTGTCCATGCAGAGGTGTCTGATGCTGATGTGCGCCAGGTCTCTCTGACGTCACGCCGGAAGTCAGCTGCTCTCAGTTAACGGTGAATGCCTGAGTAAGAAGGAGTCCCTGCAGCTGGGGAGAGCTGGGACTGGCGGCAACTGCTCTGACCAGCCACCGACCCCCAATCCCCATCCCTGCAGCCACTGCCGCACCTTGCCCCCACAGCCACCACCCACCTTCCCCCCATGCCCCCCCCCCCCCCCTGCAGCCACCGCCGTCCCACTCAACCTCTCCCCCAAAGCCACCGGCCCTGACCTGAGACCATCCCCATGGTAAGTCTGAATTTTAACGAAAAATAGTTTATTGTACGCCAGTCGAGGAAGGGGGATACATCATGGAGCGGAGCTGGGACTACTGCTGATCAACAGGGGTCTTCAGCTGGCAAGCGACCATCACCTCCCACTACAGAGACAAGGAAGGTGTCCAGCGGATCCTGGACACGGTCTCTAGATCACACAGACTCACAGATGATCATCCATACATGTGAGAGGAGCACGGAGACTTATGCTATCAGGCAATATACTATCATTTATTTATTTTTTGTTAGTGCACAGTTTTATGGTTGATTGAATACATGTATATAAAGATATTTTACATTGCTTGCACCCTCTAATTTTTCTGTTTTTGAAGCCTGAATTTTATATGTATTGGGGGGGGGGGGTGTATATTTTTTATATGTATTGGGGGTGGGTGTATATTTTTATATGTATTAGGAGGGGGGTGTATATTTTTTATATGTATTGGGTGGGTGTATATTTTTTATATATATATATTGGGTGGGGGGTCGCACATTTTACTATTGTGTCCATTATTTTTGGAGAAGCCACCTGGCAACCCTATCTATACACACAAACACACACTCTGCAACCCCCTCTATATACACAAACACACTCTGCAGCCGCCCTACACACACTGTGCAGCCCCCCCTCCCCTACACCCACAAAACACACTCTGCAGCCCCTCTCCCCTACACCCACAAAACACACTCTGCAGCCCTGCTCCACCTTCGAGTCACAAACCACACACACAAGACACACAGCAGCCCCCACGTCTAGACCACCAAACACACAGTGCAGCCCCCCTGTAAACCTACAAAACTGCAGAGACACACACACCAACAAAAAACAATCTGCAGCCCTCCTCTACACTCGCTGAAGACCCCCCCACACCCACAAAACACACTGCAGACACACACACACCAACAAAAGACTGCTGCTCCCTTTTACACCCATAAAACACACACCAACAGCCCCCCTCTACACCCACACACTGCAGACACAAACACACGAACAAAACACTCTGCAGCCCTCCTCCACCCTCTACACCCACAAAACACACACAAACAGAACACATACTTCAGACACATACACACACCAGTAAAACACTTGGCTGCCCCCCTCTACACCCACAAAACACACAGCAGACACACCCACACCCACCTTTCTCCTCACTCTCCTGTGTGGAGCTCTAAGGCTGCGGCCCCGCTAGAGCTGACCGCGCTCCTGCTTGAGAGCGGTAACATCACCAGCTCTCCAAGCATGAGCGCCGGGTGTCCTGGCTATTTCAAAACCACGCACGGGGGGGGGGGGCGTTGCGGCAAGTTAAGCACACTTGAAAGTTAATTTTTTTGTTTATCCAAACGCCAAGCGTGGGCCACGCACGAGTGCACACCGCGTGAGCGGGGATGTATATCTATGTATGTAAGTAAAAGCGGCAAGCTCAGCACGCTAGCGGGGACGCAACCTAAGCAGGCAGGTTGGTGGAGGAGTCAGTGCCTTGCTGGTGCCTCCTGTTCAATCACCTCCCGTGACTGAGAGCTCCTCTCACTGTGTGTGGATAAAAACTAAAAGCTGATTGGCTGAAAAACTTTGCAGGGTGCCAAAAATTCCCAGACATTACTGAAAGGATAATACCCGGAATTTTACCCAATCAGAGAGCAGGGATTTCAATAATGCCCGGAATCTAATAGCTTTAGCCTATAATTATGAATAATACATAATAATCCATAACAGTACATTGCAAAACAGATACAAGTGCTGAATAATTTTACTTTCATGTATTGCACATACAACTCTTATTTTCCCTGCATTTCGCTTTGTATAATATTTATGTAAATGTCTTGCATACATGGTGGGCACTATATAAATAAAGATGAATGATTTACCCATGCCACTCGTCGGTCCTCTCCCCTGTAATCCCAATAACCACACCAGATAACTTCTTGGGAGGAAAAAATGGTCACAGCTGTATTAGAACAACGACAATTAACACAACATGATAAATGCAACGGATCGGGGGACTCGCGCCTCTCAGCGTGTCCCCGTCACCTCAGGCCCCACTGCGGCTAGCTGCCCCGGTTCCCCGCTTCCTCACTCTCTTTCCTCCTCCACACTGAGCCATTCCTCCGCGGCACAGGCCGCACGCAGAGGCACACGATCGGGGCGCACGCACAGCAGCCTCACAGAAGGCGCACGCTCCTGATCGCTTGTGACGGATCGGTGGACACGTGCCCCTCGGCGTGCCTCCCTCACCCAGCCCTTACTGCACCTAGTTCCACCGCTCCTCCTTCCCCTCTGCCTCTCACCACTTCCATGCCGAGTTCTTTCTCCGCGCCGCACGCCCAGGCAAGCGGTCGGGGCGCGCGCACAACAGCCTTACAGAAGGCGCGCGCACCCGATCAAATTACCAGCCCTCTCCATCTACTGGCTCCGCCCCCCGTTGGCTGCAGGCGATTGCTCTGGATTACATCCCTGTCTCCTCCCCTGCTCACCTGGACCTATCCCTGCAAATACCCAGACAAACCTCTGCTCCACCCCTCGCTCCTATTGGCCCTCCTTCCCTTATAACCCCACTCTGTCCTCTCATTCCTTGCTCTGCATAGCTTTTCTGTAGCTCCTGTGTGTGCAGTGTCTATGCCTAGCTCTCTTGTCTGTTTCAGCTCAGGTTCCTGTCCCTGCCCGTTTGGATTCCTTTGGTTTGATCTTGGCTCTGTTTGACTATGTGTACCTCGCTACCATTGGACTCTGCTTTGGACTCTGCCTTTTCCTGCCCTTGAACCCTGGCTCTTAGACATCACTATGCTGCTCTCCTGCCCCTGAAGTCTGGCTCTTGGACATTAACCCTCTGACCTCTGGCACCCCGGTCTCAGCAAGTATACGTTAACCCTTTCTCACCAGGCCCGGCAATGCAACTTACCACACTCCGGGCATGCCCTCACTGCTGTGGGTGCGTGTTATACCCTTACCCACCTAAGTACTTGGGACTGGCCAGGTCTGCGGGCATACAGGCGTTACAATAAATATATCCCAAGTAGAGACCCAGACAGATTTCTCCGCTACCATCTACCAAAATTCGAGGGATACCCTCAGCTCGTGACCACTTCGCCATTTGGCATCCTGGCCACATGGCACAAAACACTAAGCCGGGAATGGTACCGCCTTTCCCAAATGTCCACTTACGAGGTCTGACACTACGATGAGCCAATACTGACTGAGTAACCCCCCCCCTGTTGAGACCCCTCTATACCCCCACCCCTGACCTCACATCTCCCTAAGGAAAGGCCCCCTGAGATCCCAACCCCCTCCCTTAAAAAACCCTCCCTACCCCACACCCTAACCTGATCTCACAGCTTCTTAGGAAAATTGCCCCTTCGGCCTCAAGTCATGTTGCCCCTTCCCCTACAGGTTCCAGGCTTAACCTAGCCTGGACCTACATTTTAACACTTTACTAGGATTTTAACCTCTACTGATTGACCTCTGGACATGCATGTGCTGAATAGTGAGTTGATGGAACTTGTCTCAATTTTCTTTCACCTGCAGGGAGACACACAAATGGTTAACTCCTCAGATAAGGACCAAGGATGGAATGTCAACACTGGGATTACAGCCCACTTTGCATGCTGCTAGTTTGTACTAGTTCCTCTGTATAGCAGGTAAAGGAAGCAATTTGTTTGTCTTTCCTTATCACTTAGGAGCTTTTACATCTGTCCACACAAGAGTAATTTCTCATTTAGCATCCAAGACAGAATAAATGGTTCACAACAATGGGCCACGAGGTAAAAACATAACATGATAAAAAAAAAACTCCTGCTAATGAAAAGGAATGTGGTAGCTACTCTATGAGAAGCTTAGCTGAAACTAAATACAAGCTGTACTGGGTTTAACATCCCAAGTAAATATGCTGAGCATTGTTGTAAGTGCTTAAGTCAATGTACATAGGAAAAGGGATGGGAGGATTTACCTTGGAGAGAAAGAGGGTAAACATTATTAAAAATAACTTTAAAAGGAACCATAGGCCCATTGGCAAATATTACACAGATTTAGTGGATGAAAAAGGGGTTAAGAGTGTTTGTAATGGTCAAAATTTGAACTGATAAAAATGTGGTGGCAAACATGTTTTTTATCTTTAGCAGCTAAGGTTAAACAATGATATAATTAATGAGCACACATCAATAGATTCCGAAATGGTTTGTCACAAATAGGAGGACTTTGAACTATATCGTATTTTGCGCTATGACGATCTTTTTGCAAGCCCACTGTGAATGCTGAGCCACTAATCCAAATGCAGTGAATTTGACAAGCACTGGTGCCAAAGTATTGAATGGCATACAGAACATATCAACTCTGCAGGTTATTCATAATTCTAAAGACACAAAAATGGATTGGAAGGGTGAAGTTCAGAGTAATTTTTGGGGGACGCAATGTGTTTGTGTGAGTGTTTTTATGGTGTGTGTCTTACCTTTTCCAAAGCAGGCCCTCTCTTGTAACATCGCATCATCATAACAACAGGGCGTCACATGCCGCGTGACGTCTGTTGCCATGACAACGCAACAGCATGTGAGGTCGTGATGCTGCATTGTCATGACACTGTGGCATTGTGACATCATACTCTGAGGAGGGCCGCCAACCAGCCTACAGGCGGCAGAAAGCGAAATCCGTCTCTGGTAATAATTAGAGATTATTGCTGAATCCGCGGATTGGATTCTACAAATCCGTCCACGGGTTGTAATAGCGATTTTGATGAACCCGCACGGATTAAAACCACTCAAATCCATTTCCCCGGAATTATGCTGATGTTACCCCCAAAATTCGCTTCACAGGGTAAAATCCACAAACGGATTTGGGTGGTTTAAATCCTTGTGGGTTGATCAAAACCGCTATAGGATACAACCCGTGGACGGATTTGTAGACTCCAACCCGCGGATTCAGCAATCCATCGGAGGATTCTTAAGAATCTTCCAACGGATTGCTAAATCCACGGATAGGATTGTACAAATCCGTCCACGGGTTGCGGAATCCGCAGTGTGTACTGGTAATAATAATTAAAAACTGTGTCCACCATATCCGTAGAAACCTATGCATTTCCCCCACGGACCTGCACCCGGTCAGTTCTATTTTTCTTCATACAATACACCTCTATATTATATTAAAGATTTAATATTTTAATCCTTTTTCTTAATATTTATATTTTTATATATAATGTTAACCTTTTAATTAAAAATAATAAATATATATATCTACAAAAAAGAAGAGCGCAAATATTCCAAAGACAATATAAAATATAAACAGATTTATTAAAAAAGACAAATAATGCCCCCAAGTTTGTAACAAAGAGATAAATGTAAAAGCATATAACCAAATATGTATATAAGAGCCAGCAATGTTTAAAAAACAAATGGAAGACCAATCACTAAGATGCAACTAAGCATAGGTGTATTACATAAGGCAGTCATGTAACCAGAGAGGGATAGGTTGTATCAAGTGAGAAAGTTAACATGTGAAGTGTTGCAATGTAAGTCCATATATAACATCCAAAGACAGAGATGGTAAGGTAAGAGTCAGTGCTGTATATAGAGGCTAGGAGAGACCCACTCATAGATGTAGTCTCCTTCGTCCGGGAGACTGCAAGTATGCCGATCCGGATGATGTTTGGTGTTGTGACTCAAAACAAATGGAAGCCCCGATGGACATGGGGGAGAGGAACTCAGCCATACAGCTGGTCCCCAGTTAGTCAGCGTTTTCCTACGCAAAAACCCCACTCTCCCTCTTGCAGAGATCAATGTATACCTCAGACTCTGTGCAAACAGCAAACTGGCCACCTCACTCTTGTAAATAAATGAACCACCATGCAGAATTCTCCCATCTCTCAATTCCTAGGGTAAGAAAGTCATTTGTGCCGCTGATGGGTAATTCGATTAGAAACATAACGAGTAGGGTTTCGTCAGAAGGGGTACTGACTTCATCAGGGGTGTGTCTAAAGTGCAGCAGCTGTTGATCTTTTATAGTGATGCAATGAAACATAATTGGTGAAAAATACAACCAATTAAAACAAGTATGGTAAACAAACAATCACATAATCTGATAATGACCAGGTGCCGGAGCATGATCCAGAAATCAGGCAGCGGGGTCTTGGATGACTGCCCAGCCATTTCCACTAGTCGTTGGAGGAACCCAGTAATATTGGGAACTCCCCTTGTGTTCGCTAGTCTTGGACGTCTCTGCTCCAGGGTCCTGGAAACGGAGGTACAGTGCGGTACATTCTGAGCACCGGGTTGCGGATCCCAGTGCAGGTCCTAAACCTCTCATGACAGGCAGACCAACTGTATTGAGTACTACCCCATCATGGGGTTGTAGCAGCAACCCTCCGGGGAGAACAAAGTGCATGCCTTTCTCTTCTTCCATCGTCGAAGTTGGTGGGGGAGGGAGCGAGTAGGCGTACGTCTTTGCAGTAGTACTACCACGTGTGTGTGTGGCTAGGTCTCCATATCCGCAGCTTGGTAGCAGATAGATACGCCCTCAGCTCCTCCCCCTAGTTTCAAGATGGCACACTGTACAGAACAGGGTGGGACTTGGTGTTCACCCAATCCCAGATAATTCTGCAAGAAGGGCACGGTCAGGCTGTGCACCCAACCCATAGATTTGCAGATAGAGTCCTTCCAACTTTGCACAAGTTGCCATGCGGTCTCCCATTTTTGGCGGGAACCACCATTTTACATGGTGAAAGAATGTAAAATGCAGCTCCCTTTTCAGGTGGCGCATTGTACGTGGCTGCAGCTCCTCAAACAGAGGTTCTGGCACCTGTGAAGCAGGTGCCCCTCCTCAGATACCTGCCCGCTCACACAGATTTAGAGTAGCCAGTTGGGCAGTAGTTTCCTTGGGATGCATCAGGGATCAACCCCCACCTTCTTCGTAGTGTAGCACGGTTGGGCAACAGTCTCCCCATTAACGTATCAGGGAACTGCCCCCATACCTCTTCTTTTAGCACGAGTGGACTGTAGTCTCCCCAGAGATGCATCAGGGAACTACCCCCACCCATCTTCACAGTTTAGCACAGTACGGCTCGCAGCTTCCCCGGGGAAGCCTAGGGGTACCGCTCCCGCACACTTCAGTATAGTGCAGCTCATCAAGCAGAGGGACCGACTTGCCCCTCCTAAGGCCTGCCAGTGTATACAGAAAAGAGGGCATGCATGGCACAGGCCACAGTCCCCTGCACTCCCAGAGTCCTAAAGCACAGTCTTTACAAAATGCATGTCCATAGTTGAAACAGAACCACGTCTCTGGGTCCTGCCAGAAAAGCCTGTCCTGATGAATGTGGATCTCAGCAGCGCCTCCATCTGTAGCACCTTTCCCCCCATCCTATGTAAGATAGTGTCGCTACTGGTGTATTCTGGTGCTGGTGCGTACCTGTGAGGTGGAACAGGAGGCTGGAGATCTCTGCGGTGGTATGAGGAGTGCATTAGGACAGGCTTACATGTGGTTCTCTGCAGTGGCAGGCCTCCAGCCCAAGAGGATCCTGGTGCATCCAGGAAGGACCTCAGGGGCAATCCTTTGATGGCTAGCATACTTCAATTATCACACCAGAGTTGGGATAACTGGGGTTTATTGAACACAGCATGATACACAGGATATATCATTTCCCTGAAGGCAGGTACACAGGGTTTGAGGCCTGGATCACCCCTCCTAAACACACCTTACCCCCTAACAGGGCAAGCATGGAGGACAGCCCAGAACTACCCCAGAATACACTTACTCTAATTCTAGAGGGAAACCCCCTCCTTCCCTGGGTAGTGGCCGGACTACCTACAGGCATAGACTCCCCCCCCCCCCTTACAATAACAGGCTAATCCTGAACTTTATTGATAATACACATGCATAACAATATAACAGACTCTGCAGGAACTACTCCCAACACTGCCCACTCTTTACTGGGACTTACAGTGTTAGAGGGGCCAAAGAATCAGTAGTCCAAGGGGACTATATGTACAGCGTGATTTCAGGTCGGGGGACCCCTTGCTTGCCGAGATACAGGCCCCGTTATGAGGTGCCAGAATCTGCTCTGCATTTTATTCCCACGGTCACGTGACGCGGGACATTTAAATGCATAGGAAATACGGGCACCACATAATGGGGCCTGTATCTCGAGAAGCAGGGGGTCCCCGGACCTCAAATCAACACGGTTCTGCTCCGGAGAACCTCTGCTCATCTACACTAGTATTACATTTTATATTAAAACAGCTGCTACCCACAATAAACATTAAAAACACAACACTAATACCCACTTCCTCTACTCCCACATGATTGATACCAGAGGCCGCGGATGTCCGGTGGTCCTCAGGTTGTCCCTGCAGGTGTCTAGGGGCCCTCGGTTGGTCCCCGTTGGTATCTGATGGCCATCGGGTGGTCCCAGCGGGTGTCTAGGGGTCCTTGGGTGGTCCCCACGGGTGTATGGGAGCACTTGGGTGGTCCCCGCTGGCCTGCGGTACTAATCCTTTGGCAAAAAGAAAATGTGCAATACATTGAAATAAATACACTCCACTCTCACACTCCACTCTCACCCCCCCCCCCCCCCCCCCCCGCGACACATACAGTACAGTAATGGGCAAAATAACTATTATCCAGATATAGATAATAGCTAATTTGCCCATTATAAAATAAAACATTAGCCAGCCAGCATAAATAAGTAAATAAACCTTTCTACATACCCCTGCCACCATGAAGGGCATCCCCATCAGCATACTCCAGGTCCATGTCCTCCGTTGCCAGAAATAATACAAGAAAAAATACAATCTAAGGGCCCCTAACCCCTTAATCACCTTAGCGGTTAATAACTCCTACAGTAATTAAGGGGTTAACCCACCCTCCCCTGCTACCCACCCAGGAGGCCTAACCACACACCGTGGGACCACTATTCCCACCCTCTACCCATTGATTGACATAGTGGTACATCATTCCCATATAATATGGGCATGATAAGCCACTATAGCAGTCAATGGTCACCCTAAGAAAAAAGCATGAAGGCCAAAAATACACAATAATAAAAGATATACACAAGCACCTAAACACCCCAATTCAAGAAATGAAAGCACTAGCTAACCAATTAAATAAATAAAAGCACTAGTAAACCAATTACATAAAAGCACTAGCCAACCAATCAATTCAATAAATAAAAACATTAACCAGCAAAACAATTAATTAATTGTAAACACTAGCCAACAAAACAATTAATGAATTTAAACCAGTAGCCAAGAAAACAAATAATTAATTTAAACCGTTTACCAATCCTAAAATGTACTAAAAACAAGCCATCCAAATACCAAAAAATTGAATCCAAACAATAAAAACAATTAGAAAAAACTACAATCAATTCAAAACAAGCATTTGCCAAAAAATGCATTGGCTGTAACTATATTTATCTGTACTCTAAAGGGGCACAGATAAATACATTATCAGTCAACGGGCAATCACAAACATAAAAATAAGTAAATACAATGAAAAAAAAGACATTTACATACATTCAATATTTATTTTACCTTTAGAAGTCTTCACCCTCCGAATCCCGTTCTATCTGCAAGCTCTCGAACTGCAACGTCATCACCTGCGGGGACCACCCGAGAGCCCCCAGACACACGCAGGGACCATTCGAGGGCCCCCAGACACCCGCGAGGACCACCTGAGGACCCCAGGACACCAGCGAGGACCACCCACGGGGACCACTCGAGGGCCCCCAGACACCCGTGGGGACCTCCTGAGGACCTCAGGACACCTGCAGTATCTGGTATCAATCATGTTGGGGTAGAGGAGGTGGTATTAGTGTTTATTGTGGGTAGTAGGGGTGGCTGAAGGGGTATTTTGCCTTTGGTGAGTAGAGGGAAGGGTTAACCCCTTCATTGCCTTAGCTGTTGGCCACTAAGGTAATGAAGTTGCCTGTAAATGCATTTGTATTGCATGGGCTTCATGCCGGGGTTCTCCGGTGCTGATATTAAAGGGTATCAGCTTCACAGACTCCCGCATCAATCCGATGCAGAAAAAAGGCATTATTTTTTCTAAGTCCTGTATCGCCGCCTCTTAGCCGCTTCTCACCAGCCTCACACCAGGTGTGAGGATTTGGGGATAAACTCGCCATTCAAGAGCCGCGATAGGCCTCGATAACCTAATCATGGCTACTAGAATTACACGAGTTTCAGAACCTGACGAAAAGTGGCTTATCGCCACTCACCCAGCAATTTTTTTATGACGGCTGAAATTTTTGGTGATTCATGCCTTTATCACCCACTTATCAAGGCTTACTGAATAGCAGTAGGCATTTTGGCCGATAAGTGCTTGATAAGTGGCTTATCGACACTTATAGCTTAGGCCCCGTGGTGTCTTTTACCTCTGGTTTTGCTTTGTAGCATGTGGCCAGGCTGTGAATGGCTGATCTGATTCTTGCTTCATTGTGATGTTCCTAATCAACCCATTTTGCCTTGTGAAACAAAGTGTGTTCATTTTTGTACGTCGTCTGTAAATCCTTCATCTGATTAATAAACAAGGATAGCTTTTCTGTGAAAGAATTTCCCTCTGCTTAAACTGCACATTCTGCATTTTCTACAGAGTTCCCTTATTATCCTCTCTGTTGAAGTGAAAGGAGACATGTGCCACTATCATAAAGAAACAGATGTTTTGGAAAAGAAAACAAATAAAGAAGTGTAATCTAATGGGAAAAACACAGTTTTTAGGGGGAAAGAAGTAACCCTTTGAGTGCCGGAGTACCACGGCCCCTCCGGCACTATGACCACATGACCGCTTTTGATTGGTTCTCTGAAGTGGTCACGTGTTCGCTCCGTCACTGATTTCGAAGGGGAGGAGTTATCCCCCCCCCAGTTAGCCCCCTTCCGTTCCTGATCAGTGCAGATCGTGTCCTGCGCTCCTCGTGATCTTCTCTAGCAAAATTAGCAGAATTTGTGGACATAGCTATTACATCATGGGGACCTTGGAGTTATGGACCCCATGATGTAATAGCTGCGTCCTGGGCTGCCCAAAGTGTATATCGACCTTTTCATTTAAAGGTGAGAAATACATAGTGTAAGCAAACTTACTCAAAAAGAGTGTCCATCTTACCCCTATGCCTGAAATTGAAATAAAGTTTAAAACAGAAATGGTGTCCATCTTATGTGATACATACTGCCCATCTCAGGAAGGGGCGATACAAAAGGACCAGAACAATATAATCTATAGAGTGTGCTACATAAAAAGGTATATGTCTCAAGGCAAAAACGGTGCAAATCTGTGGCAAAAATATTACATGTATTCATGTAAAATCCTATTGATGCAAATATATCTGGTGCCCTGCTTTACCGCAGATTGGTACTGATATTTCCATATTTGGTTGGTATAATTAAGACTAGCACCGAAAAATCTAAAATGCACTTTAAACATAATCACTTAAACTTTTGAGTGTCACTGAATAATGAGAAGCTGCTTTGTTCAAATCCCTCACAAAAACACAACAGAGTTCCATGCAAATTCTTCCCAAGGAAGAAGATCCACCCAGTTATCCTGACTTTCAGAGCCAAAGCAATGTAGTAATTGCTCCAAGGATTGATTGGTCCTCTCCATGAGGCAATTGGACTGAGGGTGGTATGACGCAGAGAAGTGCGATCCCCTTTGATTTGCAGAATGCTCTCCAAATTTTGGCAATAAACTGGTATCCACGGTCGGAGACTATCTCAGTCGGAATACCATGAACGCAAAATATCTCCTTGGTGAAAATTTCAGAAAGTTCAAAGGCAGTGGGTAACTTCCTGAGTGGTACATAATGAGCCTGTCTTGTGAAGCGATCAACCACTGGTCGTCATACACTTAGATGCCGGTAACTCTACAATAAAGTTCATGGACAGGTGTCACGGTAGCTTATGACAAGATATAATGAACACCAAATATCTGGGTTGAACTGAACGAGGCTTAGATATAATAAAATATAATTTATTCCTTAAAAAAGGTGAAAACAGCAATATAGTACAATTAACAGACAAGAAGGTAACACTTACTTAGGGTTGGGGGATGGAGAAGTATCAGCTAGCAATTCTCCAGCAATCCGGTGACATCCCAGGTGGAATCAGAAGAACAACTAAAAACTGTAGGGTTGACACAGTTTATATACCTGTGTAACTGTATTCTTAACATTGAATACAGACTATTGGTGAACAATTATCTGTATCCAATCCCTAATGTGGAGACACAGATTAACCCATGCCCCCCAGCTAATTAGCCCATGTGTACTGGGACTCTATGGGTAGCCCCATAATTAAATCAGGGGCGACGACCAATCTACCAAATGAAGTATCTGCATTGTTTGTAGGTGTAGACATAACACTTTCAAACCACTCCAGTTTGATGATTCTCCGCCCTCAGGTAACAATTAGAATGGCAGAGTCTGTTGATTAGTACTTGGTCGGTTGATTAGTACTTAGGCTCAATCATCCGGCTGCCCTTCCTGACCTATTTAGCATAGCAGATGGAGTCTGCATTTTTCAGAGCAGATCCCAAAATACCCATACATATATCTTTAATATCTACACATATTAATAAGTTCCATTCTGGTGGGCTCAGTGGGTCGCAATTTGCCAGTTTTTAATGCCTACAGTGACTCCACATATTGGTCAAATATCAACTCTCTGTGACCTCCAAAACTGGAGATACAGAAATGCACTTTAAAACATTAAAATACAGGATTATAATGAAACATGGGAACCAGGTGGGAACATAAGTTTCCTGACATGACAAGGTGTAAGCCACATTCCTGGACCGCAGTTCAGTTAACTCCTTGCCTCCCTGGTGAGGTCAGGGGGTGGCCATATGGGGTGCAACCCCTTTAATACCGGGCCAACCCCCTCTCCCTCTAAACCTCCCCTTCTTAGTGGGTGACCTGTGGCCCACTGGCCCTAACGGGGAGTGGGGCACTGCTGGCACCCTTAACGAACTCAGTCTCAGAGGGATAGTCCTGACGTGAAAGTCCATCAGCATTGCTGTTTTCACTACCCTTTTTGTGCTGAATAGTAAACTCAAACTCTTGCAAGGCCAAGCTCCACCTTAGCAACTTGGCATTCTCCCCTGATGCCCTCTGCAGCCAACTCAGGGGGTTGTGGTCTGTGAGGACCGTGAAAGCCCTTCCATACACATAGGGCTGGAGTTTTTTGAGTGCCCACACAATGGCCAAGCACTCTTTCTCAATGGTGGCATAGGCCACTTCTCTGGGGAGTAGTTTTCGGCTGAGGTACACCACAGGGTGCTCTCTACCGTCGTCCCCCACTTGGCTCAACACAGCCCCAATGCCATAGTCCGAGGCATCAGTCTGTATGAGGAAATGTTTGGTATAGTCTGGGGCAGCCAGTATGGGGGCCCCAGCAAGCGCAGTTTTCAGTGCCTGGAAAGCAGTTTCACAGCCAGGAGTCCAGGTGATAAGCACAGGTAGTTGCTTCTTAGTCAAATCAGTCAGGGGTTTGGCCACGGTGCTGTACTGTGGGACAAACTTCCTATAGTACCCTGCGGTACCCAAAAATGCCATAACCTGTTTCTTGGTTTTTGGAACAGGCCACTGGACTATGGCTTCTACCTTAGCTGGCTCTGGTTTGAGGTGCCCTCCACCCACCCTGTGCCATAAGTACAGGACCTCTGCCATCCCTACCATACACTTAGTGGATTTCAAGGTAAGCCCAGCCTCCCTGATCCTATCCAGCACCGCAGCTACATGTCCTAAGCGGGAGTCCCAGGAATTACTAAAGACAGCAATGTCATCTAAGTAAGCCCTGGCATAGCTCTGCATCCCTTCCAGTAACCTATTTACCAGGCGTTGGAAGGTAGCCGGGGCATTCTTCATCCCAAATGGTATCACCAAAAACTCATAGAGGCCACTTGGAGTGATGAATGCTGACTTCTCCCTAGCCTCCAGGGTCTGTGGGATTTGCCAATAGCCTTTGCTCAAATCCATAGTGGTCAGATACTTTGCCCCCGTGAGTTCATCCAGTAACTCATCCATGCGGGGCATGGGGTAGGCATCTGACACCGTCCCAGCGTTGAGCAAGCAGTAGTCCACACAAAACCAGGTGGTCTAGTTCTTCTTAGGGACTAGAACTACCGGGCTTGTCCAAGGACTCTGGGACGGAGTAATTACCCCTAGGGTCAGCATCTCCTCTATCTCCCTCTTCATACTGGTCTTGACCTCTGCTGACACTCTATAAGCGTGCTTATGCAGAGGCTGCAGATCCCCTGTGTGCACTGGGTGTTTTGTGAGATGTGTGGTCCCTGGCATGTCAGTGAAGAGGGCCCTATACTTAGCTAGCATGTCCCTGGCTTCTACCTGCTGCCTAGCACTCAACTGTGCCCCTATATCTACCTGCTCCACAGTATTTCCCTGCCTAGCCTCCCCTAGGAGATCAGGCAGAGCATTGCTCGTCGGATCTTCCAGCAGTGGGCTACAAATGGCCATTACTTCTCCCATACTCGGTGCTCTGTATTCTTTCAGCATATTGACGTGATATGAAGATATGGTGAGAGAAAAAAAAAGATATGGTGAGAGAAAAAAACGAAGCACTGGTTGCCGCTGTTAGCTTAAAATAAACACAGAGGTGCGTTCCCACAATAAATAATTTATTGGATCAAAAAGAACAAAAATACAGGACACCTACGCGTTTCAGGCTGATAGCCCTTTATCAAGGTGAATGAAATTGCTTAACGGGGTGTATTTAAATACCTGACCCTCGCGCTGTCTTGACCAATCTGCCGCCACTTCCTGGTTCGGGAGGAGTGACGCATGACGTGTGACGTCAGCGCGCAAGAGCCTGAACAATAAAACAAACTTTATTTAAACAGAAAAAAATGAACACTCCATAAACAAATGAAAAAACGATCAATAAACATTAAAAACAAGATTTAAAAACAGAAAAACAAACAGTAAAATAACTAATCTCATGAGTGAAAGTATATAAATGCTTAGTTGATAAGTTTAAGCAAATTCTATACCTGCTAGAGAACCACATTAGAGAGTTAAGTGTGGATGGCATTTGTTAACCTGGGAAAGCTCACATATATCTGTGCAGATAACAAAGTGAGGCACAATAGACACAAGAGTGTAACATATTCATTGATTATAGATGAGTGCCTCTCCCCTTACAATAGAAACTTTCTCGGTTAAAACAGATAACATCCACCACCATTCAGAATATTCATAATAAATTTGAAAAAGTGATAGTAATGGCATTTTTATAAAAAATGAAAAAGTATTAAAGGTATTTAGCAAAAATAGAGGACAATCCCTATAACCGTATCTAACATTAGCTCTATAGAAAATAAAATGTATAAATGCATAGGTATTTCTTTCTTAACTCAATTTAGCGTAGAGAAAATCTTTCATTATTCATTTAATACATTTTATGAAGAGAGTCCTATGTATGTACATAAGCTCCAAATGAAGGAAGATTTTTTTGATGGAAGCATATATTTTATATACCCATGAGTAATAGGAGAGAGAAATGGCAAAAAGAGGAATTAGCAAAAATTAAATTTAGTAATTCAAAGTACAGTAGGAGAGGCCCAAGGTCCCAATCTGAATTGAGACCATTTGGGATACGTGTCTTTAGAGTGAAAATCCAAAAGAGCTCCCTCCTATCTAAAATGCCATTTCTATCACCACCTCTAATGGGACATGGTACATGCTCTATACTTATATATGAAAAGTTATTGACACTACCCATACTGCAGTTAGTAAAATGTAGTGAGACAGGGTGGTTAACATCTTTTTTTGTTATTAGGCATAAATGTTCGAGTATACGAACTTTTAAAGATCTAATTCTTCGGCCTATATATTGTTTACCACACCCGCATTTAAGTAAATAAATTACGTATGTAGTATTACAATTTATAAAAGATGTTATTTTGTAACTAATCCCTGTACTGGTAGAGGAAAAATCTGATTTGGTTACCATATACTGTACTTGCAAGATTTACATTTCAGACATTTGAAACACCCTTTTGGTAGATTGGAAACTGATTTCTTAGTAGTAAGCAAACTGGGTGAAACAAAGTTAGAAATTGTTCTTGCTCTTTTGAACACAAATTTGGGACCCTCATTAAAGACATGCTGTAGAACAGGATCGGCAGCTAGTACAGCCCAATGTTTTTTCACAATATTTTTAATTTGATTTGCTTGTTTGGTATATTGCGTAATAAACATTGGAGATTGTGAAAAAGAGTTGTATCTTTTTTTGCTCTGTAGTAAGCTTGATTTATCCATTTTGTTAACCTCGTCAAATGTCTTATTCACACGTTACACGTCTTTTAACAGGTGTATGGGAGTATTGTCATATCCTAGCCTCAGTTATTGCCTTCTTTGGAGGGGTACTCCGCTTTAAATCTTAGCTTTCATTACACCATTTGCTGCTATATTTGTTTTTGAGCACCAGGCAACCTTGTTAACCTATTGACGTGATATGTCTTATGCCTCTCAGGTTCTACCTGTACCACGTAGTTGTACTCATTCACCTTTCGGATGACCGGGTACGATCCCGACCAGGCTGCCATCAACTTGTTCTCCCGAGTGGGTTTGAGAACAAGCACCTGCTGTCCTGGGATGAATTCCCTGCTACGGGCATTCCGGTCATACCATTGCTTTTGCTTGGTCTGAGCGGCCCTGAGGTAGTCCTGGGCCACCCCCATGGGCATCTCTAACCGGTCTCGGAGATCTACCACATACTGTATCACTGAAGCATCAGTAGCAGTAGCCTTCCCTTCCCATCCCTCACCGAATAGGTCCAGAGGTCCACGTACCCTGCGGCCAGATAGTAGCTCGAAGGGGGAGAAGCCTGTAGATTCCTGCGGTACCTCTTGGTAGGCAAACAGCAAGTGCTGTAAATGAATCTCCCAGTCTTTCCCCTGCACCTCTATAAAGGTCCGAAGCATCTGCTTCAGGGTACCGTTAAACCTCTCACATAATCCGTTTGTCTCGAGATGGTAAGGGGTAGTGTGCCGGTACTGTACACCGCATGCATCCCAGAGACAATGTAACAGTTCACTCATGAACTGAGACCCCTGATCGGTTAGGACCTCACTAGGGAAACCTACCCAAGAAAAAATGTTCAGCAAAGCTGCTGCCAATGTCTTGGCGTCTATGGTGCCAAACGCTACCGCCTCAGGGTACCGGGTGGCAAAATCCACCACCTTGAGGATGTAGCGCTTCCCTGACCTACTAGGAATCATAAGGGGTCCTACAAGATCTATCGCTACTTTCTGGAAGGTTTCCCCTATTATCGGTAGGGGTTTCAGGGGTGCCTTCACACGGTCGCCCGCCTTACCCACTCGCTGGCAGGCATCACAAGAGTGGCAGAAAGTGCCTACATCTCGAGATGCCCCCGGCCAGTAGTAACGCTGTAATAACCGGGCTCGCGTTCTGTTGACCCCCTGATGTCCCGCTAACGGAATAGAGTGAGCTACCCGTAACAGTTTCTGTCGGTACCCCTGGGGCACTACTAGCTGTCGCTTACCGGTCAATCCCTCCTCTATCCCTGGGTTCCCTTCTTCTCTATACAGGAGTCCCTTATACCATAGGCAGTGCTCAGTGCCTTCCCCTGCCTGAGATTCGGATGCCCGAAGTCTCACGCCGGCCAGGGTAGGGTCTGT
Source organism: Ascaphus truei (assembly GCA_036426205.1). NCBI lineage: Eukaryota > Metazoa > Chordata > Amphibia > Anura > Ascaphidae > Ascaphus > Ascaphus truei. Next base: position 136,604,866 of record CM071570.1, read on the forward strand.
CTTCACTGCCTCCCTAAACTGGGCTCCTAAGTCTGGCCACCCCCCAGTCATGTAATTGTCCGGAGAATGGGGAAGGGTGAGGGGAAACAGTAAGTCAGTCTGTGGTTGCAACTGATCCTGGCTTACCTCCCCGGGCTCCTCTGCGCCCTCCGCTAACGTTGGTCCCAAAGGCTGGGGGACTGGCGCCGCCGCCAGTGCCGCTGTCTGGCTCCGGGTAACCGCCGCCACTGCAGCGGGTTTGGGCACTCAGTTGTAGGTGCAGGTCATTGGTCCCAGATCGTTGCCAAGAAGAACATCGGCATCCAAACCGGGTAAAAACCCCACCTCCCGCACACCCTGGCCCTCCCCCAATCCAAAAAGATTCTGGCCACTTGCAGGAAACGTGGCTCTCTGTTGGCCACAGTGATCTGTATCCCAGGGCCTGGGAGTAATTCCTTTGGCCGGACCATATCAGGTCAGACCAGGGTCACTGTAGCTCCTGAATCCAGCAAGCCGACTGCTTGACGGTCACCGACTGTGACCGGGGTGAGATATCTGCTCCGGCCGTCCGTCTGCTGCAGGTCCGTGCTGAGATGTCCTCTGCTCCTGGCTGTAGGCACCGATGAAACCGGGACAAGCGTTGCATGGGACGTCTCGCTGGGAGTTGATTCCATGACCAGTCCGGAGTCTGTGTGGAAGCAACCCGAATGCGGGCTACCGGCTTCGCAGCTGGGGTGCGTTGCCCTGATGGGGTCTGCCGGAACGCAGGGGTTCCGGGCAATCTGGTCTGATGTGACCAGGGCGGGTTGCAGTTTGTAGGGCCCGGGTCATGCCGGAGCTCCCCCGCCTTTGGTGGACTGCTGCCGCAGGCGGCCTCTGAGTCATTGGGGGGGGGTATTGGCAGACTTTCTGGCCGGTGCCGCCGGCCACCACCGCCTTGGCTACTGCTTGGCGGTCATCAGGGCTCGGCTGGCCACACAGTCGTCTGCAAGCCTCGCCGCCTCCTAGTAAGGTCTTGGGCTTCTTGTCGTACACCCAAGCCCTCACGCCGGCGGACACTGCTGCAGGAGCTGCTCTGAAAGATGAGGTCCAGCAGGCGTTTGGTAAAGTCCGCCGATTAGCCCTCAACCAAGAGAACCCGTACAAAGCCATGCGGGTCACGTAGATAACATAGGACTCCTGGGGCTGCCTCTCTTCCTGCCGGAATTTACCCCGGTAGGCATCAGGGGTAAAACCGTACTGAAACAATAACAGTTCTTTCAGGTGGTCATAGTCATCAGCATACTCATCTGGAAGCGCCATCATCGTCTGCTTAGCCAAGCCGGACAGTAAGGGGTCCAAACGTGCAACCCTATGCTGGGGAAGAACTTTGTACCGCCGACACTGTGTCTCAAAGTTCTTTAGAAAACTGTTGATCTGATCAGTACCTTCCACGAACTTGGTGAGACTGTGCTGATCCAGTTTGAGTTCATCGTTGTTGGGTTGGACAGGGGGGCAATAAGCGGGTCTGTTCACTGCCATAGTGATAAACTGCAGCCGCTCCTCCGGTGTCCCTCTGTCACCCCACGCAGAAATCAGTGCCAACATTTCAGGGGTGAACGGACTGGTAGCCGCAGTAACCAGTACCCCTACTGTTGCACTGCTCCCGGGAGGTGCACTCGTTCCCTCCCCGAGATTCCGCCGCCCCGGCACTGGGTTCCTTCCCTGATCTCCGGGTGGCTGTATAAGGGCAAGCTGAGCCGTATCCTGAGGCTCTGCAAGCCGGGCTTCATAGTCACCGATTGCGTCAACCATGTCTGCGACCTCCTGGTTCTCATAGGGCAGTCCATATTCACGGCACTTGTCTTTCAGCTGAGCTCGGATCCTCACGTTGGATGAGCCTTCAGCCTCGCTCATGGTTCATGGTCGCACTACTGTGTGTTCAATATTTTTAGTCCCAGGAACTCGCAATTACTCTCCAGTTCCCACTATATGACAGAGTCCCACAAAACACTGTAATATAGGTTCAGTTCAATCCCGCCGCTTGCCACCAGTTAATTATAAAGCTTGTCACGGTAGCTTATGACAAGATATAATGAACACCAAATATCTGGGTTGAACTGAACGAGGCTTAGATATTATAAAATATAATTTATTCCTTAAAAAAGGTGAACACAGCAATATAGTACAATTAACAGACAAGAAGGTAACATTTACTTAGGGTTGGGGGATGGTGAAGTATCAGCTAGCAATTCTCCAGCAATCCGGTGACATCCCAGGTGGAATCAGAAGAACAACTAAAAACTGTAGGGTTGACACAGTTTATATACCTGTGTAACCGTATTCTTAACATTGAATACAGACTATTGGTGAACAATTATCTGTATCCAATCCCTAACGTGGAGACACAGATTAACCCATGCCCCCCAGCTAATTAGCCCATGTGTACTGGGACTCTATGGGTAGCCCCATAATTAAATCAGGGGTGACGACCAATCTACCAAATGAAGTATTTGCATTGTTTGTAGGTGTAAACATAACACTTACAAACCACTCCAGTTTGATGATTCTCCACCCTCAGGTAACAATTAGAGTGGCAGAGTCTGTTGATTAGTACTTGGTCTGTTGATTAGTACTTAGGCTCAATCATCCGGCTGCCCTTCCTGACTTATTTAGCATAGCAGATGGAGTCTGCAATTTTTCCAGAGCAGATTCCAAATACCATACATATACTCTTTAATATCTACACATATTATAAGTTCCATTCTGGTGGGCTCAGTGGTCGAAATTTGCCGTTTTAATGCCTACAGTGACTCCACATATTGGCCAATATCAACTCTCTGTGATCTCCGAACTGGAGTTACAGAATTGCACTTTAAAAAAAAATTAATACAGGATTAGAAGAAAACTGGGACGCGGGGCAACTAATTTTCCTGCCATGTACAAGGTGTAAGCCACATTCCTGGACCGCAGTCCAGTTAACCCCTTGCCTCCCTGGTGAGGTCAGGGGGTGGCAATATGGGGTGCATAATACCCCAGGCCAACCCCCCTCTCCCTTTACAACAGGTGGGTCCATAGTCTAGTAGAAACCAGCATTGGATGAAGCAACTCACAAGGCAGAGTCCGTGGTACCTTTGTTTGAGCGCAGACAGCACAAGTGGCTACAAAATCTTTAATGTCTTTGCGAATATCTGGCAACCAGAAGAGGCGTTCTATGAAATCCGATGTCTTCCTAACTCCCGGATGACCAGCCACCTTGGATTGATGACCCCACTGCAACATCTCACTATGAAACTGGGGGGGTACAAGCAACTTGGATTTCCAAGAGGACGTGGGCCTAGGATCCCCCGCCTGTGCTTGCGAAATCCGTTATAATCGAGTTGATGAAACTGCCAAAATAATCTGAGACGGTGGAATAATGGGCCCATGATCCCTCACGTCAAAGTCTTCCGAAGAGAATTTTTGAGACAGTGTGTCCGCTTTGACATTTTTGGATCCTGGTCGATAGAGAGAATGAAATTGAAGCGTGTAAAAAAAGATTGACTGCGTTGTACCTTCCAGAAAATATCGCCACTCTTGAAGAGCTAATTTTACGGCAAGTAATTCCTGGTTCCCAACATCGTAATTTCTCTCGGAAAAGAAGGTGCAGGGGTGTAGTCTTCCTTGAATCACCTGCCGTTGGGATAGAATGGCCCCGACCACCCCATCAAATGCATCCACTTCCACTACGAAAGTTTGCCGTAAACCGAGTAGTCGGACTCTTATCAGCACGGCACTTCTCAGACAGGTGTCCCGGCATTCTGAGATTGATCCATACGCAGAGAGAAATCAACGCCTCAAGGTCCTTAGGGATGTCCCGGCTGGTCAACGCATCTTTTAGGGGTTCTGATAGTCCATGCTAGAAGGCCGCTACTATGGCTTTATTATTCCAGCCAGTTTCAGCCGCGAGCGTGCGAGACTCAATGGCGTATTGGCCTACCGTGTGAGTTCCCTGGTGGATCCGCAAGAGTGAAGCGGAAGCTAAAGATAGACATCCTTTAGCATCAAACACCAATTTGAATGTATGGATGAAGGGAGGGGAGTCGCTGATCAGGGGCGAATCCCTCTCCCAGAGCAGTGAGGCCCAAGCCAGTGCCATGTCAGTGAGAAGAGAAATTATGTAGGCCACCTGGGCTCGGTGCATGGTGAACATGGATGGTTGTAATTCAAATTGGATAGAGCATTGATAAAGAAATCCCTTGAATGCAATAGGGTCCCCACCATACCGTAGAGGAGTCGGGATCCGAGGTTCTCTGATTGCTGTGGATAATGGAAGCAGTATCGTAGCCGCATCTGCAGCCTTCCAGTTGATGTGTGTCTATGTGGGTGACTAAGTCCTTCACCGCATCACACATCCGTGCCAGTTGTTGTTCGTGTATGGCGAGGCGTTGCTCATGATCCCCCAAGTACTGTCCTTGCAGGGTAACGGCTCGTCCTACCTCAGCGGGGTCCTTATTGAGACCGAGCAAAATGTAACGATGCTCATCTCAAGCAGGAAGCGGACCTACAGGGCTGAGGTAGGAAGGTGAAAAACTGACATGAGCCAAGGGACAGAGTCCTGGAAGAGTGCAGTAGTGCGTCGTAGGCCGAAGGTCAGGGCTGGCAGCAGAGTTGCATAGTCGGTGTGGATGCAGAGGTTGAGGCAGGCTACACATATACACTGCTCAGCACCTGGACACCTATCTGCAGAGACTTTTAATCATTATTTTTTATGTAATTGTATTTATTAAACAATTGTTTTTTGTTAATATAAAGTGGCTTATTTGCCTTATCCCAAATCATTTGCGCTTCCCATTTTTTTCTGTTCCTTATTTCCTATATCTCAGCAAGGACTTGGGTCCCTTGCATTGGAATCTGCATATTTATTTGGGTTTTTGGCACTATAGACCTTTTTGTCTTATAACTCTTACATCAGTGTTAGAGCCAGACCCCACAAGTTCCTGAATGGTTCATGTCACATCACCATTTATTGTTTCAAAGTGTTTATATGTACAAGGTTCAAATTATATACCCTTTCAATTGCACGTTTAATTTAATATTTATTTTATTATTCATTATATTTTCCAGTCAGTTGAGTGTTTCACGGATCAACCGATAGGCGCACGTATTTTCTTTTCTTTTTGTGAAGACAAGGATAGTCGAGGTACGCGCAGTGGTCGGGGCGGGCTGAAGACGAGGATAGTCGAGGTACGTGAGCCGGATCTGGTAACGTGGAAGACAATAGGTATAAGCACGTTGCATGAACTCAGCATGAACTGGAACTTTGCTCAGCAACTCCCTGCTCAGAGGGCTGTACTTTTAAAGGAAGTTGCCAGAGACAAAGATGGACGATTTGGCCACAGAGGGCGACCATGTGCAAAATCCCGTAACCGGAACCTGAAACCCCGGAATGGATTTTGCCAAACCTCATATCTTTATTCTGGTCTTTGAAAGCAAATGTTATATTAATCATTTATATCTGCGTTAGTGGCTTTTCCTATGTAGATTTATGTTTCATGTTTTTCTTCCTCTCAGAGTTAAATGTTAGATATTCACCTGTATAAATGTTATATTTTACCTACTGCAAGCTTTCTATTACTTCTCTTTTTATCTGAATCATCTTGCACATCGCTAAGTCCAGGATTTTGTCGCCTGACATGCCATAAATAACTGTTAAAACGTGTGACCTGAGCTAAAGCTGGAACACAATGTACATGACTTAGAGAAAAGACGTAGGAAATGATTCATCAGGTAGACCAGGTATTATAAGGCATCACAAACAATATTTAAATATAATTTATTCACTCCTGCGTCAGCACACTGTGCTAGTAAAAATGTGCTGCTCCATTTATTTATTTATAAAATGTTTTAGCAGGAAGTAATACATTGAGAGTTACCTTTCGTTTTCAAGTATGTCCTGGGCATAGAGTTATGATGATAAATACATGGTTACAAATACATAGTTACAGATACATAGTTACATTAAGTGAACCGGGTCATAGATTATATACATGACATTGCATGCTCCAGTTTACCAGATTCTCATCATCACTCACCTACTAAACTACACACGCTCTATTCCTACAGTTTCCTCATTACTACGTGAACTTCTTACCCTGTTCTGGGACACGCACTTGGTCTGTTTTCCACTGCTTTACTTATATTGCACAATTTAGATTGAATCTAAATCATTATAGTAGTGTGTATCATTCATTGGAAAGCAGTCTGACATTGCAATTATTCATTGCCTTATTCTGTAGATTTCATTGGACTTTCACTCATTCAAGATCAAATGATTATATTACTATATATACAAGTTTCAGACAATGAACAATCACAGTTATTATTTTATTGCTGTTCTCATAATTTTTATACTGTATTCGGGTTCTGCATTGAGTGTGTTTGTATGGTGTAATTTATCTCTCTTTAGATCAGCATAGGTATTGGAAAAAGTTTACAATCAAACTCACATTCCAAATCCTCATGTGTCACACTGCAGGTTATTGAAAGATAGTTAAAAAAAATAGAGGTCATAAAATCCTGCCTCTCTGAATGTGATGATAATGTAATAATACCCAAATGGTGAAATATCAGCGAGATCCTTTAACAAATACAAGAATGGAATTGGGAGCATTTGTAAAATTAGTGCACTAAACCAAAAAGTAAATTAAAGAGTTCGTACATCATATTTTAAAATTCATTTTAATATTGCGTAATTCAGATCAATTAAAACACATCCATAAGGAGCCAAATAAAGTTTATAAACCGTTTTGTATTTTTTCATAGTCTGGTATCAAAAGCTGATGAATAACAGTTTACAAAAAGCGTATGGACTTTTAAATCTCAATTGTCTACTGGAACAAGCATAAAAAATGACATATTGTGGCACCTTAGTGAAAGCTATGCTGACATTAATTAACTTAGGAGAGTGATAGCCAATGATAGTCTTCACAAGGAAGATCATTTTACAAGTCTAATCAGATTGTAGAGTACTAGTCTACTATTACACATTCTGGGGTAGAGCGTGTACGGAACCTGCTCACCGTGCTCTACATGTAGGGAACAGGGGGAGGAAGAGTAAGAGAGGGGAGAAGGGAGGGAGAGGGAGAGGAAAAAAAGTATTTAATAACTATTAATGTAGTAACGGGAATCTGAGGAAAAAGGAATGGAGTGAGAGAGAAGACGGAGAGTGAGAGAGAAGAGGGGACAGTGAGAGAAAAGGGGGGGAGAGAGAGAGAAGAGAAAGTGGAGAAAGAGAGAGGGGAAAAGAGAGAGAGGGGGTGGGGAAGAGAGAGGGGGGAAGAGAGAGGGGGGGAGAGAGAGAGGAGGGGAAGAGAGAGGGGGAGAGAGAGAGAGGTTAAAGTGAGTGAAAGAGAGAGAGAAGTGGAAGTGAGTGAAAGAGAGAGAGGGGGTAAAAGAGACAGAAGGGGGAGAGACAGGGGAGTGGCAGGGTGTGTGAGATATGAACAAATGAGAGAAGGGGGAGAGTGAGGAGGAGCGTGAGGGGGAGAGTGTGGTGTCTTGAGAGAAAGAGATGGAGGAGAGAGAAAGAAAGGGAGATGAGTGAAAGAGGGGGTGGGTGAAAGAGCTGGGATTGAGGGATAATGGCGGGGAGTCTGAGAGAAGGGGGAGAGAGTGACAAAGAAAGAGAAAGAAAGGAGAGATTGAGAGAGAGATGGGTGAGGTAGAGAGAGTGTGGGAGTGGGAGAGAAAGAAAAGGGAGAGAGGGGAGGTGAGAGAAAAGGGGGCTGCGAAGAAAGTGAGGGGACACGGAGGGCTGCTGAAAGGGGGGAGCATCCACCTGACCTACACTCAACATCCTGGGGCCCAAGTGGAGACTGGTTCTTTGGCCCGGGAAACCTGTCGGCAGCCTGAGATATAGGCAATATTTCAGAATATTTGCCAAATCCTACAATACAGCAGTTTAAAAATGGGTTACATTATTTGTGGCTGTAAATAGTTCCATTATCAAACTGCAGCTTGAATAGGTTGTGTTTATATAGTTTGAAGTCTGATTTGCTTTTTTTTTTTTAAATAATCCACTTCCATGGAGAATTGAGTGTATGTAAAATGCTATACTACACCTATTTCATAAAAAGTCACAATACGTCCAAAAAGGTATCACTGGTACATTTAGAGCTCACTGCTCATGTGGGGCTGCTCTGAAGATCTTATTCGTAGCACAATAGACAAGCTGATTATTAATCACATTATGATGGGAATTTGTATTCTCCAATATTAGCCTAGGCAGATTCTCTTTTTTACAAAATGTACTGTATGCATTGTTACAAATTACAATACTATACCAATCCACTTCCATTTTCTTGAGCTCTGTACCTGACTACTGGGCCCTCGTTACTAACGGTGCAGATCATTAAAAATCTAAAGAGGAAAAAGTCCATTTGTGTTTAAAATTGACTTTTAGTCAATCAAAAGAGAAAATATAGAAGCTTCCTAATTACATTGTCATTTGTTTACAATAATTCTCAAGCCTTGAATATATACAATAGTTATTGATATTAAAGCAATGCTTTGAGGCAATGTTAGACTCACATAATTCATGCCTATTAAAGTAGCAGTCCAAAGTGCTGTTTTTTTTCTAGCCTTTAAAGCTGCAGTTCAGTCTATATCCTGCATGTGTGTTTTTTTTTAATAAATCAGTTCTGTAGTAAGAAATAATACTTTTAGCATTTTCTGTTTTTAAAAAAACAACTTTGAAAGACCAATTTTCTTGTATTCTATTTTAACAAGCATTTGCTAAGGCACTGCCCCTTCATGTCCTGTCACAAACCCAGGCACACCCCTTTGTCAGCACTGCCCGCCCTCTCTCTAAACGTGCACTAGCATCTGGTCACATGATCTTCCTCATAGTACATTCAAGGAAGCTGGAGAAAAGGGATCAGCCATGCATAGCAGCTTGGATAGGCGATTTCAAACTTATTACAGTGTTTATTCCATTCATTGCACGTGTATATAATGTAAAATTGTAATAATTCCATTTATAGCAAACGTGTATATGTGAATATTATTTAGATGTATATGTATGTTACTGAAATGTGGAGTGAGTGTGTAGGTAAATACACACAATACACTTCCACTGCATATATATATATATATATATATATATATTATATATTATATATGTATGTATATGTGAAGTTATGTGAGTAAAAAAGTGACAAAAACCCTCCATAGCAAGGCAAATAGCAAATGGAAATATTACTGTATGCTCCTTTGTATGTATATATATATATTTATATACACACACACTTCAAATACGGATAGTGATTCACGTAAATGATATATATATTCACTTTCTGGGAGTATAAGAGTGACTGTCCTGTTGTTCCTTTTTTTGTATCCATCATTGAATGGTATGCACCCTCTCTTTACGTTTATTTTATACTAGCTGAGAGACCCGGCGTTGCCCGGGATGTAATATTCCCGCTCCTCTCTCTCTCCTCACCCCTCCCCCTCTCTCTGTTTGTCCCCCATTCACATCAATCCAGTTCCCCCCCTCCCTCCTTTACAGCTTAATGCAGTGTGTGTGCGTCAGTCATTGTGTGTGCGTCAGTCATTGTGTGTGCGCGCGCGTCAGTGAGTCTGACGCAGAAACACAAACACACACACAGACTGACTGACGCACACACACACACAGTCAGTGTGTGCGTGTGTGTGTGCCTCAGTCAGTCAGTGTGTGCGTGCGGCAGTCAGACAGTCATTCAGTCAGTGTGTGTGTGTGGGTGTGGGGGTGTGCGCGCGCGCGCGTCAGTAAGTGTGTGTGTGTCAGTCAGTGTGTGTGTGTGTCAGTCAGTGTGTGTCAGTCAGTGTGTGTGTGTGTGTCAGTGTGTGTCTGTGTGTGTGTGTGTGTGTCAGTGTCAGTGTCTGTGTGTGTGTGTGTACCATTCATTGTGTGTGTGCGCGCGCGCATCAGTCTGTGTGTGTGTGCGCGTGGGTGTGGGGGTGTGCGCGCGTGCGTCAGTCAGTGTGTGTGTGTGTTTCAGTCAGTGTTTGTGTGTGTCAGTCAGTGTGTGTGTGTCAGTGTGTGTCAGTGTGTGTGTCAGTGTGTGTGTTTGTTTGTGTCAGTGTGTGTGTGTGTGTCAGTATGTGTGTGTGTGTGTGCAGCAGTCAGTGTGTGTGTGTGCAGCAGTCAGTGGGTGTGTGTGCAGCAGTCAGTGTGTGTGTGTGTGTGTGTGCGCGCGTCAGTCTGTGTGTGTGTGCGTGTGGCTGTGAGGGGTTTTGTGCATGCGGCTGTGAGGGGTTGTGTGCGTGCGTCAGTATGTATGTGTGTGTGTCAGTCAGTGCGTCAATCAGTCAGTGTGTGTGTGTGCGTGCGTCAGTCAGTCAGTGTGTGCGTGCGTCAGTGTGTGCGTGCGTCAGTCAGGGTGTGTGCGTGCGTCAGTCAGGGTGTGTGCGTGCGTCAGTCAGGGTGTGTGCGTGCGTCACTCAGGGTGTGTGCGTGCGTCACTCAGGGTGTGTGCGTGCGTCAGTCAGGGTGTGTGAGTGCGTCAGTCAGGGTGTGTGCGTGCGTCAGTCAGGGTGTGTGCGTGCGTCAGTCAAAGGGCAGGCGTGGGGGGGGGTGAAGGGCAGGGGTAGGGGGGGGTGAAGGGCAGGGGTAGGGGGGGGTGGTGAAGGGCAGGGGGTAGGTAGGGTGAAGGGCGGGTTGTAGGGGGGGAGAAGGGCAGGGGGTGGGGGGGTGAAGCGACAGGGGTAGGGGGGGGGGGGTGGGGTGAGTGAAAGTGAGGCACAAATTGTTGGCAGGAGTAAAATGTCCCTACACACACACACACACACACAAAGGGGACGTAGAGAGGTGGTGAGGAGTGTGGAGAGTGGGACTGGTGGCAGATCCGAGGCTGATGGCCCCCAGCGGCGGGGAGTTGCGGCGGGGGGGTAAGGCGCTGGGGGTGGTGGGGGTAAGGGCAGAGGGGGGGAAGGGGAGCGGCGGGAAGGGGTGGGGTGGTGGTAAGGGAGCGGGCGGTGGGGGGAAGGGAGCGGCGAGGGGGTAAGGGAGCTTTGGCGGCTGGGTCGGAGGGCCGCGCTACCCCTTTGTGAGGTTTGTATGATATTAGAATATATGCACACGCACGCATATACATGCGCACATGCGCACACACACGCGCTCACGCCACACATACATGCGCACACGCACACATACATGCGCACACCACGACTACACGCACACCACAACTATGCGCACACGCACACATAAACATGCCACACACGTACACAAAACATGACACCACACGTATCATGCGCACATAAAACATGCGCAAACGCACATATATACACACACAAACATACCACAACGTATACATGCGTACACGCAACACATATACATGCGCACCGCCACACATATGCACACGCACACAAAATGCACACACGCACACAAAAATGCGCACACGCACCACATAAAACATGCGCCACACGCACACATATACACTTGTGGTGCGCATGTTTTGTGCGTATATTTATGGGTATTGCATTGACCTGAGGAAGAGGAAAACTCTTGAAAGCTGTCCCATGACCACAAATTGTTGGTCCAAATAAAAAAGGTATCAATAAATACTGGAAAGAAATATTATATATTTATATATATATATTATTTTTATATAGACTGTAGGATATATATTATGGATATATAGCGAAGGTCAGCAGCCGGCAGCGGAGGGAGGAGAAGGACGGCATCCTGCAGCGAAAGCTCAGGCAGCGCAGAGGACAGCACGGCGGCGGCGGAGAGGAGGAGAAGCGGACGAACGGCATCCTGCAGCAAAGCGGCAGCGGCAGAGGACATGTAGCCGGCGGCGGGGAGGGAGAGAAGGACGGGCATCCTGCAGCAGAGCTCGGCAGCGGCAAGAGGACTGTAGCGGCGGCGCGGGAGTGGTGAGAAGGACGGCATCCCTGCAGCAAAGCTCGGCCGCGGCAGAGGACAGCAGTGGTGGAGGGAGAAGAGGACCAGTGAATGGGACAGGAGCGGGACAGGAGGGCGGTAGAGGAGGAGTTACGCTGTAGCAGCGGCAGACACTGGAAGTCAGAATACTTCTGTCAGACCGTGTTGTGTGTGTGTGTGTGTGTACCAACACACACACACACACACACAAGCGGTCTGACAGAAGTATTCTGACTTCCAGTGTACACACACAAACACCACACCTATCTAGACAAATCAACCAAAAATCTACTCGCCCCAGTCCCACTTTTTAAAAAAGAATGGAATAAAATTCCTAGTAAGAACTAATAACATTGTTTTTGACATAACCCGTTTATTTATTGTATTACATTTATACTTACTTCAACTTGTCTTGTTACTGTACATAGTTCCTTACTATCTAATAAAAAAAGCCAGATATAAGAAGGGAGAGGTGGGAGAGGGTGTGGGCGGGAGAGGGGTGAGGGGGGGAGGGGTGGGGCGAGGGGGGAGGGTGAGGTGGGGTGGGTGGGAGGAGGGGGAGGTGGTGTGAGGGGGGGGGGATGAGGGGGAGTGGGGTGAGGAGGGGGGAGGGGGAGGGGGTGAGGGTGGCGGTGGGTAGGACTTGTGGGGACACACATATACACAACAACACAAGAAAGAGGAGGATAGCACAGCACCAACAACACACACACAACACATACACCAACACACACACACACACAATAAGGTAATAAACACAACCACACACACCAAAAACACACAAAAAACACACAACATAACTAATACCACACACACACACCACATAGATACACACACACAATCACACACACACCACAAAACCACACCATATATACACCACACACACATATATATACACACACACACATATTATATCACACACACACACACACACACACACACACACACACATAGAATACTACACACATACACACACACACACAACCACACACACACAATAGAAACCACACACACACAAAAACACACACACTATATACACACACACACACACAAACCAAACAAACACACAAATATAAATAAACACACACACAAAAACACCACACACAACACACAAATATAAACCACACACACACAGTATATATATATATATATATATATATATATATATATATATATATATATATATACACACACACATATATACACACACAATATTCCCCCTCCCTTCCCCACCCCCACGGGGGCAGCGCAAAAACCCCCTGCATTCCCGCCGCGCGGGGCAGGGAGGCAGGCACAGGGATCGGAGCAAGGACACATCTCCCGCTCCCCCCTCCCACTACGCGCACCAGGCCCCCTCCATCTCGCGCAGGCTGACAGCCACAGGGATCGGGGCAGAAGGGGGCACCACACAGCGGCAGATCTGGAGCGAGCACACGTCACTGGGAGACTCTGAATATCATGAATCTTCCACTGACTGCCGGAGGCAAATTAAACAAATGCCAGCTTTTAATATGTCACAAAAATTTCGCCGAGATTAATACATGGAGAAAGGATTGACTGAAGCTATACAGTTCTTTAGGTAAATAGAGATTGACATATTAAACTATTAAAGTAAAAAAATAAATTTAAAAAAAAAAAAAAAAAAAAAGAGTGAACTGCAGCTTTAATATGTGGATCAATACAATCCACACAATGATAAGTAATTAGCTAAGTTGCGATCGATAGTTCTCCTGTGATCAATTGGCGAAGATTAGGCTCAGGGGTCACTAAATGGCAGTCACTACAGCAGAAGAGGACCCAAGGTGCAAAGTTCTTTGGGAAAGATCTTGTGACCAGGCAGTCACTAGATACAATGTTTGCACTGCTAGAGAGATGGCAGGGCTTAAAAATGGGTTGGTCAGAGCCTGTTTCAGAAGAGGAAGGGGATGTGACATTGTAAATAGCTGCTATAGAAACAAAAATGCTTGTTACATTATAATACATTAAAATGTAATTTAAAGTTGTTTAAAAAAAATGCTACAAGTATTTTCTCATGTTCCCAAAATTAGTTCCTCTATGGTGCTGGTATACTGGAATCTTCTATCTCTCCATTAGATGTATTAGGAAAGAATATGACAATAGGTTTCACAAATCTTGCATTCTTATCACCACCTACTTGTGAAATCCCACTTAATGTAATATATTAACTGGATTCTCACTACAATCCTGGATTATCAGACACAAGGCACACTGAGAATGGAGAAAATGCACTAAGGAAATCCTTCACTCCTTGGTATGACTTTACCCCTTTAATTGCCAAGTGCTGAGGTAACACAGTGAAATAAGAAAGTATTTTCTCATAGTACAGATCTGATGTATTTAAAAAAAACATACACATATAGGATATTGCATGGTCTGCATTTTTAAGAGATGCAGGCATAATGGTTCTGTTTTAAGATCTTGTGTGGCATATTTGTAGTAACATTAAGAAGGTACAGCAAGACCTAGAGACTATATTATTAAAGTCAATTACGAAAGGACTAGATAAAAAAATAAAGAGATAGCTGATATTTAAAACATTTTAAAATATATAGTTTGGGTAATATTGGTTGATTCATTGATTTATTTTGGATGCCCTGTATCAATAAGGATAATTCCCTAACTTCATAAACAAGAAGCCATGACTGGTATACATTCATGCTTTCAAGAGCATCTAAACTTATAGTACTGTATGCAACTTAAATCAGACAAAAAATGAGTCTGTTAATAAGAACATAACCAGAAATACACAAAAAGACCAAAAAAAAAAACATTCTTCAGGCTTCAAATAATAATTTCTTACAAAAAGGCCTCCCTGATTCTGGATAACACAAATCCCCAATTAATGTACTGTAGGTTTTTTTTTAAGGCACTTTACTGTCGAAATCCACTACTTTCATCACACGTTTTATTGTTCTGAAAAAAAAAATTCAATACAAAATGAAAGACTGTATTTTCTGAAGAGTTCCATCTCTTGCATCTTATCTGCCAGTATGCAGTATACACGAGAAGCAAAGCACTCAACACTGACTCGTTGTTTGACAGGGAAAAAAATCAAAGCACACAGTGTATTTTTTAAGAGGGTAAGATAATTCCTTCTGCGGGGGATATTATTAATGTGCAAAAAAAATAAAAAAAAAAAGTAAAGTATACATTTTGGAATGTATTTGGAAGTTATCCAAATTGTGATGGCAAGACTGATCTACCTTATTCACCGCTCCACATACTGCTGCTCTACTATGCAAATCCCACAATGGCTTTCTCATATCTTCAAGAATTAAATTCAAAAGACTAGCTCTGACTACCAAAAGTCTCTCAATAATGCTGCCCTCCTAACATCTATCCTCATCTCCAAATACCTCAGAGGCTCCAGGCCTCTGGATGATGCGTTACCCCAGCTAGTACAGGGTCTCTATTAGATCAGCCCCTAGGACTGGGGGTGAGCACGCTCATCCCGGATGGGGAGAGACTCACAGCTCTACTGCTCTCTTCCTCCCCCAGAGCAGGACTGATTACATTTGGCTCTTCCTCCCATCAGGAACCAGAAGGGGTGGGCTCATGGTCGATACCTATCCCTGATAGGCTTACACAAGCCATGAGTCACCAATTACTTCTGTCCATCAGAGAGGAGTCAGTAGGGGGGTCACAAGCCCACAGAATTAAAATGTTACAGCCTGCAGCTAGCAGGAACTTACAAACAGGGAGAAAGACAGGCAGAATAGACATCCCCTGTTACACTAATAATAAAACAAAATAGTTCCAGCACTCAAAATGAGAAAAAAAAAACCAGAAAGGACAGAAAATCTGCAATGTATATTAATGTGAAAGCATAATTAATAAAAAACAAACATTAAAACCAGAGACAGAACATGAAACACAGACAGAGCCCAGTGCTACATCCAAATTTCACAAATACACAGTACAGTGCCTATATCTAAATATAGATATATATATCTAGATAGATATGATATAAATATTAAATATATAATATAATATATATATATATATATATATATATATATATATATATATATATATATATATATATATATGCAAATAAGCGTGTATGACTCATCTGCCTGTTAGGCAGGTCTGCAACCCCACCTTTCCCATTATTCACCAGCATACAGCACTTCCACTGCAGCAAGGGATTCTGGGAAATGGACATGCAAAGAGCACACAGCACTTTTTGCCTCAATAACCATTTTAACATGGTTCCCTATAGGCTTAAGGTGTGGGAGAGGGGAAGGGTGTGGAGAGGGGGAGGGGGTCTGTTGGGGGGAGAGGGGGACAGAGGGTGTCGATGGGAGGGGAGGAGGGGGAGGGAAAAGGGGGAGGAGGGGGGAGGGAAAGGGGAGGATGGGAGGAAAGGGGAGGGGGAAAGGGTGAGGTGGGGGGAGGGGACGAGGGAGGGAAAGGGGGGAGGGAAAGGGGGGAAGGGAAAGGGGAGGAGGGGGGGGGGAAAGGGGAGGAGGGGGGAGAGAAAGGGGAGGGGGGAAAAGAGGAGGGGGAAGGGGGAGGGGAGGGAAAGGGGAGGAGGGGAGGAGGGAGGAAAGGGGGAGCGGGGGGGAGCAGAAAGGGGAGCGGGGGGGGGGGGAGAAAGGGGAGCGGGGGGGGAGGAAAGCAGAGAGAAAGACAGTAGAGGGGGGGGAGAGAAGAGGAAGGGAAGAGAAAGGGGAGCGGGGGGGGAGAAAGGGGAGCGGGGGGAGGGAGAAAAAAAGGGGGGGAGGAGGGGGGGGGAGAAAAAGGGGGCGGGGGGGGTGAGAGAAGAGGGAGGGGCGGGAGAAAGGGGAGGGGGGAGAGAGAAGAAGGGGAGAGGAGAGGGGGGAGAAAGGGGAAAGGGTGAGCGGGGGGGGAGAAAGGGGAGAAAGGGGGAGGGGGGGGGGAGAAAGGGGAGAGAGAAAGGGGAGAGGGGGGGAGGAAAGGGGAGAGGGGGAGCAAAGGGGAGCGGGGGGGGGGAGAAGAAGAGGGGAGAAAGGGGGAGAAAGGGGAGAGAGAAAGGAGGGAGAGGGGGAGTGGAGAAAGGGGAGAGGGGGGGGGAGGGGGGGAGAAGGGGAGTGGGGGGAGAGAAAGGGGAGCGGGGGGGGAAAGAAAGGGGGAGGTGGGGGGGGAAAGGGAGAGGGGGGGGAGAAGAGGGGAGGGGGGGAGGGAGGAGAACTGGGGGGGGGGGGGAGAAAGGGGGGGAGAAAGGGGAGCGGGGGGGGGAGGGGAGAAAGGGGAGCAGGGTGGGGGAGAGCCGGCGTTGCCCGTGAGTTACATTTAGCGCTAGGAAAAGGGGGGGGAGGGGGAGGAAAAGGGGGAGAGGGGGGGGGAGGAAGAGGAGGGGGAAAAGGAGGGGAGGGGGACGGGGGAAAAGGAGGGGAGGGGGACGGGGGAAAAGGAGGGGAGGGGGACGGGGGGAAAAGGAGGGGAGGGGGACGGGGGAAAAGGAGGGGAGGGGGACGGGGGAAAAGGAGGGGAGGGGGACGGGGGAAAAGGAGGGGGGACAGTGGACAGGGGGGGGGGACAGTGGACAGGAGGGGGGGGACAGTGGCCGGGGGAGGGGGGGGACAGTGGCCGGGGGGGGGGGGGGGACAGTGGAAAGGACAGTGGACAGGAGGGGATGGGAGGGGGGAGAGTGGACAGGAGGGGGGGGAGCGGGGTGGACAGGGGGGGGAGGAGAGTGGACAGGAGGGGGGGAGAGTGGACAGGGGGGGACAGGTGAGCAGTGAAAGGACAGTGACAGGAGGGGAGGGAGGGGGGGGAGTGGAGAGGAGGGAAGGAGGGGGGGGGGAGGAGGTGGACAGGAGGGGGGTGAGGGACAGAGTGGACAGGAGGGGGCGGGTTGACGTGGGACGGAGGGGGGTGACAGTGGAAGGAGGGGGGTGACAGTGGGGACAGGAGGGGGGGAGAGTGGACAGGAGAGGGTGGTGACAGTGGACAGGAGGGGAGGGGGCAGTGGACAGGAGGGGGGGGGCAGGAGGAGGGGGGTTGGTTTGCTTTAAATTGAGGGTCCCTCCTTCCACTCCCCCGTATCTTTCCCCGCTCTGGACCCCCCACACCCCTCCCCCCCCATGTGTAGCTCCGGTCCCCACTCTACAGTGTCTGAGACACAGTGTAACACACACACACACGCACACAGACACACACACAATGTCACGCTGTGACACACACACACACACACACACACTCACTCACTCACTCATACACTCACCTTTCCTTCTGGCCGCCGCCATGTTAGTTAGTCCGCGAGGGAGAGGAGGGGTCCGTCCGCCGCCATCTTAGGTGCCGCGTGGCAGCGGTTAGGCTGCCCTGGCCAATGCCTGTCCCCGCGCCAGGGAGGTGAGGGGCGGGAGGTGAGCGGGAGGGTGAGCGGAGGTGGAGCGAGGAGGTGAGTGGAGGGAGGGGGAGGTGAGTGGAGCAGCGGCAGGCTGCCCTGCCCACTGCCTGTCCCCCGCGCGGGAGGGGTGAGTGGAGCGGGAGGTGAGTAGAGGGAGCGGGAGGTGAGTGGATGGGCAGCGGCAGGCTGCCCTGCCCACTGCCGTCCCCGCGCCGGGGCAGGGAGTTGAGCGGGAGGAGGTGGAGTGGAGAGGGAGGGTGAGTGGAGCGGGGGGAGGTGGAGGGAGTGAGCGGGAGGGAGGTGAGTGGAGGAAGGAGGTGGTGGAGCGGGAGTGGAGGGAGGTGAGTGGAGAGGGAGGTGAGTGTGATGGGGGGGGAGAGGAAGAGAGAAGAGAGTAGTAGTGTGTGTGTGTGTGTGTGTGTGGTGTGTGTGGTGTGTGTGTGATGTGTGTGTGTTGTGTTGTGTGTGGTGTGTGTGTGTGTGTGTGTGTGTGTGTGTTGTGTGTGTGTGTGTGTGTGTGTGTGTGTCTGTGTGTCCTTTGGCCCGTCACTCCGCCTCAGGCCAATGAGAGGTGTGCGGGGGCGGGCGGGCCAAGGGACCAATGAGATTGCCGCTAGGGACGCAGACATACAGTGCTTTCAGAAATATATAGTAGATACCCTGCTCATTTATGTAACTGTATTTGTAACCATGTATTATTTGTCTTAACTCTGTGCCCAGGACATACTTGAAAACGAGAGGTAACTCTCAAGGTATTACTTCCTGGTAAAATATTTTATAAATAAATAAAATAAATAAATAAAATAAATAAATAAATAAAATTTTAGAACGGCAATCAGCCTTGATTAGCTAATCAGGGCTACTAGAATACCACGAATTTGAAAAGCTGGGGATAAGTGGTGATAAGTGGCTTATTGCCGCGCATTTGGCAGATTTTTTTCATTCTGCAAAAAAAATTGCCAAAAAGCTCTATCAGAGCTTACTGAATAGCAGTAGGCTTTTTTGGCGATAAGGTGGTGATAAGTGACTTATCGGAGCTTAGTGCATAGACCCCAAAGTGTCATAAGTGTCATCTTATTTGTCCTAATTGGTCTTCTAACATGGAGATAGATTAAAAAGGGTGTACGTAACTCTTAACTGATATGCAATCTAAATCCTAAAGTCTCATGGAATTGAAAAACTTTCCGCATTTCAAAATAAATGAACAAACTTACCTTTTTTTTTTTGCATCTTTTTAGTTTTTGTTGCAGGGGATTATAGTTGACCTGCCTTAATATCAACAGTTTTTCCATCTGAAATAGTATAAAAATATATACCATTTTGCCATACAGTATATTACATTATAGTTAAACCAGAATCGTGAATTCAGCTACTTTACAGCATTTAGGAGAACGTAATGATTGCACTGCTCTCCAGTGGAAAAGGGGAAATTCAATATGTGAATATATACAGAACTACTGCACTGGTGACAGCAATTCTAAAGTCACTGTAATTAGAGCTGAGATGAACAAAGTTTTAGAACATCTCAATGGGAGGCATTAAAATGTATATGCAAACATGTTGTATTATTATTATTATTATTATTATTCCATGATAATAAAAATTAGATTTCACAAAGATGTGATTAAAAGGGGAAAGTACAGCAAATACTGAATTCTTGTTGCCTACAAAACTTTTAGAAATACTCTCCTGTAGTATCTTCTTAAGAAAGACATTTCCAAGATGAGTGCAATACACAAACGGAGATTAAATTATATATTATTTCAATCTGTTTTACCAAGAGTTTAATAGATTACCTAGAATTGGTGATAAGTAAAGTAAGAAAATAACGGCATTGACCCTGCAGTTCTGAAAAATCATAGAAAGAGTCTGCAAACTGCTGGAAAAAAAACTATTTACATTTGTTTTTTTTAAACATCTTTGCTCACCAATAGAACTATTGCAATCATCTGGATAACATTGCAGCAGCTGTTTTGTCCCCATAGCACATAGGACAATGACCCAGGTTATATATTTCTACTGTGGGCAGAGAGTCTCATGGTCACACAAGAAAAACAGTGCCAGAATTGTCTCACTGAATTCCATTTGACAGCAAGTCCTGCAATATGTGGGAGTGTCAAAGCGAGCCTTAGGTTTGGTCCAATCAGAATCAGAGGGAACAGGCATCTGTTGGCAACAGAAATACAAGTCATTATGTTGACTTTCATTTGTATGTGACATCGCACTAAACATCTGCACCAGTCTCTAATAAACATGCCAGTTCAACAGCCTTCAGTAAACTCACAGTTTCAACATAGAGATCAAACTGACCTCTCTGAAGTGGATTGCCTTGATTTGGCCTCTGTTCTGTAGGCTGATTTGTTACACCATCCCATGCAATATGCAAAATGAAAGCAACATTTCATATCTGGTGATAAAATGTACCTCCCACTCCTCAAATGACACCGAATATCTATCCACTAATCTCTATTCTCATTTGCTAGAAATAAATGAGACAGTGGGGTTATTCATGAAAAGTTATATAGTGCATATCAGCACTAATATAGTTTAATGAACAACCCCCTGTGCCTGATACAGTCATATTTACTATGCAAGGGATCATAACCACTGCAGTGTCCTTATGAAGTTGATTAGCCAACAAGTTAAGGACCCTTATGACATTCAAGAAACAACATAAAGTGTCTTGAAATGCCCCCATCTGTACCTTTCCCCCCCCCCCCCCGCTCACCTACTTCACCGACACACTTTATTCGAGCAAATACCCAGTATGTACCTGGCAGATACCTGGAATGCGCCGCTCCTCACCTCTGACAAGCCCCGTTGCGTTTGCCTTCCCAGCCTGGGTTCATGCCTGGCTGACGGGCGGCTGATCTGTTAAATGATAATGATTAGGATTTAATAGGCTGCAATGCTTCACGTGTCTACCAGATGGCATAAATTCATGAATTGTAATGCAGTATATATATATATATATATATATACTGTGCATTATTGCAGCCAGCGGGAATAAAATGCTTCAATCCCTGCCTGGAAAATACCTCAATGCACTCGGGCAGAAAACAGTCACAAACCTCAATACACCCGGGTATACCCGAATTCGTGGGACTAGCCGAGCTCGAATAAAGTGTGTCGCCAGTGTAAGACAACACAAAGTAACTGGTGCAAGGGAAAACAAAGCATATAAAGAATACACGTATGTGACCGCAGAGGGTCACTAAAGTCCCTATGAATTGCACTCTAGATACAGGTACGGGCTATAGGACTAAAAGTAGCAATAAAGTGCCTGCTACCACAAACCCTAATGGGAAGAGACCACGAAAAGATCCCACTGGACCACTAAATATACAGTGTAGTTTAAAAGTCCCACGTGATGAGACGGAGAGGTACAGTAGTGATGAGGAATGTTGGTAAATAGCTAATGGGGCAAAGAATTGCATCATTGGTACAAAAGCCTCCAGAGCACAACCTCATGTAATAAAGTATAATCACGCTTATGGATTATTATCCACACTACCACATTAAAACGAGAAAACACACTGACCGAATAGTATAAGTATACCCTGCTGCAAATAGTGCCAAAGGTGAGGCTATATCACATGTGATATAATTGGCTAGTAGGAGTGGCCCCACTAGAAACAATAGCCTAATGATTGCACAGATCCCTGAATAGTCACAGTTGGACACATGAGGCTGTATAATAAAGGCGTCTTAATGCTGAACCCCAATCCTGTCATATAGCAACTATCAATAGAGCTGTATGGTGATCAGGGTACATATAGAAGCAGCCAAACTGTACACAGAAGTAATTGCTATTGCTAAGCAGGCAAATATACACATATGGGCAACATGTAATGTAGACAGTGCTAAGTACTGGCTTAATAATAGCAGCCAAACTGTGCTGAGCACATATGAGTCAAAAGCCAAACTGTATGCAGAAGTTAATGCTATTGCTAGGCAGGAAAATATACACACACATGAGCAGCATGTAGTATAGCCATTCGGACCAATTTCCAATGAAAATCCCCAATGACTGAAATACGAAAATGGCCCGCACGGCGGCTTCGGTGTATATAGAATTTAAATCTACATGTTATGGGAGTTAATTCTGAAGACCTTAGTGCATCTCTAATCCTTTCCTCCCCGATCAAATGACCCTTTTCCTTACTATTACTACCTGCTAGAGATGAAAAAACCAGTCCAAATCCATTTCCCGGATTTTTCCCAATTTGCCATTAAAAATTTGTTTCGCTGTGTAAAATCCGTCGCCGGATTGTTGTAGTTTCAGTCCCCGGGGATTAATCCAAAACGCCAATAAATACAATCCGCTAGTGGATTTTAACAATCCCTCGGCGGACTAAGCTTTTTGCCTCTTCTTCCAGAAAGAGTGAAGCTTTATGATTTGCAGCTGTCTCTGAGCTTCGTTTTTCCTGCTCCCTTCTCCATGGAGAGTAGAGGCAAGGTGGGAAGCCTTACTCTCTATAACACCACGGTGTTGGCAGTAAAAGAGGGAGGACAGCACTGCCAACTTTCCAAGTTTATCCCTTCCTGCTGGATAGTTCATATGGGAGACACATCACAGGCCTCACTAAAGTATTAGTTGAGCAAACGCTCTTATCTTCTCTTGCAGGTGATTGTGAATTACTATCTATAATGCAGATGTACAACATACAGTAATCAGAGAAATCACGCCTGTTGCACCCTAACCAACTACATTTATAATTTACCAGAAATTGGCTACATTGAAACGCAATTAGTCATGGTAATAGAGCAACGCATGTGGAAACCCTTGGTTATTTCATTACATATGCAGGTAAATATATTCAACCATCCTTATTCAGAATGATATATGGTTTAGATGTATTCAGAGAAATCTCAGGCAGTATATGGTTTAATGGAAAACAAAGAACAATTCCTGTGCTCCTACCAATTGGGCAAAAATATAATGGTGGCATTTTTACATTTAGAACCCAAGTCTGAGTAACAAATGAATCATTTGGTTGCATCTTTTAATCAAAACATGATTCAAGCCTGCCAACCAAGACATGGTTCATTCATGTTATAAACTGTAATTGTTTTTTTTAACTGCTTTGTATATATCAATGTAATTATAATGTTTTCTTTGGTGTTCGTCAACCATATTGTTTTGTAATTTGTACATATTTTTTGCAGACCTTTTATAACTTCTTCAGTACCCTTTTATAATGCCGTCAGTGCTCTTAAACTATGATTTTCTGAAAACGGCCTTAATGTAGTTATAACTGAGGATTGATCATGTCAGCTTTGGATGTACTGCTGTATTGTTTCCTCAGTATGATGTGATTCCTTCATTAGTAGAAATGTATAAATTTTTCGCGAAAGTTCACAGCACGACAAGATCATGTGATCTTGGTATTTTTAATGCAACTTTCCAAAACATTGATCTTGCCGTTTTTGCAAAATTTCAAACACATTTTTTTTTCTCAAACAAAATATAACAGAAATGTTGCAAAATTGCAAACATTTGAAAAATTTGCAGATCCAAATGGGTTTCTTCGATATCATTGTTGTTAAATTCTTAGAACTTTAATAAGTTATACCTCTAAACTGGTTACACTGCCTTCAACTCCCATTCTCCCTTTGTAAACCCATAGGCATTAGACGAACAGAAGGGACTTGAACAAATGATTGTTTCCCATATGCACTAAGACATTTCAAGCCATAACAAATCTTAAGGCATAAAAAGACCGTTTCCAGGCACCAGAATATTCCCCATGTGTCCTTGTTCACGTAATCACTTTGTGGCAATTTGCACAGGCTCACTCTACTATCAATCGGATTAGATAGCTGTACAGACACAGACGCCTGTAGACTTTACAATATAGCCCTCACTTTTTTTTTTGTAATATATGCTTTACCAGATAGACATCTCCCATCTTATTCTCTCCACTGCATGCTGCCTACCTTGCATCTAGTAAGTAGGCATTTGTTGAAGTTATACATGGGGGAATTTAATTGCTGAAAAAAACAATACTGCGCAATGTTTTGTCCATGGTTCTTGTCTTGCATCACAGGATAACAGCCTGCAGCAGAAAAAATCCCCCTTTTTCCACGGGTTTTGGGAACTGAGTCCACTGTCTATTCATTTATCATTCAACATCTGAAAGAAAGGACTCCACTCTCATCACTTATATCCTTTTTATCTCATTGATATGTAGGGTTTCACAATTGTTTTTACACTGACATCTTGTACACTTTGCGCCAGTTATTTTCTATATTTGTATTTGTATATTGTTATTGGGGCATTTTAGAGATAGTTCCCTTAATAGATTTACCAGGCTGCATCTTAATATATATTTTTCATTATTGTGCAC
Organism: Ascaphus truei; assembly: GCA_036426205.1. Taxonomy (NCBI): domain Eukaryota; kingdom Metazoa; phylum Chordata; class Amphibia; order Anura; family Ascaphidae; genus Ascaphus; species Ascaphus truei. The sequence goes on from CM071570.1 coordinate 136,629,419, forward strand.
AGCACTGTTTAAAATAGGTCTACCGCTGATTTAGTAAATTTGTTTTCCATCTTAGTTTATTATTATCATTTAAAAAAATGTCTTAAAAAAAACATTGCTTCTTTGTTTTAAAGTACAATATGCATCTGAATTCAAGCTCGGTACTTTTACGTTTTATTTTCTAAATTCAATGTTTCAGTTCCACAGTGTTACTGTTTGTCATGCAGCGTGACTTTATGAAGGATTGCAAGTGCAAATTAAAGAGCCAAGACTTTCTCCATTTCCTGGTATAATCTTAGAATTAGCTGGAATCCCTGCATAAGGCTGCATCCCCGCAGGCACTGAGCGTGCTGTGCGCTCGGCGCTTGCCGCTTTTACTACTTGTACTTGTTATGCAGACATCCCTGCTCACGCGGTGCGCGCGTGCTCATGTGCGGACACGCACGCTCTCCCACGCTTGGCGCTTGAGGAGACAAAAAAAGTGAGTTTGAAGCGTGCTCAACATGCCCCCAATGCCCCACGCACCCGCTTGCTAAACACACAGGACACCCGGCGCTCATGCTTAGAGAGTTGGTGACATCACCGCTCTCAAGCATGAGCGCGGTCAGCGCCAGTGGAGACGCAGCCTAAGACTGCAAGGGGATATAAATTCAGTCTTCGACTGAGCCCGTGATTAAGGCACCTGTGTTGAAGCTGGTAAAACCTTAAAACCGGACCTGTTGGGGAGTCATGAGGACTGTAGTGGAGCATCCCTCTCTGCTGGTTAGGGTTTGTCATTTTCATTGCTACATCTCCGTGTTGATTCCCAGTCAGGGAAATATCTTTGATCTGAAAGAGAAGCTCTGTGATAATATCACTGAAGTGGGTGAATTCGGTTCAAAACCCAGTGTCAACTCATCTTGTAATCTTGGGAAAGTCACTTTAAGGCTTATTCAATTACTCGAATGACAGTGGGATCAGCTGTTTCGGTGCTTTTTATTGAATAAGCTACTTTATCTCACACCTTGGACATCAAAATTAGATTATAAGTAGGGACACAATGTGCCTGCAAAAACTCTGTGTACACTGCTGCATATACTGTGTTGTCTGTGCTATATACAGTAAGCCCACTGATTCTTATCCCATTGACTTCAATGAGAGTTTCCTTGAGATAGGGACCCGCTTGGTTCTATTGGAGTTTAATTAATAGCCCCAGTGACTTATTGGCTCTATAGTGGAGTCGTGAGAATGTCTTTAAATTTGCTTTGCCATGTTTTTGCGTTATTGCAAAATTCTCACGAAAGTTCACACTGCTCAGAAATTTTGCCTGATTTGCAAAATTCAAACAGTATTGCCATGAAAAACACACACCATTGCAGAGCAGATTAATTCTTTAAATATGTCTAAAAAATTGTGTGTGTGCACAATTTTAGTGACAAAACGCAAAGAAGTTTGACTTAGAACGCGTTTTAGCTATTTGCACTTCTATATTTATAGTAAATGAAGTGTGTGTGTGTGTGTGTGTGTGTGTGTGTGTGTGTGTGTGTGTGTGTGTGTGTGTGTGTGTGTGTCTATCAGTGTATGTGTGTCTCTCCCTCTGTGTGTGGTGTGTGGTGTGTGTTATTCTCGGTGGCCTGTCCCCCCTCTCTCCTGACTCCACCCACCCCCGGTGGAGCTGCGGACACAGCAGTGCCTTCTGCCGGACCAGCTCCCCTCCCCGGCCGTGGTATAGAGACCCGCCGGAGCAGCCCTCACTCTCTCCCCCCGGCAGAGCTGTAGGATAGTATGATATAGATACACACACATTATATATAGGGTAAGAGATAGTCAGATAAGGCAGTTGGCACTCCAATAGGTGCTGGTAAGCCACAGGTGCACGTCCCATATAGAGAATGTAGTTATACGTTACCGTTCCAAGGATTGGTAAACAAGAAACAGCACTCAATGTTGAAAATCAAAGTGTATTAGTGAAAGCAAAAATACATCCAGATTATTTCCCTTCCGCCTCAGTCCTCTCATCACCATGACAACATGAGGCCAATGCACATGATGTCACTTTCGCCCGCCCCTTTTTCTCTTTCCCCATCTCCTTGTCTCTTCTTCCCCTCACTCGACTCCATCCGTCTCACCTCTCTACCCACTCTGTCCATCTCCCCCTCCCCTCCGGTGACTCACCCGGTGACGGCGCTCTACTCACTGGCCTATGCACATTGCTGTCACCATGTCCGCTGTCAATAAAGTTACTTGGAGAGCGAGCCAATCAGGATGCAGTATCATCGGGCCATGTGATTGGAGGAGGGACAATGTGTGTGTGTGTCTCTCCAGCGCTGCCTTCCTCTTCTCTCCAGTGACTCCTCCTGGTGGAAGCTGGCAACACTGACGGCCTCTTCTGCCAGCAGTGACGTCACTTCCGTCACCACTGACTTCCATCTCCATCAACTCCATTCACTGCCAGCCAATTTTCCTCATGTGGTAGGTGTGCCCAAAGAATTTCACTTCAAAAGAGTGACCTATTCATGTGGATAAGCTAATTATTACCTAATTATATCCATGAACACTGATCTCATGCCACTTATTTCAGTCTAGGATTTTTGGTCACAGCAGTGCTACGCTGTCACACACGTCGCTGCCGGGAACCTAACCGGCTGGACACCTGGCCACTCGTGCTTTTCACCGTGTGCTCTGACTCCATCTTTAAATGTCCCACCACAAACTCCATTCGACTAGCTCTGTGCGCCGGCAGCTGCAGCCAAATGTCCCCTTTCCGCACTAATTTTGTACAGTAGGTAAATATTATCAGCAAAAGGAATGCCCATGTGCAGCTAAACAATTGCGCGTTTTATTCTACCAGAAAAATATTAGGCATGAGAACAAAACCCAAATATAGCTCCAAAGTTGCAAATACAGTACATGGTACAGAAGAATTAATTTCTGAGTGCACAGCAGATATTTCTTGGATGCCTTTTCTATCGTCTGCAGGTACAAATCGCGGACAAAAACGTTCTGTGTCCTGACAATATTCTTATTTTGCTTTGGTACCATTTGTACCAGTGTAGACATGTCCCCCTGCCTCCCCCCCTCTCCCTTACCTCCGATGCGGGTAAGGAGGAGGCTACTGCGGCTGACGGGGCCTTCTGCGTTTTAGTATGGGGCGATCGGATCATCGGGAGCTCCGGGGCAGAGCGACCTTGCCAGAAGGTGGCCGACAACGTCTCGTTATTCCATCCGGTCTCACCAGCGATAGTGGGGAACTCAAGGGCATAGCTAGCGACAGGTTGATTCCCCTGGGAAATGTGGAAAAGAGATGAATCCGCAGTTAACTTGCGACCAGTTACCAGAGTGTCGAAGACTCTGCGAAATTCCCGGGTGAACTGTCCGATATCCTCTGTGAGGTCCGATCTTTGTTCCCAGATGGGAGAAGGCCAGGGCATTATCGGTGAGTAGCGAAATGATGTACGCCACCTTGAATCTTTGAGAAGGAAAACGAGAATGCATAATTTCTAACTGAATGAAGCATTGATTCAAAAACCCTAGATCTCCACCATAACGATTGGGCGTCGGAAGTCAGGGTTCAGATGTTGAAGTCATGCGCATAGAGGTTAACGTTGCAACAGCAGGACCTGAAGGGACAGGACTAGGAGGTGAGGGCTGGGCCCGGTCAGTGAGAGACAGCAGATTTTGTTGTAATAGGTCCATGCGTCGGTCGTTCTGCTCTAAATAACTCTCAATCTTTCTGAACATGCTGGCATGCGTGTTCAAGATTCGCCCCACCTCAGCGGGGTCCATGTTTGTGGGGCTGAGCATACTGTAACTGAGTGCTTACCACAAACAAGACGTGACCACGGGGCTGAGGTGGGGATAGATATATAAATCCACCCACAGCCACGTGGGCGCGTCTGGAGTGTTGATTGGTCGAGGTAGCCGGGTCGGGGTTGGAAAGTTACGGATAGTCAAGATACTTGCCGAGGTCAGCTTTGGAGAGGTGCGGATAGTTGCAGGTACTTTTAGCCGTGGTGAGGATTGAAGAGATGAATATAGTCATGGTACATTGCCGAGGTCGGGGTTGGAGAGGTACGGATCGTCGTTGGTAGCCGAGGTCAGGAGTTTAGAAGAGAGGAGTCCAAGAGATAGTCGGGGTCAGGAACAGAGTAGCTAGGAACCAAGATTCAAGACAAGACTGTGGAGGCAAGGGTAGCAGTTAACACTTCGAAACAACAAAGGTTTATGCTCAGCCGATTTGCCAGTGGGCCTTCTGAGCATATAGGAGAGATTAACCAATGAAAAGACAGGCCGAGCAGAGGCGCGTCCTCACTGCAGGCTGTGATTGGCTGTAATGGTGTAGCAGACAGGTGTATTGTAGGAAGGATTGCTGACGAAGATTGATGACACGGTACATGCACGCGTTGAGCGTGTGTCATGTGCACGCTGCATGCCAATGATACCACCGCGTGGGCGCAACCTGGAGGTGGGGCCAGAAGATTCCGCATTTACCTCCGCGAGTGATGCGCACCGTATTATGGTGGCAGGTGATGGATGGCCCAGATGACGTGTTGCAGAAGGTGGAGGAAGCGGAGTACCCGGTCGTGGGCTGGGGTAAGCAGGAAGCGTGCCAAGAGTGATCCTCACACTATTACTGATACACACACACCCTGACTGACACACACACAAGGAATTAAGTTACTATAAATATAGACGTGCAAATAGCTAAAACACATTCTAAGTCAATCTTCTTTGCGTTTTGGCACTAAAATTGTGTTTTGATTTTTAATTAAAAACATCACCATTACAAATACAATTTCTGTGACAAAACAGTGACAAAAGTTAAAGAAGTTTCACTGAAAATGCTCGTGATGGGCACACACCATTTTTTTCCCTCTTCCCATCTGTTATTGTACATTCTTTGATTAGGTGTTAGCAAGTTAGACTGTACACAGTGGCTGCAACCCGAACCAGTCTAGCAAGGAGTTGGAGGATTAGCAGCATTGCATGCTGAGCAAAGCCTGCTAAAACTAGCTATGTTTTTACAGGGAATGCCAGCATTCACAGGTAGAGTAACGTCAGGTGAGGAACATTTCTTTAGCAGTGTGCAATAAGAATGCTTCCCTGGCCATAGCATCAAACTGTTGCAAGGTTTTAGTAGTATGCCCAGTAAGGACCTTAAAACTATCATGTGGACCTTACTGACCTTAAGATGCAAGAACAAAAGGTGAACTTGATAGAATATGAGAAGAGCTACATCAGTGACTCATCAGTTTAAATGGCCACCATACAAAAAGAAAAGAATAAGCAGAAAAAAAAGAAGCAAAACAAGAGACACAACATGAAATAAATGGTATAAATTCCCCACTTGAATCTGAGCCACATTTATCTATACAACATAATGGATGTCATGATAATGTCATGAGATATTGGGTATTTTTAATCCCTCTGGTGCTTAAGGGGTTAATGAGCTACACTTTTAAGAAAAATACAAAATGCTGAGTCTGAAACAGGTCAGAACTGTTTCTTTGAACTGCTCTGAATTTCAAAGGGATTTACTTGGGGAGCGGGGTCCGTGTGGATGGCCCACTCAAGGTGTCAATTGAATTAATCAAGATCTACAGACAGGGTTGGGGGAGAACAGCTTCAAGGTATTTTGTAGAAGGGGTGGGCTCATGAAGGTGCCCTTAGAAAGAATTGTACTTAAGTCTGGGCCAGGTTGTAAAACGGCAGATCTGACCAGGGGCATGCTTGGAAAGCATGCAGACCTCATCTTCTGAACCAGTGCCTCTCTGGGAAAAATCCATAGCATGTGGTAATGTACTGTATAGGATTTTCTGTTTTACCCCTTTTATTTTAAGAAGCTGTTCTGCCTTATATTGTAACTGTATGTTTATTTTGTAATACCTTGTCTGTAATCCAAGCACTGTATTTTTATATATATTAAAACATTTAATAATTAATGCGTTGGGCTCTGAATTAACTGGTGCACGCTGGAGAGAATAACTTACTAAATTCGGGCACATGTTACTATAGTACAACTGATTTTGTGTTAAAGTGCATAGTTTTTCCTCTAATAAACAGGGACCTGAGGCCCTGGCAAATATTAATTGACATTGTATCATATTTGCATAACTTCAGGTGGTGGCAGTGGATAGTTATGATGTGCAATTGAGTAGGGGTTAATACTAACTCGCTGGTTCCTTGCAGGGGAGAAATGGGGGTTGCTAGAGTAGCCTTGTGTATTAATCCTGATGGTATGTCTAAGTCACATGCTCACTTGTGTGCTGACATGGCGGTGGTATATTGGGACGGCTTGAGGAGAGATACAACTAATTTGAGGAACCTTTGCGGAGGTTAAGAGCGGGGCAGCTTGCGTGTTGTGTATTGATCCTGGATCCTTTAGAGGAGATACTGTCCATTTGACGGACCTTTGCGGAGATGAAGAGTGGGTGCGCTTGCAAGCGTCAGTATTAACCCTTGTCCTGTATGCAGGTCGCGTGCTAGCAGGGGGTCGTACGTGACACCCCCCTTCTCTCCTGTCTGACTTGGGCTCCTCCTCCTCTCCTTGTGCAGTCCTCCTTCCTATTTCTTGTCTGTCTGGGTAATTTCCTTCCTTTTCAGAGTTTGCCTTTCTGCGCCACTGTTCTCCTACTGCCTCCCTGCGAGAAGCTTTTGTTATTTTCCTATTCCTATCCCTATTTTTATCACGTGTTCCCCTCCCCTAGTATTGTATTTCCCCAGTACATTTTCCCCTTTTAATTTTGTTTGTTCCCACAATAAACATTTCAGAGAATTCGAGGCCTCCCTTTGTCTAGAATGGGAATTGAGTTGAGCTGTCTGCCTCTACTCACTAGCCACATAGTGCATGAGTCAGAAAAATAAGGATGGTCTCCACTCACTCACTGCATGTCTCAATGTACTTATAAAATACACCAGTCTAGCATATTTCATGTTGCATTCTAACAACAACAAAAATATATATATTTTTGGTAAATATGTGTATTTTATTATGTATCTTAGACGACCCTTAATTGGATTCTCCGCTATTAGGACTGTAAATAATAAGAAAAGAAAGGGAAATAATTCCCAAAACTAGTGCTCTAGAGTGAGCTGATAGTGTCCAAATAACTTGTTGTTATAATGTTCATGATTAAAATATACATCCAGATAGTTATGTAGTGGTACATATAAAGGAAAGTCAATAGTACTCCCAGGTTGGAGAAAGACACAATAGCATCAAGAGGGGATGTCTGTAAAATACCACAAATTGCAGACACAGATCCCCTCACAACATGTAAAGTACAATCTCCTGGAGTTAGACTTGTATAAATCACATAAGTATATCCAATTTACTCCCGACCATGCTGTTTGGTAACCGGAGATAGCGTGCTTGCAGTTGAATACCTCAAGTGGAATACTTTGGGAAGCGGGGGTGGGTGAAGGGGGTATTTGGCCCTTGGTGGGTAGCGGGAGGGGTTAACCTCTTCATTGCCTTAGCAGTTAGCCGCTAAGGTAATGAAGTTTACTGTAAATGCATTTTTATTGCATGGGATTCATGTCGGGGGTTCTCCGGTGCTGATATTAATGGGTATCAGCTCTGGAGACTCCAGGGCATCAATCCGATGCAGAAACAAAATCAAGTCCTGTTTCACCGCTTCTCAACAGGTTCTCACCACCTACATGCCAGGAACTTTACCTGTTGTGCGAATTTTGGGAGAAACTCGCCATTCTAGAGCCGCGATAGGTCTCGATAAACTAATCACGGCTACTAGTATTGCACGAGTTTTAGAACCTGCCGATAAGTGGCTTTTTTTTTTTTTTTTAAGGCTCAACATTTTGGCGATTCAGTCTTTTATCGCCCACTTATCGACGCTTACAGAATCGTAGTAGGCATTTTGGCCTAAAAGTGCTCGATAAGTGGCTTATGAATGCTTAGAGTATAGGCCCCTTAGTGTTCTATGTGTAGCCATGCATAATAATGACTGCGTACATCTTCCCTGTTGGCAGTAAGTCCTGGTAAGTACAGGTCTGCCAACAGTAGTTATGGAGGTTTTCCCTCACACCCTGGTGTGGTGCCCTGTGTAAGGAGGGGAGTGGCTGTATGCTCTGAGTCCCTGGATAGTGACATCAGAGATGCGCCTGCCCCCTGAGGTATAAAGGGCACAACACTGTCAGTTAGTGTAGGGGCAAAGTAGTTGCAAGTGTTAGCCAGTAGTTGTGTGAAGCAGTTGGAGGAATAATTTTGTGACCCTAGTGCTGTAACTAGCGGTAGCAGAGTGACCAATCAAGTCTGTCTAAGCCACGCTGTGTCCAGGGACCTGGCGCAGTGGTGATCTCCCTAGGAGAAAGGGAATCCCACTTCAATACGGGAGGGCGTACCTGGCAAAGGGACAGCACGGAGAGATGTGCGGCTAGAGCCGGCAGCTGCAGGGGGCAGCCTGCTACATCCCAGTCTACAATAAAGATGCCCTGTTCAAAGATATTACCGCTGTGTGAGTGTGAGATTACTCTGCAGTGGCAGTCACCACCGAGAAAGAGTTCCTCACCAGGACAATCTCCCTGCGGAAGCATAGATCCTGATGAGGTGGAGGCACTGCACGTGAAGTAAGTTGGACTCGTAACCACTACCTCAGATACCTGTCCTGATGACATCCCCTAATACCATCAAGCGGGAGACTCAGGAGTCCTGTTACTTGCAGGTGCACCACCACACACGACCTTGTAATGGGGACCGGTTAGACCACACAGGCCAATGTGAGATTGGGTGGGTCAGACAAGGGGGGTCCAGCCGTTACATATGTATAAAGTGCCATAAAAGTGACGCGCAGAAGAGTAGCAAATGAATGCGCCAAGGTGTGGTCATTTTTATGTGTTTTGCTGTACGCTGCAATATTTTTTTCACTAAGCACCAAATTATGCTTGGGGTGGAGTTTGATACAGCGTTTTCACTTGTGAGCACATTCACATTTCTCAGATAGGTCTGCAATCCTGCCTTTCACCATTAGCTCTTTGCATACAGTGCTTCCACTGCAGCTAGGGATTCTGGGTAATGATATGCAAATGAGCACACAGTGTTACCTTTTGTGATGTAGGTGCAACGCATACTGTATGCAAATGATATTTATAAAAAAGGCAAATGTAAGTAGGCGCAAACAATTTTCAATTAATTCTTATGTATGAACTTGGTGCATGCCATACAAAGAATGAGAAATTGTGCTCTAAATGTAATAATATGAATAATAGCTGACATATGCGCAAATTATTTTATCAAAGAAATACATTTTTTTTACATCATTCCCTCTTTCAATTCTTATTCAAAAAGCGCTCTAGAAAAATTGATCTTATCACTGAAGTTCCTACTTTCAATTGTGTGTTAATCAGAACAAACACAGATTGCACATTCACTTATTTTTGCAGCGGAACAGCTTCCCAGACTTACAGTATAGAAACGGATAGCTCAAACATCCAGGCATGGAAGAGGTGGAAATGAAAAGGCCTTGTCAGTCACAGTGAGGGAGTGAGATTCCATTCCCACATTTAATACAGGCCACAGAGCACCAACACAAACTGATTGAATGCAGCTGAATACTGTAGTGATAACCATAACAGTTTAAAAGAAAACAGAAAACAAGGCGGACTTTCAAGTTCAGAGGAAGCCCAGTGCTAAATGTGGTAAATATCATACGTTTCCCAGGGCAGTGTAAACATTATGTGGATAGTCCCTTGTTGAAACCAGATATAGGCTTCCAGATGCAGGCAAAAGGTACGAAGTGGTCAGATAGGTGGGAAAAGAGAGCTAAAGCGTTAAACTAATATTATTATAGAATGTTAACATAGAATATATACGTGTATATATTGACACACTGGTCTGCCAGAAAATGAAAACACTTACAGTAAACCTTTTAAAGAGGCACTCCAGGCAACACTATGATTTTTTTTTTTTTAATCTATGTGTAACGGGTATTCCCCAACCAAATAGCATATAGTATGTGTGTGCGGGGAACTTAATGTTACCAGGTGTGGTGCTTTACCTGTTAGGCTCACAGGAAGCCTAAACCTCCGCCACGGGGAGCCTGGGGCACGTATAAATAATAGGAGTAACCTCATACTCGGTGCAGCGCCTCCACCTGCGATGGCTCCCACCGGAGGGGGGAGTGGTTCGTCGCAGGACAATATATATATATCACACACACAGCATGTAAAACAACCAATAACTTTACTGTAGCAACCGTACTTATTCATATATATGTAACCTGGTCTCCCCAGCCGGTAGGCACCCCCCTCACCTAGCTGCCGATCGCAGGGGCCGCCGCGTCCAATGGCGGCTCCGTCAGGCGATTGCAGGGGTGAGGGCGGTCAGGTCCCGGCTCGGGGGTTGCCGGGGATGCCGCGCCACGGGGATCCCGGCGCTCTCGGAGCCGGGCGGTGAGGGCGCCGCCATTGCCCCTTAGCTCGCGCATGCGCAGTGGCCGCGCATGCGCAGGTAGAGCCCCAGAGTCAGTGCGAAGTCGCGCGAAGGCAAGGCAAAGCAGGGAAAGGTTGAGGCGGCCCCTATATACTCGCGCATGCGCAGGGCAAGTGCGCACGCGGCCCCAATGCCCAGATAGGCTCTATGGGACTACAATTCCCATGGAGAATAGCGATGTAGGCACCAGGTGCCTCATAGGAGCCAATAGGGCTGCAGGATCTCTAGGAGAAGCAAAGAATACATTTCGCGGGCTTGCAGCTGCGTGGGGAGTCAGAGTCAGGAGCAGCCCATGGAAGGAGGTAGGATGCAGGAGTCAGGGACTCCCTGCACTAGGCCAGCGGCCCTAAGGTCCAAGTTAGCCCTGATTCCCCACCAGGTTAGTGAGTGTTGCCAGGGATAGCCTCAGGTTAGGGACCCTGTCACTTGCTGTAGTTAGAGCTGGGAAATAGAAAGGGACAAGTGGGCTGAGTGTTAGTCTGCAGAGCGTTGCTGCAGGAATTAGGTGAGGTAAGCGACGTGAGACAACTGGGGGGTTCATAGCGGTAACCAGTCCGGGGAGCCATAGCCCAGGTCCGTGTTGCAAGTGGCGTGAGGCAACTGGGGGGTTCATAGCGGTAACCAGTCCGGGGAGCCATAGCCCAGGTCCGCGTTGCGCGTAGTATGAGGCAACTGGGGGGTTCATAGCGGTAACCAATCCGGGGAGCCATGGCCCGGGGCCCGTGTTACGAGTAGGGTGGGTGCAGGGACCTACCTGCATAGGATAGGCACTCCGCAGGCCCTAGGAGTTTTCATGTTTGTGTCAGTTTGTGTCAGTGTGTGTCATGTTGTTATAGTGTTAGAGAGGAACTCAGCGGACGTTGCGGTTCCAGTTAAGGAGTTCGGACCCAAGTCGGGGCCACAGAGAATAACTCAAGGTTGGGATCAGACGGATTCATCGCACGTCTGATCCTTTGTGAAGTGTTGCTGACCCGAGCACCGGAGTGCTCGGCAGGTATCATACCAACGGGCCCTTAGTGTAATTGTGACTGCGCAGTCACCCATTGCTTCACTGCAAGAGTGCGGGACATTGGGTGGGACTCTATGGACACTGGGTGGGATCACCTGGTATTGGAGAAGCGTCCTGCGCGACGCAGGGGTAAGTGTCTCCTCTAGAGATGGACACCGTTATGTTGGTATTGTCATGATATGTGTTATCCTATGTTCCTAAGTAAATAGTATTAGTTATTATACCTCACCGTGTATGTGATTATTGTGATTGTCCTGCGAGGAACCACTCCTCCTCTGGTGGGAGCCATCACAGGTGGAGGCGCTGCCCCATATAGTAGTAGTAAGAGTAATTCACCCCAGGTTCCCCGTGGCAGAAGCTCAGCCCTCCTGTGAGCCAACAGGTAATGCACCATATCTATGGTAACATTGTATGTTCCCTTTCACCCCACACTATATCTGCGATTGGGGGGTGGGGGGGAATACCCGTTACATATAACAACAGGTGTCCCTCTCTAGAGGAGACACTAACTACTGCGTCTCGCAGGACGCTACCCCCTTTCACCGGGTGATCCCACCCCGTGTCCAGAAACCCCACACAATATGTCCCTTCACCCTCAAGTGAGATAATTATGTGTGTGACTGCGCAGCCACTATGTCTTGTATGAATAGATGGTATAGTTGGTGCACTTGAAGATTACCTGCCGAGCACTCCTGTGCCCGGGCCTGCCAAGGAACTTCGCAAAGGATCCTGATGACGAGTGAATACAGGAACTACCGTCCGGGGCGATCCCACCCGGATGGCTGCTGCAGCCGCAGCGGAGGTCTGAGCCCAAACCTCTGGAGGAACGTTCAGCGTCCGCTGTGTCCCTAACTGACTCTGGATAATAATAAGGGGCAGGGTCCCTAACCTGGGGCCTGTCCCTGAACAACACAACACTACTCGTGACTCAGGGCTATCTGGGGCCTAGGGGGTTGCTGGCCTAGTGCAGGGAGTCACTGACTCCTGCACCCTACCTCTTTCCCCTAGCTGCTCCGGTCACAACTGCCTAACGTACTTAGAGCCCGCGAAATGTATCTAATATCCCCTGCCAGGAGATGCTCCAGCCCTAAGGTAAGGATAATACTCTTGTATTTATTATATTCATTATAGCTACTATTGATGTCATGTTCATGTCATAGATGGCTACGCATATTGGGGTACAATACGTGCTTCTAATATATTATTATGTTATCCAAAATAATGAATATAAACATTGTCACATATATATGCTCTCCCATACAGTAGGAATTGTATTCTTATATATTCATCACAGCTTCGGCTCATACTGGGTCTAATTTATAAAACAATATATGTCTCTAATACAGTTGCAATTGATGCCATGTTCATGTAAAAGTTGGCTAGGTTTATACAACAACATAGACCTTTTTTGTGTTGCTATGTCATGTAAGAATAACAAATTCTTATATATATTGTAGGGCTTTGAGGTTTCTTTATCTTAGTAGCAGTCTCTTTGTATACCTACATCATCTGCTGATTATTTGTATCCAATGTTCTTACAGACTGACATTATATTATACACTATGGGCCATATTGATATCTGTTTTCAGGGTTCCTCAGATAATCGTTTTTTTGTAATGTCTTGTATGTTGTTTTTAACCACCACTGTTTTTTATATATCACTGCATTGTGGGGTTGTTATGCTGGGTCCTCCTTGTGATTACAACTTTTCCCATTAGCCTAGACTCATGACGCAGCTGTATCCATGACAACTAGATGTGCTTGTAAACAATCGCACACTACATGGAGTCCGTTACGTCACTTCCGGTTTTCCATATCCGGTTTCATCACTTCCGGTTTCGGGAGCGGCGGCTGTTGACAATTTTGAATGCAATTAGATAGGCTATATCAAGGGGGACCCAGCATATTGTTTCTACTCTCTACCGAAGTGCCACACCGGCATGAAACGCGTAAGAGCTACCCTCCATTCCTGTCTGCACCATGGTGTCTAAATAAAGACGTTTTTTACTCTACTGCTGAGATCCTGATCATTGCATGGCTGTGCTCTGCTACTCTGCATCGTGCGGAATCTCTACTGATGCTCCACCCTATTGGCTCCCTGGCATCACGTGGGGTCCCCTAAGGCTCAAGGGACTCGTAGTCCCTGCTTAGAGCCCTCTCCTGGTAGGCTAGTGTCTCGCGCGCGTCTTCAGCGCATGCACGAGCTGCCTGTATGCCTCCTGTCATCTGGGTCTTACCGCGCATGCGCGAGGCAATGCACAATGGCGGCGCCCTGCTTCGGGAACCGCCGGGAGCCGCGCAACGCGATCGCGTCCCTGGCAACCGCCCGCACGCATTCCCAGCAACCGGCCGCAGTGAGTGCTCGGAGGGGGGGTCCGCAACGGAAGGGGAACCGGGTTACATCTTCCCCCTGGTGAAAACCCCAATGTCCTCGCTTGGGATACATACTCAAATAACTATATACAGCAGTTATATAATAAAAATGCATCTTAGCGAATATAACTTAGCACATTGCATCAACTTTAAACGATGTTACACAATTCTGTGAGCATCACAATCACAGATTGGATTTTGCTCCGAGACCACTGCTGAGCCTTATAATGGGGTGCCCCAATTTGATCATAGGTTACCCGATTTGGAGGGTACCTGACTCTTCGGCTCCTTCGGAGCTGTTCTTCTGCAACTCCCTTGGGGGAGTAATAAACATAGTCCTGAGGCTCAACCTCTTCCCTTGAGGGGAGAAATGTCTCTGAACAGTCTCTGTTAGGCACAAAGCATGGGCTCTGTGGATCCAAAGGCTGGCCTGTTGGTGCCACCTTAGTAGATGTTGGCCTACGGGGCCCTTTACCCGTAGCTCCTCCGGGAGATGCCCCTTCTGTGTAGTAGTCCCTTTGAGAGGGTCCTTCCATAGGGTCTTCAGGAGTTTTAGCGTGGGTTTCGTTATTGACAGTCTCTTGACCCATCTGATAAGTCGGACTCACCGTTGAGCGGTTGTGCCAGTATTTCCGTTTCCTCATCTCCCACTTGTGGAATGGGGAGGAGGTGGTTACGGTGCCATACCTTTACCCGGCCTTCAGTGTCTTTGATGCGATAGACCGGGAGGCCAGGCATCTGAGATTCTATTTCATATACACCGTCTCTCCATCGATCGGCCAATTTGTGTTTTCCCGGCACTCCCAGATTGCGAAGTAACACAGCCTCTCCAGGACGAAGTTCCCGATATTTGACCTTATAGTCGTATCACCTTTTATTGTCAGCATTCAGCTTAGCTGTAGATTTCTCAGCCTGTTGGTAAGCCTGTTGCAAGCTGTCTTTGAGTCTTTGCACGTATTTGAAATGGGTAGCGTTGTGTATCCCATCTGTCGATACGTGAAGGCATACATCTACTGGTAGTCTCGCCTCTCGTCCAAACATGAGGAAGTAGGGAGATAATCCAGTTGACTCGTGTCGGGTACAGTTGTACGCGTGTACCAAGGCCTCTACATGTTGACTCCATTCAGTCTTCTGAGCACTCTTTAGAGTTACGAGCATGTCCAGTAAGGTTCGATTAAATCGTTCTGGCAACGCATCTCCTTCGGGATGATAAGGGGTCGTTCGTGATTTAGAAATGTTCAGCATTTTGAGCAGTTCTCGGATCAACGTGCTCTCGAAGTTCCGACTTTGGTCTGAGTGAAGGCGGTTGGGAAGACCGTAGTGAACGAAGTACTTCTCCCATAATACTTTTGCCACTGTGATGGCTTTCTGGTCTTTCGTGGGGAAGGCCTGGGCATACCGGGTGTAATGGTCCGTGATGACCAGCACATTGCATATTCCCCGGCTATCAGGTTCAATGCACAGAAAGTCCATACACACAAGATCCATGGGGCCAGAACTCTTCAGATGGCCCATGGGTGCTGCTCTGGTAGGCAGGGTCTTGCGTTGTATACACCGAGTACAACGGCGACAATGGCGTTCTACGGCCTCTCGCATCTTGGGCCAGAAAAAGCGGTCTCGGACCAACCCAAGGGTCTTCTCCACACCGAGATGTCCATTTTCATCATGTAGGGACTTTAACACCATGTTTTGCAAGTTCTTAGGGAGGACTAGTTGTCGTCTATCTGTGTGGATGTGGTATTGCACCACCCGATAGAGTAAGCAGTTGTCGATTTCGAATTTGTCCACTTCCCACATGAGCGAGGCAACTAAGTCGTTGGGAGCACGCTTCAGAAGGGCTGGATTCTTCTTTTCAATGGCTTGCCTAATGATACTAATGACAGGATCTCGTATTTGGTAGTCTACCAGATCTTTCCACCGTAGCACTTTGTCATGCGTTATGTTCATCCCCTTCGGATCGCAGTAGGCGGCTGGGACAGGCTGCGACTGGCATCCCAAGGAATCCGCCACCCGTAATTCTGAGAAGGCCACTTGATCGTTGATGATGGCGGCGGTGCTACACATAGCTCGCACACCTGGTCCTGGAAGTTCTTCCCATTCCTCATCATCTTAGTAGCACTTAGCCCTGGCCGTCGGGAGAGGGCGTCAGCCCCGACATTCAAAGGTCCCGGCTTATACTTCAGGGAGAATCGGTAATTGTTCAGGGCTGCCAGCCATCGGTGTCCTGCTGCATCCAATTTGGCCGAGGTATTGATGTACGTGAGAGGATTGTTATCCGTCCTTACCTCAAACGTAACACCGTAAAGGTAATCGTGGAGCTTCTCGGTGATCGCCCACTTGAGAGCCAGGAACTCCAACTTGTGGACGGGGTATTTCTGTTCACTGGGTGTCAGACTGCGGCTGATGTAGGCTACAGGCCGAAGGCCCTCGGGGTGCTTCTGGTGCAGGACGGCACCCAGTCCATTGAGACTGGCATCCACATGCAGAACATATGGTTGTTCGGGGTCAGCATACGCAAGCACCGGCGCTTCGGTCAGGCTTTTCTTCAACTTCAGGAAGGCCTGCTCACACTCAGGCGTCCATTTAGCGCCAAACGGTTGACGGGCCGATGTGGCCTTCCTTCCTGTATCATCGAAGTATATTTTCAACAGATTGTTCAGGGGTTTAGCTCGACTAGAGTACCCTTCCACGAAGCGACGGTAATACCCAAAGAACCCCAGGAAGGATCGTAGTTCCGTGACATTCTCGGGACGCGGCCAGCTCACGACCGCTTCTACTTTGGATGGGTCGGTGGCGATTCCTTGAGCAGACACGATGTGTCCCACGTAGGTCACCGAGGTGTGACAAAACCGGCAATTGTCTAGGGACAATTTCAACCCTTCCTTCCCAAGACGGTCTATCACTTTAAGCAGCCGCTCTTCGTGCTCTTCCAGGGTCCATCCGAAGACAATGATGTCGTCCAGGTAGACAAGACACTCCAGAGGGTTCATGTCCCCGATAGTCTTCTCCATCAGTCTTTGGAAAGTAGCAGGGGCCCCACATATACCTTGGGGCATACGTGTAAATTGTATGGTAGCCACAGATGCAGGTGTTGCAGAGCACAGCAAGCATAGGTACAGGATACACTGGAACAGCAGCAGTAAAATAAAAGTCCTTTATTTTCACTTCATGGTGCAGACAGGGATGGGTGCAAAAAGCCTACTTCTCTTACGCGTTTCACGCCTATAAGGTGCTTCGTCAGAGAGTGTAGGTAGGTGTGCCTTGTTCCCCCTCTTATACTGGTCTCAATTAACCACAATTGAAAAATCCCCGTTTGCAGCGAAAACCGGAAGTGACGCCGTGATCTCCCAAACCGGAAGTGACGTCGCGCAATATGCAAGGCTATGTGATGGATATTGTAGCTTTATTGGTCATATATACATGATCATTTCTCAACAAATGGTGGCAGGAGAGCTGTTTGAGAACTGAATTCCTTCTCTGCCTCTGTGTAAATAAGTTACTGCGATCGTCCTTCCAAACCGGAAGTGACGTATCGCACTGATGCAGGAAATGATCTATGTGTATAAACAGAATGGGTTGTCATAGCAACCCAAACTCTGCAAACTTTACAGTGGGGAATATAGAAAAACTGTTTGTTGAAGGAGGAACATGGCGCAAATATCTTGCTAGATAATCAAGTGACTAAAATAAAGCAAGATATATTAAAAACAACTAAAAACATACATATGAAAATCGGAGGACATATTGACATCACAGTACCATGTGAAAATAGAAAACTGCTAAGTTAATCTATGTAGATGTGTTGTAGGAGCAGAATGTTGCAACGGTTAAATGCACTTATCTACCATATGTACCGAGATGGTGGGCTATGTAAATCCTATTTAAAGAGAGATTTCCTAATCACACTAATTATCATTAAACAAAAAATACGCCCTAGTCATTAATCAATACAGAATTATGATAGGAAATGTTTCAATTCCCAATCTGTATTTATACCCCCGGGTGATAATGACCCGAGGGTATAAATCCAGAACATTTCTCTTTTATTGAGTGTCCCTTCTCTGTTGCCTCCCCTTGTGTGTTTGGGGATATACTCCAATGCACTAAATGTAAATGTTTCTGTGGAGCCATATGGGCAGTCACAGAAATGTTTGGCTACAGGCAAATTTGGATCATTCTTTTTGATTGGTCTTAGATGTTCTGAAATCCTAATTTTTAGCGGACGTATTGTCCTGCCGATATATGTTTTACCGCAAATACAGTTTAATTTATATACCACATAATTTGTGTTACATGTCATAAAATGGGTAATTTTATATTTTTGACCTGTATGTTTGTTAACAATTTCTGACAGTGGTGTAGCATACTTACAATATGAACAATTCCCACACTTATGGAACCCCTTAGGAAGTGTTTTATTTTTTGAATCTGAGATAAATAGAGTTGGTGATAGGTGGTATCCTATGGTTTTGGCTTTTTTGTAAACAAATTTTGGAGTATTTGATACAACTGTGTTAAGATCTTTGTCTAGTTGTAATATTTTCCAGTGTTTTTCAACAATTTCTTTAATTCGATTTGACTGATTACTATATGTAGTGATGAAAAGTGGTGTTTCGGAGATTTGTTGCTTTGGATGACTAAATTTTGAGTTGGGGTTAACTACAGTGGTGTTTAGTAGTTCTTCTCTTTCTGTATTCAAAGCCATTTTAAAGGCAGATTGTATATCTGACTCAGAATACCCTCTGTCTCTAAATCTCTCACTCAGTTTTGTTGATTCCTTCAAAAAGGATTCTTTAGTGGAGCATACCCTCCTTAATCTCAGGTATTGTCCGATTGGGATGCCACGTAATAATGGCTTCGGGTGACTGCTATTGGCCCTGAGGAGGGAGTTGCGGGCGTTAGGTTTTCGAAATAAGTTTGTCTGAATTTTGAGGTCAGTATCTACATATAGATTAATATCCAAGTAATTGATATGATTAATATGTATACATGAAGTAAACTTTATATTGAATGTATTATCATTTAGATAGTTAATGAAGTCCCTCAAGGTGGAGCAATCTCCCCTCCATATCAGAATGAGGTCGTCAATGTACCGACGATAAAAAACTATATTGTTACGGAATGGATTAGTGACACCGAAAATGTGTATATTTTCCCAAAATCCCATAAATAAATTTGCGTAAGAAGGTGCAAACGAAGTCCCCATTGCCGTGCCCTGTTTTTGAAGATAAAAGTGGTGATCAAACAAAAAATAATTGTGTTGTAAGAGAAAAATAATGCAATCTAACAAAAATGTGATTTGTGGAGTGTGTAAATTGGAGGTGTTAAGAAAGTGTGTGACTGCTTGGATGCCCAGGTCGTGAGTGATGATAGTGTATAAGGATGTCACGTCTAGTGTTACCCAGAAATAATTGTGACACCAAGTGATTTTGTTTAACATAGTGAGTAAATGTGTAGAGTCTCTGAGATAGGAGGGGAGTGCTCTCACCAGAGGTTGTAGATAAACATCCACATACCTGGACACACCATCCCCCAAAGATCCAATGCTAGAGATGATAGGTCTCCCTGGTGAATTGACCAGGGATTTGTGGATCTTCGGGAGATGGTGAAATACAGGTATGGTGGGAAAACGATTGATTAGATACTGTACTGGCATTACTGATTAGATAATACCCGCAACTCTCTACCTAGGTCAATCAGAGTGTTGAGTTCAGAAAGGTATATTGTAGTTGGGTCCTTCTCCAGTCTAAGATAGCAAACCCTATCATTCAATTGTCTCATGGCTTCATTAAGATATTGTTCTTTTGACATGACCACGATGGCTCCGCCTTTATCGGCGTTTTTTATGATTATTGTTTCATTTGTTTTTAATTGATAAAGTGTGTTCCTTTCTTCCTTGTTAAGGTTGTCTGGTCTTATGCTGGAGAATGTAAAACCCTTTGCAAGTATTTGTAGGTCTCTTTCAACCAACTTTTCAAATGTTTCCAAAAAGGGTCCTTTATTGTATGTGGGACAGAAAAGTGACCTATTTTTAAGACCTGAGCTTTTGCTGTGTGTAAGGAATGTACTAATATCCTCATCTTCCTCTTCTTCATGTTCATTCAAAAGGTCAGTGAGATCTTGAATGGTAGTGTATTCTCTAAAGCTCAATTGATCTTGCTTCACTGTATCCATCTGAGGCTCTCTGAGGGTAGAAGCCCCTGGTGGAGACAAGGTTGCAGAGGAATCATTCTTATTCTTAAACCATTTTTTTAATGACAATTTCCTAATGAATCTTTGTACATCAATAACAGTGGAAAAAAGATCAAAATTGTCATTTAAAGCAAAGTTCAGACCCTTATTTAACAGTATAATTTCCTCATTTTTCAAAAGTATACCAGATATATTAATAACATTGTTATTTTCTATAGTTAAGTGTCCATCTTTCTCTTTTTTTCTTTCTGACTCCTTTCTTTTGGCCGAGCGCCTTGTTCTTTTAAACCGTTTTTTGGGGCCTTAGATTGATAGGAGGATGATTCATATCTCCGTGAGTATGAAGTTGATGATCTACTATCCTGTTCCCCCAGGTCCCGGGAATAGCTCTCTGTGTCTGGACCTCTGGAAAAGGACACTGATGATGGACTGATGTGTCTGACATGCTAGACAATTCTGATCTATTCTTTAAGATAGATTTGTTGGGTGTAGATTTTGTTGGGTTTTCTCTCTCTCTTTGTGTATTCTTTTTTTGATTTTGATTTTTATTGGCATTTCTATGTTGTATAGGCTTTTGCCACATATATATTTGATTATGAACATAGTCCATCTTGTCTCTCTCATATTTCTTTTGTTTTTGTGTCATCAATTCTTGCTCCATTGATTTAATGTGTTTACTCAGTTTTTCATCACAAAAAACAAAGTCATCCATATCAGTTAAGTTATTTAAGTTTGATTGTAGGTCTGTAACTGTTTTTGATGTAATTTTTTTCTCTTCCATTTTATGTTCAATTATTAAATCAATTAGTCGGAAGGAGCATTCATCAAGGAGTCTGATCCATTTGGTTTCAAATTCCCTTGATGGAAACCCAAAGGAAGGTGTTTTAGTGATTCTCAGACCCCTTGGTAATCGCTTCATCGATCTATAGTTTTCTAAAGTTGTTATGTCCCACCACAAACGTATGTCAGTTGATAGGACTTTTTCAAATGTATTGAAAAACATGGGCAAATCGATGTCTTCATCATCAATAGGCAGGGTTGTACCCTCAAATACTTGAGCTGCTTGTTTGCTTCTTTTCGTATTATCAGTGCAGTTGTATGCATATGATGTGGATTTGTTTTGACTGGTGTCTGAGTCCTCAGATAAACACTCCATCCTGACTGTGTATCACCATGTGTATTAAAGCATATATGGACAATCAGTCCCTAGGACTGCTGCAGGAATCCTATGGTCCCAGTAGATATTGATAAAACCTTCTTAGGTCATGAGCTACTATGTTGTATTGTAGATAGGATAGATGAACAAAGTTCAATAATAGTGCTCTAATGACCGTGATGGTTGAACATCTATGATGCAATAAATGCTTGATTGAAGATGGCTAGGTGTTGAACATCTATGATGCAATAAATGCTTGATTGAAGATGGCTAGGTGCAGGTATATAGGTGAGTAATGAGGTATATATGGGTGAGCATGAGTGTCTGTGCCCAAATATAATGTCCTGGTGAGTGTGGGTGATGGAGATATATGAGCCCCACCATGCGTGCTTCTGCAGGTAGGAAAGGATATGGTAGCCACAGATGCAGGTGTTGCAGAGCACAGCAAAGCATAGGTACAGGATACACTGGAACAGCAGCAGTAAAATAAAAGTCCTTTATTTTCACTTCATGGTGCAGACAGGGATGGGTGCAAAAAGCCTCCTTCTCTTACGCGTTTCACGCCTATAAGGCGCTTCGTCAGAGAGTGTAGGTAGGTGTGCCTTGTTCCCCCTCTTATACTGGTCTCAATTAACCACAATTGAAAAATCCCGTTTGCAGCAGGAAACCGGAAGTGACGCCGTGATCTCCAAACCGGAAGTGAGCGTGCGCAATATGCGAGGCTATGTGATGGATATTGTAGCTTTATTGGTATCCTTTCCTACCTGCAGAAGCACGCACCCTGGAAGGCTACAAGGGCATGGTCACGTGAGTTGGTACTTTAATTGTACTTTGGGGAATTTTATGGTGTTATCAGCGTGTCAGACCCGTCCACATTGGTAGTGCGGGGGTGGGGCTCATATATCTCCATCACCCACACTCACAAGGACATTATATTTGGGGCACAGACACTCATGCTCACCCATATATACTCCATTACTCACCTATAACCTGCACTAGCACATCTTCAATCAAGCATTTATTGCATCATAGATGTTCAATCATCACGGTCATTAGAGCACTATTATTGAACTTTGTTCATCTATCCTATATACGTGTAAATTGGTAGAACCCCAGTGGGCAGACGAAGGCTGTTTTCTCCTGATCCTCTGCATTCATGGGTACCAGATAGTACCCAGATCATAGATCGAGCACGCTGAACCATTGGCTTCCGTTCAGAGCATTCAGGATCTCTTCAATGCGAGGAAGGTTGTACTGGTCCAGTATCGTACGGTTGTTCAAGGTTCGATAGTCGACACACAGTCGTACGGATCCATTCTTCTTCCTTACCACACTATGGGAGAGGCGTAAGGACTCAGAGACTCCGTCAATATCCCAGCGGTCTCCATTTCTTGCAAGATGTTCCTTACATCGTCCACATCTCTAGGGGCGATGCGACGAGAGCGTTCACGGAACGGAGTGGCGTCACTCAGTCTAATGGCATGTTGAGCGCTGCGACTGCACCCCACATCCATCTCACTCGTGGAGAACACCGTCCGTCATTTATTCAACTGGGTCGTCAGCCGCTCTTTCCACTCAGTGGGCAACGTTGACTCACCAAAGTTGAAGTCCAAATCGACTAACCGCTCATCCACTGCAACAGCGTTCACCTGGGGAGTGGTTTCCACAGGGCTGACCGGATATATGCAACCCATACTCTTTCCGGCATCAAGTTCCATCGGGAATGGGGAGATGTTCTGTACATATACGTAAGTTCGTAGAGGGAACTCCCTCACTTCGGGTAGTACCCTATACTCCCTCACTTCGGGTAGTACCCTATACTCTCTCTGAACTTCTTCCTCAGGGGTACTCTCCAGAGAGAAGAGCTGATCGTTCTCATCTCGCTCGGGATAACAGCACCAGACGGCCATTCGTTGACGATTGTAGAGATCCCCGTGACGCTCCAAGGCATATACCCGGTTGCACTCCTCTCGTAGGACGGGGTCTAAGAGTGAATTGGCCAGCGGCAACTCATTGGTCTCTTTCAGGTATGCTCTGATTACAGCTTGTACTATATCAGTATTGGTTCCCAAGATGATCGGATACTTGCACTGGTCTTGGGGCTCCGAGCATACCATTGCCGCTACATGCATGGGGTGTCTCTTGCCGGTGTTCAGTTGGAGTATTTCCAGTTGAACCCTCACAATCCCATCGATGGGGTAGTCTTCATTACTTAACCCCCTAACCTTCATGTGTTCGGCCGACCTCAGGGGGCAGTATCTAAGGTGCTGGTCATAGAACTTGCGGTATATAATGGTCACTTGGGATCCAGTGTCCAGGACAACAGGCACGATGGCCGAGGGGCCTACTTGACTGTAAGCTTCCCTCAGTAAGGCATCATCACTGGGACCGGAGTCAGGAGGGGCCTCTTCGGGTCCAGTAGGGGTTGCTGGGTCAGACTCTGCCATTTGCACGCGGCAAACCATTGAACGAGCTGCATTTCCTCTATCGAGAGGTTTTTCCTCCGGAGGATCCTCCCTATCCGGGCAATCGCTGGAGAAATGGAGAAATGGCCCTTCTTCCCGCAGTTATAGCAAACTACTTTGTGGCGTTCAGGACGACCCTTGTACGTAGAGGCTGATCTCTCGGAAGTACAGCCCTTCCCAGCAGGCGATTTGTGAGCCATCTCCTCCCCCTGGTTGGAAGATTTCTTGCCCTTTGGGGCGGGGGGAGCAGAGGTGTCACCCTTGATGGTATCCTTAGTTTTTTTTGATTCATGAAAATGTAGCTACACCTCGTGTCTTCTGATGTGACGCAACAATTCCATGTAACTGGGTGGTACAGCAGCGATCGGGGCAGCCCGCATCATTATAGCTATGTTGTGATCAGGCAATGACCCCTTTAGTAGCTGTTTGAATCGGTACCGGTCCACTTCGGCGACTGAAATGATGTTTTTGGACAGGAGGGTCCCCAGTGACAACTGTAGTTTGCAGACGAAGGCAGACAAATCCTCTCCTTCTTTTTGGCGAAGAGCTTTGAACTGGGCCATTAGCTCATCTTCGTCGTCTTCTCGGGTATAGGACTGAGTGAGCATTTCCAACAGTTCCTGTGCCGTAACTTCTCCTTCCACTTCACGATGCGTCCGTACCAGCTGGGAGGCTGTGGCTCAGAGGCACTCAACCAGCCTCTGCCTTTTGCTGGCTTCGGAGCACGACCACTCCGCTATTGCTTGGAGAGTATGGTCCTTCCATGTCTCGATCCCTTCTTTAGTTTTCTGTAGTTCTGTGCTTGGGTCGAGATGGTTACAGCTTCTACTAGTTGGGAGGCTATCACATTCAAGGAAAGATTTCCACTAAGGGGCTGACTACTGGTTCCAGCTCCTACGCTAGGCATGGTTGGGAGGCCGCCTGGCCGTCTATCAGGAGTAGGCGAGGTGGGTGGACTTCCCGCCCAGCTGCTGATTCCCCCGAAGCCGCTCGGGGTGAAGTAGACCTTGGGGGGATTTACCCCGTGAGGCAAACTGGTCACCGGGGGTCGTGTTTGGGGCAGCACTGGCGGACGGTTCTTCGGGAGCCTGCGGGTCAGGATGTATCATGAGACAGTCCTCTGTGGAGGGTTCTGGTAGGTTTAATACATGGGGAACAGTTTCTGAGCATATGTCACATTCAGTGGCCATGAGGTACAGTAGAGGCAACGTTTATTCTAACATTTGCTGTAAACTAGCCGGGTTACATTCTGGGTATGTGCTGGGTATGTGCTGGGTATGTTCTGGGCTAGTTTGAGGCACGTTTAAGCATTTCTGCATTGACTAACGACCCATAGGATTAACACAGCAGGGATCCCTGGCAGTCCAATTCAGTTTGAATGGGACTGCCAGGGAACCCCCGCTGTTAATCTGATAGGCCATTAATCAATGCAGAAATGCTGGGGCTAGTTTAAGGAAAGTTTAAGGCATGTATTCAGAATGTACCTGGGTGTACCTGGGTTTTTGGGGAATTGCCACTAGTTTGTGTTAGAATAATCGCTGCCTCTACTGTAGGTGGTCCCCCGGCCGTCAACATCAAGTTTAAAATCTACCATCTGGGCAGTGGTCAGTCCCGGACAATTTCGTACTTGTGTGCGTACTGTGTAGTAGTCCGTATCATTGGAGACTCCCGCCACTGCAACCACGCGCCTTGGGAACACGTGGCGTGCTAAGTCCCAGTCGATTACGTCTTGCTTTGATAGCACGGACATGATGGTGTTCAATTTGGACAATTTGATAAGGAATAGGGCACCCCAGGTAGAATCTCAGCAGCGCCTCCAAATGTAATGGGTATTCCCCCACTCAATAGCATATAGTATGTGTGTGCAGGGAACTTAATGTTACCAGGTGTGGTGCTTTACCTGTTAGGCTCACAGAAGGCCTAAACCTCCACCACGAGGAGCCTGGGGCACATATAAATAATAGGAGTAAACTCATACTCGGTGCAGCGCCTCCACCTGCGATGGCTCCCACCGGAGGGGGGAGTGGTTCATCGCAGGACAATATATATATATATCACACACACAGCATGTAAAACAACCAACAACTTTACTGTAGCAACCGTACTTAATCATATATATTAACAGGTGTCCCTCTCTAGAGGAGACACTAACTACTGCATCTCGCAGGACGCTACCCCCTTTCACCAGGTGATCCCACCCCGTGTCTAGTAACCCCACACAATATGTCCCTTCACCCTCAAGTGAGATAATTATGTGTGTGACTGCGCAGCCACTATGTTTTGTATGAATAGATGGTTTAGTTGGTGCACTTGAAGATTACCTGCCGAGCACTCCAGTGCCCGGGCCTGCCAAGGAGCTTTGCAAAGGATCCTGATGACGAGTGAATACAGGAACTACCATCCAGGTCGATCCCACCTGGATGGCTGCTGCAGCCGCAGCGGAGGTCTGAGCCCAAACCTCTGGAGGAACGTGCAGCGTCCGCTGTTTCCCTAACTGACTCTGGATAATAATAAGGGGCAGGGTCCCTAACCTGTGGCCTGTCCCTGAACAACACTACTGGTGACTCAGGGCTATCTGGGGCCTAGGGGGCTGCTGGCCTAGTGCAGGGAGTCACTGACTCCTGCACCCTACCTACTTCCCCTAGCTGCTCCGGTCACCAACTGCCTAACGTGCTTAGAGCCCGCGAAATGTATATAATCTCCCCTGCCAGGAGATGCTCCAGCCCTATTGGCTCCCTGGCGTCACGTGGGGTCCCCTAAGGCTAATGGGACTCGTAGTCCCTGCTTAGAGCCCTCTCCTGGTAGGCTAGTGTCTTTCGCGCATCTTCTGTGCATATGCGAGCTGCCTGTATGCTTACCGTCGTCTGGGTCTTACCGCGCATGCGCGAGGCAATGCGCAATGGCAGCACCCTGCTTCGGGAGCCTCGCAACGCGATCGCATCCCCAGCAACTAGCCGCAGTGAGTGCTCGGAGGGGGGGTCCACAACGGAAGGGGAATCAGGTTACATATGGGATTGAAGCAGGGCGTCTCCGGAGCTGAAGATACTTAGGTGATGCCAGTAGGAGCACCCCCGCCCAACCCCCTCCCCCCCCCCGACCGGGTTGGCGGTTTAAAAGTCATGCGTCCTTCCTGCGGGCCAATAGGAAGCTGCAACATCACCACTTGTGTCTTCCTATTGGCCCACGTGACCAGGAGCTTTAAACTGCACAGAGATACCGGCAGCACCTATGGAGGTAAGAATCTCGGGAAGCAGGGGATCCCGGAGCTGAAACCAATGGGGTCCAGCTCCGGAGAAGCCCTGCTTCAAAAAGCGTAGTGTCGCCTGGAGTGCTCCTTTAATGTCTTGACCATTACTTCTGCAAGGAGACCCTATTTATATGACAGCATTTCTGAAGTAATCCATCAATTTATCAGCAGTTTAGCTAAATTAAAGATACAATTAAACTGATTAGAAACTACTACTGGCAACCTAACTTCTACAGTTGAAGTTTAATCAGAATCACAGCGCTTGTACAAAGCCTGTTTTTCCTAATATTAAATGAATAACATGCTAAGGTAACATTGTAATTTGTTATCCCATGGGGAGCCCTTCAGTGGACATGTGAGGCACCTTTATGTTTCAGAAACACAGCTGCAGTTCTTCCATCTCCTTTTGGAACCCTTCACTCCCAGTGGGGCAGCAATCCAGTGAGCTACATGTTGACATATACAGTACCAAGTAGTACTAAAAAAGCATTACCTGCCAGATGTATTGCAGTTAGACATTTCTCTGGGGTGGGCAATTGTTGTGCGGAGGTGTCTCTAAGTTGTATGGGATATATATATAATCAAAACTGAATAGACGATACCGTTCTGTGGCTAACGAAATGCTGTTATTTGTGCGAGCTTTCGAGATACACTGATCTCTTCTTCCGGCGATGGTACATTGAATGAAGCAAGGTATAACTTCAAACAGTGCATACATGTAGGAATTTTATCTGTGACTGAAACCTAACATCTCCCCCCCCCCCCCCCCCCTGTGTGTATGCGATTTATGACTTGAGGTGTTAAATAGTCCCTGATGTTAGTGATGTAAGAGTGTGTGTATGTATGTAGTTAATTAAATGGTAAAGAGCCCACAGTGTATATAGCGCTTTACAAAAGGTGTGTGTGAGTGGAGTGTATATAAAGTGTGGTAGGTGTGGAAATTGTAAGAGGCTGTAGCATTACTAAAAGTGGTGTGTATAACTATGTGGTCCCTATTGGTATATAGGTATGGGATAGCATAGAGTATTTGTATGTAAGAGACGTGTGTGTGTGTGTGTGTGTGTGTGTGTGTGTGTGTGTGTGGTTGTGTGTGTGTTGGTGTGTGTGTGTGTGTGTGTGTGTGTGTGGTGTGGTGTGTGTGTGTGTGTTGTGTGTGTGTGTGTGTGTGTGTGTATGTGTATACTATTATTATCTCTCTATATCTCTTCTATCTATAGTTATGCCGGCATGGTATGGAACATGGCCTTTAGCACTCATGGGAAGAGAGTTTTCTCTCATGTCAGTAGTGACTCATAAAACTTCGGTCTCGGTTTAGGCCATAGCTAAGTGTCCCGAACAGTTGCATAAATTTGTAGTCATGCAACCGTCTCTCTTTCGGTGTTCTAAGATTACCTTTGAGTATGGCCACCTTCAGATCGTTCTTCCTGTGGCCAGAGTCAGAGAAATGTTCGCCGACAGGACTGTCTCTTGTTCCGCGTGTGATGCTGTGGCGATGCAGATTCATTCTCTTGTTTATCCCCTGTCCCATCTCACCTATGTAGTAGCAGCCCCCTGGGCATTTCATGCACATGATGAGGTACATGACATTGCTGGAGGAACAGGTGAACCTTCCTCTGATTTTATACTCCAGATTTCTGTGTGGTATTTGTATTGTGCCCGCTGTGTGGAGTATTTGCATCTTGCGACCTCAAGTCATAAATCGCATACTACACAGGGTGGGGGTGTAAGGTTTCAGTCACAGATAACCTTCCTACAGTATATGCACTGTTTGTAAGTTTAACCCTGTCTGCGTTATTCAATGTACCATCGCCGGAAGAGATCAGTGTATCTCGAAAGCTCGCACAAATGAAAGCATTTCGTTAGCCACAGAACGGTGTCGTCTATTCATTTTTGATTATTAAAGCTCGGCTAACACGGTACCGATACCTCTACAGATATACTGTATATATATATACAGTATAGCACTTGTGACTCTAGTAAACTAGGGGTTTAGAAAAGCAGGTCTCTTCCCCCCCCCCCACCCTCCCCTCTCTCAATCCAGCTAAGCAAATTAACAGTAACAAGTTCTTTTTTTATTTAAAGTACATTTGTAATGTTAAAAATGAACATTGAATGACTCCTTAATCTCTGAAAATGTCTGACTAATCTCCCACAATTGTGACTAAGAAGGCTTTTATTACATTTTTGTGCCGTTGTAGATCCAGTTTTCATGAATTGGTTAATTTTTGTTTACAGACTCAATAAAGAAAGATCATTAACACAACTGATCGCAGAACATGTCACCCACGCAATCAAATGTCATTAAGAGAATTGTATGATTGTCTCCCAATGCCTTCTCTGACACATGGTGACATACTGTACTTGTATAACACCACTGTACTAATCACAGATCAAGTGCAAAGCCTCTCATGTACTATAACTGAGTTGGGAGTCATTGACCTTACAGTTTAATCCTGTTATACAATGGCTACTAGAAGGATTTTATCAAGGCTTTCTATTATTTTTACTAATAAAGCAATTTAGCCACTGAAAATTTGGAACAAAAGTATTGATCTGAGAAATGCAGTAGACTGGGCCACTACTTTAATACTTAGATAAAGTAAATAATTCACCTGTATGTTCAGCATCCTATTCCCAACCAAGCTCTCCTAGATATTTTCAGGGAGCTTTTTCATGTGCTGCATAAAGTTTACATGGGTAGGGTTTTTGTGTTTATTTTTGTTTCTTGGGGGTAGAGGGATTGGGTGAAGGGGGTAGAAGCCCCAAGGATGCATGTTTAGGCCTTCCGGGGGGTAGCGGGACTGGTTAACACAGTCATTACCATAGCGGTTCCCACTGCTATGGTAGTGAAGGGGTTAACTCCTCCATCAACCTTCCAGGTAGGCCTAACCACCCACCCTGGGACTGCTAACCCCTTCATCCACCCCCTCTTCCCCAATAAACAGGCTATTGAGGTTTAACCCCTTCATTGCCTTAACAGCTGGGCGCTACGGTAATGAAGCTGTTTTAATATACATTTTTATACTAGTGTAGATGAGCAAAGGTCTCCGGAGCAGGACCGCATTGATTTCAGGTCCGGGGACTCCCTGCTTCCTGAGATACATGACCTGTTATGGGGTGCTGGTATCTCCTATGCATTTAAATGTCTCGTGTCACGTGACAGTGGGGATAAAATGCATAGGAAATACCGGCACCCCATAATGGGGCTGTATCTCGGGAGGTAGGGGTCCCCGGACCTGAAATCAACACAGTTCTGCTCCTGAGACCCCCTGCTCCTCTACACTAGTATAAAAAGGTATATTAAATTCTTTTGACCGCTGTCGAGATATGCGAAGGGAGAGGCGGGGCTCTCTTTGCAGCTCTCTCTGCAGCTGAAAAAACTCGCTAAGTTAGCCCGTTTGGGAGAGGCGATCATCACGACGCCGGCTACTCTCCCGTTTTGGGAAATTTGGCTATCACAGTTAATCGAGACTTTCTGAATACCGCGATAGCAACGCTCAAAAAACTGGTGGTGTAAACGGCCCGGCGATTTTTTTTTTATGAAGGCTACTAGCATAGGCTGCTATGTGTTATATTATGTCATATTTATTTCTGCTGTGAAGCGCTATGTACATACACGGTGCTATATAAATAAAGATTTACATAAAGTACATATATACTCCCCACCCCCCTAGTCCCTCCTCACTCAAGTCCATTGTCATTGACTAATGCCACTCCCATCATGAGTCACATGCTGAGTGCACATTAGGCTATTATAGTCCGTGTGATGGTGCTCATGTGCGTGACAAGCACAAATAGCATCATCTCTACGAGGCCGGCGCTAGTGCGTGCACACGACAGAGCGCAATGGCTCGACCGCATTTTTAAAAGACAAAAAATGTTGTATTTTAAAGCGCAGCCACGTGATGTCAGCGTCACGTGAGCAGTTCAGCCATTGAGGGCGAACCAACTTCGTGACGCAGTTCACACATCGCTCGGGCAACATGCGTGCGCGAGGCTATGTGGCCTATCGCGCGTGCGTAAGTACGTACTATAATCCGGGCCTTAGAGAGAAGTCTGGCAGAGGGCAGTGTGTGTGAGTGCTACATGCATTTTACAAGGGGTTACACATAAATAACCTTGCCTGTTACTATGTTTGTGTTTGTATGGGGTTTACAATTGGAAGCAGGCTGCTGAATGAACAACTGTGAAATTGGATGTTACAGAAGAACTTTCTTTACAGGCTAGTTATCAGGGTAATATTGTTGCATGGATTTAAAAGATACAATTAAACATTTAAATAGGCAGCCATATTTAAAAGAACCTTTTAAAAAAACACATTTTTTTCTGAAATTGATTGAGTGAGACGTTTAACCTGAAAATGTAAAAAGTAAAGGCAATTAATACAATAAAATCAACGAAGAGGGACTAACAGATTACATTTAGAAATCCAGTTGTTTCCAGATATTTCTGACTTGGTCTATTCGGCATACTTTCCAAGACAAATTGGTGTTCTGGTATTATTTCTGCTCAAAAGCTATTTCCAATGCACTTCAATACTGCACATTTGGTTTGCGCCATTGATTTTTGCTGTGTGTACACTGCATTGTTACACAGAGTCTCTTGATTCAACAGTCACATGGTGAAAATTCTCAGGGGTCATATTGGATTGCAGTTTAAAGGAGCAGAAAACAGAATATCATTTTATAAAACCAGGATAACAGAAAAATGTCTTGGGCAAAAGTTATGTCGGGTGTGAAGTTCTGAAAATGCATATACCCATAAAATGTTTGCATAGTCGTAAGTGGCTTTATGGCCCAAGCATTCCTGGTAGTAATTTAGAAAAATGTGTACAAATAATAAATATTCTTTCTCAGCCATTATTAGTGAGATTATAAAGAGAAGCAGTTTTTAGAATTAAGCAAGGTCCACGCCACTGGGAGCAGGGAAACATGACTTCCTGCTATGGGATGGTGGGGCAGTGGGGAATAATTGTTACTGGTTAGGATAGCAGGGGGAGGGCTTGGAGGGAAAATGTAAAGTTATATTAGTGGTGGGTTTGGTGTTAGCCTACCTCTTTTCTGCCGGAAAGGTACAGAAGCCCTCATGCCTTCCCTATGCCCTGTTTTAATATGGTCATTGGGTTATTGCTTGGTTGGTACATGTCTGTAAGTTATCTTGTAGCAGCTCTCCAAGAAGGTGTTATATGTGAAAGGGGCCCCTTTTGAAGTTGGGTCCTCGTGAAGAGGTGGTGGATATCTCCATTACTTTGTGTTGAGAGAAAGCAGTGTCATACTTTGCTTGGGCGGCTATTGGCAAATAGAGGTTCAAGATCGGGATTATGTTGGTTGTTTACAGAGCAATTTAGCTGGGTGCTCTAGTCTTTGGTTACACTTTGTATATTAATAAATCTGACTGTTTTCTTCCAAGTAGCTGTATGTGTTTTATTTGGGTTAGGTACACTGTCATCTTCAGCGACTGGTAGTTCCTCCTTTATAGGCTCAGTGATTGCCTCTACAAATCGTCTGAGAATAATAGTATTTTACTTGTGACGTCATGCTGGTCCTGCTTTGCCTTGCAATACCTTGTTCTGCTTTACTTTGCTGTACCTTGTCTTGCAGTTCCTTACCTGAACCCTGGCTCCTGTCTACAACCAACCGCCTCTCTCCAACCCTCGACTACCGATAGCGGCTCCAACGATCCACACCCTCTCCTACTTCTGACCACAGCAAGTCTATTTACATTCATCACTTCCCCAACCCCAACCTGGATACCCAGGACTATGAATCTGCATTCCGGACGCGACTTCCCGGCTCCAGGTTGGTGTTTCTATATCCCCACCTCTGCCTCGCGCTTCAGTCAAGTTTGTGGCGAGCACACATTACACAGTATGCTCAGCCCCACAAACATGGACCCAGTGGGTCGAGTGCTGGCCCTGCACGCCAACATGTTTAACAAACTGCAACAGTACCTAGATCAGAATAACAAATGCATGGATCAGATCCAGGCCACGGTACAATCCACCGCAGACCAGGTACAGCATGCAGCATTCAATCCTGCTCCCCCAGCAGCGGCTGTCCCGGAACCAAGTTCTACCCACGTCGCCTCTGAACCTTCGACTCCGTACACCTAATCAGTATAGCGGAGACTCCTGTGGCTGTCGTGGGTTTCTAAATCAATGTTTCATTCAATTTGAACGTACCCCTTCTCGTTTTGTCTCTCAGCCTTCAAAAGTCCCATATATCATGTCTGTTAACTGACGACACCTTGGCGTGGACATTTCCTATCTGGGAGCAAAGTCTGGACCTCATGAGTAACATCTCTCTTCATACGGGAGCTCTGAAGGGTCTTTGACACTCCAGGACATAAGGTAACGGTTTCCTCTTCTCTCCTGCATATATCCCAAGGCAGTCAAATGGTGGCCCGCTACGCAGTTGAATTCCATACTCTCGCCGCAGAGACTGGATGGAATGATGAAGCACTGGTAGAAGTATTCTGGCAAGGTCTTGCGGAAAACCTCAAGGATGAACTTGGCGCGCTGGAACGGCCTACAGATTTAGAGGATCTCATCACTATGCATCCGCATGGATCAGCTTCTTCAAGAGAGAAGAGCCGAGAGGACCCAGCGCAGAGGAGGTATACGTTCTTTTCATACTCTTTCAGCAGCTCCGTTACTGAAAATTTCCCGAACCCAGAGGAGGCAATGCAGCTTGGTGGTACAGCCTATTGGCCAGCGAGAAGCAGCGCAAGCGCCATTCCAGCCTCTGTATGTATTGCGGTATCGCCGGACAACAGGCTCTACTTTGTCCCAATAAATCAGGAAACACAAAATCCCAGTGAGATCCGGGAGAGTCACACTGGGAGTATTACAACCTTATCGACCAGGGTTTTGCAGAGAGACATCAAATACCATTGATACAGAAAGAATCCCCTGTAGGATTAGAGGCTGTTGACAGCAGACTGCTACAGCCAGTGTTAATTTCCTTAGAGACGGTGCTGTTGCGGTTGGAGACAGGTATGGATCATACGGATGAGATTCGTTTGGACGTTATCCACACCCCCACTTTTGGAGTCGTCACTGTCTGAAGAAATTTTCCGTAGCATCGTAAACCCTGTCTGAAATTTCTTCAACCAATTCTGATCAACCCAATATCTACTCCACCTTCCGGAATGTATTTTGCAAGGCCCAGTCTGAGGTGTTGCCACCACGTCGGCTTTCGACTTTCCCATTGACCTCTTACCCAGATCTGTGCCTCCAGGAGGATGTTCTTATCCCCTCTCACCTTTGGAGAACCGCGCCATGAAAGATTACATTTAGGAAAACCTACAGAGTGGTTTAATCCAAAAATCATATTCTCCTGCTGGTGCAGGGTTTTTCTACATCAAAGGATGGATCATTGCGGCCGTGTATTGATTGTATTGTATGTCTTTATTTATATAGCGCCATTAATGTACATAGCGCTTGACAGTAGTAATACATGTGGTAATCAAATAATTAACAGATAATATAAATAACAGGTCATGGGAATAAGTGCTTCAGACATAAAAGTAACATTAAGGAAGAGGAGTCCCTGCCCCGAGGAGCTTACAGTCTAATTGATAGATAGGGAGAACGTACAGAGACAGTAGGAGGGACTTCTGGTAAGTGCGTCTGCAGGGGGCCAAGCTTTATGTATCAAGTGTTCAGAATATCCACAGTGCTATTCATATGCTTCTTTAAGCAAGTGTGTCTTAAGGTGGGTCTTAAAGGTGGATAGAGAGGGTGCTAGTCGGGTACTGAGGGGAAGGGCATTCCAGAGGTGTGGGGCAGTCAGTGAGCAAGGTTTAAGGTGGGAGAGGGCTTTAGATACAAAGGGGGTAGAAAGAAGACTTCCTTGAGAAGAACGCAAGTCCTGATTACATAGGACTAAATAAAATCACGGTTAAAAATTAGTATCCCTTACCACTCATTTACGAATTTTTTCACCATTTACGGGCCACCTCTATTTTTACCAAATTGGACTTACCCTCGTACAATTTGGTAAGAATTCGGCAGGGTGACGAGTGGAAGATGGCCTTTAATAATCATGATGGCATTACGAGTATCTTGTTATGCCATTCGGACTCTGTAATTTCCGGCAGTATTTCAGAACTTTTGTTAATGAGGTATTTAGGGATCTCTTCGAAAAGTATGTAATTGTATACCTGGATGACATCCTGATTTTCTTAAAATCAGTACAAGAACATTCAGGCCATATGATGCAGGGATATAGGTAACAGGTGCTTCAAGAATTGATTATGTCCCATAAGTATAAGCTTCACTGTATCTTGAAGTAAACTGCCTATCTCTGCCCCTCCTCTAGCAATACTGCTTACTCCTGCCCCTATAGGGCCCTATAAAACCCTCCTATATGGCCCGCCAACCCTCCCTTCCAAGCCGTTTTTTGTTGTGGGTTTGTTTTTATTTTGACTTGTATTTACCCCTGCTTTCCCCTTTTTCCCTTCATGTCTTTATTTATTGGGGGGGGGAGGGGTGTATTAGTGTGATACATTATTGCTCCTCCCGCGGTCTTCTTCTCCCTCTCTCCCTGGGCGGCGCTGCAGATAAGCCACTCCGAGTCTCTCCCTGTCTCTCTGTCTCCCTGTAGTCCTCTGCTTTGTGAGAAACCAAGATGGTCACTGGATGAACCATTGAACTAGCGTAACTTTATTAACTTAACTTGCAGACAAACGGACAAACAGTTGGTAGGGCCCTTTTAAGACTTAATTGATTCTGAATTGGCATCAATTAATGGACTTATCTTGCTGTTTTCATGCCATTGCCTTCAATCTTCTCCATGCAGGATTGGGAGTGGAGGTCTCATCAGCCTCCAGGTTAGGGGGATTGTTATTTAGGCCCAATTTTTTCAGAAATGTCTCCTTATCCTCTGGGCATTTTAGGGTGATAGCCAATCCATTTTTCATTACCAGAAGACCGAAGGGGAATACTCAGCGGTAGCAGGTACCGCTCTCCCTCAGCATTTTGGTCACAGGTAGGAGGTTTCTCCGCTTAGCTAGAGTGGTTGGGGAAAGATCTTGAAAAATTAGGAGCTTAATCTCTTCAAACTCTACATTCCTGTGGATCTTGAGATTTGGCACACTGCTTCTTTTATTTTAAAATAGTGGAACCTGACTATTATGTCTCGCGGGGGGTCCCCTAGTTGTGTTCTGGACCTGAGGGCTCTGTGGCATCTGTCAAGGTGTAGGTCCGAGTCAGGCCTGTCAGAGAATTGGCTCGTCAGCCATTTTGAGACAAAGTCTTCGGGATCTGTAATTTCTTCAGGGACTCCTCTAACTCTGATATTGTTGCTTCGATCCCTATTCTCTGCATCCTCCTGCTTATCGGATAGTTAATTCACGAGGGTTTGTAAGTGAGCAGTGGTTTTCTCGGTTTTGCGCTGAGCTTTAACAGTAGAATCTAACCGTTTCTCTAGCTCATCTGTCCTATCTCCAATGTTGTTAATATCGCGACTCAGGTCCGTCAGCTCTTTGTGTAAGCAAGCTTTTATTTTGTCACAAAATTCCCTTAAGTCCTTTCTGGTGACTGTTTCCTTGTCTCTGGCATCCATCTGGGTCTCCAAATTATCTTCCTCCTCTGACTAGGAACCTGTTTGCAGCGCCGGTGCCTCCGCTCCGTTCGCGCCAAATCCGTTTTACTGAAGAAATTTGTCAAAACGGCAGTGGAGCGCCGCGATTTTGGTCTCGTCGGCATCCTTGTAGGTTCCGTAGCTTGGCTAGCCACTTTGAGTTTTGGTTTTGTCTGTTTTTATAGTAATTTGATGCTAAAGTTGTTCCATGGGGTATGGAGCTCACAGGTTAAGCAACCATTCCCCTATCCCTCGTGCATGCGCCTCCAGCTCCCTTTTTAAATATAGGCACCACATCTGCTTTACGCCAATCTTCTGGTACTGAGCCTGTGGAAATGGAGTCCTTGAATATTAAATATAATGGTTTTGCTATTACTGAGCTTAACTCCTTGAGAACTCTTGGATGTATATTGAAATTGATTCTTCCCTGGTAAACACAGAGGCAAATAATGTGTTTAATACCTCTGCTTTTTCCTTATCTCCAATAATCTGCCTAACCATCTCACACTGAAAGGGTCTTATATTTTCTTTTCTAATTTTTTTGTTATTAAGGTACTTAAGTTCAAATCTATTCCCTTGAGATGTGCAGGTTTAGTGGTAAAATGTCTTTTTAATTTGCTTGAAACCATGGCTTGGTTGGAACATTTATTACCGCACAAAACACACAATGGGTGAGGACAATCTTGATCTCCAAACCAAGAAAATCCCATAATTAAATATCTATCCATATACTGGTGAGGAACTTTAGAAAGCTTACTTGGCTTGGTCTCACTCAAGCTAGGTTTTTTTTTATTACTATCACATTTTTCACTGTCATGTTTTCTTGTAATAAATCTTTAAATTTTTAGCCCAGATACTTGTAATAAACATCTGTGCCACAATGATACATCTGTACTCAATCAGGGTGTATCACGAACTGATACCCAATGCGGATGGCACATGCCCGGGATTCGCCAGTTCCCACTTTTTCATTGGTCTAGCCGTGCTTATGGGCAATTTACACTTGATATTAAGTCATAAATAGGGTGACCACCCGTCCCCCTTTTGCCGGTACAGTCCCGGTTTTTCGGGAGCTGTACCGCTTTTCTGTGTGTACCGGAAATGTCCCGGATATTCCTCAATGTGTCCCCGTTTTTTTTTTTTTTGTTGCCGGCGGTGCGCGAGTAATTAGCTGCGGTGCACTGTGCGCTGTGCGCGAGTCTGCGGCTGCGGCGGCGGCGCGGAGGAGGAGACTGCAGCAGCCCCGCTGGTAAGTATTTTTTTTTTTTAATGCCTCCCCCCCCCCTGGCAGTTTCCTACCTTGTTGGCCAATCCCCAGCGTCCCGGCATTAAGCCCCGCCCCCCGGCATCATCCTTCACCAAGGCCCGGCATGTGGAATGAATGGAAGGAAGGGTGCCTGGGGGCGGGGCTTCCGCTTCCTGCGGCAGAGCACACGTGGTGTGTGTCTCTGCCCGCGGCTCCTGGCTCCTCTGCGCGGTGTTTCCCCCCCTCTGCCCACCCGGGGGGATAGGAGGTGGGTTTTTTATCCTTTGCCTCCTGTCCTGGCGCTCCCTCCCCCCCCGCCCCCCCTTCCCCTTGGTTCGGGAGATGGGCGGGGGCTGGCATGGTGGCTGCGGTGTTCCCTCCATTCTGCCCCGGAACCCGTGGCTGCCCGCCGGGGAGGGGGGCGGCAGTTTAGCTTTGCGTCCCGCGCTCCTCCATCCACACCCCCCCCCCCCCCCCCCCCCCCTTGGTGCGGAGAGGGCGCGGGGGTGGGTGCAGGGGAGGCGGAGAGCCACCTGCTCGTGTCTGGCCTCTGTCTGTACTCCAGTGTGTGTGTGTGTGTTACCAGTGTGTGTGTACCAGTGTGTGTGTACCTGTGTGTGTGTGTGTGTGTGTACCAGTGTGTGGTGTGTGTGTGTGTACCAGTGTGTGTGTACCAGTGTGTGTGTGTGTGAACCAGTGTGTGTGTGTGTGTGTGTTTGTGTGTGTGTGTGTACCAGTGTGTGTGTGTGTGTGTGTACCAGTGTGTGTGGTGTGTGTGTACCAGTGTGTGTGTGGTGTGTTCTGTGTTGTCCATGGTGTGTGTGTGTGTTGTACCAGTGTGTGTGTGTTGTGTGTGTACCAGTGTGTGTTACCCAGTGTGTGTGTGTACATGTGTTGTTGTGTGTGTACGTGGTGTGTACCGTGTGTGTGTGTGTGTGTGTTGTTTGTGTGTGCTGTGTAGTGTGTGTGTCGTGTGTGTGTGGTGTGTACCAGTGTTGTGTGGTACCAGTGTGTGTGTGTAACCAGTGTGTGTGTGTGTGTGTGTGGTGTGTGTGTGTTTTGGTGTGTATGTGTGTGTACCAGTTGTGTGTGTACCGTGTGTGTACATGTGTGTGTGTTTACCAGTGTGTGTGTGTGTGGTGTGTGGTTACCTGTGTGTGTGTGTGTGTGTGTGCATGTGTGTGTGTGTGTTCCGTGTGTGTTCCAGTGGTGTGTGTGTGTACCGGTGTGTGTGTGTGTATACGTGTGTGTGTGTGTGTGGTGGTACCAGGTGTGTGTGTGTGTACCAGTGTGTGTGTGTGTGTGTGTGTTGGTGTGTGTGTGTGTGTGTGTGTGTGTGTGGTACCAGTGGGTCACCAGTGTGTGTAATACCGTGTGTGCTTTGGGTGTGTGTGTGGTGGTGTGTACCAGTGTGTGTATACCAGTGTGTGTGTGTACCAGTGTGTGTGTGGGTGTGTACCAGTGTGTGTGTGTGTGTGTCCCTCTCCCTCTCTGTCCCTCTCCCTCTCTGTCCCTCTCCCTCTCTTCTCCCTCTCCCTCTCTGCCCTCTCCCTCTCTTCCCTCTCCCTCTCTGTCCCTCTCCCTCTCTGTCCCTCTCCCTCGCTTCCCTCCCCTCTCTGTCCCTCTCCCTCTCTTTCCCTCTCCCTCTCTGTCCCTCTCCCTCTCTGTCCCTCTCCCTCTCTGTCCCTCCCCTCTCTGTCCCCTCGCCCTCGTCTGTTCCCTACTTCCCTCGCCCTCTCTGTCCCTCGCCCTCTCTGTCCCTCGCCCTCTCTGTCCCTCGCCTTCTGTCCCTCGCCCTCTCCGTCCCTCTCCCTCTCCGTCCCTCTCCCTCTCTTCCCTCTCCCTCTCCTCCTCTCCCTCTCTCCGTCCCTCTCCCCTCTCCTCCGCCGTCTCCCTCGTCTCCGTCCCTCTCCCTCTCCGTCCCTCTCCTCTCTCCGCGTCCTCCGTCCCTCTCACCCTCTCTCTCCCTGCTCCTCCGTCCCTCTCCGTCCCTCTCCCTCTCCGTCCCTCTCCCTCTCTTCTCCCTCTCCCTCTCTGTCCCTTCTCCTCGTCCTCTCTCCCCGTCCTCTCCGTCCCTCTCCCCATCGCTCTCTCCCTCCCTCCGTCCCTCTCCGTCCTCTCCCCTCCCTCCGTCTCCCTGTCCTCCCCCTCTCTGTCCCTCCTCCCTCTCTCTGTCCCTCTCCCTCTCATCCCCCTCCTCCCTCTCTGCGCCCTCTCCCCTCTCTCTGTCCTCTGTCCTCTCCTCCCTCTCTGCCTCCTCTCACCCCTCCTCTGTCCCCTCGTCACACCCTCTATCTTCTTCCTCCCTCTCCCTCTCTCTCTCTCGTCTCTCTCTCATCCCTCGTCCTCTCTTTTCAACCCCTCTCTCTCTCTGGTCACCCTCTCGCTCTGTGTGTCACCACCCTCTCTCTCTTTGTCACCTCTCTCTTCTCTGTGTCCCGCCCCTCTCTCTCTCTGTGTCCACCCTCTCACTCCTCTCTCACCCCCTCTCTCTCATCCCTCTCTCTCTCACCCTCTCACTCTCTCTCCCCTACCCCCTCTCTCTCTCTCAACCCCTCTCTCTCTCCTCCTCTCAACCACCACTCTCCTCTCCTCCCCACCCTCTCTCTCTCACATCACATCCCTCTCCCTCTCTTCACCCTCTAGCTCTTCGTTCTCCTCACCCACCTCTCTCCTCAACCCCCATCTCCTCCTCTCCACACCCTCTACTCTAACTCTTTTTCCCCCTCTCGTCTCTCTCCCGCCAGCTCACCCGCTCTCTCTCTCTCTTTCTTCCTCTTCTCTACTTCGCTCCCCTCCCTCGCCTTTCTCCTCCTCCCCACTCTCGTCTCCTCCCCCACTCTCATCTCTCTCTCACCCACTCCCATCTCTGTCTCTCACCCTCCACTCTCTCTCTCTCACCCAACTCTCTGTCTCTCTCCCCTCTTCCTGCCCTCGTTCACCCTCTCTGTCTCCATCACCCTCTCTCTCTCTCTTCACCCTCTCTGCTCTGTTTTTTTACCCCTCTCTCTCCTCTCTCATCTCTCACTCACGCCCCTCTCGCTCACCCCTGCACCACTCTCTCCCCTCTCTTCCCCCACCCTCACTCTCTCAACACCCTCCTCTCTCTCTCCCCTCCCCTCTCTCATCGCTTCTCTCTCTCAACCCCCTCTCCTCTCCTCCGCTCTTCTCCACCCTCTCTCTCTCTCAACTTCGCCCGTCTCTCTCTCCTCTCTCTCTGCACTCGCGCCTCTCTCTTCCTCTCCCACCCTCTCTCTCTGCATCTCCCACTCCCTTCCTCTCTCCCTCACCACCACCCTCACTCCCTCTCCCATTCTCGCAACCCAATTCTTACTTCCTCTCATCACTCTTCCCCATTCCCTCCTCTCCCTCGCCTCACCCCGCTTCCCCTCCTCCTCTTCCTTTCCTTACTCTCCCCTCTCCCGCCCCCTCTCGTTCTCTCCCCCATCTACTGTCTGTCGCAGCTCTCTCTCTGTCCCCTCATCTCTCTCTGTCTCTCTACCCACTCTCACTCTCTCTCACCCACTCTCTCTCTCTCAACCACCTCTCTGTCTCTCTCTCACCCACTCTCTGTCTCTCTCCCCACCCTCTCTCCTCTTCACCCCCGGTCTCTCCCCTCTCCCCTCACTCGTCTCTCTACATCCCCTCTCTGTCTCTCTCCTCTCCACTCCACTCTCTCTGTCTCTCTCTCACCCTCTCTCTTCTCTCACACCCTCTGTCTCTCCTCTCCCACTCTCTGTCTCTCTCACTCTCTGTCTCTCCACCCACTCTCTGTCTCTCTCACCCACTGCTCTGCTTCTCCTCACCCACTCTCTGTCTCTCTCACACCCCTCACTCTCTGTCTCTCTCACACTCCGCCCCACTCTCTTGTCTCTCTCACCCACTCTCTGTCTCTCTCACCCACTCTCTGTCTTCTCACCCACTCTCCTGGTCTCTCTCACCCACTCTCTGTCTCTCTCTCACCCTGTCCCTCTCCACCCTCTCTCTCTCACCCACTCTCGTCTTCACCCACTCTCTGTCTCTCTCTCACCCACTCACTCTGTCCTCTCTCACCCAACTCTCTGTCTCTCTCACCCACTCTCTGTCTCTCTCACCCACTCTCCTTTCACCCCCCTCCTCCCTCCTGCCCGTCGCCACCCTCCTCTCTCTCCCCCTTCTCAGTCTCCTCACCCCCTCTCTACGTCTCTCTCACCTCCTCTTGTCTCTTCGCCCCTCTCCGCCCTCTCTCCTCTCTCTGGCTCTCTCCCCCCGTCTCTCTCTCTCTCTCTTCTTCTCTCCCAACAACCCCTCTCTCTCTCTCTCTGTCTCTCTCACCTCCCCTCTCCTACCTCCCCAATCATCCTCCTTCTTATCTCCCGTCTCTCTCCTGTCTCCTCTCCCGCCGCCCACCGACCCTCTCTCTCCCATACTTCCTCCTCGCAGGGTCGCTTCATCTGTTCTCTCTCACCTCTCTTTCGCTCGTCTCTCTCTGCGTTCTCTTTCCTCGTCTCCCTTCCAATCGTCTCCTTTCTCCCCTAGGCTCCTGTCCCGTCGGGATCTCAGATCTTCGCCCCTTCTACCGTCGCTTATCTCTCGTCACCGTCTCTTCCACTCCGAATCCCCTCTACGTTCGATGGGACTCTCCCTCCGCTATTAGCTGGGCTCCTTTGCTCGTTTCTCACGTCTCCCGCTCGGTCTCCGTCATTCTCCTCCGGCGCTCTCTCCCCCTCTCTCTCTTTTGCTAATCCTCCCTCCACTCCTCTCTCTCTCTCTTTCTCTCTCAACTCACCCCCTCCATGTCCTTATCTTAACTGCCGTATACCTACACCGAAGTAACCTACCCTTCTTTCTTCCTGATCTGACTCAAGTTTCACACGGGAGACCTCGGAAGACAGGTAAGGAACACCTCCCCTCCAGTATAATACCTTGAGGGACTGCGGATCAGGTAAGATCCCAGGCGGGATTGCTGCTTTAGAAATTGTGAAGAGGCGGCGTCCTGACACTGGTTAAGGGGTTCAGAATCATTCACATCTGGGTTTTTTTTGTTCGATTAGTGAGGTCAACACACACACACACAACTATGTAACAAGGACTAATGGTAGTAAGTATAAGTGTACTACAATAAATAAACTGTTAAGTAAAAAAAAAAAATGTCCCGGTTTTTCATTTTCAAAATCTGGTCACCCTAGTCATAAATGTAAAAAAAAAAAAAAAAAACTTTGTGGCACACTACGGTATGCTTCGCGGCACACCGGTTGAGAAACACTGATGTACAGTTTGTAAGGCAGCTTCAATGCACATGTATGCGGATGACAATCTTATGTGTGCACAGCCCTAACCTCTCTGACCTTGCACACGTACTTCAATCAGATTTTTCAAGAATATTGTATTTCCTAAAACAATCAGTTTTTTAAACACTTATAAGACTGTAACAATAGTATTTGGGACTAAGGCCCAATTTCAAAATCTACCAACAGAGCTACAGTATAGATCAGAACAACCTTAACACCATTCTAGCCCGTAACTACAGGTAGACCTCGCTATCCAACATTTCATTTTACTGCTGCATATTGATACTCTGACATCCAAAACCTATGCCAAACTTGGTGTTCTTTATAGGAACAAATCCTCCCTGAGCCTACTAGTCAGAAAGCGCATCGCACAGTAGATGCTAATGCCAATTATAGACTATGGAGATATAGTATATGGTACAGCACCCCAAACTCACCCTAGAAAACTAGACACCCTCTGCAACTCAATATGCTGCCTTGTCCTACAATGTAACTACAACACACATCACTGCAAAATGTCCAAGAACTAGATTGTACCTGGACTCAAGGTAGCCAAAGTTAATTTTCTCTGCCTTGCTTTCTAATACTTTCTAGGCAAGCCTGTCTAAACAAACTCCTCACCCCTACAACACACAGCACTTATCACCTGAGATCTGACTCCAAAAGATTATTCACGGCCCCAAGGTTAAACAAGGAATCCATCCGCTCCTCCTTCTCTTACTGTGCACCTCACGACTGGAACAACCTACCTGTGACTCTCAAAACCACCTCCACGTTAAGTAAACTGTTTCAAAACCTCATCTGTCTCACATTTTAATCTTGTCTGTAACTGTTACATGTGCCCATAATCATATATTATCTATAACTGTTCATGAAATGTCTGCAAATTGAATGTATAACCTCTGTTCATTTAATGTATTGTCATCCTAACTCTGTGCATAGGACATAATTGAAAACGAGAGGTAACTCAATGTATTATTGGTAAACTATTTTATAAATAAATAAATAGTAGCCTTAATTCTAATGTATTTATAAATTATCACCATTTTTAAATGATTTGGAGATCCTATCAAAAATGAGTTGGCAAATGACTGATTCACAAATTGTGAGTTAGGTCAGAAAGTGAAAACCTTCTTGAAAGTGAAGTTGTAGTTAGTTCTAGTGCATTGTTAGTGGCAGTGGATCTAGCAAACTCCCTGCGGATGTGTCCCCCTTACCTGCTGCCTCCTCGGTCGCGCCCCTCCTAGCCTCTAATGATGCGTCAAATGACGCTGCGGGATCATGTGACGTCACGTGACCTGCGGCGTAAATTGACGTCACATCTCCATTGTAACAGGCATCATTTTATGCCACACTGCCATGGAGTCGCATGGACAAGAAACCGGTAAGTAAATTTACAGAGGCCTCGTGCTCTTAGCACAGGGCCTCTAACCGCCGCGCGGCCTGCGCCCCGCCGAATAAAGTCTCGCACCCCCCAGTTTGCGCACTGCTGTTCTAGCACATGGTTTTCAAATGTGAAAAAGTTTGACTACCTACAGTAAGGGACCATGGAGACTCATAAAGAATGCAGAGTAACATACTCATAACTAAACAAACATTGAGTGACAAATAGAAAGAGTGGGTCTGACAGAGGGACAGAGAGTAGGAAAGCAATTTCCCTGCATCAATAACTCAAGAAATACGAAGTACGAAGAGGAGTGGGTCCTTTTAGAGGTTTGATGGAGTAATCCACATCTTGCGCTGTGAACCAAAAATAGAAGAGATTTTCCACAGACAGAGCAAAAAAAGTTTGAGAACCACTGTTCTGGCACATCCACTCACAAGGGCTGCATAATAGCCATTTACAAGATGTACTGTATTGCATTT
Source organism: Ascaphus truei (assembly GCA_036426205.1). NCBI lineage: Eukaryota > Metazoa > Chordata > Amphibia > Anura > Ascaphidae > Ascaphus > Ascaphus truei. Next base: position 136,674,232 of record CM071570.1, read on the forward strand.
CTGGGGGAAATTACACAGTTAACAACTATTTACTATTACTTTTCCACAACCTACTCAAATATGTTCTAGCAATATGTTATGTGGATGCATTGCCACCTAGTGGCTTTGTGCAACACCTTAGTTTGCATATTATTTTAAAAGTTATGGTGGGTAATAAAGTGATAAACCCTCCACTGTCCAGTGTATAGTAAATATAATACCCACTTGTGAGCATATTCACATGTCTCAGATAAGTCTGCATCACTGCTTTTCATCATCATCTCTTAGCATATAATGCTTCCACTGCAGCCAGGGATTCTGGGAAACCTATTTCAGCTTCACATTGCAAAGCCAGTATAACCAGCCTCACACTGATGAGACCCAAAAGATAGAAACAGCTGTCTGTGAGTAAGTGTACTGTAGGTGCACTTCTTTAACCCAGGCTGTACTGAAAAGCTGTGAAATATGGCAGACATAACCTTATAGGGATCCATGTTAAAATGTGCATGAATCAAAATAATGGTGAAAAGCAGGGTTGTAGACCTGTCTGACGTGAATAAGCTCAAAGTGATATTTGTATTTACTTTGCATTTCATTAAAAGTGTAGACCAATTAGCAGTAATGTGTTTAAGAAGTTACAATTAGTTGATTAATAAATTATTCTTTTTAAAATCAGATGAATAGATAATTTCTTTTTTTTTCTTATTATTTTTTGGTTTTGATGGGCGGGATGTCAATCTTGTTTGTGCCACCCAAATCATGGGGCAATCAGATTTTTTGTATTAAAGCCCCCAATTTGTGAGAAGGCATGAACGGATCATGAAATGGATTAGAACAGGACACCCCATCTGAAATTTTAAGCAGTTACAAACATTTACAGGGTAACCTGTAAAATGATTTCAAAATACTTTAAAAAGTCAGATTTTATCATCAATCTGCAAAATGTAACCTAATCTTACCTGCAACATACCATGGCCATTAGTCCTTTTTTATACTCTGTGGGACAATACCAACATTGCATATTGTAATTGATGCTAGATTTGATTCGTAATTGAGTGTCTCTCACAGAGAGTACTTCTTTTTAATGTCAAATTGTACGTATATAAGTCGTTAAAGTTGGATGTTCATTGTACGGCTTTCACAGAGAATCTTCTTGCCCATTACTCTCTTTGAGTCACTCAGCCATGTAACAGAGTTAAAGTTTAATTCAATCTTTCTGGGACTGTGCATTGAATGAATGGATTTGGACTGAAAGGCAACTAGATATCTTTCGAGATGTAAGTGTAAAATTTGCATCACAATTTTTTTTCTATAATTCCATGATTGTGAAAGTTTAAATTGTTCAAAAGTTTGGCAATTTTGCTAATTTCGTCCAAATGTTGCCACTGTTTGCCAGAATTTAGAAAAACTCATCATATATTATACATGTAGCAATGTCTTCTTTTTGGCTACTAATCTACCCTGCCTAACACATAAGCCCTGGTACCAGTGCAGGCAGTGTTAGGATTAATACAGGTTTTTCCATGCAGTAAGCAGCTTCCTGGAGTGACAGGGGGTGGGGCTGGCTAAGGCCTGTGTGCTGCCCAATCAGGGGCACAGACCTTGGACCTTCCCCAGGGTCTCAAGGGGCTGCCAAATTTAGAGGGTTCTCTCCCATGCGAGAGAGTGATTGCTGGGAGTGTGGAATCAGGGCTCTGATCACATTCCACGCCCTCCCTTAGGGGAGTGGGACAACTACCCCTCATCCCACCAGGGGGTGAGGGAAGAGCAGAGGATAGACTCTGGAGGCCTCAAGCCTCATGGGTTGATTCCAGGGACCATCTGGAGGAAGGAATTGAATGGAATCAGTTGTAGGCTGTATTCTTTGTACTGAAGAATAAAGTGTTCCAGTTCTTTTATGTACCCTGCCTGAGAGTGCAATTAATCTGAGGGTAGGGGGGGTGGGTAGCAGAAGAGAGTTCCCCAGCAGGGATTGCCTCCAGCACTCCTGGAGCCTGCAAGAGATGGACGCGCCTCAGACATGAGAAAGAACCAACCATCACCGCAAAAGCCTGTCCTGTCTTTTCCACTAACAACGGCGGAACCTCCGAGCTTCTGTGTACCAACAGGTAACCGCACATGGCACCTGGTACTAACGTAATCTCCCAGAGGGTGGGGGAAACCTGTTACATACAGATGTAGTAATACTTACTGCCACTAAATCCCCGACAATTATTTACATTTGCAGGGTGATCCCAACTGAGCCCTTCGTTTGCCGTGTTCACAATAAATTGAGTTTTAGTGTCAGTCGTAGTACTCTATAGTAATGCTAGGTGGTCTATTTAATTCTCTTTCACCTTCGAACGTTGTCATAGTCAAACATTCCCATCCATGACATGTGTAGTGCCCAGTACCTGCCCCTCTTGTCGGAGGCGCTACTCTAATAAAGCAATCATTAATGCTTAAGTTGTGTCAAATTGAATTCTTCCAGCCTTTTTCCTCCATGGAATGGGTACTTCGTAGCGATACAGTGACAGATCTCTGTCTGTACTGTTTTGAATGGCAGAACATATAATATATGTATAACTGCAGGCCGCTTTAGTAAGTGCCATGGTTCATGCCATGTACAGACATACTGAGACACATCTGTTTATACATTGTGATTAGAGTAAAGTGGGATACTGCAGTAGTACAGAACTTCTGATGAATAGTACAGGTTCATTAAACAAAGAAAGGCATTGATTAAAGTGAGACATTTCTACATTGTATCTCGTATTGAGACACCTGTGGGGTTCCTGGCATGCAAGGACACAGATACTGTGACGTGCAACGCGCCATCTGCCGTGTGCAATACATACATTATAAAGCACTTTTGGAACAAAACTGTACAGTAAAAATGTAGCAAGACTTACTATTCTCTGTCCTGCAAATACCAAGTGTAAATCCCCGGCATTTACCATTTGTATTTACAACCTGCGGCCCCTTGTGACCCCATTGCGGCTCCTTAGTATCATTGGCAAAGATATTCAGTGCGCCACCTGCTGGCCATGAAATAAACTATACTAACAAATAAGCGCACAAATAATTATTCCGGCTGACCGTAGCCGAGCCTCAACCTGGCCCGGTCACGGACGAGGCGCAGGCAACAGTGTTCACGCAGATGTCATCTCGCACCTTCTCGCGGTCACGGTGGCAGTAAGTCTAACTACATTTTCATGGGATATATTTTTCAAATAATTATTTAAGAATATGTAACGTGTGAAGGACTTACTGGAGGAAGTTAACATTTTACCTTTACTTACTATATCAAGAGGCGTACAGTATGCAGCAATGGACGGTTGAGCTCTGGCTTTTATATTGGACAATATATCTGCAGCCCTTTTTCTGACGCTCCCAAAGAGACTACAGGTACTGCACACAACCTGTGGCTCCAGGAGATCTGAGCCTCCGCTAGATGGGAGCCTGGGGTAACACTTATTAGAGCAGCGCCTCCACTTACTCAGGATCCCCGTTATGTGAGATTCCCCTGGGCAAGAAACATAACAACACACATATGATTGTAACTGTTTTTTACTGTAACGCAATAATAACCTCTTTATAATGAACCGTGGCAATAACACATAGCACATATACTTATACTATAACGCTCATAACACCAGTGGCTCGGCCACTCTCATCAGGAGTAACGTCTCCGTCCCCTCACCGCGTGCCCCACACACCGTGTCCATGTATGGTACTATATTTGTATAGGCTCAGTCCTTTGGCCACTTCACTAGTGTCCCCAAAGAGTTATACCTAAGGCGGGATCAGAGCCTGTTGACCGTTGTTGGTGCACTTGATGTAAATACCTTCCGGTCATGGCGGTGACCGGTAACACTTCGAAAAGGATCAGACGAATCCACAGCCTGCCTCCGATGTCACGTCTTGTAGCTGTCTGGTCCCAAACAGCTCGCCGTCACCTAGCTCCGCACACTGGTCCCTAACTGCCTACACAGTCAGGTGAGCGATCTCTACCACTATGGGCGTCCCTGCAGCACAGCAGCCTACTGTGACTCAGGGATTCTTCTAGGGGTCTGCAGGGAAAAGCTATCCTATGCAGGGAGGTCACGGACCCCCTGCACCCACACTACCTCTTCCTTCACCTCCCGGATCCCTTCTCACTAGCTCAACCTACTAACTGCTGCAGCTGCACTGCACTCAACCCTGTGTCTTTTTGTCAGCGCACACAGCACTGCAGCTGTGTCACTGACAAGACTACACACACACACACCTAAGGGCAGGGTCCCTACCTTAGGGGCCTTCCCTCAGAACCTAGCCACTAACCTAGTGGGGAGTGGGCCTACCTGGGACCTGGGGATAACCTGACCTGGTGTAGGAGCCACTTGCTCCCTACACCCTTCCTCCCCCTTCCTGCTCCCAGCTCCAACTGCCGTTCCTAAGCCCGCGAAAAGTATCTCTTTCCCTGCTCTAGGGAATCCTGGCCTCTCATTGGCCACCTTGGGGCATCTAGTGTATCCCTCCCTAAGCCTCATGGGAATTGTAGTCCCGCGGAGGCTGCTTTTGCATTGCGGCCGCGTACGCACTTGTACTGCGCATGCGTTACTCCCTAATGGCAGCCGCAGCTCCCTAGCCTTGTCTGCGCATGCGCAATCACTGCGCATGCGCACGCATCTGTAATGGCGGCCCCCGCTAGCCGGGTGCACTGCAGAGCCTCGGAGCGCTCCCTGCTCCGGCCCCCACCTTCTCTGTGTGCTGGCGGGTCCGTCGCTGCCTCTGGCGGCAACCGCGACCGCTCGGCATGAGTGCAAGGGGGTCTCTGGGGCTGAAAAGAGACCGGGGCTACATATCATATAACCTTAAAGGTTTCAAAGATAAAAGTACTCCTATAAAACCCCACATACTTCCTCATTCCAATGTTATCTCATATTGGTTTTTATACCACATTATGCCGGACATTGATTATTTGCAGTATATTATTTATAGGCATGTGAGCTTTCAAATCTTGCTCAATAGTATGTCCTGATTTCCGGAGTAAAATATTATTAACATGTCTAATCTCTCATATACAGTAGTTCCTTCCACATAATAAGCCACTGGTAGGACAGTGAATCATACTTTCCCCCTAGAGCTGAGGAGATGGATTTAGCAAGAGTATATGATCCCAAATTACCAATACTGAATTGTCTTTTTTCAGACACACACTGCTGATAAATATGTACTTTTACATTTGAAATATGTAATTGGAAATATTGCTTGGAACAGAATTTATACAGAATTAAACAAATCGGGAATGTTTCCAGCAGACTCTAGAGAACCACACAGTGGTACAAATATCAGAATACAAATATTATGTCTATTTTGTGGGGGAAATGGGTTGACTGGCTGGGTCATATGGTCCTTATCTTTTGTCAATTTTCATTGATATGATTGATATGTCACTATACTGTATATACGGGAGAGAGAGAGATCAACATGGATTTGAAGCAAAAGGTGGCACTGTGTGCTCATTTGCATGTAATTTCCCAGAATCCCTTGGTGCAGTGGAAGCACTGTATGCTGGGTGATAATGGTGAAAGGCAGGGTTGTAGACTTGTCTAAAACATGCAAATAAGCACAAAGTAATATTTCCATTAGCTACACGCTTTACAGTGGAGGGTTTTTTGTCACTTTTATTTTACCCACCATATATGTGGTGGAAACCTATCCAAGCTTAAAATTTACATCTTCACAATCAAACTACCCATAAATCGCGCGTACGGCAAAAATTATAGGAATATGTATATTATATATAGATATAGATAATATATTATATATAGATTCCTTTAGAGAGAAGAAAGAGAGATATATAGCAATGATAATAGAGAATAGAGAGTTAGTATAAGATAGTGAAATATATATAAATTCTATGATAGTAATATTAGATATATTATAGATATAAATAGATATCGATATATCTTATATATATATAAAAACTTCCATTTCTCGGTAAGAACATATTTTTATTTTTAAACAGGTGTTGGTGTGAAATATTAGTTAAAACATGCCATACTTTTTATTCTCAAAAACTGTCAAAATAAAAGTAAAATCAGAAGCATACATTCTCTGCAACTGCGAATCTACAGAACAATCCAATTTAGGGGTTTAATGTTAACGCAACCTAAAGTGCTGAGTTAAGATGTACAGTATATGCAGGCATAATGTGTGTGAGGATACTGTAGTACAGGGGTGAGTAAACTTTTTATGCCAAGCCCCGCTTTTCATCCATGAAATTTCTTGGGGCCCCCTGCCTGATGTAATCAAAATCACAATTAAAAAAAAAACCTTTATTTAAATGATTATACATTATACAATGTAAATACAAATATGTCTAAATACTTATTTCAACAGCTCGCACCGGCAAAATTAGGCTGTATCCACGCTGCCGCTGAGTGCAGTGACATCACCAACTCTCCAAGCATGAGCACAGGGTGTCCTGTATCATTTTGCAAGCACGAGCAGGGGGGGGAGGGGGCTATTTGGATATATAGTGGATCGGGGCTATTTGTGTATGTGTGTGTGTGTGCACTGCTGCATTTAATCACACACAACAACAATACAACACAGAACACAAGCACACTATTAATCACAACATCATCTAACAACAACACAGACAACAACACAACACACAAACACAAATCATGTCACAAACACTTTCACCTGGGCGAAAGTTACTCTGTAAGCATGCTCCTGTCCCCCATATTGTCAACATTATCCCTGAGTAGTAGTATACGAAACGCGTTGGAAGAACATTTATCATGGCGCCCTTGTGACTTTTTATCGTTTGTTAATTAGTTTATTTTAAACTACTTTTCTAGTTGATATTGCTATATCATTGGTACTTATGGTGGAAAAATTGTGGGGGTGTGAAAAATTGTGCACACACTTTTGCCGACGGATCCAGAGTCGGGACATGGTTGACGTTATCAGCGGCGTCCCGCAAGGAAGCGGTAGTAGCGGTAAGCGTATAAGCGAGTTAAAGAACCTCGGTTGGGCGGTTGGGGTTTCGATTGAGGAAGTCCAACGGCTCAACAGCTACTCCGGACATCTACGAATCCTGGGGACCCTCGGGGGCTACCATCGTGAACGGAGCCAGCTGATCCTAAGGGTTACCCTATGAAGAGGATGACGGCATGAAAAGAGAAAGTATCTAGGAAAGTCCTGGACTACAGCTGTTGCTGAAAGCGCCCACTGAGAGGAACAAGTATACAACTTCCACACCAGCAGTCATCTAGTGGTACCAGTGTGTGTACACAATCAATGCTTAATATTCTTACTTGTGTACGCAGAATATACACATTTTTTATTTACATACACTGTTAATACCTACTTCACTATTTGCTGGTTGTGCGGGTTTTTGTCTCCATCCTGTCCAACATCTGCTGAAAAGTGGTGGGTAACACAAGGAGGAGGAGGGCGGTCTGTTTGAGCAGGGAAGGAAAGCCCCGCCCCCGCAGCAGGCAGACAGCACAGAGAAGCAGCAGCAGGGAGCTCCCGTGCACAGCTCTGCCCGCCCCCAGGTTTCCCCGCACGCTGCCTCCGTCCCCGCTAAATAATCTTGCGCCCCCCATCTTGCGCACCGCTGCAGTGTAGTATATGGTCTACGATAACTAAACATTTAATGATTTGTCATTCTTTCTTTAAAAAATACCTGTGTGAAATGTTTTGAAATGTATTTCTTTTCAGATTTGATGTCCACTGTACAGTTATATTGTCATGGAACAGAATACCTCTGTTGCATCTCTGTTTCAGCCCCTTCCCTTGGCGTTCTGCTATGCAGCTGCACAGGATGTCACTTTCCTTGCAGTTCTCTCTCAGTGAGATGAAGGGATACATTTAGGTATCTCTTTTTCCTTCCAGTCTGTCATACCCGGTGCTCTGGCAACTTCTCCAGTCCTCCTAGTTTGGGCCTTTCCATTTTCCCCCCGTCTTTTGTGACAGTAAGTGCAGTGTCTCATCGAACCTTTAGTGTGACCCCTTGCCCCTCACTTCTTTTCCACCATTACCTCTGGATGAGTGAGACACTGCTGTATCTACCCTGTGGTAGGATTATCTTTTCACCTGCCTCTTAATACCAAGGCCACCCACAGAGAGACATATTTACATCAACATCTCTCACAAGTGGACTGTATTTTATGCTATCCTTCCCAAATAAAGTAAAGAAGAAGAAACAGAACTGTTGGCTTGGAAAAGAGGGCCGAGTGACACGTATTGGCCTATTCATTTACACATGACCCCTGGCTTCCAGAATAGTGAAAAAGATTGTGTGCCTTACAGATATTACAGGAGCTGTACTCCAGACTCCATGATAAAACAGAGCAGTCTCAGAAGCACCAAGTAGCTCAAACTGCACACAGCCTGCAGCCTTAACAGACAAGCAGCAGCTACACTGCACAGCAGCTTTGCAAACAACACGTGCTTCTTACACAAAACCTAACTCCTTTCTCTGTGGAGTCACTCTGCACAAGCCCCATAGTGAGGAGCAACATTTCACCAAACATGCACACGTTTCCCACGGCTAGCGCCATCAAGGGCCACGCCACGGGACACCCGCCAGGACACGGGTCAGAGCCACCGGACACTGTGGGAGTACAGCTACCCTAGCTGCACGCTGAAGGACACCGCTCGGCATCATCTGAGGACAGACGACCCATCGCTGACAAGGTAAAAGACCGCACGCCACACGCACGGCTAAAGGCCTACACACACCTACACATGGCAGAACTCAGAGCCTCACAGACATCACGCAGGGGAAAGCGATCACTCAGACACAGAGACCGCTGCGCAATCTGCAAAAGCGCAGCAGGCGGCGAAGGCCCAAAAGGACAGTCACACGACACAGAAAGGCCCCGAAAAATAGAGACTGACAATTGAAGCGCACTGCGCTAAATTAGAGTTGGCTTGGGGAGCACAACCACACTGGGATACGCCAATATTTACTAGCGTGGAACTATGCGCACAGCTCAGAGCAGGCAATAACCGCAATTAAGGCAACGATTACTCGACGTTATCATGAACTGTCAGAAGCATACATTACTACATTGCCAGGGCCAAAACACCAGCGAAAGCCTGCAGAAGAAAGAGACTACAAAATGACATTGACCTTCACGTGACAGCCGCGTGCGGACCGCTATCACAAGAGCGCAAAGCGGGAGAAAACAGCTCCTCCTGGAGGACCCGTCGCAGCGCTCCAGCATTCAAGGCCACTCTCAAGGTCTGCAAAAATCAGTGCAAACAACGTGTCAGCGCAAAGCGCAAATGCTACAAGGCGCGAGCCCACCGCAGAGGCCGCACTGCCATAGGGACGAATAGTCGCAGAGAAAGCAGCAATAAGAGCAGGAAGAGTTGCGCATAGAAGAAGACGGGAGGAAAAAGACAGCTGCCGTCTAACGCTGCCTTGTCCGACAGCCGCATGCCGCCGTCTGCATGCTGCTACCTCACTGCTGCTGCCGCTACTGACCGCGTGACTGCGCGTAGGAAAGCCGATTCGATGCGGAACTAGAGGCCTTATCAAAGAGAAGGAGGCCGCTGCCGCCTAGCCCAAGCGTGAATCCTAGAAGCAGCAGCGCGCAACAGGATGGCGGGGAGCAAAGTACAGATGGATAGCCTCAGAGGATCCAGCCCCAACGCACTGAAGACTACGTAAACGGAGCCTCTTCAATGTAAACACCGCGCACCATTCAACACGGATGGTAGCGACTCAACAGACAACCGAAGACTTGCTAGGCCCACGAGGAGAAGATGGTGTCCTTAATGGTGATATACTGCCTGGGATAGCCACAGCGCAACAGTGATCCACACGCCAGCGCGCACACGGATGCCACAACAGGCTCGCAATCAGGTACACCCACGCTGGAAAAAAAGCCCCTCACACACTGGCCAGCAGCCATCACGCGTCCACGCCATGGAAAGGGCGACCGCACCCGACCCTCCCAGCAATACCTCAGAACGGGACAAACACGCCGATTGCCTCAGGCTCTGACAGACATAGTCAAGTACATGATCCGCGTGGACCTGGGCAAGCCGACTCACCAGCTTCGACGACGCCCTGAGGAATACGGACGTGGAAGTTCAGTTCAAAGAATAGTCAACAGCTTGGACTTCTCAGCAAGGGAAGAGCTCAACCTGCTATTCAAGTTCTGGGGAACCAATCCGGGAGCACGCGAAGAGACTTCGGGCGGCCAACCGCGCACCAACCCCAAGGTGGTTGACACGTGTGAGAGGAGAGAAGGTTATAGAGAGTCCTACGGTAGCCCGAAGCAGTCGAGGATCGTCGCTTCAAAAGAGTCGACAGCTTCCCCAAGATCACAACCAAAGACTACTCGAAGAGTACGGAGAGCTCGGGGACCTGCTGCAAGAACTGGAGTGTTCGCAACGTTAACCACTTATAATAGGTCTTACACGTCCATAGACTCGTGTGGAGTGGACCCTCTGGAGAAGCTACCCTTCAACCTCCAAGAAAGGTGGATTTCACAAGGTTCCAAAACACAAGGGAGAGAGAGCAAGTTCGCTACCCCCCATTCTCATTCTGCTTGAGCTCATCAGCGAAGCGGCAACGGACAACAAACGATCCCGGTTTCATCTAGGTGCGCAAACTACATACAGTGCAAGCGCGCTGAGGAACAAGAGACAGTGACGAGATATGGAACACCAATCACCCATCTCGGTCCGCACGGACGGACGTACCTCCCACAGACCCAAACTACTCCCGATCAGTCGGTCGCCGGAGATGAGAAACCGAGGGACCCAAACAGGGAATGTCCCATAACAAGAGCCACACCCACTTAACAAGTGCTTTGGTTTCAGGATGAAGTTCCTAGAGGAACGCAAGAAGTTACTTGGAGAATTAGAGTTTGCTTCAGGTGCTGCGGTTCCATGATCACCGCAGGGACTGTAAAGAGAATCAATGCACAGTGTGCGAAAGCGACATGCAAGTGACATCGTTACACCCGGAGCACTGACACTCACCAACTCAAGAACCCATCCTCGTAGCGGAGCATGGGCGGGGAGGAAGGAGAGGTCAAATCCGTCACATTCAGCGCCTGAGTGTGAGGGAAAAGAATGGGGACAAAATATCCTGCTTCAAAATATGCCTTGTCGCGAGTACACCCCAGGGAATACAACGAGAAGGCTATTTGGATGTATGAAATCCTCGGAGACCAGAGCAACCGAGCGCTGGTCAGGTCAAGAGGTTCTTCGACTTAATTTAAATTACAAGGAACGGTGCTTCTCCTTACACTCTCAGGACGTGCGCAGGGGAATGGAGGAACACGGGTGAGAGTGAAGGTCTACCCATATGCTCAATAGACCGGCAAAGTGAACATTACCCTCCCACACTCATCAGTTGCAGCACATGGCACAAAACAGGGAGAGAGATACCCACACCAGACATGGCCCGCCTTACCCGCACCTCAAGGGAATAGCCAAACTTCCTGCCGTCGAACAATAGTGCCAACGAGCGTGTGCTGCTCGCAGGGTACATATGAGGGTACTACACGGAAGTCATAAGAAAGAGTAAAGGAATAACGACCCACAAGCGCCCATACGCCCAAAGACTGACCTAGGATGGGTGATAGTGGGCAACGCGTGACACCAACAAAGAACACGGGCAAGAATATGTTGACGCGCCGCAGAAGAACAGTAGTAACAGAAGTGGACACACATCTGTCCTGAACCAGTCTTGGCCTACTCCAAGAACGAAGGGAAGTGAAGAGAAAAAAGGACAAGGTATAGCCCTGAGGTTCAACAAAAACATCCTTGCAAGCGGGGGTTGTGTACAATGCTATAGGATGCTTGACGTTCAGATAACCAAGGATTACGAGTCGACTCCACTGAAGGAAGAAAGTAACCTCTCCAAAGGTGGACACAAAGGGGTCATCCAAAAGACAATAAACAATGGACGATCTTCGCGAGCAATGGCACGGCTAGGATGTACAGTCGTTCCTCTCCACAGAGGTATCCAGCGATAAAGCAGCCAGCTGCACGGCTGGCATAACCGCAAAAGGACTGGGCCCTACAGTTGATAGCCACATGTTCAAAAGGACTGTTCGTTCACACACGTAGAGGAGACAGTTGCAAGAGACATTTCCAAAGGATTTACAAGGACAAAAGGATGTTCTTCGTCATGTCCAGGGAGAGAAACAATTCTCTGAGGGCAGTCAACAAAGAGGACCCAAAAGCGTTTCACACAAAATTACGTGGAAATGTTCGTGGCAGAGAGAAAAGCACGATGACCTACGGTGCACAGAGGTCCAGACAACAAGGGACAATGAAAAGCAACACCCATGAGAGGGAAGAGTAGAGGAGTTCCCGAGTGTTAACAATCAAGGAGCTCCCAAAGACGGACCAGCAGTTTGGTGAACCTGCTACCCATTCCGTTACAACAAGAAGGCGCTTCCAAAAACAATGGAGAACAATGGCCATCTCTAGGTTCATTCGCACTCTTGCAGACCTACAAAGGGAACCAGAGACAAGAAACCACTTTGTGGACTTATCCAGAAGATATGCCTTACCGCCACGCAAAGCCCAGCACCTCTAATTGAAGGAAGGTGAAGAATGCTGGTACCTCCAATAATATGGGGCCTACCACACTCTAGGAACCCGATCAAATCCGGGATAGTGCTCAGCCCCAGCGCTCCAGCTCCAGGGAGTCTCCCGAACGACGCCTCTCTACTGGACCACCGAGACAAGACCACCAGTCTTCCAGAGTGTGTTCGCTTTGCAAGGACGACAAAGCCATCTCCTTCTGCAAACGCCGGGTATAGAGCGAAAGGCTACACGACGGCTATTACATACAAGGGGATACACTCTGTGGTAAAATACAGAGACCAAAGGACTGTTCTCTCACCAGGTAAAAGGAAACAGTGCAGAGTGATTTTATACAAAGGACATTTGGGTGCAACCAGCAAATCGGGACGCTGTGCATCCATCTGCATCCTTGTGCAAAGAACCTGTGGCCAGGAAGGATATACTTTGAATACCAGTGTGAAAAGGCGGTTTGTCCAATCGTATGGGACTGGCTCTTGATATGTTGGATGGCGTCGTATCTTGGTATGCCATGGACATAGTTTCCACATAGTCTGTTATATAGTGGGTATCTACAGAACCAGACGGGGAGTAGGATCATGTAGGAAGGGAGATAGTAGCAAGACTGAAAGAGTAAGAGGGGTAGAAATACGCATGCTGAAGAGGAAAGCGAGCGTTCTACCACACTGGGGTAGAGGTCGGGAGCAAAGCCCCCTGCTTCCTTGGCAGTGACCCCTTGCTCAGCATGCCCAGTACGGATGTCCACTTTCCTATTGCGTTCATTGCCTAAAGTGCAGATGGAAGGGCTACATTATGTTATCGTTTTTCCTTCCAGTCTGTCATACCCCTGGTTGCTCTGGGCCAACTTCTGCAGTCCTGTCAAGTTGGGCTTTCCACATTTCCCCCCTGTCTTTTGCGGACTGAAGAGGGAGATAAGAGTGCAAGAGAGCGCCTCAAAGGAGGAAGACATAGTCTGAGGAGTCGAGTGACCCTTGACCTCACTTCCTTTTCCACCATACTCTGGATGATGTGCGCACTGCGGTATACTCATGTATGGTTAGGATTATAGGGAATTAACTGCGCTAAACTTACCAGGCACCACAGAGAGAGGAGACCTATTAGAAATGCACACATCTCTTCACAAGAAGTGACGTATTTATGCAATTTCCCCAAATAAAGTTAAGAAAAGAAAACAGAACTTGTTGTTGTGCTTTGGAAAGAGGCGAGTTAGTTGAAAATATCTGGGATATTCATGTCTTACCATGAACCCTGGCTTCCAAATTATAGTTGGACTAACGGATGTCGGTGTAAGGTCAGACACTTGTGTGTTGCTTTGTTTTTTATGACAGTGCCAACCATGAAACCCCACAGCCTCAGAAATGTACTGAGGCTTCCGTTGATATAAAAATGTGAGATGAACATCAACCTCGTTTTATCGGACCGCAAACGTGACAATTTAGGTTAATAGGTATCAATCAGTTTGTTCAATAGCACTATTCCTTATTGCATATGGCCACTAAGCTTTAATATACACTATGTTTTGTGTAAGACTCTGTATTGTCCTCAGTTCATTGACTCATAAAGTTTTCGTTGTTTATCCTTGTGCTGAGTTTTTGAAAGTGTTCTTCGGTTGGCAACGGTTATAAAATCACAAAAGTACATACGAGAGACGCATTTTACATGGTAGAACAAAGAACTTAGTGGGTAAGTAGCTCTGAATAGAACAGCTGTCTATTGACATTTGGAGGGCCACAATCACTAAGGTTTTATGATTGTGTACGAAGTAGAACACGAGCATTGTTCCTTAGGTTACCGCAGGTAAATACCTCTAGGATATTCTGCTGGTGTAAGATACCTGCTAGTCCCATATAATCCAAATTACATCTAATAATATACCAACACAGAGCAGAGTTCTGCCTACATTATAATTATGTTTTTATGTGTGAATATGGTAAGCGAAGAGGCTCTGTCTCACTATTATTTTATAAAGTGTAGACTCGACACTAGAACACACATCAAAAGAGTTGTGGTGTAGGGGGCCTCACCATTATTGTGGTGCACTTAGCAGAACTGATTGTATCTTAACTAGGGAATTTTGGACTATCAGGGAAGGCCAGCCAGGCAGAAGATGGCTGCTGCTCATGTAGACTCCTGAGGAGAGTAGGTGTATTAGCATCCTCTGCCACAACCAATAAGCTGAGTCCTGCTAGGCGATGACCTGGGGAGAGGCCGACGCCCTTCTTTTGGTACCGCAGGTACCGATCGAGCTAAATTAACAAGAGAAGATCCTCCGTCCCACACTCCAGCGTTCTTGCGCGCTAGGCTGGGCCGCTGCGTCGGCCGCTTGACTGTGCTCGACGATGGAAGCAGGAGAAGATAAGATCCACGTGGATGAGTAAAGAGTTTGTCTTGTGAGCGAGGAAGGAAAAGATGGGAAGCGAGGGCGAGATGCGTCCACATGACCGTTGCTCTGACAATGGGGGGGAGAGCAAGCCGATATACGGGACTCGACAGGTGGAGGAGAAGGTTGAGGAAAACGGTGGAGGGAGGAGAGGGGTGGAGTGGAAGGAAGGAGGCGGAGAGAAGGTTTTAGAAATTTTTCTTTGCAACAATTTTATTTTATTTATTTCTTGCACACATAAATTGACTTTTTGGAAAGGGGAGAGGAATGGAGACAACAACCACACAGAGACAACATAATCCAGAGACATCATAACATACACAAGTACACAGCCCTGATACACAGCAAAATGACGTCCCTCCCTGTCTAGAGCCCGCCCCCCCGCTATCTGCTCTAAATTTTAGAGACAAGTGAACATCAGAACGCGTGATCTTGAAGATGTGGTCACTATTTATCTTATCAGCCAATTGCGAATCGGTCAGTTTAAAGCGGTGACCGCCGAAGATGGACCTTCTGGGAAGCTCAAGTTAGAGTTCCAAACTGTCCTGAGGGACATATATAAATAAATACATTTAGAAAAACAATAACCCGCTTGAGGCCCCCGCCAGATAATGGGAAGGTTTCTAAGCGGGCCTAGGCAAGAGACTGCATGGTGAATTGAGAAGGAAAAACCGAGAAAGAAACCCAGATCTGCGCTCCGCTGATCTTCCAAGAATACACCTGCTGTTGCTCCTTGGAGAGAGACCTAGTCACGCAGTGCATGACTGCTGCAGCTATAGGGAAAGTCCCTTCAGTGTGTGCTACTAGGGAGAATGGGATAACCTGCTGGGGGCCGGCGTGCGCCTTACATGTTTTTTGTGCAATGGGGAAGTGTGATGCGATCCCAGGAAGGTTCACAGGCAATGCTGAGATGGGGTTGGGAGGGACACCCACGTAGACATCAGTAATCTCCTAACATCGAGAATGGTGGAACTCCTTCCCTTGATAGTCGCAGCAATGACCCATGCAAGAATGGGGATTTGAGGCAGAACAAGCAAACATCAAATAGTCTATAGAGGAACTGATATATCTGAGGAAATGGGAACGTAGAATGTGCAGGACGTTGATGTTAGCATGTAAAGTGATGTGAAAGAGAAAGCCTATGGAAAGTAGACATACATGCATGAATTAAGCATGAAGGAATTAACTCCGCCATCTACCCACTATTATTACCTGCAACCCTCTTCTCAGAGGAAAATATATATATATATATATATACTAGATATATATATATATATATATATGTTTATAATATTATTCAACTATCTCCCTCAAAGACTGTGGGATTTCACAGATAATGGATAAGTTTATTGCAATCCTCAAAATTCAAAGATGATGGAAATTGGTAATACCTAAGAACCAGCAAACCTGAAACGCAAAAAAAAAACTAATTAACATGGTATCTGAATAAACTCTAGCCATAGCTCAACAGACCTGGCATACATTTGAATCCATGTCATGGGGAAGACGAATCAGTCAACATTAAAATATGAGAACATCAACCATTGTGTCATGACAAAACTAGAGAGACAATGACGTACAAACAAAATGTAGCTCAACGCAGAGTGAAGAGTCAGACCTGAAGCGTCAAACGACAGGGTCCCAAGCAGCATGAAGATTTGGACGGCTGAAAACAAGGATCTCAACAATATGACGACGACATAGCAGAGCTAAAATTCACAGTGCGGGACGATCGTCCAAAGAGTTATGGGAGAACCATGAGGATAGATGGCTAAAGAGAAACGAAAGAAATGTATATTGTTCCAATGGACTAGACTAGACAACAAAGGGGGCTCTATAACTGTGGTAACTATAATGATTAAACGGCAAAACCACTGGCTACCTTATGTCTCGGCGTTTGTAAAGATTGTGCACGTCAATGTATACTAAAACGCAATCACGGTGGTAACCAAGGGGTATTCCATACCCCCCATCACGGAGGCCTAACAAACACCCTGGAGAAACAACCCTTCACACCAACCTATCGAAACCTACCACACCACTAACATGGCAAATCAAACTTTTGTCCAAAAAACAAAGAAGGTTTTTTAAGAAAAAAACTACTAACAATGAAAAAATAATACCTACACCCCCCCCCCTCCACCCCCCATCCATGCTCACTTAGTGGCTAGTAAAACATTGCTATGCTATGGCAACGCTTTTTTAACCGCTAAGTTATCAAGTGTGTTAACCCCTACCACTCCTCAACACCTAACAACCACACACCACGGCAACTATGGTACACACTCCAATCACCCATTATCCCCCACCCACCACTCCCCCTAGTAAAGAACATGCCCCCAAGTGACTATAGGGCTTTTTGGCCTTGAAAAGCATTACACAAATCTATTTATTATTATTTTTTTAAATTAAGAACATTGCATTTTAATAAAAATAGCTTTTAGATCCATTGATTGCCAGTGGGGCCTACCTAACGTACATCGGAGATTGATCAACGACTTGGGCAATCAATGTGTGACCAATTGTATTAATGGAGCTGAGGAACATTGTTTGTGTTTAATTTTTGTTATCACAAAACAAAATCAATCCAAGCTTGTGGCTTAAAAAAAAACCAGCAACAAGCATTAAAAAAATCCAAAGCCTGATGGCCTATTGGAATCCATCCTTGCTGAACGATGAGGGATCCTCAACTTGCCACAAATCCCTCGATCCTCTGGTAATGGAAGAAGAGTCTTCTGTACGTATTTTTTTCTATCTTCCTTGAAAAAAGTAGGATGGTACAAGCCGCGGTAAATAACCATTACCACAACGTACAAGATTGTCTGATCGCTGATTCTGTCTATGTTGACTTTCATACATATTCGTGTGCTAGTCTCTACATAAGATTTCCTGTTCGGCTTATTTGATTGTACCAATCATGCTTGTTATGATATGACAGAGCTCAGGATGATTGTGATACAATAGTTTACCAATGGAACACGACAAAACCCAGTCCCCTATATCAGCTATATTAGGTATTAGTACACCATGTTAATACATTTTTGCGTGGATGCTGAATATCATAGGTGGGGATACTATAGAGTAACTAATGATCGCTTTAATGTGTACGTGAAATAATACTGATCTTGTACTAATCATACCTAAATACATAGAAAACCTAATGGTATTAGCCTAGCTCGAAAGGTAATCTTATTTAAAAGAATACAACAGAACAAAGTAGGCTACCCCATGGACTCTCTAGCAGCTAATTACAAAGACGGTAAGTCCATTAGTCAACAAAAAAAAGGTTATCACACATACTAGAAGTAGTCCATTACTCTGCACTATCGGAACTGGAAACACGGCTATTCTACTCATCTCAAAAATGGTAAGCAAATTCCCAGTCAAGGGGAAAGCTGAGTTCACATCATGAATGCCAAAAGAGATGCCCTCGGTCATATCGCCAGCCAACATCTGATGATTATTTACAGAGATACTGGTCAACAATGAGAGACTGAAGCTGTGTCTGGGTAAGCGGGCATCCAATGATCTCTGACGGTTGGGGGGGGGGGCGGGGAGAGCCTGAGACAGTGTTCTGGCGTGGCGGTCTGGGGGGACCCACCGACGTATCAACGTCCTGCACCTGGTGCCGGGGCCTCTGGTGTGTGCCAGGTCCACAGACAATCTCTCAGTCCTGCCGGGTGGACAGATCCATCGTGTGCGGAAAGTGTGGCCACGCTCAGCATAGCAATGGCTGTAGGTCCTGTTGGACCGAGTTTCGAATTCGTGGAAACTGGTAGAACTCCGGCTTTTCAATTGTACTCAAGCAAAGGTGCGTGTTTTGGAGTTCCAAACAGTCCTACTTTCCAATGTGTGAGCTAACTTAAAAAGGGATATATTTAGAATTTTAGAATAAAAAACAGAGACACGTTGTATCTTTTTTTTTGTCTCCTTTTTTCAATGGAATATGAACATGGACAATTATACCTACATTGGCCAATATTAACTTTGAAAACTTTCATTAACATGCAGTATCTTTTTTCAGTTTTTACTCCTCAGTTGATTCTTTTATTATCATCATGTCTGCAGACTGTTGTCCCGTATTTTGTAGAAATAAATCTGCAATAAATAGGAAAACCCCAGCAACGTTCTATGCAATAAAATGACGACTTTCGCGCAGAAGAAGAGCCAGAAATTCAGCATTTGCTTGATATTCCAGCAGAAATATTGTCCCACAAAGCAAGACAAGCAACTCATAAAAACAGAAAATATTGTTGTCATGCTCTCTTTAATTCACTTGGAAAGTAACGCAGTTCATCACTTACTGTATATGGGATGTGATCATTACTAGAGATGTGCGGGGAAATTTTTATTGCGGATTCGGATCTGCCCTCGAAAGGCGGTTCCTTTGGTCCACAGATTCCGTGAATCGTAAAAAAAAAAGGACGATTGTTCTTTGTCTGGATTTCTTTATCGCTGAAATCCACAGAGTGTGGATTCCGCGATCCGTTGACGTTTTTTTTAGAATCCAATACTATGAATCGCCGATAGGCATGCGTATTTTTCAAGCCCTTCAAACGGATCGCGGAATAAGCGGATTTTTCATAAAAATACTCAGATTGTGTCCAGTGACAGTTTTGTATTAATCCGCACGGATTGAAGAGATTGAAGATTGGACACACTCGTCGTAAGATTTTAATCAGGAACAGATTTTGAATGGAAAGTTTGGGAATGTTGAAATTTTTGTTGACTGTTTCAACCCATCTC
Source organism: Ascaphus truei (assembly GCA_036426205.1). Lineage (NCBI taxonomy): Eukaryota > Metazoa > Chordata > Amphibia > Anura > Ascaphidae > Ascaphus > Ascaphus truei. Next base: position 136,693,898 of record CM071570.1, read on the forward strand.
TAATCATACTTTCTGACAACACAGTTTAAAATAATCATCTTTTTCAATTATATTTACATTTCCAGCCTAGTACTGGATATTACAGAATGTGAGAAATTATAGAAGTATAAACTACAGCTACATAAAATAGACAATGTCAAATAATGCTTATTGGATTTAAAGAGGCAATCCAAGCAATATCCAACATGTGGGTTTTTTTTATTTAATAAATCAGTTCTCTAGTATTAATTACTACTGCATTGTCTTTTTTTTATTCAACTCTTAATGTACATTTTCATGATGTTTATTATACTGCACTGTTCTTTCTGGTTTCTTAAAAAAGGCTCCATCAGGATCGAAAAAGCGAAATTAAATAAATTTAGATTTTCCTGTATATGGATTGGGCAGCCTCTTTTACTCTATGATTGATACTTAACTGTAATCTAGGGGCCTGCACCCTATAGACACTACCCCCCCGCATGCCCTATTCTCCATAAGGTGCATGTGCACATTGCATTAACTAAGTATAACAATCAGCAATTTCATCTCACTAAACAGCATAGTGAATAAGACAAATTCAGGATTCTGCCTAATCTGTAATCTTCAACGCAATTACACTCATTAGAAAAAACAATTTTCTTCCCTATTCCAGAGATGTACGACCTTAGCGGATCAATCATCACCTCAAACTTAAGACTTCTTACATATTGGCCAACTCCCCTCGTCATGTGCATTGCTTCCGCAACCGATTCATTCAAAGAACCTGGCTGCTCACCCGCATTTGATGACGTAAACGACTCTTATCTAGGAGATAAAGACCTGACAGGAATATCGCTATTCATTATACAGGAAGTTTCACGAGGTGGGTGCTGGCAGGGAAGAAAGATGGATGGGATGACCAGGAATAAAAACTATTGAAGCACATCCAGGAACTTATCCTTCAAAACCCACTATTTGGCTTCTATTGTTATTCTAATGCATCAGTATAACTACTTGATGGGAACCGAGAAAGCAAGCAATGTAGAACGTTTCTGGACCAAGGACTTTCTCACAACAATTTTGAATTATGGTCCTAAATGTTACTGAGCTTTTTTGCGGCGCTGAATTATCTTTAAGATCCAGGGCGATGAAGTCTCAGAGACTAGGACGGCATTATGTATATGCGCCAAATGTGGGAGGATGGGCCATTTCCATCTGAACGAAAGTGACAATGATTTCTAATGGGACATTGCAAATCTGGAAACGTCCGATTGGCTCATTTGGGCAAGATATGATATAGGCCCTAAAGGTTTAGTAATTGGATTAAAATGCTCATGCTCAAATGCTGATGTCTATTAAGTGTAGGTTTTCCAATGGTCTGAGCAACGGCAACCCTTATCGATATTTATTCAGTAGTAAATGCATTTCGTCAATGGTATTATTTCCAGAACTAACTCTACCTGGGACTTCTAATTTCGTTTCTGAGTGTGAATCTACTGATAAGAATGAGATTGATTAATCTGTAGATTGTTGTAGCATTAGTATAAGGTTATAAAGTTCTGTTGTTTATGTTTAGTAGGAGAGGCTGAGAGGTTTGTCTGTTCAAGAGACAATAACATTAGACCCGGTCTTCCCAACTTTTTTTTCCGTTGGCCTGGGTATAAGTCGACTCCATGCAGTAAGAGTCCATTGGTTGCTCTGGTCTCTAGGTAATGAGCGTAATAAGAAGGATTTATGAAATCTCACATTGCTATGAGTTGGATACAAATTAAGTGACGCAGACCCATTTTAGATGAGGGATCGAAAACCTACAAGAAAACAGAGAGCGAAGAATGAACAAGCATAAAAAAGAGATGGGATGCAAGGAGACATACGAATGAGTATGAGAAAAGGGCAGTCCGGATCACAAACATGAAGCCACAGAACCGTCGTATAGAAATGTGGAATACACTCCTAGTAAAATATACTAGCTCGTTTGTGGTGTCTATGTAATGCTTGTGAAGTAAGCAATCCTACTGCTATTGACGTGCGACACACAAGGGTTATGGTACTGCTTGAACATTTAGTGCTCAAAGTGTCTGCGTAATATTAATGTTGTAGTGTAAGCCGTTAGATACTCACCCACCTGCGCTTACAGCACCCCCTCACCAGACTGCCGATAGCCGGGGGCCGCCGCGTCAATGGCGGCTCCGTTCGGCAGGGTTCGTGGCAGGGAGAGAAAGGGTAGGGTAGGTCCCGTGAGAACTTTGCTCGAAGGGCGGTTTCAAGGGGGAGGGGACGGGGCTGCAGGAAGGAAAGTTGCAAAGACAGGCAGCCTTAACAAACTGCGATCGAGGGATTCACCGGAGCAAGGTAGGCGAGATAGGCGCCGCCTGGTTGCGGAGAGGGGCATCGCGGCTAGGGGCCTGCGCAAGAGGTGAGAGCACAGGCGGACCACGTTGAGGCTCGGCGCAAAGCGCAGACGTGGAGGAGCTGCGGGAGGCAGGGAGAGTTCGCGCGAGGGCAGGAGATGCCCCAGATAGGGTCGCGCAGCGCCAGATAGGGTTAGGGAGCTAAGGCAGCTCTTAGGAGGTCGCGCGAGAGTAGGGAAGCATAGGGAGAGCTTGAGGGGCTGGCCATTAGGAGTTGGTGTGGCAGAGGGAAGGCACGCCGCGGCCTCAATGTTATTGTAGGGCTCGGGACTACAATTCCATGAGGCATAGCGAGGCAGGCACCAGGTGCTTGATAGGAGCCATAGGGTGCAGGACTGCCCTGGAGGAAAGAGTACATTTTCCCGGGCTTTGCATGAGTCACGTCAGTTGGAGCAGCGGAGCTGAAGGGGAAGGAAGGATGCGGGGATGATGAGTGCAGCTCCTGCATCCTGATAGGTACCTCAACCCTCCAGGTAGGCCCCAACTTCCCCACCAGGTTAGTGGGTAATGATAAGGGACGGCCCTAGATAGGAAGGTTGTCCTTAGTGTATGTAGGTGCAGGTTTGGCAGGTCCACAAGCGGTAGTGCTGTGTGCGCATGGCAAATAGGCGCAGGTGTGAGTTGTTTGCTGCGGGTCAGGTGGTGCTGTGTTGAGTGTTGTATGTGACGTGCGGTGCTTACTGAGTGGCTAGTGTTGGTGCAGCGTGTGTTACTGTCTGCAGGCTGATGTAGAACAATGTGTCGGTGCAGGTGTTAGTGAGGATTAGTGAGTTAGGAGTAGTTAGGTTAGGGAGGATTGGACTGGGTAGATAAGGGAGTGGGGCAGGTTATAACCCGCAGGCCCTAGGAGTTTTCCAAAAAGTCTCAGGTTGCGGTACATCGGGACAGGCCCTAGGTTGGGACCCTGTCATGTAGTGCCAAGTTAGATAGGGATCAGCGGATGCTGCAGTTCCATAAGGCGACTTGGCTCAGTCGGTGTCAAAGATTAAGAGAATCTCCGGATGGGATCAACTGGCGGACCCCAAGAAAGATCACAGCACCGGATCAGACGGGATCCAGGTCGACGATCCTTTGAGAGAAGTAGTTGCAGGCCCGAGGGCAGAGCACTCGGCAGGTACTACAAGTGCACCAACAGATCATAACATTCTATTAACACATAGTGGCAGCGCTGACCAGGGACAAGGGTTGGGCTGTGGGAAGAGTGTGGGGAGTTATACTGTTGTGATGGTACTAGAGATGATGTAATGTTTGTCTTATTATTGTGTTATTCAGTAAACCTGTTATCCTAATACTGGTGTATCTGGTTTCTGAGTGGGTTCCTAGTTAGGGTCATTCTACATTTCCTAGAGTCCTACATAGGTGGAGGCGCTGAAAGAAGACCGTTCCAGAGGATTCACCCCAGGCTCTCATTAGCGGAGGTCAGACCTCCTGTGCGCTGCAGGTATACGCACCCCCACGGTAACAATGAATGCTTCATCACCACACTACATATGAGAGATGGGTGGGTGGACACGTAACGTTGTATATAAACTTTTTGTATAATCGCAAGTCCTTAATAAAAACAATATTTAAAAATATAAATCTGTAAAAAAAAAGTAGAGCTTTTTGTACAGGTGCTATAATAAATTGCGGCAAAAATTTCCAATTCTGCATTGGCAAGGTTGTGCTATTGACGGCCTGAATATAACAGTAAGTTTATGTATTGACGTTACAGGGAGGTATCTGCCTCTTCTCTCTATACTGTATATATAAATAAAAAAGCTAATGGTCTATGTCAGCGTTTCCCAAATGGTGGGTCGCGACCCGGCACGGGCCACGAAAGCAAAATGCCTGGTGCGTCGTATAAAAAAAAACTCTTGTCGGGGGGGCAAGGCTAGGACACAGGGCAGAGCGGTCGCACTTGCTAGGCCTGTGAAAAAAAACCAAACTAAAATCTGCTGCTGCTAGCTGTGCACTTGTGCAGGACCCCATGCAGAGAAAGCAATCAGCAAGCTTGCCTCTAACACTCCGCATCTTCCGGACACAGGTGGTCAGGGGGGAGGGAGGTAGGTGGGTGGGTATGAAGCCCAGAGCATGCACAAGCTGTGGAACCCTAGCTTCACTCCAGGAAGCCTTGAAGAGAAGAGAATCCTGCCTGCTCCTGCCTCTCATTGTTGTTTAAAATCTAAAGGGGCAAGGGAAGAGCAAAGTAGTAACACCACCCACTAAAAGCAGGACATGCAGAGGGCAGAAAAAAAAAAGAAAAAAAAAGAATAAAGAAAAGAAAAAAAAGAAAAAAGTAAAAATAAAAAAAAAAAAAAAAAAAAAAAAAAAAGTAAAGGAAAAAAGGAATTGAAACAGAAAAAAGGGAAAAATGAAAAACTACTTTCAGAGAACAAATTGAACTGCAAAGCACTTTAGGACATTTATGAGTACGGGGGGAAGACTAATGGCGGGAAATGTGTGGGTTGGGGCCCCCCGGGGTGATATATCCGATATTTTCTAGTTATATGCGAGAGAGCTAGATCGGAACTCCTTGTTCTCAACTCTCTGCACCAAACCAAAAGACTGTGTCTAATCTCTGCGGCAGAACACAAACAAAGGAGAAATGGCACGGTCTATACTATGTGACAACCATCGGTAATCTCATCTTGCCAATACCAACTGGGTATATCTATGCCAAAAACAGATGGGGGAGTGAAGAGGATAAGGAAGAAACGAAATCACGTTCCCACATAAAAGATTATCCAGCATGGCGGCGAGATTGCGGTCCCTACCACCGCCTCCACCCTGGAAGCGGTACACATTTTCCCACTTGACCGCGTAGGCCAGGGACCCAGTCGCTACCCGGCGTCTAAATTACGCGTGTTCCCCGGGGCCGCGAACCCCGGCCCAGCGCCTACATAGCGACATACCCCGCGCACCACGTTTTACGGCTCCTTCAACCATGGCGTCGAGGACCTCACACCCATAAGCTCCGATGCCTTAGTGTGCCGTCATGCGTACCCACCGCGGCTTCGATCAACCTAATGTCTTCCTCACACACCATTCTCTCCCCGCGCTCAAACAGGAACTTTTTCTATTTCGCTCCCTGCTCTGCTTGCTATCACCCCGGGGGGGGGTGCTTCCTTGCTTCCCCTGTTCCGAGCGTTCGTGGGTCCGGGAGCCCTATGGGGTCTCGTGGATGCGGCACAGGCAAACTGATCGGGGCCCGTGCTTTAGCGCTCTCGGACCAAGGCCCAGCGGTCGTGCTCTTAGTCCCAGCATTGCTAATCCCCTTCCTCCTCGGGCCTGACGGGTCAGGGATATCCCAGACTTCAAACAGCTGCCGTGCCCCGGTGGAGCGAAGGGCCGCCGGAAGCACCAAGCCTGTTCTTCCTTCCAACATCCATGCATCCAACCTACTCCCCTCCCAATCCATAGCGCCAGTACTAGAGCCCATGCCTCCCCACGGGCATTGAGACCTAACGCGAGGTCGGGGCTACCTGAGGGTATCGATATTATCGATACCTGGCCCACGATCTCCCCACCGGAACGCAAGGGGGCATTACGGAATGTCCACCGTAGCGTGCTGGGCGGCGACCCGGATGGACCGATCCGTTCATATCGCGAAAAATTAATGTCCGTTGCAGGGTTTGGCTCGGCGCAGCGATACTAGGAAGCAAAGAGATCTGGTCGAAGAGTGAGAGGGACGTGGGAGGAAAAAGGGGGCGAGAGAGACAAAGAAGGAATGAGAGGTAAAAAGGAAGAGACCGCGGGGTTGTTTGCTCTGGGGAGACGAGTTATATGAAACTACTTGCGGTATGTTTCCCGGAGGCGGGAAATATATGAGACATACAGGTTTTTGGGTCTCTCTCTGAAAAAGACCTGGATCTCTTGCCAATCTAAATGGTTATTATCTGCAAAATACATCGGTTGCGGTATTCTATCTGTAAAACAAAAAATGTTTAACTAATCGTTGGTATCATTAGTACCCCTTATCCTTTTCTTCGTTTGTTCCTATCTGCTCCCTTAGCACCCCTCGCTGTCTACTCTTGCCCACAGCCATGGTCTATCTCTGCCCCTCCCGGGTCTCTCTGGCCCTATCACTTGGTCTCCTCTGCCCCCCCCCCAGTCTCTCTGTATGGACATTCTTATCTGTTTTATTTTACCTATAGGCCAGTATAGGATATAACATTTTTAGTGGGTCACGAAGTAGAAGTATAAAAATAACCGGGGGGTTTATATAAAGTGCTTGATTATTTCACTGTGTACTGGTATTGGAAGGTTGTAACTGTATATAGACCACCATGCGACAGCAAAGGGGCCCAAGGACCAGTAAAATGAAGGTTAAGTCCGTTCACTGGCCACTCCAATCCTTCCCTGGGGCTCACCTGGCCACCAGACCCTGGGCTACCCTGCTCTTACATGCCCAGTCATCATTCTTAAAAATGTACTCTTTATTCCTGTGTGTAATGTAACTGCAAGTATATTAAATGGGATTTGTGTAACAGTAAAGAAGAGCAAAAGACTCTGGACATGCAGGGCTGAGAAACCTTTTGTGCTGCCCGCATGTCCAGAAAAGAGGGCTTCTGCTGCGTCTGTAGGGGGAGGAGAGGTGCAGGGACAAAGGAGAAAGTGTCTAGGGAGAACATCGCCCTGAAAAGGGAAGCATTTGGTTGCCTCCTCAGCCAGCGTGGCGCCAGCCCAGCGGGATATATTCTGTTGGCTGGGGGAAGACATTGCTGAGTCCCTCTAGCAGGTGTTGCTCCCATTGGCCCTTTAAAACTACCCTCCACACGCTCTTTAACTTTGTAAGTATGCCTCCGACACTGATTGGCCAATGCAGATAAGCCCCCTGCTCCTGATTGGTCGCCAGCCCCTCCACCATGCTTTCCTATGGCAGCGGGGAAGGTACTGGAGAAAAGGAGAACCTGATCAGCGCTCCACAGCACACTTGGATCCTGCCATGGAGGTGAACTAAGCAGTGTGCTCCAAGGCTGTGCCGGAGACACCCAAAGGTCGATCGGAGATCCCTAAGAAGCGGGAGAGCTGAAACTGCTTTTTGCTATGAGACTATGGTTAATACCGCTAAGGTATTAAAGGGTTTAACCCCACCCGCTACCCACCGGTTGGTATAAACACCCACCAAGGGCCAAATACCAACTTCACCCATCCTCGCTACCCACAATAAACATTCAAAAACACAACAACACTACTAACCACCTCCTCTACCCCCAACAACCCCCCCCCCCTCCCCAACACATACAGTACAGTAATGGGCAAAATTACTATTATCCAGATATGGATAATAGCTAATTTGCCCATTCAAAATCAAACATTTGCCAACCAGCATAAATGAAGTAAATAAAACATTCTACTTACCCCTCCATCCTGAAGGGCGTCCTCATCAGCATACGGCAGGTCCATGTCCTCCATAGCCAGCAAGAGTAGATTAAAAAAATACAATCTAATGGCCCCTAACCCCTTAAACACCTTAGCGATTAATAAATAATAAATAATGTAGTAATTAAGGGGTTAACCCCCATCCCCCACTACAAGGCCAAAAATACACAATAATAAAATAAATTCACAAGCACCTAAACACCCCAACAATAAAATAATGAAAAAGCCAAATGGTACATATGAATAACATTTATCTTCCACCAAAACAGCAAAACAATATAAATTGTTATTTCAAAACATAAGAATTAAATTAAATAAACACCTATCCAACCAGTTCAAGAAATAAAACCACTAGCCAACCAATCAATTAAATAAATAAATGCACTAGCCAACCAATCATTTATTTAATTTAAAATGCTTACCAATCCTAAAATGTACTAAAAACAAGTCAGCCAAATTAAAAACAATTTTATCTAAACAATAAACAGAAATAGAAAACATACCAATCAATACAAAACAAGCATTTGCCAAAAAAAAGCATTGCCTGTCACTGTCTTTATCTGTACCCACAGATTAATACATTGGTAGTCAATGGGCAATGAAAAACATAAAAATAAATAAATACAATTAAAAAAAACTGAAAAAAAGACATTTACGTACATTCAATATATCAATCGCTGGATAGATATGTGCAGGGAGAGGCGACTCTCTCTGTGCAGCTCTCTCTGCCGCTGGATCAAATCACCGGGTGAGCCCTTTTGAGAGAGGCGATCATCACGTCACCGGCTACTCGCCCATATTGGGAATTTTGCTATCACAGGAAATCGAGGCTTTCTGAATACCGTGATAGCAACGCTAAAAAAACTGGCGGCGCAAACAGTCCAGGGATTTTTTTTTATGAAGGCTTATAGAATAGGCCAATTAGACTGTAAGCTCCTCGGGGCAGGGACTCCTCTTCCTTAATGTTACTTTCATGTCTAAAGCACTTATTCCCATGCTCTGTTATTTATTTGATTACCACATGTATTACTACTGTGAAGCGCTATGTACATTAATGGCGCTATATAAATAAAGACATACAATACAATAGGCCCCTCCCTATATGTTGCCGGAGAAGCAGAGAGCAGGACTTTCAAGTGAGAGATTTGAAAGTGCTCTGTCGCAAATTGCACCAGAGAGGTCTGGACAGTCCCTACCCCATCGGAGAGTGGATGCAAGCCCTGCTTAAGCCTTTGATGTAGCGCTCAGCACCTAGTCAGCTAGAATTTGCCACATTTTTGTGAATATAGCTCTGATTGTGTTTTTTTATATTGTGCTTGCTGGCTGCGGCTGGAATAAAAGATCTTTATTGAACTGCTTTGTCCAGTCTGGTGCACAAAATCCAATATGTCTATCCAATAGGGAGATCCTAGTCCCTTTAAACTCTCTTTAAACTGTGGGTCAGTCATATGATTCCTGACGAAACATAGGGAAACCAAACGAAACACGTAGAGTCCTGAAGTATCTGAGAGGGAACTCCTGTGAGGCATCCAAAGTTTCCGAGCGGCCGCAACCAGAAGCTACACCAGCCGGCACCTCACAGCAACCAGCAAATCATTGCAGAGGCGGTGAGATAACCGGCTGTACTGTGTCTGATTTTATGTGCCTAAAGAGTGGCCTTAATGTAAGTGTGCATTCTATTGGCCAGGTTTATTTTATGTTAGATAATGTTTTTATACCTTATATTTGCCCTATGGTGGTCTCCTGTTCTTCTCTCTGAGATTACCCACATGTCTACAATACACCTGTATGCAGTGCCACAGATTGGATTTTGCCTGTATACAGTACACTCACCAACTTGTGAGTATAAACATTGACATTTTCTACACCTCCACTTAAGCATTTTTCTTGATATATTGCACTATTGGTGTTTTATATTTTTATTTCCACATATATACCCTCTGTCCTCTGTTCCTTTTTTGTGCTGGAATCCATTGTCCTGTCTGGTGCCTTGATCCCTGGGTTATGTTCTGGTCTCCCGTGACACAGCACTTTCTATCTTCTATGTTTTCCCTTCTTCTAGGAAACCTTGATTTACCACTCTGACGATAAATCATTTTATATCTATGTAACACCCCTATTCCCCCCTCCCCCCCTAAGGGAACTGATGGCACTTGTGTATTCTGTTGGAATGGTGCTCACTAATAGACTCACAGAAGAGCTGAGTCTCCATGTTGGTATGGGGAGTAGGATAACAGGACAGTTTTCAGGATGGTGCAGTGCCTCCATCCTGCAGGGCTCTTCTAGAGGCAGGGTTTCATCCCACAGGAACCTTTGTAGTAAGTTCAGTCACAGGCCAGGAACAGTACAACATGATTTATTGGCAGACCAGCTCATACAGTTCCTTCTCATGCAAGAGAAGTCCAGTCAATAGATGTTCCCAAGACACACTCCTCCCAACCTGCATGTCTCCTTCCCATGACTAGGCCCCAGGAGCTTGAGGCCCCTGGGCCAGTCTTTACTCCCTGATGGGGCAAAGTAGAATACTGCCTACTCCCTAAGAAGCAGGCTACACTGGAATTCTCCTACTAAATTTGCAAGGGAGTCATGTTTTATACCAAGGGAGGGTGCCACTCCTAAGATCGGGTAACTGGGCAGCACTACTCCATTGAGCCCCACCCCCTGGCACATGCTCCAATGGTTTCCAGACTAGCACCTGGAAACCGATACAAATTATGGCCCATGTGAGAGGAATTTAACCCTAACACTGCCTGCTCCTTACCAGGACTTATAATGTTAGGGCCAGGAAATATATAGCATGGGGCTACATATATCTAAAATAAACGTATACATTCTAAATAAAATCAATTCACAAAGTCTGTAACTTGCATTTTAACACATTCAATACTCAATCGACCTCCCCCAAGTACTGAAGAAATGTATTACAGAGGGGATATCAATAAATTAGTTGTTATTACTCTAGTGCTGATCAGGGCACTATCACAAGAAAGGGAGCTTCTGATCACAATAGTGCCCCATTCAGTTCTTCCACTGCTTAATATAAGTAACGGCCTAAGCCTCAGGACATATTTGCAATTAGTTAAATGCAGAAATGTTGTAATTTGCCCAGTGTACAGCAAGACATTATTTTTCTGTCTTAGTAAATAGTACTGACTGGGTTTAATTACCATATGACTCTACTGTATGATTCATGCTTGTTACATGATGGGTAGCGGTGCTGGTAGCCTAATGGTTCCTTTCAGATCATGTTCTGCGTGAGTGTGATCTATAACCCTGATCTACCTTTCAAAAACCTGGCATAGAGAATGTGTTTATCAGACTGCTGAGATAGACATATAAAACAGGCGATGTGGGTAAAGGGGTAATATGCAGGGAGGCACATTTCTTTGTAGAAATGGTAACAGTAAACACCATGTGCAGTACAGAGGTAATGTTTGTTGATAACATTTGTGATTTCTTATCAGGTTTGTTTTCCTTAAGAGTCCAAAAGGGAAGAACTTGTCTATAGGGAAACAAAAGTACGGTAGGAGGGATAACTTTAATAGCTAACTGGGGGTTTAAAAGAGTGCAAATATGGTCTATAGAAGTGAGAAACGCTCATTTTGCTTTAACAAATGCGATCATGAGATTTTAAGCACTGTACAATTATTTTCCAAACTTTATGCTAGACCAGGGTTGCTCAAAGTTTTTGCTCTGCGCCCCCGTGCCTGCCAGCCCCAGCGCTAACACCCCCCCCCCCCTTTCCTGTGAACCTGCATCAAATGATGCCGCGGGTCATGCCACGTGATGTCACGAACCCACAGCGTAATTTGCAGTGTGTTTCCATGGCGACTTGCAATGTAACATGACACCACGTTGCCATGGCGACGCGTCCAGAAGCCGGCTGAATCCCAATAAGTTGAGGTTGCAGAGGCCTCGCGTGGTCCCCCGGGATTTAATTTAAATGCCTCGGGGAAGAGCATGGGGCCTCTGCAACCGCCACGCCCCCCCCAAAAAAATCCTGCACCCCCCAGTTTGCACACCCCTGTGCTAGACAAAAAGATTAATACTTTTTGCAAGAAAAAGTTGTGGATTTGTGCAGAATGCTGCTACCGTCTTCTACTATCATTATGGGTGGTGGATAGCCCCTCGGCACTGTGGTCCCGTCCTTTTTGTGGTGAGCACTCGTTACAGTATGCTCTGCCCCACAAACATGGACCCCGCTGAGGTGGTTCGAGTTCTGCACATGCACTCTGAAATGTTTAACCAAATAGAGAAACAGCTTGACCAGAATAGTAAGCGAATGGAGCAACTTCTACTTACAGTACAAGCTTTGACTGACCAGGCTAAAAGTGCCTCTGTGGACCCTGTCTCCTCAGCGGTGTCTGCTCCCACAACCGTTCCCATGAACCGAGCCTCCGAACCCCAACTCCCAAACCCAACCGCTATAGCGGCAAACCTCTCGGTTTTCGCGGGTTTCTTAACCAGTGTTCTATTCAGTTTGAAATTATGCCATCACGTTTTCTATCCCAGCGATCTAAGATGGCCTATATCGTATCCCTGCTAGATGATGACGCCTTGGTGTGGGCTTCACCCATTTGGGAACAAAGACCGGAACTTATGTGCGACATAGGCCACTTCACCAAGGAGTTCCGCAGAGTATTCGACATGCCCAAACGCAAGGTAACCGCTGCCTCATCTCTCTTCCATATTATCCGTGGCCAGGTAGACAGTCGAATTTCGGACCATAGCCGCTGAAACTGGCTGGAACAATGAGGCATTGGCGGCAGCATTCTGGCAAGATCTCTCTGGGAACCTTAAGGACGAACTTGCTGCGCAGGAACGCCCCACGGAACTGGAGGAACTCATTGGCCTATGCATCCGAGTGGACTTAAGATTACAGGAAAGAGGGGCTAAGAGGAATCGACACAAGCAAGGTATGCAGTCCCTCCGCAGCCAATACACAGTGGCCCTGGACTCTCCTATTCCGGATCTGGAAGAACCCATGCAGCTAGTAGACAACAAGCTATTGCTCAGTGAGAAACAACGCAGATGTAATGTTGGACTGCCTTTATTGTGGTAATGATGGACACCAGGTAACTGCGTGTTCCCAGAAGTCGGGAAACTCCAAGTCGCCAGCGAGAGCAGGGAGGATCACACTGGGAACATTAGCTACTCCTCCTCCCAAGGTGCCGACCAGGCTTTTGATACCTATCACCCAAACCGGTGACACCTTCAAGGCCACAATTCTGGCCTTTCTGGACACGGGGAAATTTCGTGGACATGGGGTTCGCGGAAAGAAACAAAATCCCTTTGGCATGTAAAAGTCACCCGGTAGGGCTTGAGGCGATTGACGGTCGACCCTTATAACCCGCCTTTATTTGTCTTCAAACTATCCCTTTCCAGTTGCAGGCAGGAGAGGTTCATACTGAAAGGATCCAATTTGATGTCATTTGTTCTCCTACCGTCTACGTCATCCTGGGCCTCCCATGGCTACAACTACATAACCCTTGGATCGACCGGACAGAAGAACAGCCTTTTCAATAGAGTTCATACTGCCTATAGAACTGCTCTGTGCCGTCCAAAGGTCTATGTGGGGTTTCAGTACCAGAGCAGGTAACTTCTAACCTGCCTCAAATTTACTCAGCATTTCAGGACGTATTCAGCAAGGATCAATCCGAGGAGCTTCCACCCCACCGATCATTCGACTGCCCCATCGACCTTCTACCCGGCTCAGTGCCTCCGCGAGGATATTCTTACCCACTGTCACCTCCAGAGACCAAGGCCATAAAGGACTACATCCAAGAGAACCTGCAAAGAGTCTTCATCCAGAAGTCTTCGTCTCCTTCAGGTGCGGGGTTCTTTTTGTAAAGAAAAAGGATGGATCCCTCAGACCATGTATTGATTATCAGGGACTTAATAAAATCACAATCAAGAACCGCTACCCCTTACCTCTCATCACCAAACTCTTTGACAGACTACAGGGTTCTGCCATCTTTACTAAACTAGACTTACGAGGAGCCTACAATCTTGTAAGAATCCAACAGGGGGATGAGTGGAAAACAGTTTTAACTGCCGGGATTGACATTACGAATACTTTGTCATGCCTTTCGGCCTTTGTAATGCTCCCACAGTACGGCCTTTGTAATGCCCCCGTGGTATTCCAGGACTTTGTCAATGAGGTTTTCAGGGATCTCCTGGACCAATACGTCATTGTCTATCTAGATGACATTATAATCTTCTCCAAAACCGCACGTGAACACCCGAGTCATGTCAAACAGGTACTCCAACAACTACTGGAGAATCACTTATTCGTGAAATTGGAGAAAGTCACTTTCATCAGACAACGACGTCCTTTCTGGGCTACATTATCTCCGATACTGGCCTTGCCATGGATCCAGCAAAAGTGAAAGCAGTTTTGGATTGCCCTTGCCCTATGACCCAGAAGGCCGTACAATAGTTCTTAGGTTTCGCAAACTACTACCGAAGAATCATACAAAACTTTTCATCCATAGTAGCACCCTTTACGGCGTTGACACAGAAAGGAGCTGACTCGGCACTTTGATCTCCTGCAGTCCTTCAAACATTTGAGAAGCTAAAAACAGCCTTTATGTTGCCCCCCGTGCTAGTGCATCCTGATCCAGGACTACCCTTCACGCTCGAGGTGGATGCTTCAGATGTTGGGGCCGTGGTGATCTTGTCCCAAAGGAAAACCCCACAAGCCAAGCTATACCCCTGTGCATTCTTTTTAAAAAAAATCTTGCCTGACGAACAGAATTACGATGTGGGAAATCGTGAACTGTAGGCCATCAAGATGGCCTTGGAGGAATGGAGGCATTTGCTTGAGGGCACTGAAAACCCTGTAACTATACTGACGGATCATAAAAACCACTTATACAGCGAAGGTGCTCGTCGCTTGGGGCCGCAACAAGCTCGATGGTACCTTTTCTTCTTGCGTTTCAATTTAATTATTTCCTATATACCAGGTTCTACAAACGTGAAGGCAGACGCCCTCTCACACCAATTTCTTGTAGAAGACAGGGCTGAAGACTGACAGAAAACCATACTTCCCCCATCATGTATCATTGCTGCTATCACATTTGATGCTATGAAGGACATCATAAGAGGTCAGTCTGATATTCCGGAGGGTCTCAAAGTTCCAGAGGGACGGCTCTTCACCGCACCAGCTTATCGTCGAAAGGTATTGGAATGGGGTCATTCATCTAAAAGCTCCGGTCACCCAGGTACAAGCAGAACTATTGATCTTCTGGAAAGGACCTTTTGGTGACCAGGGATCCATAAAGAACATAAAAGAATTCATCACCGCATGTACAACTTGTGCCCAGAACAAAACTCCCCGTAACAGACCTCCAGGGTTGCTGAAACCCCTCCCGATTCCGTCCATCTACTCATCTTTCCATGGACTTCATCGTGAAACTACCTATATCGAAAGGTAGGAATACCATCCTGGTGGTGGTCAACCGATTCTCTAAGTAAGCCCATTTCATTCCCCTCCAGTGTCTACCCAATGCCCTCAAAATATCCGAAATCTTTATCAAGGAGTTGTTCCGCTTTCATGGGATCCCCCAAGTCATTGTGTCAGATCGAGGCTCACAATTTATCTCAAAGTTCTGGCGGGCTTCTGCAAACAACTTGAGAGCTCCCTTCACTTTTCTTCCGGCTATCATCCTCAGACTAATGGCGGACGAATCAATCACTGGAACAGTTCATCCGCTGCTTCATTTCCGATACCCAGGACAACTGGGTAGATCTCCTGCCGTGGGCCGAATTCTCTCATAACAATCTGCGTAATGAGTCGACTCAGTACTCACCATTCTTTTCTAACTTCGGCTTCCATCCCTCAGCTCTTCCTACTGCAGGACCTGGATCCGGGGTACCAGCAGCGAACAATAGGATTCTGCATCTTCAAGAGTCATGGAGAAAGATTCAGGAGAATCTCAGAAAGGCATTCTCCATGCAGAAGAAGCAGGCCGACCGGCATCGCCGTGAAGCACCTACCTACAATCCGGGGCAAAAGGTATGGCTGTCTACCAAGAATATCTGGCTGAAGGTTCCTACAGCAAAATTGGCACCCCAATTTATTGGCCCATTCCCTGTCATCGAGAAGGTCTACCTAGTGGCCTACCGGCTAAGGTTGTCTACCGGCTAAGGTTGCCAGCTTCCATGATGATTCCTTCTGTATTCCACACCGGATCATCACTCTCATGCCTCGGTATCCCCTCCTGAATCCCTCCTGGTTAAGGGACAACAGGAATTTGAAGTCCAGACAGTCCTAGACTCCAGGTTTACCAGAGGAAAGCTCCAATACCTGGTTCATTGGGTTGGCTTTGGCCCCCGAAGAGTGTTCTTGGATCCCCAGGGACTACATTCTCCTTGGCTCGTTCGGTCCTTTCATCAAAGGTTTCCCTTCAAACCATCCCTGGGATGCCCGGAGGTCCCTCGGTCCCATCCCCGTGACGCATTAGATGATGCTCCTTGCGCGTGCACTGCACACGAGCACCACAGTACTCCTGCCGGCACGGACCTAGGCTCTGCCCCTGCACCGCATCCCATGACGCAACGGAGGATGCTCCCGTCTCCACTACACGTCAGCGTCGCATGACCACAAACACTCAAAGGGTTAATGCTGACAACATTAATTATTCCACAGCTGTGATACACTGCGCCCCTGCCTATCAGTACACAGTATACCTGTGATGACTCACTGCCTGCAGCCTTCTATTGGCTCTCTGTGGTTTATATGATGAGCAAGCCCCTAGGCAAATTGGCTGAGCATAAACTTGTGCTTATGTACAAAGTGCTTGCCTCAAGTATCCTGCTGCCCTGCTGTTGCCTCTGTGCATTCTGCCTTGATCTCTTGTACCTTTTGACCTCAGCTTGTTCCCGGACATTTACCTTCTCTGACCCCTGGACCTCGGCTACGCACAACGACCATCCGACTTCTCCAATCATACGACTCTGCAATCCGGACGCGGTTGTGCTGTTGTTGGTCAGTGTATTTTAACATCCCCAGCCCTGTGGTCCCATCCTGTTTGTGGTGAGCATTCGTTACATATGCGTCCAGACTCAACACCATTACTTGGATCTTTTTTGTATTAGCTATCTCAATAAAATCAATAGTTCATCTAGTATTGTCTGCTGCCTGCCTGCCCTTAATAAATCCCACTTGGTCAGGATGGATAAGTCTAGACAGGATATGACTCAGTCTATTAGACAGCATTTTAGAGTAAATTTTGATATCTGAATTTATCAACGAGATTGGTCTATAGCAGGCTTGCACAATTTGTAAAGTGAGAAGGGCCGAACTACTCCAAGGAAAACAGATGCGGGCGGCACGGGTAAAATCATCATCATCATCATCATCATATACCTCGCCCAGCACCCCTCATCATTATCATCATATACCTTGCCCAGCACCCCTCATCATTATCATCATATATCTCCCCCAGCACCCCTAATCATCATCATATATCACCCCCAGCACCCCTCATCATCATATATCTCCCCCAGCACCCCTCATCATCATATATCTCACCCAACACCCCTCATCATATATCTACCCCAGCACCCCTCGTAATCATATATCTCCCCCAGCACCCCTCATCATCATAAATCTCCCCCAGCACCCCTCATCATATATCTTCCCCAGCACCCCTCATCAACATCATATCTTCTCCCCTCCCCCAAGATCATCATATAATCTACCCCCCCAGATCATCATATCATCTCCTCCCCCCCCCCCATATGCCTACCTGATTAGGAGTCAGGTGGAGGGAGACGCTTGTATACTGCAGTGGAGGCAGCAGCAGACTAAACTGAGCTTTGCAAACAGGACTGCACAAGGCAGAAGCGCGCACGCGCTCACTCTAACAGCAGGCACCTAAGTGCCGGGTCACACTGCTAGAGTGCACTCCTACCCTGCAGTCCTGAGAGCAGGCTTTGGGGGAGGGAGGCGGGGGAGAGCGAAGAAAGCCAGGAAAGCCATCGCGGGCCG
This sequence comes from Ascaphus truei, assembly GCA_036426205.1. NCBI lineage: Eukaryota > Metazoa > Chordata > Amphibia > Anura > Ascaphidae > Ascaphus > Ascaphus truei. The sequence goes on from CM071570.1 coordinate 136,711,625, forward strand.
CCCAGTGAGTGCGGGCGGGCTGTATGCGGCCCGCAGGCTGTATGTTATGCAGGCCTGGTCTATAGCTTTTGCAGTCTGTTGGATCCTTATCTTGTTTGTAAATTAATGAAAAGACACATAAAGCATCTGTTCCGGGAATGAAGCACCCGCCAGCACTGCATTGAACATGCGCAGAAAGAGGCTGGCAAGTCTATACATTTTTTATAGTATAAATCTGAAAATCCATCAGGGCCTCGTGCTTTGGGTGGTTTTAGTTCCTTAATTACTTGTTTTAATTCTTCTAAAGTGAAATCCTGTTGTAGCCCTTCTCTCTCCTCTCAACCTAGGAAGATCCAAATCGGAGAGAAGTCTCTCAGAGCCTGACTCATACAGTATTTACATTATGTGTGGCCTTCTCCCCATTATATAGATTTTCATAGTACTTCTTAAACTCCTCCACGATCAGTTTAGGGTTGGAGGTCATATTACCTGATTTTAACCCGAATTGCCTGTATATTATAATTTGCCTGTTTGTTCTTACTTCTATTGGCTAACAGGGTATCTAGCTTGTTCGTTTTTTCAAAAAAACTTCCTCTTAGACCTACTCGTGAAATTCTCAGCCTGGGAAGTCAAGAGTGTATTTATCGCTATTCTGACATCTTTCAACTCTTTTAAAGTGTCAAGCCTACTGTTTCATTTATGTAGGGCAGAGAGCTCTTTTAATTTTGCTTGGAGTTTCAGCAATTTTGCCTCTCTTTCTTTTTTTCGCCCTGCAACAATACCAATAAGGGTGCCTCTAATTCCTTATGGGCCTCCAACAGAGTGATGTGGGAGTCAACACTACCTAGATTTGTTGAGAAAAATTGGTCAATCTCTGTATTAACCTTCTGAAACACCTCAGGGATTTTTATAATTGATTCATTTAGTTTCCAGTTTGCTACTGGTCTGTCTAGATTAATTTGAGCGCACCGTAATTCTATTGGTGCGTTATCTGACCATGAAATATCATGGATTCTTGTAGAGGAGATCTTTGGGACCAGTCTGTGTGATACAAAGAAGTAATCTATTCTGCTGTAACTGGAGTACGGATGTGAGTAAAAAGTATATCCTTTTTCTGTAGGATGTAATTCCCTCCAGATGTCTGTCAGATGATTATCCCATAACCCTTTGATGAGTGTGTCCGTGCCTCTCTTTATGTTGCTCCTAACTGTCATTAATTTATCTATGTCAGGGTCTAGGGCTTTGTGGAAATCACCCGCTATGATTCTATAGCCTTTGGCTAATTTGTTTCATGGTTTTAAAAAAGATGTGAAGAATAACGGGTCGTACTCACATGGGGCATATACGTTACCAATAGTTAAGTATTGTCCCTGTATAGTTCCAACCAGGATCAGAAATCTGCCTTCCCTGTCTTTTTGGGTCTGCTCCACTACGAATGGGAACCTGTTGTGCAATAAAATCGCTACACCTCTCTTTTTGGAGGTGGCCAAGGAAAGAAAACATTGCCGAAATTGTTTGTCAAAGAACCTAGGAAAGCTGTTGTTGCTACAATATGTTTCCTGCAGTAATATGATGGCAGCCTTCTTCCTTTTGTAATCTGCTAAAGCTAACCGTCTTTTCTTGGGCTATTAAATCCCTTCACGTTACGTGAGATAATGTTTACAGACATCTAAACATACTGTACAGTATCTTTGGCTTACCAACTCTGACACATAGTGTGGACGCATAGGAGAGTCCCGAACCGACAGGGATGCTGCAACCACATTCTGAGAACTCCGACCTTCCAGCTGGATAAAGGGGGGGTGGTAGAGAGAGGTAAGGAGGGGTGAAAAAGAAATCTGGATCGAGCCAGATATGGTCAAATACAACCATGACTTCTCTGCCCTTGGGTGAGGAGAATCTCGCTGGTCTTAGAGAGAAAAGGAACCAGTGAACTGTGCAAAAGAAGCGCGCAGGTACCTAAGGGTCTTGCCTGGTTATGTGGATGATATCCACGCCACCATTAAACAGGAACAAGTGAACTACTGGGGCAGCACCTCTCCTCTCATGGCTCAATTTAAAACAAAAGAGACTATTTTTAGTTAGACTCCCAAGTGCTATATCTATTCCCCTCAAACGTGAAGAGACACCAATGCACACAAAAAAATGCATGTTTTGTTCACAGTTGTGCCTCCACGTGTTGTTTGAATGTGTGTTTTAAGGGATTCCATGGTCCAACAAACTTCCCTTTTATCCGGCTGAAGATCTTGTACAGACTGTCCTAGTGCTAAGATATTTCCATCTGAACATACAATACATGTGGGAGCTTTTCCTCCCAGTCAACCAGACTCAGATATTTCCTCTTCTGTCTCACATTTCAAATGCATAAAATTCACATGACTTTGAAGTTACAATGAAAATAGGTTCCACTTTCTCGTTGTGTAACCCACTCACAAAACAACATACGTATTATAGATAGGAAATGGAAACATGCCTAGAGGCAGCAGGAATTGCAGAGGTGTTACAATTATCTTCAACAATAGACATGGTTACTGCTGTAAGATGTCATTATTTCAATACATTTTCTGAACAGGACCATGTTACAGTATCTTTGAAGTTAAAGATGAGCTCACACCACTCAAACTATCAAAATGTTTTGTTACTAAGGTAAAAGATTACTTAAGGACCAATCTGCACAAGGATGCTCATTTTTGGGAAGGAACCTTGTGATATCCAATAATTGCATGTTTCCAGATTTGCTTTGCACAAAGTTTGAATTTACACTTGTTGGTGCTTCTCATCTTTGCTTGCCCACTGGCAGTGAACTTATCTGAAAATGAAGAAAGGAAAAGTGCCTACAAAAGTAAGAACAGTTTTTAATAACAAGTAAATTGGCTAAAAATATGTTCTTAACGGTGTAAATTTACCAAGAATCCATTTTGAGCCAAGCATTTCAAATAAATTAAAAGTACTGTCCTAAGTTATTTTCTACAGCTTGACTTATATTTATACATGTTGCCACCTTATCAGGGACCATAATTCCTAATAACTTTCCCAGAATCCTCTGCTTATCTAATTATCACTGTTTACTGGCTCTTCTTCCCAAGTGTGTGTACCAATGCAGCTACTGTAGACTAACTGTTCATGCTGCCCAGAGAAGCCGTGCGAAACCTTTTGTGGCATTCCAGACAGCGGGAAATCTCTCTGGGGGGGAGGTGTCCCATTCTGATGCCCGGACCCACCGCAAGCGGTCGTGGGTTTTACTGTACCTGCAGCTGCAGTGTTTGGCTTTTTATGCCATGGCACAGGGTCAGTAAGTCTGGCTACATCTGTAGGGTGGCCTGATGTCTGCCATGTTGTTCTACCACAGTCAGCAGGGAGTTCTTTATTTGTTCCTCAAAATGAACCAACCCTACAGGGCAAGTTAAAAGCAGACCAATTTAACAAGAATCCTTTTTCATAGCAATAGATGAACACATTGTACAGTTTTTGTTCAGAGAGTTGAGTACACTGTGTAAATGGTTTTATTGAGGCCAGCCATACAAATCGTGAAGTTATTCCATTCGATCTGCCGCTGTCATGCAATCGTATATTATTTAATTACTTCTGCTATTTGAGGAACAGCAAGATTTTGGAAATACAAACAAGGCATATGTTTGCTCATAAACTCGTGTATCCACACCTTGAAATAGGAGCTCTGCTGGGGTTTTCTCACACTTTCCTTTTCTGGTCTGTTATGTTTCCGGTTTATTGTAGCTAGAGCTGCAAACTAAATTCCTGGACCAGCAATGTATTTTCTTTTTATAGATCACCAGGCAAATCCCTTCAGATGTATTCCATGTAATAGTGACACACAATACAAGACAGGTGTGGACTGTTTTTCTAATTGGTCATAACAATGCTATTGAATTGAGATTATTTTAATTGGTGTACATTGACAGATTTATTTTGTTGAAGGATTCTTAATGAAATAAACATTATGCTAAATGTACTTTTAAGAAGGATATTTTTTTATGCATTTCTGAAATGGGACCACCTCTAGAGTGGAAGCTTATAGCACATGTGGCAGTCTGGCCTTCATGGCAGTTTACATCCAAGGGCGCCTATTCTAGTAGCTCTTAAGTGTGACAAACTGCTTTTAAAGTGCCCTTTAGAAGTGGATTGGCATGCTTTGCTGTTCTGTAAGCCCCTCTTGCATGTCCAATCTGTGCTTTTTTAGCAGCAGTTTCACTCTGACTCTGCCAACCCTATCGGTTTGTCAAAAAAAGCCTCCAATTCTCATTTTTTACTTCCAGGGGGGCAAGATTGGAATTGCATGTTACATCCAGAGCCTGAAATATGGGTTTGGCTGAGGGAGCAAAACCCATAAGTCAGACTGGGGATGGAGTTAGCACCATCTCTGGCCATTCCACTTCTAAAGTCAGTATGATTAATGCTTTTAGGCTGTTAAACCGTGCGATTTGTCAGGTTTTTTAGAAATGGTTTGGAACAGAGAATTTTTTCTCACATTTCATTTTGGCTCTTGTGAACATGCCAAACCATACGGATTGGCACTGACAACTTCGGAGCTACTAGAATAGGCCCCATAGAATCATTATCATTTGATGCTGCAACGTCTCTTTGCCATAGTAACGAGACGCCGTGACATCACGTTGGTGACGTCCGCTGCGTAATTTGATGCTGCGGTTCAGAAGGAGAAGGAAGGCGGCAGGGGAGGAGGCAGCCGTAACAGATACAATGACTTCCCATCAGGCCCCATAGGCCTGAGAGCGCAGCAAAAGTATAAGGGCAGACATTTTTGCCGCCCCAAAATGTTGCTGCCCTAAGCCCGGGCCTAATGGGAAATCTGCCACTGCTGGTGTCTTCTTTAGGCACTATCGCTAAGCCTGCTGTCCATAAGCACTCCTAAATCCTTCTCCATCACCTCATTTTGCCCCATTTAATTTGGAAGTTGCCTATTTATTCTTGTTCCCAAATGCATAACCTTACATTTATCTGTGTAGAAGGGATTCACCTTCTTACCTCTGGCGGCTGCTCACTGGAGCTCTGAGTCTTTTCCGTGAAGTAGCTGTGGCGGCCCCCTTGGATATGGGCAACGCCCTTGTGACTGGTTCCAGATGTGTTGCAATTCAAGAGGCAGTTCCTGTCTATGAGGGGAAGGGGTAGGATGCACTGGAGGCAACATTAGGCTCTCCAAGGTGTAGGCCAGCCCCGCTAGGCAACAGATAGGTCCCGGAGCCACTTTTAGATAGGTGGCCCTAGAGATAGGGAAATGCCTATAGTGCTACTGTAGATCCTTGAGAGCTTTCACTGACTGTGACTGCTATCTAGGAGATTCAAATCAGGATTCAGAGACACAGTGCTACAGTGCCATTTGTGAGGAGTGAGGAGATTGTTGTCTGAGACCCTGCTGCGGGGGACAATTAGCCTGTCTCCCCAGGGAGTCAAGCCTCCCACTCACATGCTTCAAAGGTATAAAGGGCAGCATCAAATTAGTCCAAGGGTTAGCGCTACTCCCAACTCTTCAAGGGCCACACCGGGGCACCAATAGTGGGAGGACATGCAGGGTACCCTTGGGTGGACGAGACTTTCACTGGGACTCCAAAGCTGGAGACAGTGGAGTCAGCACTAGGTCTGCTTTACGTCAATCTTGTGGTACTGAGCCTGTGGAAATGCAGTCCTTGAATATTAAATGTAATAGTTTGGCTATTACTGAACTTTCACTTTATCAAGCTGCCTAGGCACTTCTTCCTCAATTTACCAATTATGCGTTAATATAGAGATTGTAGCTTCCTCCTGTGGCACAATTTGTGCAATTGATTCTTCCCTGGTAAATATAGAGTAAAATAATTTGTTTAATACCTCTGCTTTTTCCTTACCACCAATAATTTGCCTGCCCATCTCTCACTGAAAGGGTCCTATATTTTCTTTTCTAATATTTTTGATATCAAGGGGGGTATTGTGGGGGTATTGTGTGTGTATTGTGAGGAAGGGAGGTAGTGTGTGTGTATTGTGGGAGAGGGGTTATTGTGTGTGTGTGTGTGTGTGTGTGTGTGTGTGTGTGTGTGTGTGTGTGTGTGTGTGTGTCAGTCGAGAGAGCCCTATCCCCAAAAACATAAATTCAGCGCAGACCAGATTCTGAAAACCCTACTGATCTTTCTAAAAAGGAGCAATAATCAGAGAGGGATTAATAATCTCAAAAATTATCTTAGAACAATAGAGGCTCAAACCCCCCCCCCCCCCCCCCCCCCCACCCTCGCATGCTATATGCACAAAAATGGGAGCGGCCGACGTAAACATCCCAATTGATTGGAGATGGGAGGATCTCTGGAAGCTACTCCAAAAAACATCAATTTGCTTATCACAAAGAAAGAAAAACATTAGTAAATCCTATTCCAGTGGGAGGTTGGTACCTCTAACCATGAAGTAGACTGGAGCCAGTATTCAGTCCTGGTATCCATAATTTAAACAATTCATTCTTTCCTCAGCGAGTTGTTTATTGGTGGGTTAGGTGGATTGTAGAAGGATTTTCCCTCCCTCCGCTTCTCTTTTTTTTTCTTTTATCTTTGTGACTGGTGTTGTGGTCAAAAAAAGTCCAAAGGGGGGGGGACATTTGCCCCCATATTTGATGGAGCGTGCCCAGCCGATTGCCCAGTAAGAGGTTTGGACCAGGGATCCATAGACTCTAAATTGAACCCTAGGATTGGAGATCCCCCTGGACCCTTCTGACCGGTAGGTGCTGGGGAAAAAACCAAGTTGAAGACCTCCTCCTGGCCATTGGCCAGATTGACCTCGGCGATCCTAAGGAAGCCAAGATGCTGTGTGTGTCGCGGCGGCCTGGAAACAAATAAAGGCCCCCTCTCAGGGCACAGCTAGTAATGAACAGAAAAAAGAAAAAGAAATAGACCATGGTCATGTGAACATGAGGAGACTGACACCAGCCATGATGATGAAACAGGAGAATACACCATTTCTAATAAAACCTGGGAACCCGGGCAGGCATCTGGCGCTCCATCACTATTAAAAGCCCCTGATCCAGTTATGACACCCCCGGGACTAAAGGGGCTGAGAGTCCACACAAGTATAAAGTCCTCACTGCAATAAAATCTTCCTCTCCCCCGCTTCTCACCATACCACACTCACCTCTTATCCCCTTCATGTCATCTTCCCAAAACTATCCATATCCACCGACCCCGTCGTCCCCACTCTTTTTTATACAAAAAATGCGAAATAAATTAAAAAAAAAAAATATTAATATTTTAAAAACCATCATAAAAAACAAAAAAACAAAAAAAAAAAAAAAAAAAAAAAAAAAAAATACAAAAAAAAAAAAAAAAAAAAAGGTTTATGAAGTGTCTCAATGTACTTCGCAGTTCATTTTCTGCCTATGACCCAAAATCATCGCACCAAATTGGGAAGATGGGGGTGGGGGAAGAGGGAGGACGGAAAGGGAGGGAACGGGAAGCTTTCCTAGAGAAAAAAGAAGCAGGATTCATGAGGGAAAAGTTCAAGAGGGCGAAAAAAAAAACAAAAGGAGGGAAAGGGCGGAGGGAGGGAGGGAGCGGAACCACGAAAACCAAGTGGCAACCGAGGATGCCCAACTCCCGCGCGACACACAAAGCAAAGCGAGAGAGAGAGGAGGAAACAGAATAAGAGCGAACAACAAGCCAGGGAGCGACCCTCACGGCAAGCAGAGAGAGAGAAATAACGGATACCCAGCCGCGCGAAGAAAAGACCCCGCGCTTTGACCCCGAATCGACTGAGTAGCACCAGTCACGCTCTGGTCGCGCGCAAATGGAAACGTGCTGACCCAATTCTCCCTCTCTCTCCAACCCATCCTCTCTTCTCCCTACCTCTTTTTCTCTCTTCCCCTATCCTCATTCTCTTTCCCCTCCCATCCCCTCTGCCCAAACTCTCTCTCTTTCCACATCCCCCCTCTCTCGTCTCCATATCCCTTCTTACCCTCTCTCCAATCCTCACCGCCTCCACATCCAGAGAAGTAATCTAGAGACGTGGAAACAGAATCTCCTGGCCCTTAGAGAGTGAGGGAGACGGTCTCTCTCCCATCTCTCTTTCTCATCCATTTCTCAAACTCTTCCCCATTCTCTCTTGCGAGCTCTCACACTTACTTCCTCTCTCTCTGTCTCTCTCTGTCTCAAGCTCTCTCAGTCTCTCTCACTATTCCCTCTTAATCTCAACTCTATCTCTATCATCTTAATTTATCTCTCCCCACGTCTTCCTCTTTTTCTCTCTCCTCCACAGTACACACACAATACTGTACCTCCCCACAACACAGACACACACCACAACACCAGACACACACACACACACACACATCACACTTCACACTGTGTGTGTATTGTGAGGAAGGGAGGTAGTGTGTGTGTATTGTGGGAGAGGGGTTATTGTGTGTGTGTGTGTGTGTGTGTGTGTGTGTGTGTGTGTGTGTGTGTGTGTGTGTGTGTGTGTGTGTGTGTGTCTGTGTGTGTGTGTGTCTGTGTTGTGGGGAGGTACAGTATTGTGTGTGTACTGTGGAGGAGAGAGAAAAAGAGGAAGACGTGGGGGAGAGATAAAGTGGAAGAGGTGAGGGAGAGAGGAAGAGTGAGATAGAGGAAGAGTGAGAGAGAGGAAGAGTGAGACAGAGAGAGACAGAGAGAGAGGAGAGTAAAGTGTGAGAGCTCGCAAGAGAGAATGGGGAAGAGTTGAGAAAGGATGGAGAAAGAAAGAGATGGGGAGAGAGACCGTCTCCCTCCTCTCTAAGGGCCAGGGATTCTGTTTCCACGTCTCTAGATACTTCTCTGGATGTGGAGAGGCGGTGAGGGGATGTGGAGAGAGGGTAAGAGAGGGAATAGGGAGAGAGAGGGGGGATGGGGAAAGAGAGAAGAGTTTGGGGAGAGGGGATGGGAGGGGAAAGAGATAGAGGATAGGGGAAGAGAGAGAAAGAGGGTAGGGAAGAGAGAGGATGGGTTGAGAGAGAGAGAGGGAGAATGGGGGAGAGAAAGGGAATGGGAGAGAGAAAGAGAGGGGATGGGGAGAGAGGAGATAGGGGGAGAGAGAGGGGATGGGGAGAGAGAGAGGGGAAGGGGGGAAGAGAGAGAGGGAAGGGGGAGAGAAAGGGATGGGGGTAGAGAGGGGGATGTGAAGAAAGAGATAGAGAGAGGGGATGGGGGGAGAGAGGAGGTGGGGAAGAGGTGATGGGGAGGGGAAGAGAAATACCAGCACCATTTACATACTTTTTTTTTTTTAATCTTTTTTTCCCTTTATTGGTATCTTGCAAGGTACATACAGGTAAGAATAACAGTCACAGCTTCACAGCTTGGTAGATGATTTTGGGTCATAGGCACATGACTGCGAAGTACATTGAGACACTCAATAAACCTTTTTTTTTTCCTTTTTTGTAGAAAAAAGATGGGGAACGACGGGGGTCGGTGGATAGTGGATAGTTGGGAATGACATGGGGATGAAGAGGGGGGAGGGAGAGCGGGGAGAGAGAGGGAGTGAGGACTGTGCTGGGTGGGACTCTCAGCCCCTTTAGTCCCGGGGGTGTCATAACTGGATCAGGGCTTGTAATAGTGATGGAGCGCCAGAGCCTGGCCAGGGTTCCCAGGTTTTATAGAAATGGTGTATTCTCTGTTTCAGCATGGCTGTCAGTCTCTCCATGTTCATGACCATGTCTATTTTCTTTATTACTGTTCACCTGGAGGGGGCCTTTATTTGTTTCCAGGCCGCCGCGACACAGCATCTTGCGGCCGTTAGGATCGCCGAGGTCAATCTGGCCAATGGGCCAGGGAGGTCTTCAATTGGTTTTCCCAGCACATACGTCAGAGGGTCCAGGGGGATCTCCAATCCTAGGGTTTCAATTAAGAGTCTATGGATCCTGGTCCAGAACCTCTGGATCTCTGGGCACGCCCATCAAATATGGGGCATGTCCCCCCTTTGACCACATCCTCTCCAGCACAAGTCAGTTGTGCCAGGGAAGATCTGGCTCAGTCTACTCAGGGTTAGGTACCACTGGAATAGGATTTTATATATGTTTTCTTTGGTGATAGAGCAAATTGATGTTTTGGAGGTAGCTTCCCAGATATCCTCCCAGTCTTCCAGATCAATTGGGATGTTTAAGTCGGCGCTCCATTTTTGCATATATGAATGCGAGGGTGGGGGGGGGGTTGGAGGCCTCTATTGTTCTATAGATTTTGGAGATTAATCCTCTCTGATATTCTCCTTTTAGGCAGAGGGTTTCGAATCTGGTCTGCGCTGGGAATTTATGGTTTGGGGATAGGGCTCGCAGGAAGTGCCTTATCTGTAGATATTTGAAGATGGGGAGGTCTGGGGAGGAGAATTTATTTTTGAGCTCTTGGAAGGACAGTACCTCATCACTTTCCAGCAGATCCGCCACCATTCTGATGTTTAGGTCCAGAAATTGACCAAATTGGGTACAGGAGCACCCGGGTGGGAAGTCCGGGTTCCCGAAGATGGGGGTGAGTTGTGAGGGGGATGAAGCTAGGCCATGTTTCCCTTTAGTTTTAGTCCAAGTAGACCACGTGCATCTCATTGTCCCAAGCTCAAATCTCTGGGGCCTCCTTTCTTTGTGTGCCTGTGACCATAGTAAGACCGGGAGGGGGGTGGGGGCCGCGTGGTGGGTCTCTATCGCCAACCAGCAGTTAGAACTCGGGGGGTTATTCCAGACTACCGCCTGCCTCAGCTGGGCCGCCTGGTAATATCTGACCACGTCTGGGGCTCCCAAACCCCCTCTCGTCCTAGAGGCTAGCAGCACTGATCTCGGCACCCTTGGTCTACGCTGCTTCCATATAAAACGGAGGATATGAGCCTGTATGTTCCGTAGTTCTACTAGCGGGACTGGGAGAGTTTGAAAATAATAGAGTAAGCGGGGGAGGATGTTCATTTTAGCGGACACTATTCCTCCAAACCAGGAGATCTGGTGGGTGTGCCAAGTCTCCAGATCTCTTTTGATCTGGCAGAACAGGGGGGGGGGTAATTGGTTTGATATAGAGAGCTGTATGAGTTAGCTATTTTTATTCCTAGGTATTTAATATGGGAGTTATTCCATTTATACTTATAGTTGGCTTGCAAAAGTTTCCATGCAGGGTCTGGCAGGGAAATGTTGAGCGCTTCAGACTTGTCCATATTTATTTTATAGTCGGACACCAGACTGAATTGGTCTAATAGCTTCTGTAGATTGGGGAGGGAGATGTGGGGGTCAGCCAGGGTCAGAATGACGTCATCGGCGAAAAGGGAGATTTTATACTCATTATCTGCAATTGGGATGCCTTTTATGCTAGGTTCGGCCTTGATCCGGGCTGCCGGTGGTTCTATTGAGATGGCAAATAGTAGTGGGGATAGAGGGCAACCCTGTCTGGTTCCATTTTTGATTGCTATTGGGTTTGAGTGCCCGTCCGGGAGTTTTAGAAAAGCGGTGTGGTTGTTGTAAAGGGCTCGCACCCCCTCAAGGAACGGGCCTGAGAAGCCAAATTTAAGCATGGTTTGGTCGAGAAAGGACCATTTGATTCGGTCAAATGCCTTTTCGGCATCAAGGCTTAAGATCATGGCTTGGGTCTTGTTGAGGTGGACGTGGTCTATTATATCAATAATTTTGCGGGTGTTGTCAGAGGCCTGTCTTCCTGACACAAAGCCCACTTGGTCTATATGAATTAGTCTGGGGAGAATCTGGTTCAGTCTGTTTGCTAGGATCTTGCTGAAAAGCTTGAGGTCTGTATTGAGTAGGGAGATCGGTCTATAACTACCGCATTGTAGCGGATCCATTCCCTCCTTGTGGATGATGGCACTGTTGGCAGCCGAGATTGTACCTGGGATTGGTTCACCATCTAGGAAAGAATTGAACATGTCCAATAGGTAAGGGGAGAGGGATGCTGCGAACTTTTTATAATATGCGTTAGAAAACCTGTCTGGGCCCGATGTCTTAGCTATTTTGAGGGAACTAATGGCTTGGGACAGCTCTTCCTGTGTTATTTTTTGGTTAAGGAACTCGAGCTCTTCCGCTGATAGGGATGGGAGGTTGCATTGAGTTAGATATTCTGCGGCTATGTTGGCACTGTCCTGGTCCTGGCCAGGGGGGTGGAGGTTGTAAAGTTCTTCATAGAATTTTGCAAATTCCTGCGCTATTTCTTTTTCGAGGTAGGATAGTTGCCCGTTTTTGGGGCGGATTTTTGTGATCTGGGCTTTGGCTTTTACGCCTCTAAGTTTTGAGACCAGGAGTTTGTCTGCTTTGTTGCCCCTGTCGTAGAACCTTTGGTTAGTCCATTTCAATGCCCTCTCTACCTCGTCAAGCTGCAATAGTTTAAGTTCTGCCCTTGTTTTATCTAGGGTTCTGAACACTCTCTTAGATGGGGTCTGCTTATGTTGGAGTTCTAGGGCCAAGATCTTATTTGTGAGCTCTTTTTGTGCTTTGAGTTTCATTTTCTTCTTATGGGAGGCTAGTGAGATAAGGTCTCCCCTGATAGTAGCTTTGTGTGCTTCCCAGAGCATTGATGCTGCTGATACAGAACCGCTATTTATTTGGAAAAAGGTGTTTAGTTTCTGTTTGATTGACTTAACCACCTGGGGGTCGTTAAGGAGTGAGTCATTCAGTTTCCACTTATACGCAGAGCTTTTAATGAAAGGTAGAGAGAGGGTCAGTTCGACAGGGGCGTGGTCTGACCAAGTAATTGGACCTATGTTGGAGTGGGAGGATGCCTGGAGAACATTATTGGTGCCTAGAAAGTAGTCAATCCGCGAGTAAGACTGATGAGGAGCTGAGAAGAATGTGTAGTCCCACTGACCTACGTGCTGGGTCCTCCAGATGTCCAACAGTGAGTAGTTTCGTAAAACCTCACAGAATTGTTTGGCTTTTTTCTGTGTCTGGGCGGTGTGCGGTGTCGTGGGCAGAGTGTATTTGTCTTGGTCTGGGGAGATGACCATGTTGACGTCTCCAACCAGTAGTAGCGAGGAGAGCATAGATTGGTCTAGTGAACCAAGTAGGTTCTGGAGAAATTGGATTTGATTGTCATTAGGGGCATATATATTCAGTATAGAGATGGGGGATCCTGACAGGGTACCTTGTAGTAGTAAGTATCTTCCTTCAGGGCCTTTTATTATCTTTGTTGGGGCGAAGGGGATGTTATTTTTAATCAATACGGCTACTCCTCGTTTCTTGTTTGGGGAGGATGCGAAGAAGGCTTGGGGGAAAGCGTGCTTGAACGTGTTAGGGGGATCTCAGGTGTTAAAGTGAGTTTCCTGGATACATATAATATCACCTTTGTTTTTTTAAGCTCTTGGAGTGCCAGTTTGCGTTTTCTAACTGAATTAGGGCCCTTGATGTTTAGGGAGATGATTTTATTTGACGTCATTAGGTAGGGTTTCGGCTCCTAGAGTTAAACCACGGGCCCCGAGTGGCTCCCATTTCGGGGGTGGATGGGTCCTCCAAGGGAGGGGGCAGGGAGTCCTCGTGTATTCCCTGTAAGGACCTCTGAGAGTGGACAGGGCCAGAGAAGGGGGGAAGGGGGGGAGCTGGGGGGGAGGGGGGGTGGACACATGAGGGAGAGAAGGAATGCGGGCTGTCCGGGAGCCCAAAAGAGTTTCCTTTTGGCACCGTGGTGTCAAGGGAAGGGGGCGAGAACCCCTGGAGAACTTTCCGCCAAACATGGGGCGAGACCAGGATACGAGGTCCAACACCCTCGTTGTTTAAGGCAGGGGGTGGGGGGGGGGATCTGCAAGTAGCAGGTGGTAGGAGGGTAGAATGCCAGACTGTAAACAGTTCAGAGTGGCAACTTCGGTAACTATGAACTTGATGGGGGTTGGGAGTTAGAGCGAGGGGTGGAGGCTAGGTGGAAGAGGGGGGGAGGGCCGGTGGGAAAGAGGGGGGGAGAGGGGGGGGGTGGGGGGGGGGAGGGGTGGATTCGGTGCTCCTTTGTCTTTGGCCTACTAGGAGTATAGCAGCATTGCTTAATTTGGCATCTTTCAGGGGTCATTAAGAGTGGGAGGGAGGGACAACTAAGGGACGACAGCAATGGATAGGTATACAAGGTTTAAGCAGAGCTCAGAGTGTATTAGATTGAGCAGCAGGTACTTGGTGCATACAGAGGCACTACTGGAAATTTAGTTCATGAGAAATAACATTGCAAGTACATAATAGAATCAAGGTATAAAACCTTTTTGGTTGTGCTCCCCCCCCATGGCGGGAGGGAGTTGAGGGAGGGGGGGGGGAGAGGTGAGGCGGGGGTTTCTTCCGCCTTCCGCTGGGGGGAACGAGGGGAGGGGCGCTGCGATGGGACCGGGGCGACGATCGCACGGTTGAAGAGGGGATGGGGGTGGGGGGGGGGGGGGGGACGTTTCCTCGGTTGGGTTGGGACGGACGGCGGGTCGCGGCGGTGGGAGATCGGCGGAGGCACGGAGGGGAGGGGAGAGAGGGGAGGGGTCGGTGGGGAGGGGGAGCGACCGACGATTGGGGGCAAGAGGGGGATGGCGGAGGCCAGGGGGGAGAGGGTGAGGGGGGAGGGGAGGAGGGAGGGGGCAGGGGAGGGGGAGGGGTGAGGGAAGGGGGAGGGCGGGAGGGGGAGGGGGAGAGGGAGGGGGGAGGGGGAGAGAGAGGGGAGAGGGGAGGGAGGGGGAGAGAGAGGAGGGGGGGTCCTCAGTTCTCAGACTCAAAGTTTTCGGTAAACCCAGCTGAACAGGCATTGCATATGCATATATATATCAGTACTCCCGTACCTCGCTTCGTCATAAGGCGGATGTGGGGTGGGAGATACGGGGGAGGTGGGACACAGTAGCGAGGGGACTTATACCAGGAGGCAAGTGTATTAGTACCTGGGAGCATGCATTGGGGGGTATAGGTGGGGGCTGGGCGAGGGCCGGGAAGCTGGTTTCTGTTTGGGGTGAGCAGACGGGTACCGGCATAGTTGGCAAGGTCAAGTCCAGCACGATTCGGGCATGTTCATCGCTGTTTTAGCAGGGGGTATCAGGGGGGATGGGGGGGGGGGGGAGAGGCGGGAGGGGGTATGGGTGGGGATCGAGACGCATATATACAACCTGGTCTCCGCAGTTTAGGAAGGAGGGGGGAGCGGGGTAGTTGTCCCTGGTAGGAGTAGCGCTTCGGACCTGGTCTGGGTTCAGATGGGGCGACAGAATTCCATGGTTAGACCCGGTTCCACTTTTCAGGAAAAAAAAGACGGGAAGTGGGCATCCGGGGTCTTGAGGAGGAGCTTTCGCCAGGGAAGAGTCCAGAGACGATCGGTTGGAGGCCTCTGTCAGGGTGCTTGCCAGTGGTGGACGGGGGGGGGGGAAGCCTCTCATGATGCCAATCAGTGGGTGAGTAGTGGGGCTTATTGGGAGGGAGGGTGGGGGGGGGGGAGGAAGGGTTGGGGGGGGGGAGGAAGGGTTGAAGTGGGGCGGATGGGGAGTAGGTTAAGGGTGGGGGAGGATGGGGGGTAAGGATAGCAGGGGGAGATGGTGGCGGTGGTGGGGTGGGGGGGGGATGGAAGTGAGACGGGAGCAAGAGAATGAGGCAGCTCGCCGTGGTGCTGCTGGACATTCTTGGAGAGCCTGGGGATGTGTAAAGTACTTGGTGGCCATCTTTGGTGTGCCCCAGGGCTTGGCTGAAGCTTTCCCTGATGGAGGTTGCGAGGCAGGCTGGATCCAGATGCTGTTCCTTGGGAGTCGGCGATGCAGGTAGGATGAGGAGGGCTAGTGGGAGTCAGTGCAGATAGGAGACCTTGGGGTGCGTGACAGGTCTTCATCCAACTGGGGATGCAGGATCTTCCGAGGGGCAGTCAGCTCAGTCAGCATAGTCTCTGGCTGTCCAGCCTCTCAGATGCTCGGGGAGTGTCTGAGGGCTCCGATCCTGCCGCGGAATGGGGGGGTGGTTGTTGCTCTGTGGTGGGGGGATCCCCAGGGCTTTGAGAAAGTCCCTTGCGTCCTCCGGGGCAGAGATTGTGTAGTGACGCCCGTTGCGGAGCACCACCAGTTTAAAGGGGAAGCCCCAGCGATACTTGACTCCCTGGTCGCGGAGGTAGGTGGTAAGTGGCTTCATGTCCCGTCTCTTTAGCACTGTGGTCCTGGAAAGATCGTTGAATCGCTGAATGTCCGTGTTGTCAATTTGAATGTTGCGCAGACCCCTGGCGGCATCCATTATGCGTTACTTGGTGGAGTACGCGTGGAGTCTTACCACTACGTCTCTGTGACGGTTGGGGTCTGTCAGCTTCGGGCCCAGGGCTCGGAGAGCTCTGTCCATGAGGAGCTCATGTTCGGAGATGCCTGGCACCAGTTGCAGGAAGATTTTGACGAGGAAAGCTTGAAGGTCTTCGTGGGAGACCGTCTCTGGTATGCTTCTGAGGCGGATGTTCTGCCTCCTCTCTCGGTTCTCGAGGTCCTCAAGCGCGTTCTGGAGGTCCCGGATTGCATCGCCGCATCTGGCTACTTCTTCGTGAGTCTCAGTCTGGGAGTTGATGGCTCCTTCGATTTTGGCCTCCAGCTCGTCCGTTCTGCCGGAGAGGGCTCCTAGGTCAGCTCTGATGTTCTGCAGGGCCTTCTCCATGTCCTCTTGCACCCCTCTCCTCATTTTGCGGATCAGGGAGTCGAAAAATTCTTAATTAAGAACAGGAGGGTCCGAGTCAAACTGCTCTTGGAGCTCGCTAAGCGCCGCGTGCTCCGGCTCCTCTGCGCCATCTTGAGAATCTGGGCTCAGGCGCAGGGGTAAAGAACTTTGTGACGGTGTTCTGGTTCTTTTTGGCTTTAGCCGCCATCTCGCCAGTGCTGGGTGCAGTTATAGGGACTGAATTCGGGAGGTTTGGCGTGGGGAGAGTTGCTTATTCTAGTCTATTTCTTCTGAGGGTGTCGGGAGCTCTTCTCCTAGTCAGCCATCCGTGGTGACGTCACCGGAAGTCTCTGGGTAGTCCCAGTTGTTGCAGTTCACTGGAGAGGCTGTCGCTGCTCACACTGTGTTTGGCCGCACTGGACACAATGAAGCTCAGAACAGCAACTGTGGCTTTAATGTCACCGGACTCTGCAGGTACAGAGGTGGCAGTCACATGCGAGGGCTAGAAAACAAGCACCCCCTGGTAGAGAGGACTTGGGCATGAGAGCGCCTTCCAATAATGTGGAGGAGAAGAGGAGAGACAGACAGACAGGAGAAAGATGGATAGAGAGGCGATTTACATACTTTTAATAAGGAAAACTTAAGAAAAAAAAGTGTACGCATAGGTTATACTTACTATTTATTTTTTCCTGCTGTGGCTATGTCTTGCAGTAGGACTTAAGAATTGTCCCCCAAGCTATTCTGAGTTTGACAGACCTACACTAGACAGTGATATTTTTCTCTCAGTGAACTGCAAAGTGTCGCAGAACAGCGCTCCTCCCCCCCCTCCCTCCAGCAGTGCTGCGGGGATACAGCACGCTCCGCACCCGTTACCTGACACAGCTTTCTGAGTCCCCCCGCCTGGAGCAGTAACCCCCACCCCTCCCACGCCCCCTCCCTCCAGCGGTGCTGCGGGGATACAGCACGCTCCCCACCCGTTACCTGGCACAGCTTTCTGAGTCCCCCGGCCTGGAGCAGCCAACCCCCATCTCCTCCCCCCAGTGGAGCTGTGCTGAGGAGATCTCGGGGGAGTCGGGGCACAGAAGATTTTGTAAGGTAGGGGGAGGGTGGGTGTTCCTCCTCTGCAGTGACTGGTGGGAGCTGACAACACTGACCTCGCTGATGGCCTCTTCTGCCAGCAGTGATGTCACTTCCTGTACTGTACTTCTGTCACCATCAAGGCAATTTACTGCCAGGGAAATTTTCATGTGGTAGGTGCCACTAAAGAAGTTTCACTATCGATTTCGATATGGCAAATCAGATGCATTTTCACATGTAACCAACTAGATAAAAAAATATATTCAATTAAACAAGCCAAAATGTGTTCAACATGCTATAACTATATTGGTTTGAACAAAATATTTTCAGAAAGCCTATTTTTCTTAATGAGCAGTAACATACTTATAAATATTCAATCACCGTTTTACTTTTATTTATTTAAATCCTGTATAAATACACTTTTTTTAGGAAGTGCTCTAAAACTCACGATTATCAAATCAGTTTTATCAGTTTTGTTAATAGCATCATGATTACTTTACAAAGAACAAGAGTACTTGATGATATATTTATAGATTCTTACATCTACAATTCGTCTTATTACAAAAGAGATTAGTTAAATATCGTTAAAAACCTCCAAAGCATTTAATTATCATATTAACATTACAACTGTAGTACACTATCTAAAAAAACATGTCAGATTAAAAAATAAATAAATAAAATAACAAAAAAAAATAACTCTGGTCACTTAGTTTAACTTATTAATCATGAATTTGGTCCTAGGTGGGGCTGCCTCTTTAATTCCCTACGACGTGAATGGATAACTTCTGTATCTGTATAAATGACTTTTACAGAACAACATTTGATTTATGATTGCTGGCGAGAAGTTACCCTCAGAATGTACTGTGGTTGCTCCATCACTTGGGAGGCTGCCAGGGATTTTGTTCGGAGGAAGGAAGGAGCTCAGTGAGAGGTCACACAAATTAGTGAAGCGCTTTCTGATAACATTCAGAAGGTTATGTTGAAAGATAGAAGGGCGAGGACTGTTGTGTTTGTATGGTATCTTTCCTTCAGTCGCACTAAAGGTCATGATGCAAAGATATAACTGGGAATCACGTGGCAGCCTCGTGACACAAGGGATGCACGAAGGTAAGGCGATGATTAGGCAGAACAGTTAGCTCCTCCATTGTCCACTAATCTAATACTATTTTAGGAATCCTGTTGGGAGGGAAGGGGCAAACGGAAAACATTTCCTAACTAAATTTCCTGGCATGTGTCATCAATAATATTTATTTAGAATGATGGTCAAAAGGAATAGCATTTCAAAACCAAGAAGAGAAGGCCTTTGAGGTGCAATAATTTATTACTGCTTTGATGGATTCTTTTGTTTTAATGCTAGGGGGTCAGATAAGACTTCAAAAGAAGTCTCCCTTAAATACAAATTGTATTTAATCTGTTGAATGAGAAGCCAAAACTCTTGTGGTAAGTGCTGGTACCTTTCACAGTCATCAGCCAGACTTTAAAGACCTTTTAAGATCTACAATTAAGGTTAACCTATTCATTCTGTATGTCACGATGATACAGGACTGCAACAGTCATTTTTTATGTGAAATATAATACGATGGCACCAAATATTAAGAACATGTTAAGCAAATATTGGGACATTTTATTGTGCAATCTATTATTCGTACACATACCCCACAGTCACTAAAAAAAACTTAACATCAAAGTTTTCACCAATTTGTTTTTTTTTTATATCTCTTACGTTTTTATTGAGCTTTAGGGAAATATGGGTACAGAAATAAAAGAAGGTGGAGGGTGGAATTTTTAACAGTTTGATAAAAAGCAATTACAATATGTTTCCATAGTCACATAGCCACATAAAACCATCATCCCAGGTAAGGAGCTCCCTGAATTCAGAATGTAGGTAATTAATCTCCCCCTAGCCAGATTTATATTCCCGATTGATTTGGCTAGGATAATTATTAATAGGTCTAAGGGGATTGTAATTACCCCTGTTTCCTCAATTAGATTTTGTACCATTATCCAGAACCATTGTACCTTGGGGCAAGAGCATCAAATATGTTGATGGTCCTCTACCTGTCTACTTTTTCTCCAACATAAACTATATGTTAATGGAAATATTACACTCAGTCTTTAAGGTGTTAGATACCACCTAAACATTATCTTGTATATCTTCTCCTTGGTAATAATCCAGATTGAAGTTTTCGAGACGGCCTCCCATACAGTATATCCTCCTATTCCTCCCTTGTAATATCAATTTATAGATCTACCTCCCATCTCCTCATATAGGAATGGTCAGGGAGGTCTCCCCAAGTAACTAGTTCTTGGTAGATTGTCGTTACTATTCCTTTTTGGTATCTTCCCAACATAGATAAGTCCACATTGGCAGATGATCAAATACTATAAATAACAGATGCAGTGTGACATGTTAGGGGATGTCACCCAACAGGGTATATAACTGGTACTGTATGGTGGCTACAGAAATGTTATCTGAGGGTTGCTTGACCCCGTTCACATAATATCCACAAACATTATAACATTAACATTGTTACATTGAGATAAAGAAAAAGTCCTCCTTGGCGCTGGTCCTCAAAGTTGATATGTGTAACAGTGAAATGGAAAACAACCAAAAAATGAACCAGTGTAAACCTTCCGATAATATCTACTGTTAAAATTAGAACACCACTTGTGCAATATGATACAAATTATATATGTGATATCACACTCGTGCTCTCAACCCCCATCCAGGAAAATGTGGGGAGATGGTATTAGACACAGAATACACTGTTCGGAATGGATCCTCTAATTTACATGCAGTGATCCATACTTGGTCAAGGAATAAGCAAAACCACGGTGACAGATAGGAAAATAGGTTAGAAATTCTTAGCTCCAATGATATTAAGGAGATGCTCAATAACATGGATAGATGGCACAAATATGAAAGCGAAAAATACAATGATCATGGTACAATAACGTTTAAAACAAATTTAATAAAAAACATAAAAAGGAGACTTGTGGAATGTCACTCACGAATTTCCAAAAAAAAAATGCATGTAAATCAGATAATGGCTGTATCCTTGTCATCTTGGTGGATTGTAGAGTGCACGCTTCCTCTCAGCTGTTTCTCAGCGTTCGCTTGCAGCGCCAAGTTGGTGTTAGGAGAGTTGAGGTACCAGTTACTTCCTGGATTACATCCAGGCTCCGCCCCAGCGTGATGACTTGTCAGCGCCGTCCAGATATCCCTGTGCGGCGCTGACATGTCATAAAAATTCAGTACTTAGATTACAGGGGGAAAAAAAGATTACAAGAACATACAATTACAATTGATGCAGAACAGTTTCTCAAAATAAAAGGATAAAAGAGAAACAGAAAACCGTATACATTACATTACCCAAATGCCATAGGTTTTCTCCCAGATCCAAACACACCTCTATTGAAATCTGATTTTCATAATCTTTGCTAAGACTTAAAAACATTCTTTCCCCATGGAAACAACATAAACCCACCCCGTAATAAATCAGCTGTTGGATTGATAGTTTTACGAAAACGCTACAAAAATGACGTTTGGATTCTGCCTGAATATCTAAAAGTACCCAATAAAGGGGTCCCAAGCATTAGAAGGTGAAGTATCTTCCGGTCTATATAAATCAAAGTATGAAATGGTATCCCGTCTAATCTCCTCTTTAATATTTTTGTCTTGAAGTAAATTAAAACCCAATTTCCAGTCAAATGTCTTTGCTGAAACCGGAACAATTTTCAACAATCTAGCGATATGGGAGCATGGTCTGATACTGAGATACAATCTATATTTGCATGTGGTAACAAATGTGAGGCTTGACTGGATATAAATATATGGTCGATCCTAGAGTAGGTATCATGAGGAGAAAATTAGAATGTATAATCTCTACCTGTAGGATGTAACATACGCCATGAATCAATCATACCCAGATGTTTAATTCACTCTCTGATTTTCCAGCTTCTGAGTTACAGTATCTCTTGTGACAAAAACGGAGATCTATCCATTAATGCATCAAAAGCTAAATTAAAGTCCCCACAACAGATAGTGATCCCTTCCTTATATTGTGCCACAATGGGAGATAGGCCATGAAATGTTTTATACTGATTAGTGTTGGGAGCGAACTGTAAATGTTAATTATAGTAATCATTTCCCCAAACACATGTCCCTTAATCATTAAATATCTACCCTCCTTATCTTTTTTTTTCTTTTTTAAGTTGAATGGGAAAACATTTTTAAGCAAAATGGCTACTCCTTTTCTTTTCGATGACACAGATGAGAAAAATCGAGTGGGATATTTCTTATTATTAAGAAAATGTTCTTCTTTAGAGGTAACATGAGTTTCCTGTATGCATACTATATCTGATTTCAATCCAAAAATAACATCATAAATCTTCCTCCTCTTTCTGGGACTATTGAGGCCTTTAACATTAAAGGATGTTATCTTAGACATAAATTAAAATACATTACATTTTTAAAGCAGTCTGAAAAAGATAAAAGGTGTCTATACCGGTAACAATTCACAAAGTTCTCACATTGAAACATATACATTGTTATATGAGCACACACAAAAAAATTCTTAACAACAAATCCACTAACAATAATAAAAAAAATGGCTACATAAACCCCCAGTAGCAGCTATCTCTATCCTCAAAAGAGAAGATAAGAGAAAATGGATCAAACTCTGACCCGTGCCTGAAGAGGCAAGGTGAGAATTTAAAAAAAAAAAAAAGAGTTATCTAACAGACTATTGAAGCTCTCCCATCCCTCCAGGAAAATTAAGTTTAAAAGGAAGATGTCTAGTCTCTCTGTCTTTATTTTTCAGACGTGGTTCTCGATGCAGAAGACCAGCATTCTGTTGATCCGAAGGAGGTTTCATCGTATCCATTAATGTAACACTTAGTGAGGAAATCTATGCCGTTGACCTTGAAGGATTATGAAATTCCAAAAACTTAGATGTGTATGTCACCAACATTTTTGCGGGCTCCACAAAACCAAACCTGGCTTGTAATTTATGTAACGCCAGTCGAAGAGCAAGGAATTGTTTCTTGAGATTAGCAGTTTCTCTAGAAGAGTCCGCCGAGAAAGAAATTTGATGTCCATTATATTGAAATGTTTTCATCTTTTTAGCTATAAAATAATTTCCTTAACTTGTTGATATCTTAAACCGTGTGCAATCATTGGCCTTGGACCCTTGTTCACATTTTCATTTCTAGATCTGATGACATGTGCCCTTTGAATGTCAAGAGGAGAATCAAATGTTGTTTTGAAGAGCTTAGTAAGCCATTGTTCTAAAAACTTTTCAGGCAACTTTTTCTCAATTTCTTCAGGTACACGATAAATTTGTATGTTGTTCCTTCCTTGGCCATCCTCCATTTCCGTTTTTTGCACTTTAAGATCATTTATTTGATGTTTCATTTGATCTATTAATGTAATTGAATCCTCCATTATACTAACTCTATTTTCTACTTCAGTAATTCTGGTTAACCACTCTTGTATTTGTTTTTGAGAAGTGAGTAAATCCTTTTGAATTAAAGTTGTTCGCTCATCAATAGCGTTAATTGTCGAATTCATCTTTGCTAGTTCTTTAAACAAAGCTTCCATAGAAAACTGATCATGTGACTTTGTTAAAGGTGTAGGATCAGCTTTATTCTTTTATTTGCAAAGAATCAGGAGCGCAAATCAATCCAAGTGTAATACATCAAAAACACATACAGCATAGCCTCCGGCCGCTATACTTCTGTTGGGCCCTCACAGTATATGTCCTGGTAGGTATAGGAACTGTGAAGGATACATACTCTCATGAAGGCCTAGCTTGTTATTGCAGCCTGGATGCATAGTTACTGTATCCAGGGGCGGGCCAAGCAACAACCCGAGAGTGTCATCCTGGGGAGGATACTGGTTGGGTCACATGTAGTTAATGTGATGCCTATCAGTATCAGACCTGCCCTGTTTTGGGGCAGGGTTACAAGCACATCCCCTGGGTATATGCTGACACTCTTCCAGAAGTGAGTGTCTCTTCCCTCCCCCTGTGGAGTGGGTACCATCTACCATGTATCCCAGCAGGGGATACAGGAGGAGCTCAGGAGGGGCCTGCATGGGCCTAAAGCCCATGGGGTTTCCCTTCAGGGGAATGTGATGATGCTGACATGCTGGGTATGAAAATAAAAGATCCAGTTGAACTATCCTGAGTGTGGCTTTACTGTCTGGTCATCTGACAAGTGCCAGCATGGACCATCCTGGTACCCTAGGATCCTCGCTGGCTGGAGGCGCTGTTCACCAGAGATGAATCAACCTGAAAACCTGTCCTGATATCTCCCCACACCACCGTGGAGCACTCAGAGCCTCCTGTTCCTGCCAAAAAGGTATGCACTGCACCAGCAACAAAAGGTTAGTGTGGGGGAACAGGTGCTACATACAAATACAAATATAGTGCAAACAGTAAATATATATGTGCAACAGTGATTAATTAATAAAAAACACACTCACGGTATGCGAGTTTTGTGAAGCAGTGTGGTTGTTAAGAGTGACCAACTCAAAGTACAATCAGGACACCTGGTACTGGCGTTTGTCTGGATCAGGTGATTAGATCTGGTAGACAATTGGGGAAGAATTCCCACATGCAAGAAAGACACAGAAAAAAAATGGTGCAGATCGCTTTTATATGCAATAAAAGTAAGATATTAAACTCACAAGCAGAGAGCAACAACAGGCGTTGGGACCACCAAGGGTCAGAATCTGGAAAGACAAACTGCACTCCTTCCTCCACTGGTGGTTCTGCTGCGACAGCTGTACAAAGTAAATTGATGTTAATACCAGGGAAAGTTTTACCTAATCTAGGCCAGAATCTTCTCCAAGAAATCTTCCAGTCACTGGATAGTCCTCTGGTGTCTCTATGGCTCCAGCCTATGCGTTTTGCTTCGTCGAGCTTCTTCAGGGGTTAATGGTATTCTCTGTGTCTTTCTTTCTTCCTTTTAAAAGTCCCACTGGTGCCGCGAGGCGCGTGACATCATCACGCAATCGGCGCCGCCCACGTCACAACACACGAAGTGCCACACGTCACCGCAGGGCAGTCATCGTAACCACAATAACAGGGAAGGGGTTGAACCATGAGTACAGCCTCCGGGAGCTATGTGATGTCACCACGTGGCAAACGTTGACGATGTCATGACATTCAGTGCGCTCCGCGTGATCAGAATGTTGCCCAGGCAACCACATAAACAAGGAAGTGGTTAGCCTAGGATGCAGTACAATAAATGCAACAATTTGAAACCATTCACATACAAACATAACACTATATATATGTAGCCAGGTCCCCCTTTCAGTGCGCCCCCCCTCTGGGTACTCACAGCAGCCGCTCTTTGGGAGGTGCGGGGGCGTGCGCGAGCATAGCGCGCCTCTGCTAGGGATGCGGCCGGTTGCCGGGGACGCGTGCGGCCCATTGCTAGGGCCGCGGTCGCGTTGCGAAGGTCCCGGCGGCTCGCGGTGCAGGGCGCCGCCATAGCGATCCTCGCGCATGCGCAGTGCGGCAGATAGCGGCGGCCCCTAGAGTGCTTGCGCATGCGTAGTGATAGCGCAAATGGCACGGCCAATAAGCAAAGGGCTCACAGCAGGGACTACATCTCCCATGAGCATAGGAGCGCCCCACGTGACGCCAGGGAGCCAAAAGGGCTACAGCATCTCCCTGCAGGGGAGATTGGATACATTTCGCGGGCTTGAAGCACGTTTGGCAGTTGGTGACCAGAGCAGCTAGGGGAAGGAGGTAGGGTGCAGGAGTCAGTGACTCCCTGCACTAGGCCAGCAGCCCCCTAGGCCCCAGATAGCCCTGAGCCACCAGTAGTGTTGTGTTGTTCAGGGACAGGCCCCAGGTTAGGGACCCTGCCCCTTTTTATCTAGAGTCAGTTAGGGACACAGCGGACGCTGCGCATCCATCCAGAGGTTTGGGCTCAGACCTTCGCTGCGGCTGCAGCAGCCATCCGGGTGGGATCGCTCCGGACGTTAGTTCCTGTATTCCCTCGTCATCAGGATCCTTTGTGAAGCTCCTTGGCAGGCCCGGGCACTGGAGTGCTCGGCAGGTAACTAACAAGTGCACCAACTATACCACCTATTCATACAGGACATAGTGGCTGCGCAGTCACACATACATATCTCACGTGAAGGGACATATTGTGTGGGGTTACTGGACACGGGGTGGGATCACCCGGTGAAAGGGGGTAGCGTCCTGCAAGACGCAGTAGTTAGTGTCTCCTCTAGAGAGGGACACCTGTTGATATATATGCATAAGTACGATTGCTACAGTAAAGTTATTGGTTGTTTTACATGCTGTGTGTGTGATATATATATATTGTCCTGCGACGAACCACTCCCCCCTCCGGTGGGAGCCATCGCAGGTGGAGGCGCTGCACAGAGTACGAGGTTACTCCTATTATTAGTACGTGCCCCAGGCTCCCCGAGGCGGAGGTTTAGGCCTCCTGTGAACCTAACAGGTAAAGCACCACACCTGGTAACATTAAGTTCCCCGCACACACATACTATATGCTATTGGGTGGGGGAATACCCGTTACATATAGAAACCCTAAAGCAAATCCAATAGGGTAGCTAGAGTTTCTAAAAAAGAGAAAACATGTATTAATATTTATTAAACAGAACATGTAAAAAAGGAATAATAATTACATAACCCATTAGTGAGATAAAAAGGGTTAAAGTATTTAGAAGGGCATATTTATATATTCACTTCATAAGGCAACTGACAAAAAAGATATTATTAAAAATATCAGTACATATAACTACAAATGTTAAAATGATGTTCATAAAATATTTGTATAAATATGTATGACTACATTAGAAAATTATATAAAGAACAAACGCATTCCCAGAGGTTTGAGGATTTTTAAACAACCCACCGTTTTTTCCTTTTTTTTCTTCCTGGTGTTCATGTACAAACGGAGGCACACTTAACCCTGGGGTCACTGGATACATTGGACTCACTGCACTTCGTGGACATTCATCCCATGTGAGTTTATTCCAGTTGACCTATTTTATTTGGATATTTTTCTGATGTTTCACTACTGTTCCATGGAATCAGATGTTTAATTTACTGGTCACCGGCAGGTGTTTATGAACATATCCTTACTACTGTGCTACGTGGGATTATTATCTACCAGTTTACATCTTGTTGGACGGTTATACAATCAATGGGTTAATTTTTCCAAACATCATTTTCATTATACTGCGGTCTTTTTTTAGAGCACCATACAACATTTTTTCATATAAATATGTATGACTACATTAGAAAATTATATAAAGAACAAATGCATTCCCCGAAGTTTGAGGATTTTTAAACAACCCACCTCTCAATTAAATGATCCAGCCCTTTTAGGGGCATCGAATAAAATTATAAACGAGTGTTCTGCCAATCGTATGAGATGTTTAATTACCCAACATCAGGTTAATTTAACAGAATTGGATAATTCCATTAATGAATTAAAAAATAAATTAGGCCCTTTAGACACCACATCTGATTTTTATAGATTAGACCAGTGATGCGCAAACTGGGGGGCGAGAGATTTGTCCAGGGGGCACGGACGGTTGCAGACACCCCACGCTCTTCCCAAAGGCATTTAATGTAATTATGGGGATCGTGTGAGGCCTCTGCAACACTCCATTTACCTTGATTCAGCCGGCTGTGTGACGTGACGTCACATGACCTATCGCCATGCCAACGTGGCGTCAAATGATGCCGCGGGGTCATGGCATGATGTCACATGACCTCCACATGCCGGGAAGCATAGTAGGGGGGGCGAAGCGTGAATAGTTTGTGCACCCCTGGATTAGACAATGAATTACAAGAAAAATTAGATTTATTGGAAAATAGCTACTAAAAAGTCAAAATTTTAGAGAGATAAAAAGGATTATGCTACGGGCAAAAATCGTAATTGGACTAAACCAGAACAATCTAACTAAACATACCTCCCTAAGAAAAGGGATTACTCAAGGTAGAAACCTAAACAATATAAATCCCCTCGTCATTACGTACGGAGAGAAGATCCCCCTCCACATTACCAACATAACAAATGTCCCCCCAGACCTAAAGAGAAACACATTGAATACAAAAGTAGACCGTCCAGTAGAGACCAGAGTCCATCTGAATATTATGAATCTCCAAAAGAGTATAGATCAAAGAAACAATATACTACTAGAGAGGACGATGGAGAAATCTCCTCTACTTCCTATGGTCCTTTTTTAGGCGAGGGAAGTCATCACTCCAGAGAAGCTCTAAGCCATCATTGGTCCAAACCACTCTTGAGTTGGGCTCACAAGAACAAATTCTCACCCCTAAGGGAGGAGTATTGGAAAGACAACAGAAGGAGAAAAAGGGAGGATCATTTAGAAGAGGAACAAGAGGAGGAAGGAACGCCAATAATAAAAAGATTCCGATAATTAATACAGAAGGCATTTTTAATATCAGTAAGGTATTATTATCAAATGATGAACTTCAAGTGCTCTCTAAAGGATCACAATTTGCCCCTTCTGCAGGTCTCAGTTCTGGCGACGTTATATTGACGACATTATATTCCTATGGCAGGGGGAAGAGTCAAATCTGCTGGATTTAAAAAAAAATATTTAAATACTAATGTATTGAGTCTGATTTTTATTTCAGAATTTAGTAAGGTCTCTATCCCCTTCCTTGACTAATGTGTCTATGTGGCTAATAATTTAATTAACACCAAAACATATTTTAAAAGTGTTGATTGTAACAATTAGATCCTTGAGACTATCTGCCACCATAGGAAGTGGTTAAGTAACATTCCGTATGGACAATTCAGATGGATAAAAATAAATTGTTCAGATCCAGTCTTCCAGTCCCAAGTAAAGATTTTGGAAAAAAAGATTCTTAGAAAAGAATTACAGTATAAACCATTAATAATCAAAGGGGCTATGGATAAGGTGGCGGGACAGGAAAGAAATCATTTATTAGTAAGTAATAACAATAAAATGGAAACCAATCCTAATTTTATTCCTTTTATTCCTAAATTTAACAGAGATTCATCAAGCATACAGCATATAATCCATAAACATTGGCATGTTCTTTGACAGGACCCCGTTTTTAAGGATTTTTTACCGGTCACACCGCAGGTGGTGTTCACTAGGGCACGGAACCTGAAAGATTATTTAGCACCTAGTGCACTTAAAAAAAAATAGAGATAGAAAAAGGAATAACATGACTACCTGACAAACCACAAGGTTTTTTTTAAATGTGCTAACTGTAAGACTGCGTCCATGCAGCAAAAGACCGCATGAGGCGACCACGTGAGTGACGTCACCCGCGTTAAGCAGGAGCGTTTTGTAGTCAAGGTAGACGTGCCATAGGGGCGTGTCTAGGGGCATGTCTGTAATGTCACAAAGCTGGTTCGCCCTCATTGGCGAACCGCTCATGTGACATGCCCGTCGCATTGAGGAATCCGATTGAACTGATTCTTTGTGCACCACGTGCCCCCTCCTGCTGCTGCACGCGCGGTCTATGGGTTAAATCAATGCCGTAAGGCAATGTGATCGCACCACGCGCACACCCCTCCACGCGGTCTTCGTCAGCATGGACGCCGCCTTTGGCATGCAAATTTTGTTTTGAAAAAAAACAATACTTTTAACTCAAAAGTGACAGGTGGAACTTGTAACATTAAGAGTTTTATTAATTTTAAAAGTGCATTCATAGTATACATTCTCACATGCCTGTGTGGGTTACAATATGTGGGCAGAACTACTCGGCCCCTGCGGGTAAGAATATTAGAGCTTGTTAGAAATATCACACTAGGTTTAGGAACACATACGGTAACCCTGCATTTCAAAGATATCATAATTCAGTACCTACAGGTCTCCAATATTTAGGAATAGAACTAGTTTGTTTTGATTGGAGGGGAGGCAACAGTACCCAAAAATTATCACAAGGAAACTTTTTGGATCCATTATTGCTTGGGTACCGTCTATCCTAAAGGGCTCAATGCAGATTTTAGACATCAATGCTTTTATAGCATAAAATCCCATTGCATGTGACTTCTGTTCATTGCTTTCCACTGCATGATTTGATAATATTTTTAAATCGCTATATATTTATTTTCCCTTCCTAGATTATTAATCATCAGTTCTTACAATTTTTTATTTAGTTTTATCTATGGAGAATATCTCCTTTTAACAAATAATTTATTAACATCATTTTAACTTTTGTAGTTATATGTACTGATATTTTTAATAATATTGTATTTTTTTTTGTCAGCTGCCTTATGAAGTGAATATATACATATACCCTTCTAAATACTTTAACCCTTTTTATTGCACTAATGGGTTATGTAATTATTCTTCATTTTTTACATGTTCTGTTTAATAAATATTAATACATGTTTTCTCTTTTTTAGAAACTCTACCCTGTTGGATTTGCTTTAGAGTTTCTATATATATTGTTATGTTTGTATGTGCATGGTTTCAAATTGCTGCATTTATTGTACTGCAGCCTTGGCTAACCACTTCCTTGTTTAATGTGGTTGCCTGGGTAGCATTCTGATCACGCGGAGTGCACTGAATGTCATGACGTCGTCGACGTCGGTTGCGTGGTGACGTCACGGGCTCCCGGAGGCTGTACTCATGGTTCAACCACTTCCCTATTATTGTGGTTGCCATGACAGTCCTGCGGTGACGCGGGGCGCTTTGTGCGTCGTGATGGCGGCGCCGACTGCGCGATGACATCATGCACCTCACCGGCACCAGCAGGACTATTAAAAGGAAGAAAGATTCAGAGAATACAATTAACCCCTGAAGAAGCTCGACAGAGTGAAACGCATTGGGTAGAGCCATACAGACACCAGAGGACTATCCAGTGGCTGGAGGATTTCTTGGAAAAGATTCTGGTCTAGATTAGGTCAAACTTTCCCTGGTATTAACATCAATTTGTTGTGTACGGCCGTCAGAACCACCAGTGGAGGAAGGAGTGCTGTTTGTCTTTCCAGATTCTGACACTGGGTGGTCCCAACGCCTGTTGTTGCTCTCTGCTTGTGAGTTTAATATCTTACTTTTATTGCATTTAAAAGCGATCTGCACCATTTTTTTTCTGTGTCTTTCTTGAATGTGGGAATTCTTCCCCAATTGTCTACCAGATCTAATCACCTGATCCAGACAAACGCCAGTACCAGGTGTTCGGATTCTACTTTGAGTTAGTCACTCCTAACAACTACACTACTTCCCAAAACTTGCATACCATGTGAGTGCTTTTTTTTATTAATTAATCACTGTTGCACATATATATTTACGGTGTTACACTATATTTGTATTTTTATTTTGTTATGTATACAGATGCAGCGGCCGTTATTCGAACAAATCACGTTTTCATGTGCGCTGCTGTACTCCACGCGGCATTAATGCGGCCAATCACACCAGGCACCCGTGTCTATCGCGGTTGCTGTTAGGAATGTGAGCACACAGCACCACAGGCGGAGCTCACGGCACTCCCCTTACACTGCTCAGACCCATCCGCTACAACCACGCAAGCCCCCTTCAGCTGTATCACTTACCCCTCGGCATGGTAGGACGCTCCACGAGGTACTTCCTCCACGCTCTGCGCCGCAGCCGTCAGCGCGGAATCGCCGCTCCACGCACACCCCACGTTTCTTCCTCTCATGCGCATGTCGGACTTACAGCGCACACACAACAGCCCCTGAACTTATCTCCGCTCAGGCTCCGCCCCCAAACACCGCACGGTTACAATCTGGCTCTTGCTGAGTGTCACCTGGGCTCTAAGAACAGCATCCAATGCGCTGAAGCTCCCTGGACTCCTCCAGGCACGCCCCCTCTCCTTGTTGGCTGTTCCAGCTTTATATACCCTCTCTGTCCTGTGCTTCCTCGCTCGTCATAGTTTTTGTATGGGTGATTCACAGTGCTTGTTCTTTGACTCTCTCGGTTTTCTTCAGGGGTAAAATAAAGATAATACAGTTCCTGTGTGTCCATTGATTTATAGTTCCGATTTAAAAAGACAGTGCTCTTGTAATTAGTCCCAGACATGCGCAGTATGGAATAGCAAAGCTGCATGTATTCTTAAATCGAAACTATAAATCAATGGACACACAGGAACTGTATTATCTTTATTTTATCCCTGAAGAAGGAAGTTGGTACCGAAACGCGTAGGCTGGTCCCACTGGTCACTCTGCTAACTTTTGCTGATGTCTGTCTTGTTTCTTCTGTCGATCGGAGCATCAACGAATCTGCTGACGCCATCTGCACAGCGTTCCGGGTATTGCACAGCGAATCTGCGGCTGCGATCACCAAGCCCCAACCGACTGAGCTGAAGAGAGCTGTTTCCACGTGAGCAAGGGGGCGTCCCATCCAGAAGTGGCTACGGAGCACCAACACGCCCCTGATGCCAGGAGACACGCAGTGAGATGATCTGACCAAGATGAGAGGGGATACTCTCTAATTATCCATTGCCTGTGACCATCTTACATCTGGTAAGTGGTCATTTCAGCCACAGCAGGAGATTTCCAGTGGGACTTATTCTATTTTAACACATGTTGTGTATTTTATTAGCATTTTATTCATATTTTGTGTCTAACATTAAATGTGCTTATTTGTATATCAGTCACCCAGTGTTTCTCAGCCCATGTCATTTGTTATTTGTTGGTTTGTCATGTCATTAGTTTGTATGCTGTGAATATTTATTTTACAGTATTATGCTATGTGATTTCCCTATTTTTTTCATGTGATACTGCTATCGTGTGGAGCCTACCTTTGGACCCGACGAAGCCACCATTACGGGTTGTATATATCTTTTTTACCACCATTTGTGTATGTATGGAGCACCACAGATATAATATTTTCTCTATCAGTTGTCTCTGATTTGGGTTCAGAGTTAAATCACAGGCAGCCAGCCTCTATTCCCAATTAGGAATAATAGGTCATTCATATCCATTTGGAATTAATTTGCACACTTAGAAAGTTAGCGCTACTTTATTTGTTTTCCTTATTCTCACCAACTATGCAACTCTGCTGTCAGCCCTGACCTTCGGCTTACGACTCACTACTCTATCAGGACTCTGTCCCTCAGCTCAGGTCGGTTCTTTTGTATTCCTACCTCAGCCCTGCGGGTCCGTTTCCAGCTTGAGGCGAGCATCATTACAATTAAGCCCTGAAGCACCAGATGTCTTAAAATACATATCTCATGACATTCACAAAGAATTATCGCAAGTCAAAAATCGTGAAGTAGGAAAATGCCATACCGCTCGGGATAGCAATGTCCTTATCTCAGCCTTTTTCTAAGTTCTACCGTTGCGATCTGCCTGCAGTCTGCAAGAGCTGCACGGAGAGAGCTGCATCTCCCTGCACAGCTCTTACAGGCGGTCACACAGTTTTAATAAAAATTTTAATAACCCAGTATTGAAGCAGAGGGTCTCCGGAGCAGAACCGTATTAATTTCAGCCTCGGGGACCCCATGCTTCCTGAGATACAGGCCCCGGTATGGGGTGCCGGTATCACTGCAATGTTTAAATCTCCCGTGTCCGTCACTGGGATATTTAAACAATGCAGGGAGAGTTTTCTGACCAATCAACCAATGGCTAAGTAAGGATGCCTATAAATATATTTCATGATGTGGACTAATCAATTGACTCCTGAAAAAGCTTTTACCTAAGTGAAACATGTAGAGTCACCAAGAGAGAGAAGAATACGAGTGGGGAAGGAATTCCTGCTAAGGCTACTGAGGTTTCCAGGCAGCCGCAACCAGAAGCAGCACCAGCCGGCATCCAAACAGCTGATCCCATCGGTGTGGCGGAGGTGGTGAGATCTCCGCCTCACTGAGTACCTGTTTTTATTCCGATATATGCCTTAAAGAATTGCCATATTGTAAGTGCGCATTCGAGAGGCACATGGTTTATTAATTAATAGTTTTTACATATATTTGCGTGAGGGTGTTCTTTTCTGTTTTCTCGAGATAAACCACATCATTCCAACATCCACCAGCATTTGCCAGAGATTGTGACATGCTTATTTGATTGTCACAAAATGTGAGTATACATTTTGAAGGATCTTCTATCACTGTACCATTTCTGAGACATTACTACTCTATGGTGCATTTTTCTGTTTTTTACATTTTATGACGTCTCCTGCTCCCTCGTTTTTTTGGAACACCAAAAGTTTTACAGAAATATCCCAAATTAATAAAAAATTTCGATTTCAACTTTTTAAAGTGGCAAAATAGCACGATTGTGCTTAATAAAATGTGTTTTTTTTTTTACAAGTTTCATTGAATTGTGGAAGTGAATATAATAGAAAATACAATGACCATCGACTTTTCAGTGTTAATCGAATTTGCCACGTTTTTATCGAAGAAAATGTATTTGTGACTCATAATAGTTGATAGTAGCCAAGATTGACCACGGGCGCTAAAGGTTTGCACATTTCTAGCACCAAGTATCAATGGGGAGTTCCCTCTGACATAGTACAGTGAAGACGACACCTTGGAAGTCGGAATTGCTAGGGTTACAGACAAACAGAGCAGGGAATAGAGAAATCTTTCACTGACAATCGCTGTGAACTTGGGCGTTCCTTTCAGCACTGAATATCCGCGGAACAGTCTAAAGAAATGCACATTTGCCTGCCTATTTTCACATATAATTGCGATTGTTATATATACGTTTGTTTGTGAACTTCTAGACCCTAAAATATGGGTTTTGCTGGAGAGGAAGAGAGAGACTGACCTATTTTGAACATACTTGAGCTCTACCACTCATACCTGTAGCTAATCATACTCATGGACTCCCCTTGGCTTCCATCCAACACTTTGCATATCCTATTCGCATATCTCCCAGGTATCTTCGTTGTGCTCCTTTTTGTGGCTAAGGCACATTGAACTGGCAACCATTAAGTGGAAGTTGTCTGCTTTTAAAGGAAGCCAGGCTTAGCGTGCACAAATATGATTAGCTCCAGGTATCAGCAGTAAGCAGCAGAGCTAAAAAGTAGGGTGCCAGAGTGGAGCTATCTAGCAGCTAGTTTAACTCACTGCTAGAGCTGCTATTGGGCCTGACAGGGTCACAGGGTGACCTTCCTTGCGCACACAGTGACTTAAGACCTAGCTTGTCAGGATAAAACTTGTGAAAATCTTTTAGAAGGTGTGATTTCAATATACTTTGCATATCCTATGAGCATATCTGCCAGATGTGCTCCATTTTGTGCAGAGATTTCTCTACTTGTTGTTTGATGGGAGGTTTCAGGGGATCTATACAATACTTTAGACTTTAGTAAAAGTAGATTTCTCTTTCGAAAATCTGTCTACTAATCTAATTTGGTTTAAAAACCTGCTAACAATTTGCACACATTTGCCCATCTCTACCAGGGAGTGTTCAGTTTGAGCCATCTAGTATCACCATGTCATATTTGGAAGCATATAAACTATAAAGCTTTCAATAAATGTGATTGCTTTTTTACTTGTGTAATGGGTTTTGTGAACCGGCCTGACCCCCCCAATCTCATATTGGCCCCTGTGGTCTAACCAGTCCCCCATTACGGTGTAGTGTCTGGTGGTGCACCTGTTGGCTACAGGACTCCTGAGTCTCCCGCATGATGGTGTGTGGGGATTTGCCAACCCAGACAGGCAGCTGAGGTAGTGTGATGAGTCCTACCTAGATCCAGTGCAGCGCCTCCACCTCATCAGGGTCCCTTCGGTCACTCGGGGATGGTCCTGGCGAGGAACTCCTCTGTGGTGCCCCTCTCCGTGCAATAACTCCACACTTGCACGCGAGAGTGTTGTTAATCAAGGACATCTTTATTTGTACGGTGGGCCAGCTGCCCTCCACAATGGGGTGTATTCAGCCCTCCATTGTTCAGCTGCTTCCCTCTGAAAGGTTCCTCCTTTTCTAATGGAGTTGCTTCCACCTCTCCCCTAAGGAAGATTCACCAGCTCCTCTCTGTCTGCCTCGTGCTGCCAGACTCACAGCTCTGCATCAGACTACTGCAACAATGTTGCAGACCTCCATGTGCCTCTTACTGAACAGAGGCAGCCAACAACAGGAACTGAACAGCCTAACTTTTGGCCGTGCTGTGTCTTATATCACCTAGGAACAGGCACATCTCTGAGGTCACTAACCGTGGACACACAGCATGTTGTCACTTCCTATGGGACATATGACACCTCACCAGGGTGTGAGGGCAAACCTCCATGATAACTACTGGCATTCCTGCATACTTACCAGGTTTACTGCCAGCATGAGAAAGAGATATGTACACCAATTTTACACATGGCTACATTCTCCCCCTGGTGGAACCCAACGTCCCGGCTGGGATCTAAATTTGCGGAACCTTCCTTCAGGTAGCACTGCAAAACATAACAACACACATTACAGTACATATCTTTTCATCATAAACATAACAGATACATCCTAACGTAGATGATGTATAACAACCAGGATTACTCCCTGCTGGAGTATCCATTACTGGTACTACCATACCCTCTTACGGTGGCTTGCACACAGCATGGTCCACTGGGCTTAAAGCAGCAATGCTGTAACCCTCTGGGTGACACTTCTCATATAACCCGCCAGGATCCCAATCTTCTTCCCCTGATCCTTCCTCCTCATCAGTGCCATATCCCCTATCCTCACCAGTGGAACCCATCTTAAACTCAATTTCTCCCTCCATGAGGGGCTCAGGGACGTATGGGTATTCCAGGCCATGCGAGCGTTTGTACTTGGCTATAATAGCCCTCTCGGCCCGGCTGCACCCAGTCAGCTCTGCGTTCCCCGCCCTCCCTGGCAACACCCATGACAGGGGCTCGTCTTTGTCCACGGGGTCAGATAATATCCCAGGCCCCATAGGCTCTATATTATGCTGACATATCTGAAACCATCGTTCCTGCATCTCCCTCTTCCTCTGGGCCGGTGTAAATTCCCCCACTGCCCACCAATAGTCCACTACGTCCCCTTTCTGTAGTAAGAACCATGTGCGGTCCATCCACCCCACGTATCCCTCAAATAAGGGAGCCCACCATCGGGTCTCCTTACGTTCCTCAGACCCCCACTCTAGTGAGTCCCCCTCCTCTGTATTCCCCCAAGCAGATACCCCAGAGGTCCTTGATGAAAGAGGCCTAGACCACCTCTCTGGTTTGGAGCTATCCTGAGACTTAACTACGGCCACACTGGGTACCCATCGGGACTCGGATACTTTTCCCAACTGCCCTCCACCCCTCGACCCACCATCAGAGGCATAGCTGTTCAGTCTCTCCCCAGTCCGTTCCTCACCAATTCCCTGGGACCCTTCCGACACTCCCAAACTGGATGTGGACCCACAGGAAAAGGTGACAGGGACAGGGGCATTACCTAGGGCATGGGGTTGGGCATAGGGACAGGAAATGGGCATCCGCGGGGTTCCGACCCGCTCTCTGCCTTCGGATAGTCCCGTATCATTGTGCGGACGTGCCGCTGGTTGGGCCTCACCCGTCTCAGCTCTCCTCGCAGCCTGCCAGCTCTTTGTTGACACAGGTGATCGGGAAGCACTGCCCGATCGCCGAGGCGTTGTGGTTCTCTCTCTGGTCGTTCCGCTACCTCCGCCAGAAATGACGTCATCACCGGAACCGGATACTCCGCCATCTTGCGATGGATCCCCATGCGGGATCTCTTCCTCCACAACGACATCCGCCGCCGGAAGTGATGGTTCTGCTCTCCACTCCGTTCGGGCCTGGTCTAGGCCTTCCTCCGCCGTTGCCACCATCGGCGCCTGGGGAGGGTAAGGATGTATCTCACCGCTCCGTCGGCTCGGGATGGAATCTTCTCCTCCTTCCGCGCTGTAAGTCACCACGGCCGTGGGACTCCGCCGCTCCGGTTGTCTCCGCACAGGCGATCTCGGCACCTCGAGACTCCGCTCCGCTGTGACACAGGTAAGTGCTGGTTCTTTTGCAGCACCGCTGTAGTGGTCCGCCGGTAGGCGCATCACCACCGATGTCGGGCTTGCCTGCTCCTCGTCCGATGAAGCAGACTCCGACGCTAGTAGTGGCACTTCCGCAGGGGACCGACGGTGAGGTTCCGGGTTCTCACCGCGGTTGTAGGCCCCTTTCTCTCTAGGCTCCGTTGCGATCATTAGGAGCGATCCCCATTCTCCGGGATCAACTGGTTCGGTGCAGGCCGCACGCGGGGCTTCAGCCGTCAGCATGGCTGTGTCCGCTCCCGCCTTGACTACCAGGGAGCCTCCTGGCAATAAATAGGGATATACCCCAATGTCTATCTCGCTCTTTGTTGTGCTGGTTACGGGAGACACTTTGCACAGTGGTCTCTCCTGTTCCATAGATAACGGGGTAGGTGATTCCTTATCTCCAGCTTCACTGGTGTGGTCCGCCGGCTGGGGCATCACCACAGCTGGGTGTTGGTCATGGGAGGCACTAAGTAACTTCTCCCTGAAGACAGCCTGAACTTCAGCAGGACTCATAGTGATATAGAGTCCCGGCTCCTCCTCCTGGTGAACAGAAATGGCTGATGACTGCTCAAAACTCTCGCTCCCCCTGGTGGAATTTAAAGGAGGGGCGGCACACTCTTTCAAGGAGTGACTCTGGCTCTGCACGGCGTCACTCGGCTGGCGGGGGTGGGGTTTAGGTTTTCCCGCCAATCCCGGACAAGTTTCTGCAATTTTAGCATTTGCAGCATTTTCTGCAACTGGCTCACGCGGTCTCCCAGGGAAGCGGGAACCGCCATTTTGGGTCGCTCTGCTATCCATATTAGCAGCAGTTGTAACTTCGTGTTTCTCTATCTTCTCCACTAGCCATTTCCAGGAAAGGGGGTCACCCCGCATCCAAGAGCACCTCATCATGACCACAACAGGATGGTCAGGTATCGCTCCTCTCAGAAATTGATCACAACAGAACACATCCACTTCGGTGGCCGTAATATGATCCCTTCTCCGCATCTCCCACAAGACTGCTCCAATCCGCAGGAGGAACTCAGATAGCTCCTCTCCGTCTTTCTGACGAAGACTGTAGTACCGCTTTATCAATTGTCCCCTGTCCTCTTTACACACAACGGACTGATTGAGCATTACTACTGACTCCAACGCCGTCGCCATCTTGCGTTGCGGTGTTTGTTCTGATTGTATATGGAGCTCCTCTCTGCGGGGCAGCTGCCATACCGGTACAATAAAGATTGCCCTGATGCACCACCTTGTGTACCTAATGTAGGCTGGACTCATGTATGCACTACCTCAGGCTAGGCTCACTCTCTCAATGTCTGCTGTATCTCCTTCCTCCCAGTCTGTGCTCCCTACGGTAAGAGGTCTGGAATGGGCTAGAGTACTCTGGGGCTTCCATGCAGTACTGGGGCATCTACCTATCTTGGTTAGCCTAGCGCAGACCCTCTCCAGGATTCCTGACCACGTTAACAGGCTATCCCTTTAGGCATCCTACCAACTAGCGCTACCTCACGGTGACTAGGACAGCTATAGCCCGGCTCCAAACCCCCAACTCCTTTCAGGCCCCTAGGTCGTCCCTGCGAACTGACACACGCCATCAGCCCCCTTGACCGCTCCTAGGTCCGTCCCAACGCAGCACAAAGTGGCAGCAGACACTTCTCCCTGTTTCCAAGTGACCTAGCAAAAGCCTGTCCTGTTGACAGGTCATATCTCAGCAGCGCCTCCAAATGTAATGGGTTTTGTGAACCGGCCTGACCCCCCCAATCTCATATTGGCCCCTGTGGTCTAACCAGTCCCCCATTACGGTGTAGTGTCTGACGGTGCACCTGTTGGCTACAGGACTCCTGAGTCTCCCGCATGATGGTGTGTGGGATTTGCCAACCAGACAGGCAGCTGAGGTAGTGTGATGAGTTCCTACCTAGATCCAGTGCAGTGCCTCCACCTCATCAGGGTCCCTTCAGTCACTCGGGGATGGTCCTGGCGAGGAACTCCTCTGTGGTGCCCCTCTCCGTGCAATAACTCCACACTTGCACGCGAGAGTGTTGTTAATCAAGGACATCTTTATTTGTACGGTGGGCCAGCTGCCCTCCACAATTGGGTGTATTCAGCCCTCCATTGTTCAGCTGCTTCCCCCTGAAAGGTTCCTCCTTTTCTAATGGAGTTGCTTCCACCTCTCCCCTAAAGAAGATTCACCAGCTCCTCTCTGTCTGCCTCGTGCTGCCAGACTCACAGCTCTGCATCAGACTACTGCAACAATGTTGCAGACCTCCATGTGCCTCTTACTGAACAGAGGCAGCCAACAACAGGAACTGAACAGACTAACTTTTGGCAGTGCTGTGTCTTATATCACCTAGGAACAGGCACATCTCTGAGGTCACTAACCGTGGACACACAGCATGTTGTCACTTCCTATGGGACATATGACACCTCACCAGGGTGTGAGGGCAAACCTCCATGATAACTACTGGCATTCCTGCATACTTATCAGGTTTACTGCCAGCATGAGAAAGAGATATGTACACCAATTTTACACATGGCTACATTTGTATATTGCATTTATTTAATAGGATAAACTTTTTTTATTCTACTATAGTATGCCAACTTTGCAGAAACACTGCAAGACTGAGCTGGAGATACTCAAAGGGCATCATATTAAAATGTTATACATGCCCGATTACAAGAAATCAGTGAGCGCATTATAATCTTTATCTCCTGTTATGATGGACATACACCATATTAATACTTTTTATTGTCTTTTAAAATTATTTTCCCATATCCTGCTTGCATGCACAAGACTTTATTTGAAACTTTATTAAGAGGTTTGCTGTGGGAGATCCATCTCATAGGCAGCAATGATAGGGCGTTATATTATTACATTTTATTATATGTTATCCTTTTAGTATAGTTCATTTCACTCATTAAATCACCATTTACACTTTGAGCACAGTACAGTAAATATCACACCATCACTAACATTTTGCGATTCATTATTTTATTTCATGAAATGCCCATTATAATTTATGGGGTCTTCTTAAGTGCCTTCTATTTTCACCCACTACCTGGGCACACTACTAAATTGGTCTCTCGTTCACATGAATAGTCCACTGCATGTGCACATTAGACTAACTCACCTAACCTAAAAATAATGTATTTTTTAAATAAAATTGTAGTACCTACGTCTTTGTTTTTAATCCTGGCTCGATGTGATAGGGGGAGCAGCTGGAGCCTCCATTGTGTGTGGTGAGGGGAGCAGCTAGGGACTCCGCTTTATGTGTGGTGAAGGAGCAGCTGGGGCCTCCGTTGCGTGTGTGGTGAGGGGGGCAGCTGGGGCCTCCGCTGCCTTTGTGGTGAGGGGAGTGACTGCGGCCTCTGTTGTGTGTGGTGAGGGGAGCGGCTGGGGTAACGGATTGCAGCTGGGCCCCTCCTGGATCTCCAGGCAGGTGTGAGGTAAATGATGCCTGGTTCTCCAATGCGTGTGCAGCAAGGGGGGGGGCACATATGGTGGCTGGCCCCCTCCTGGGCCTCCAGTGACGTGAGGCAAGTCACATGCAGCAACATACTGCTCCCACCTGACCTAGTGCTGTTGTGCAAACTTCAGGGCCCTCCCTGAAGCAAAAATAGGCAAGGGCTGGAGGCAAATATAAAATCGCTTATTTATTTAGGCATAATGGTTACAAAAATCAGACACACAGGGTGAAGTCCTCTGACGCGTTTCTCACCGTGGAGGAGCTTTTTCAAAGTGTACTGTACAGTATATAGCAAAATATTTCAGGACAAATCTGGAACTACAGAATATGGATAGCATTTACCATGGATTTTTTTGCAAGGTAATGGGCACCTCTCTAAGTGTCTTTTGCTTTCCCTCATGCTAATTTTTCCTACAAGGGAACATTAATAGTAAATACTTACTGCATGCCTAGAATTTCAATATCTAAGAATGACAGAAAGAAACCCTCCTCCTGTACCCACCATCGTACTACAGATGTGGCAGACTGCCTATGCAGATCCCACAAGATCCAAATGTGCATCCAGGTAAGGAAAGAGGATGCAATCCAGTGGAGACCCATGACTCATCTATATTGTCTACGCAGGTAACATCATTAGTGACACTGCAGAATGAAGAAGAGTTCCTTACTTCTTGTCCTTAAAGAACAGTATCTTTCTTAGTCTCTTATATTTCAGAGCTAGAGTTATCCAAAATGATGTCAACATTTTTTTTAATGTTTTTTTTTTCTCGCAAAGCAGCTGAGGCAGAGTTTGCAAATGATTCTCCAATATGCTAACACCCATTCAATGTACTTTTTCAGTAGTGATGATAGTGGAGTTACCACCACCACCTCCCAAAAAAAGCCCTTTTACAGGACCTGGATATGAGTTGGCATATTAAATGAGTAGCAATGCACATTGACTTAATTGCTTGGTGTATCGCTTGAGAACTCTGACTGAACCGTAATTTGTTTTTCAACTAAAAATGTCCAAACTTTGTATGGTTCGCAATATCATGCAATAGTTTCGCACATCTCGATTCCGAGCCTCTGATGATTCCAATACTATGTTATCAATGCAGCTGAAATGCCTTGAGAACGGTCATTTGTTTTTTGTAGACACACAAATCCAAATCTGTTGACAAAGAACGTATACATTTGCAGTGATTTCTCAGCGGTTTCTATCAAATCTACCCAAGCTAATGCATATTATCTACATGTCGTGGAGACACTTCTATTTTATTCATTCATTTTAAATGATTAAAGGAATAAAACTTTACAGGTCAATGTTTCACTGTAACAGTTTTTACTTCAGTAAAGAAATCATAAGAATCTCTTCCCCCCTCTCTCCCCAGACCTGATGCTTTCATACCACCAAATGGTAAGTTAAGGTCTCTAATGAGCCAGCAGTTGGTCCACACTAGTCCTGATTGCAATCTCTTAGCTACACGATGGACACGACCAACATCTCTTGTCCACACGGTAGCAGCCAGGCCGTATTTGACTCCGTTGGCTTTCCCAATCACTTCTTCTTCTGTATCAAAAGGCACGACACAAACCACTGGGCCAAATATCTCTTCCTGCATACAGCAGGACTCCTCTTTCACTGCTGTGAGGACAGTAGGTAACATGAAATAGCCGCTCTTGTTGTTTGGTGGAATCTCTAAAGTATCCACACCTTCTCCACAGATGACAGTCGCCCCCTCCTCCAGAGCCTTCTTCACATAATTCCTAACCTGATTGACAGATTAGAAAAATGTATTATAGCATTTAGGTATAATTCTGATATAGAAGCTGGAAATCATAAACAAGCAGTAACTTTCTGACATGTAATTGTACTAAATCTGAATGTACAGTTTCTAAGGCAAAAAACACCCCTCTATTCAGTAGCTCAAGACATTGACATGAAAAATTGTATCTAGATGAATCTTGGTCGCTACAGAGTCATTCTAGTTGCATATGATAGGATAAAGCATCACTGAGCCAAGCATTCATGTTCGGGTTATCAGAGATCTGTAGCTAGTAATGTGTTTCTGGTACCTCTGGCAGCAAAAGGATTAATATTAAAACATTTTTTTATATAATTTTTTTTAAAGAAAACTACTTTTACTGATAAATGTATTGTGTGTCGATAATGAAATATGCTTTTGCGCATATGCATGGGTGGCGGTGACGGAGAAGTGGAAATTAATATGACATGTACTGTATGGTAATAGTTTCCTGAAGATTGAACCTTTGGTATATCTCATCCAATATACTGTAGTCAAAAGTAATCCTCCACAATTAAAGGAGGTGTTGTTCAGAGTACTTGGAACCTTCATACAAAAATAACTTGTAACAAAGAAGTGTTATTTTTGTGTTATGTAATGCCCTGTGTGTAGCAGACAATGTGGCAGATGCTTTATCTCTAACATCTTCATTACCCCAGGGTCCTCTCACTGTCCTGAGCCTACCCATTGCTTCTCATTGTTGAGGAAACCCAATATATGTTTGACAGTATCACTCAATTCATGTTGGTGTGAAAGCCTATTTTGAAAGCCCACAACAAATGTACTGTAGATGTCGATATAACAGAAGTTAGGGCACATTAATAGCCAAACAAATAAGTTCTTAATTTGCAAACTGTTTAGGCCTTAGTAGCAAATGCTATTGCAGAGATCAATGAGGGGAGCATGATCACATATACATACATACATACATATGTAGCCCTGTTTCCTATTGAATATAGTACGCTACCAAATCTGTTGGCTCGCAGGGACTGAGTCTCCGCCACAGAGAGCCTGGGGCAACTTGTATGAATAGCAACGACGAGAGAGAGAGCCCCAAGGAGAGCACTCACACACTCATAGAAACAAGTGTACCTGTGAACAATGTGGTGTAAGGTGAGGAATGGGTGAGGAATGGGTGAATAAAACACTTTATTTGACTCGTAACTCAGAAAGGTAAAACAGGAACGCTGTGAATCAAGTATAGTACTTAATGTGAGCCAGTTGTATGAATACTGATAACCTCTTAATTGGTGCAGCGCCTCCACCTGCGATGGCTCCCAGCAGAGTGGAAGTTGTTCCTCGCAGGACAATAATGTATTACACACACACACAGCATATAAAAGTAACCAATGACTTTACTAACGCAACCATAACCTTGCATATCATCAACAGGTGTCCCTCCCTAGAGGAGACACTATACTACTGCGTCTCGCAGGACGCGACCCCCTCACCGTGTACCCACACTGTGTCCAGTTCCCACACTCAATATTGCCCCACCCCAAAAGTGAGGTATATGTGTGTGACTGCGCAGCCACTATGTTCGGATATGAATATATATATTTGGTACACTTGATGTGTTACCTGCCGAGCGCTCCAGAACTCGGGCCTGCCAAAGCACTTCACAAAGGATCAAACGACAAATGACTTCCAGGAATACCTTCCGGGGCGATCCCACCTGGTTGGTTACTGCTGTGCGGCCGAGGTCTGAGCCCAGACCTCTGGTATGATAGTGCAACAGTCTCTGAATGTACCACTCTCCTGCTGATTCTAAGGGGCTGTGTCCTATCTGATGGCCAGTCCCTACTTCCGCTTCACTCTACGGGGACTCAGGGCCTATCTGGGCCGGGGTATGTGGCCTAGTGTAGGGGCTGTTGGCCTCCCTACACGTAGCGATCCTCCTCCTTCCTCCTCCCGCTCGGTTCTGACCGGCGTGCTCCCCTGCGCAACCATCTA
This sequence comes from Ascaphus truei, assembly GCA_036426205.1. Classification (NCBI taxonomy): domain Eukaryota; kingdom Metazoa; phylum Chordata; class Amphibia; order Anura; family Ascaphidae; genus Ascaphus; species Ascaphus truei. The sequence goes on from CM071570.1 coordinate 136,756,331, forward strand.
AACCTTCCTCCCGCTATTCCAGCCACCCTATAGGCTCCCTGGCGTCACCTGGTCTCGCTATGGCTGCTGGAACTCTTAGTCCCGTACACTCCACCCTATAGGAGCAGCTCCTCTTTCGAGGGCTCTCGCAACCTTCTACTGCGCATGCGCGGCCTCTGCTCCCTCACCACCTCCATGGCTCACCGCGCATGCGCGAACACCAACATGGCGGCGCCCTATACTCGGGTCACTGCGGAGCCTCCGATGTACTGCACCGACACACTTTATTCGAGCAAATACCCGGTATGTACCTGGCAGATACCTGGAATGCGCCGCTCCTCACCTCTGACAAGCCCCGTTGCATTTGCCTTCCCAGCCTGGGTTCATGCCTGGCTGATGGGCGGCTGATCTGTTAAATGATAATGATTAGGATTTAATAGGCTGCAATGCTTTGCGTGTCTACCAGATGGCATAAATTCATGAATTGTAATGCAGTATATATATATGTACTGTGTAGTATTGCAGCCAGCGGGAATAAAATGCTTCAATCCCTGCTGGAAAATAACTCAATGCACTCGGGCAGAAAACAGTCACAAACCTCAATACACCCGGGTATACCCAAATTCGTGGGACTAGCCGAGCTCGAATAAAGTGTGTCGCCAGTGTACCAAAGCACTCCCTGCACACTGCAACCTTCCTATGCTTCCCCGCATACGGAGATAAGGGTAAGCCTGGGGAACCTGGCTACACATACATACATACATACATACATATATATGTTTTTTGGTTGTCATCTTAGCCTTTTAAAATGATATAAACACATCGTATTGTAAAGAATTGTTCGTTCCTTTAAGCCAACAGAATACTTCTGGTTTTGCCACCTTGGAACTCATTGGGCTATTGAAAATACCTGAGTGTTCCTTGAGAAACGAGGCTATAGTTTGGTCATCAGCCATATTTTATGTCTTGTTAGTTGTTACTGACCTTGACTTACCTTTTGACTTATCAAAATATGTAATACAAGGGAACAAAATCACAGGTATGGGGGGTGGGGGAGAGGTTGCAGCTTTACAAATGTTATAAGATTAGGGGTGAGATGAGAAAAATACCTTTTCTAGGTGAGGATTACTAATCAAAGCCCCCATGCAAGCAGTCGGATCCGAGGGGGCGCCAACCTTCCACTTCTTGGTGGCTTCTACAAACCTCTTCAGAAACTGCTCATAGATCAACCTATGAACATAGATCCTGCTTGTGCACAGACAGATCTCCCCCTGTTAAAAGAAAGAGCACATGGGCTGCGGGAAATATGACATTCCTTTTTTTAGTCAACAAACATGTTTACTTTGTAGTTACATAGCAGATTTAGGTGAAAAATAATAATATTGTAGTGTGCCCGTGAACTTCAACTTTTGTTCAACTCTAATTGGGGGGGGATACTCAATATATTTTTAAAATATATTTATCCATAGCAAGATCAATTAGAATGTATATCAAATATTTTGTACTATTCAGCACATCACTATTTTTCTACCTTAAATCAGATCGGCATAGTTTGTCATTTCGTGGGAAATAGGGCCACCTAGTGACAGAAACAGATGTTGAAGTAAGATAGTACTAAAATTTATAAATGCGTCTTAATTTACAAGCCTGGAATACGACTTTCTTTTTTCTTTACAATCTTACAGGTCCACTTTTTTTTTTGTTTGTTTTTTTTGTTTTTTTAAGACACTCAATTTCTGAGTTTAGATTAGAAATATTGTATAAACGTTTTAACATTATGCCAAAGCTCTACACCCAAAGGTTAACAGGTTTAGAATTTCTTACTTTCAGCCTTTTTCTGACTCCTTGACCACTGAGTGGAAACTAAAAGAAAGCCTCAAGACAGAAAATGATATTAATAATACACCGCAGTGGAACTCATTGTGCAACCGTTTTTGTTTTGTTGACAGGGCCAGGTGAAGGAAAGGCTCAGTGGAGTGAAGGGCACTCACTCTGAAAACAATAACATTGACTTTGAAGAAGGGGAACCTGGTTAAATTCTCGGTGTCATCTCCCTGTGTCCTTGGGCAAGTTACCTTATCTCGCTATCTGCTACAGGCACCAAAATAACATTGTAAGCTCAAAGAGTCAGGGAGTCATCATGCCTGCAAAAAAAATCTATGTACGGCTCTGTGTGTCAGTGCTATACAATAAATAAATATTATTATTAAATATTGGGGGATTTTAGAAACATGATAGACTTCCTAACACTCTTGCTAAAAAGTGTCAAATATTTTTGGCTGCAGAGTTGTTTTGAACCTTTTTACTTCCAACATAAATCCAATTTCTCTATTGAATCTTCTTTTTTGGAGTTTGAAGTTTATTGTTTTTATATCCTTTTGAATTTGTGCATGTTGAATAAATGATTCTGGAACACATGGCTAAGATTCATGACACACCCGTATGCAAGAAAAGTAAGTTTTCTCCATCCTGGTGAAGGGACATGCTGCCCCCAGACTTACAGTAACTTCCTTTGTAAGTTGGTTGCCTTTTCAAAAATCTACATGCATTACATTAATATGACGAAGTATGAAGACTTCTCTATGTGGAGAGCTGGACCTATTTGTACAGTAAGTGGATATTTTTATATACATACCCTCGAGGGGTGTGGGTCTGGAATGCAGGATTTACAAAGACTTGGCAATTCTCTTGGGCACGTTCCTTAGGCGTGTAATATAGTCCTCACGCATCAGCGTCAATAATAATTGCAGGGTATGAGCCTGCAGTTGCTATACTTCAGACGCGCACGGCTGTGAGTGGTGGCGCGGCAGACCAGGGAAAAATCAATAAATACAATAAAATTGTATTTTCGCACTGCTGCCATGCACCAATCACAGCGCGGCCTAACGCTGTAACGTCAGAGTCACGCCCCCTACCTGCGCGCGTCACCGCTTGCACCCTAGCAACTAAACGCACACGCCACGTGCAACGCCGGGCGTGCCCGCACGCACAGCAGTGAGGACCATATTACACGCCTTAGGTATAGTTTCTTGTGTGAATGACTATTTTTTTACTATATGTGATTGTTCGTAGAAAGCATGCACCTTGTTTTCTACAGTAAAATAAGACACTGCAAACATCTGTAGCTATAACAGCAGCTTCAGTAGCCATACAATCTATGAAACATTGTGAAAAGCAGTTTACTAGCAGCACCACTAAATCAAAGATACTAAATGACAACACCCCACCTTTATGTGATTCATTCATTTCATTGTAATGCACTAGCACAATACTTATTTATAATGAGTAATAAAAAAAAATAAAAAAATAAAAGAATTGGTACATATTTTAATAGCAATGGATTTTCTGTGGTACCCAAAAAAACTTTTGGAGAAACTGCAAAACGGGCAGTGACCAATTAAAAAGCTCAACATCTTTAAATAAAAAACACAAAAGGGTTCAAATGTATACGCTAGAAATACAAATATTAATCAGAGACAATTTGTAGGACAAAACATTGCCACTTACTTGATTGGAAAAACTTGACCTGACTGTGGTATCAATGCATTCCTCTAAGTTAGCATCTTCAAATATGATTGCAGGGTTCTTCCCCCCGAGCTCCAGAGACAACTTCTTGCAGTACGGGGCGCTCTTCTCAATGATGCGCTGAGCAGTGGCCGTGCTGCCAGTAAAGGAGATGATGGGCACATCAGGGTGACATACAAGGGCCTCTCCAGCTATCGGGCCAGAACCAAACACGATGTTTACTACACCATGTGGGACGCCTTGAGGAAAGAGGAAGAGAAATATGCAGAAATGAAGCGTATATTTTGAATACTAGCAGTGAGCAGAAACAAGTATATTGGTCTTGAAGGCTATTTTTATGGAGGGACTTGCGGGAACAGAGTTCTATTTCTTTGAGACGAGAAACTTTGTAAGCATGAAACAATTAGGCATTGCCCTGGAATGAGAGAGGTTCAATGCTTTACTTATTTAAAGCTGGATTCGTTATTTTTAGTTGCATAGGGCTCGTCACTCGTTCTCTTTATAAAAACACCATTGGTTATCTTTTATAGAAAAGCCATAAACTCCCTTCCAGTTTTCCCCCAATGATTTTGACAACATTACTATTTTCATAACAATCGGTGTCCGCCATTTTTCTACTTTCTAAAATAATGCTCTTCATTTTAGAAACACAGTTGGCCTACTTATAATCACTTACTCGTATTAATTACCAACAACAGCAATACAGCCTCACCCAGTCTCTTCCCTACTTCAGAGACTATTGTAAGTCACCATGTCAGAATTATTGCAGTATTTTGTCATTTTTGTTGCAAAATACAGTAGGGCCCCGTTTTACAGCGCTCCGCTTTACGGCATTCCGCTCATACAGCGTTTCCCAATGTATACCCATATTAATTAGGTTCTGCACTTGTTCCTTTTTTCCGGCATAACGCGCTCAGCAGCTGAGTATCCGGCTGTCACTAAACAACAGTTTTAGCGCGTGCGCAACTCCATGTCAAATGCCATTTGTCAGCGAAACAGTCGGTTTACAGCTCTGCATCTCTGTTTTCAAAGGTACAATACAGTACAGCAGGGCCCCGCTTTACGGCAGCGGCCTGGAACGGCACCCGCTGTATGAGCGGGGCCCTGCTGTACCTCAAATCTACTGATACTGTACGTTGTTGTACATTGACAACAATAAATGAGAGATTCCTGTTTGTCCTTTCTTTTAGTCAAACTAATAAGCAGTACAGTAGTCACTCACTCAATTTAACACAACTGAAACTACTTTGAATTGAACCATTTATTTTTGCAATACTTTTTACCAGCAAATTAAGATGTACATGTTGTTTTTAGGTGTGGATTGGAAACAAAAAGCTGAGAAGTGACCCAGTACCAAGAATCAACAATTATGCAATTACACTGCAACACTAATACAGTACATAGAAACCCCAATTGAAATGAATGGGAGTTTCCGTGCGATATAACCCTGATCGGTACTATCGCTGTTTAATGTATGTCCCCTATGGTTTATCGTGTTACAGTACTGAGAATGTAAACAATGAGGCTCGCTTACAGACACCTTTGGTTTTAGAATACAAACGTTCTAATAAAGCACAGTGTACATGTTCAAGGACATTACCTGCTTCATCTAGAAGTTTGCACATCATCCATGCAGTGACTGAGGTCATCTCACTGGGCTTTGCAACAACTGTATTTCCAAATGCGATGGCAGGGGCTATCTTCCAGGTTAGTAAGTAAAGTGGCAGATTCCAAGGACTGATTAAGCCAGCTGGCAGAAAGACACACAGTTAACAAAAATAACTAATTTAACAGTTTTTGCCTATTTTTCCTTTTCCTTGCTAAACAGGTCTGCAGACAGATTTCCCAGAGCCCAGGACTACAGTTCTGACCAGGGCTCCCCCCCATCAGGGTGGCCCCCTCTCCCCCTCCCCCCTCCGTCGGTAGTGTTGCTAGTCCCATTTCACACCTTGCGAGCACCCCCATTTCACACTTTGTGAGCCCCCTCTATTTCCCTCCCACTTCCCATGTATCTCCCTCCTCCATCAATTACCCCACTCTCAATCCCTGCCCCCACCGCCTCACATGTATTTATCTCCTCTGCATCTCACTATTACTCCCTGTTTTCCTCACTCATCCCCTCTCCTCTCACTCTCCACCCCCTCCGTGATTCCCTCACCCCTTCACACAATCCCCCTACAAAATATATACCAAAAAAACCACCCCAATGCAAAAAACTTCCAACCCTCAAATACATACAAAAAAATCCCAACCCCCCCCAAATATATACAACCCCCCCTAAAACCTCCCCCATAAACAATACATAACCCCCCATACATCTAAAAAAAAAAAAAAAACTCCCAATACATGAAAAAAACAATACATATAAAAAAAAATCCCCTAAATACACATAAAGCCCCAATGCATATATAAAAAAAGCCCCAATGCATTTATAAAAAACCTGAATACATATAAAAAAAGCCGAGATACATGTAAAAAAGAAAACCCCAATACATATAAAAAAAACAGACACCTTGTGGTTGGTCAGGCTGGGCCCGGTGTTACAAGTGGGCCCGACTTCTGTCCAGGCCTGGCAGCTGGTCCTCTCACGGCCGGGCCCCCGGCTCTCTCAGATGCAGGCCTCTACTGTCCTACACCGAGCTTCCAATGCTGGCGCGACGGGCCTCTATGACGTCAGCATGCCAGAAGTAAGTTGGGCCTCAGCTTCCATTGTGCGCTGGCCTGAGAGGGAGACCCGTCAGAGGGCCCGGCGTGGGACAGAGTGAGGAAGCTTACAGCAGGGGAGAGTCGGGGCCCGGCCGTGAGAGGACCGGCAGCCGGACCTGGCTAGAGGTCGGCCCCAACTTGCAGCGCCTGCCGGCCGGGCCCCCCACGGACACTTTGCACGGGACACCTGTCCCGGCTGTACCCCCCTGTCGGCAGCCCTGTTGCTAAGTATTACCTACTCCAATTGGACTCCGCACAGTATAATGCATGCAGCTCATGTGATCCATCTGAGTGCATTCTGTGGTATGGTGCAGGATTGAAGAGGCAAAGAATCGGAAATTGTACACTGACCGAGGGATGTCCACAGTGCGAGCAAATGTAACCGTTTTCCCTGATAGGAAGATAAAATAAGTAAGTGACAGGATAAACGGTGACATTCCACTTATATGGGTTAAAAAAATAATAATTTCAAGAGCTTACACTACATTTTCTTTTCATTAAGATCCTGTTTTATTGCAATACAGGCATACCCCGCTTTAAGTACACTCGCGAGTAAGTAAATATCGCCCAATAGGCAAACGGCAGCTCACGCATGCGCCTGTCAGCACGTCCTGAACAGCAATACCGGCTCCCTACCTGTACTGAAGCTGTGCGCAAGCGGGGAGACTATAGAGCCTGTTACACATGTGTTATTTACATCAGTTATGCACGTATATGACGATTGCAGTACAGTACATGCATCAATAAGTGGGGAAAAGGTAGTGCTTCACTTTAAGTACATTTTCGCTTTACATACATGCTCCGGTCCCATTGCGTACGTTAATGCGGGGTATGCCTGTAGTTATATATTTTCCCAAAAATATTATATTGATTAAATTGTATTATTTTCTTAGTTGGTTAGTTGGGAGGGGGAGTCATTAATAAAAATATATATATTTTGTGTATTGGTTGTGCTTTTCACAGCAAGGCTTTTTGCTCTACATTTGCCAAGCTACTAAGCAGATCTTAAATAAGACATAAAATAGGAAGATAATGTGTTGCATGACTGATTCCCAGTGGCAGATTTTCCATTAGGCCCGGGCCTAGGGCGGCAAAATGTGGGGGTGCCCCTATATACATTTGCCGCACTCTCAGGCCTGATGGGAAGTCACTTCCACGTGCCCTCACTTCCACGTGCCCTCACTTCCACATGCCCTCACTTCCACATGCCCTCACTTCCACATGCCCTAACTTCCAATGCCCTCACTTCCAAATGCCCTCACTCCACATCGCCCTCACTTTCCACATGCCCTCACTGTCCACATGCCCTCACTTCACATGCCCTCACTTCCAACATGCCCCTCACTTCCACATGCCCACTTCCACATGCCCTCACTTCCAATGCCCTCACCTTCCACATGCCCTCACTTCCACATGCCTCACTTCCACATGCCGTCACTTCACATGCCGTCACTTCCACATCGCCGTCACTTCCACATGCCGCACTTCCACATGCCCCTCACTTCACATGCCCTCACTTCCACATGCCCTCACTTCCACATGCCCTCACTTCCACATGCCCTCACTTCCACATGCCGCACTTCCACATGCCCTCACTCCACATGCCGTCACTTCACATCAGCCGATCACTTCCATGCCTCTCACTTTCCACATGCCCTCACTTCCACATGCCCTCACTTCACATGCCCTCACTTCACATGCCCTCACTTCCACATCCCCTCACTTCCACATGCCCACTCACACTATTCCACATGCCCTCACTTCCACATGCCCTCACTTCCACATGCCCTCACTTCCACATGCCTCACTTCACATGCCCTCACTTCCACATGCCTCACTTCCACATGCCCTCATATCAGCTCCACATGCCCTCACTTCCACATGCCGTCACTTCCACATGCCGTCACTTCCACATTGCTTCACTTCCACAGTGCCTCACTTCCACATGCCGCTCACTTCCAACATGCCCTTCACTTCCACAGCCCTTCACTTCCACATGCCCTCACTTCCACATGCCCTCACTTCCACATGCCCTCACTTCCACATGCCCTCACTTCCACATGCCCTCACTTCCACATGCCCTCACTTCCACATGCCCTCACTTCCACATGCCCTCACTTCCACATGCCTTCACTTCCACATGCCCTCACTTCCACATGCTGGGCACCTCCTTGCTCTAGCTCTCTTCCTCCTTCCGATTCGCAGCATCAAATGACGCCACCGACGTGGCGTCAATAGCATCACTTTGCCATGGTAATGTGACGGTGTGGCATCAAATTGCGTCGACATCGCGTTACCATAGCAATGGCACACTGTGATGTCACTTTGGTGACATCCGTGGCGTCATTTGACACTGCGAATTGGAAGGAAGAGGGCAGCATAAAGGAGGCGGCCGGCATGTGTGTTTAGGGGCGGCGTATTTCGAAATCCGCTGCTGCTTCCCTTGACTTAAACATATGTTGCTAAGTGGGGTTGCACCTTTTACGCACCCAATCTAAGCAGATTAATTAAGCAAGCCTGCTAAAGCAATCAACACAAGGCAGCAATCACCAGACTTGCTGAAAATGTAGGGCTCTTTGCAAATGGGGGATACAGCCGAGTCAGAAAACAACTTAACCAGCCTGCAAATCCCAAATTGGGAAAGTTAGCTTGTATGCAAAAGGAAACGGTTTTGCATAAAACCACGATGGTTTGCCCTAAATGTATTAAGATAAAAACAAAAGCACGGTTATTTCCTAAGGTAGCAAACTTTACGCCTCTGCCATCTTCACACTGGTGTTTGTAGATGAAAAAACGGAACTGTTCGTGTTTTCCCATGTCTTTAATATTAAGTTATTTCTGGGTCATGAGATTTCCCAGAAATGCAAAAATAAAAATACGCAAAAAGGAGAGAAAAAAAAAACTTTGAAGGGCAGAGTTATGGTACTGGCAACAATGTGAAAAGCAGTGTCGGGGACTGGGGTATCAATGGCCCACAGGGGGACATAGCGTGCAAAATGGACAAAAAGTTATGATGAATCTTGCACTCATGCATACATGGGCTCTTCCATCCATTCACTGGTGCGTACAGGTACGCCGATACATTTCTGCATACCGTACATGCATATAAATTATACATGCATGCAATGGTGCATAGATCCATACATACACTTAAGCATTGATAAAAAAAAAAAAAAAAAAAAGGAAATGTGCGCAGCTACAACCAGCTATAATGTGATAGTGACTTATGTCTAAAGTGAACAAAGCAACATTGAAATTACCCTGTAGCTCCTACAGTCTGCAGTTCCGGTGTTTGCCGTTTGGTAACCTCGTGTTATACACATACATTGCGCTCATTCTATTGTTTTTATGTACGCAGAATATTTACCCTTATTTTTATAAAATTGTTTTTGATATACTACACTATTGGCGTTTTTGCGCTGTTGTTTTTGTCTCTGATATACTTAAGCATGCCTGCACTCATATGCCTAGGCTTCTGCATATATGCATGCACTCAGATACACGTAATATATGCAGAAATTTCTGCATACAGTATATAAATACACAATGGTGTATTGTATATTTACATCCACATATAGTAAAAGTTGCAGAGCAGACCAACTCAGACTGCGATGGGAGATTTGGCCAGTCTCCAGTGTACATAAGATTTCAAGCGTCTCCAAGTCTACATCAGCCAGTCTGGACCTTGAGGCCCCTCTAATGCCAGGGCCCAACATATATTTTCCCTGGGTAGACAGATGGCACGTGTGAGCGAACGAAAAGTAACCTAAAACACAACTACTCCATTGGCTGGGTCCATAGAGGGGGAAGCCGTGCGGACGCTCCGCAATGAGCCCCGTCATCCTCAATGAGGATGTCTTTAGAGGAGGCTACCACAGGCGTGCTGAGGCACAGGGATTTTCAGCCGACAGCCGAAACTGTTTCTCTGCGCGCTGTCGGCTGAAAACACCCAATCAGCGCGAAGCAGCATCATGACATCGACGCATCGCGGGCTATTGGCCCAGCGACGTCACTGCCCGCCTCCCTATCACACACGCTGGCTCGCCTGCCAGCCCATGGAATCACTCCCGACCGAGCAGGCGAGCCTCAGCGTCAGCGCGGAGGAACGCGGCTGGACCCCTCTATGGCCACAGCCTACGAAATGATTCAGCTTTCTAAATTTCTGCATTTATATTAGTTCTACAAGGGAATTGTTACAGTTCTTTCTAAAACAATGTGAACACGCATATCAAATGAACAGTTACACCCGGGTATTTGTTTTTACCTCTGTTCCTTTCCAAAACATTGACATCAGGTACCAATATATGTTGCATTAACAATAGAAACCAACTCTATATACAGACAAGGCTTCAAGGTTGTGCAATCTTCCAGTAAATGATGCTGCAAGTACGCAGCAATGCCTTTATTTTCTTATACAGCTCTCACTGTGCAGCATTGCACTACAGTAGAACTTTCCAGGCACAATTTGTGCCTTCCCTGTAGAGCTTACAATCTAATTTTGGTTCCTGCGGCACAGGGAATAAAACGAGTCGCCCAATGTTACTGGGGTACGACCCAGATCAAAGGCAGTGATATTACCACTAAGCTAGTCCTTCAGCCCTTTCTAACCGTTACTGGAGCAACATGAAAGGAAGTCATTCTGATAACCTTGGTCTTTAGATTCTGCTTGGACAAACTCCTCCATATGGCTCTCAATCAGATCCGCCAGCTTGAATATTATTGCAGATCTTTCCTGGGGGCTCTTGGAAGACCAGCTTGGGAACGCAGCTTTGGCAGCAGTCACTGCAGCATCCACCTTAAGGAAGAAAAGCAATGCTGTGTGTCTCTGCACAAATATATTTAAAACCTTGATTTCAATATTAACCTCAAGAGCAGTGGTATTTGTGTACATTTGATAGGTACATGTTTTATTATTGCCAGACACACTGGGTAGGAGTAGAGTAACACAGAAGGGAGAGAGAAGTTCAGCTGAATTGTGACTGCCTACATCCCCAGCAGGAGATACTGACATGGGAATCAAAGCTGTACAATCTGTCACAAAACACCATCCTTTCGTCTTTTCTTGATGCAAACTGTAGGTCAAGGGCACGGGAACAGCAAACTTCTTTCACACGGAACTTATATTTACAGTCATGTGAAAAAGAAAGTACACCCTCTTTGAATTCCATGGTTTTACATATCAGGACATAATAACAATCTTTAGCAGGTCTAAAAATTAGGTAAATACAACCTCAGATGAACAACAACACATGACATATTACACCGCGTCGTGATTTATTTAACAAAAATAAAGCCAAAATGGAGAAGCCCTGTGTGAAAAACTAAGTACACCTTTTGATTCAATAGCTTGTAGAACCACCCTTAGCAGCAATAACTTGAAGTTATCGTTTTCTGTATGACTTTATCAGTCTCTCACATCGTTGTGGAGGAATTTTGGCCCACTCTTCTTTACAACATTGCTTCAGTCCATTGAGGTTTGTGGGCATTTGTTTATGCACAGCTCTCTTAAGGTCCAGCCACAGCATTTCAATCAGGTTGAGGTCTGGACTTTGACTGGGCCATTGCAACACCTTGATTCTTTTCTTTTTCAGCCATTCTGTTGTAGATTTGCTGGTGTGCTTGGGATCATTGTCCTGTTGCATGACCCAATTTCAACCAAGCTTTAGCTGTCGGACAGATGGCCTCACATTTGACTCTAGAATACTTTGGTATACAGAGGAGTTCCCAGGTCCTGTGGCTGCAAAAACAAACCCAAATCATCACCCCTCCACCACCGTGCTCGACAGTTGAGGTGTTTGTGCTGATATGATGTGTTTGGTTTTCGCCAAACGTGGTGCTGTGCATTATGGCCAAAAAAGGACATTGTTCCAGATGTCTTGTGGTTTGTTTAGATGCAACTTTGCAAACCTAAGCCGTGCTGCCATGTTCTTTTTAGAGAGAAGAGGCTTTCTCCTGGCAACCCTTCCAAACAAGCCATACTTGTTCAGTCTTTTTCTAATTGTAGTGTCATGAACTTTAACATTTAACATGCTAACTGAGGCCTGTAGAGTCATTGATGTAACTCTTGGGTATTTTGTAATTTCTCTGAGCATTGAAGAACATTTAAAGTTCATATAACGTTAGTTAGAACAGGGGAGTACAAACTTTTTCTGCTGCGCCCCCGTCTTACCTGCCTCGATGCACGCGCCCCCCTCCCTGCCTTAGAGCTGCATCAAATGATGCTGCGGGGTCATGTGACATGTCATGTGACCCGTGGCATAATTTGACACGTGTGACGTCACATGAGCCCATGGCGGCATTTGATGCCGCTTTGCCATGCCAACGGGTCACAGAGCGTCTGAATCTGGGTAAGTAATGAGTTGCAGAGGCCCCACGCGATCCTCGGCATTTCATGTAAATGCCGTGGGAAAGAGCCTGGGGCCTCTGCAACAGCCCGTGCCCCCCCACCACAATCTCCCGCGCCCCCCAGTTTGCACACCCCTGGGTTAGAAAACCAAAATGCAATAATCTATTTCTACTAACCTTTACATTTACAATAACAATAATAATTACAGAGTTAATTCAGAAAGAAATCATTGTAATTATTATTTTTTTAATGCCTAAATGGTTAATGATCAGTATCCTAAAATTACATCATAATTACCTGTAGTTTTCAAACGAGCTAAAGATTACTACAAGCATCTAAACCAGTGGTAGGCATGTTATAATTCAAGGGACATGAACACACATATACACACACACACTATATTATATATATATATATATATATACACACAACAGCGCATGCGTATAGACAGCTATCCCCATCAGCGCATGCGCAAAAGCTAAAACCACAGCCAGCGCAGACACGCACCAACATCTCCATGCACGTTCGTGTGTGCGCACAGGTACATGCGCCCACTATCGTGTGAAGCAGCTGCCTACTCGTTGAGCCAGGTGAAACTGCCATCATGCGCCCGCAGGCATGCCCGGCGAATGCGCTGACGAGGAGGCACACACACACACACCATTTACAATAAGAAAGACAGAAGTGAAAAACATGCAAGGTGTGTAAACATAACACATGTCAACGTGAAAAAGAATGTATTGACGTCTTGTGAGGATCCCTCTTTGGCAATCCAGGACCGGACCATAGTGGACGCTTGGTGCTGCTGATATCCGGAGACAAATTGTCCAAAGGGGTAACATGTACCGGACATGTAATGCCTGAATGATGAGTAATATCTTGTACGTGCAATACTTACCTGCTCACAATTAAGCACTTTAAATTTGTTTGATACACTGATTCGTGCGCTCTTTTTTCTCCTATATAACATGAATTGGATATAGATTACGATAATATCGTCAGTGTAATGATTATTAACCAAAAAGGGTATGTGTGGCGAGCACACGCATTTTAAGTGAAACTTTTGTGTTTTGTCACTGACATTGTAATTATATTCTCAAAAGTCTTTCAATCAAAAACATGAAAATAAAAATACTATTTCAGTCACAAAAGAATGCAAAAAGAAATAGTATGCGCAGTCCCAAGATTCCCTCTGTATCCGTATAAAGATGTCTTTATCCCTCTGCTGCTCCCACTCTCCCGTGATCAGCGGGGTCAAACCGGAACATATACACAAAAAGGAAGCACAAAAGATAAAAGAATCATCAGTCAATATTGAATAGCTTTATAAATTGACTCAAAATAACAATATCACATAAAATATATGAATAAAAAAGATCACATAGGATCTGTAGAGCCACAAAGTCTATGCACAATGGTGAATTATCAATTAAAAACCCACAGAACTACAACTAGGTAAATACAGGGTGCAGAGGATTATATTACTGCTTACATATGAAGGAGAACACCCCTAGTGCTAGACCTCTGGGTATCCGCCGCAGCCCTGGCTTCCTCCGTCATCATGCAGCGGGGAGCGAACGTGACGACGGAAGCCCAGCCTGCTGCGGATACCCAGCAGACTAGCACTAGGGGTGTTCTCCTTCATATGCAAGCAGTAATATAAGCTTCGCCTGCTTGGATTACCGCTTTAAAAATCTGTTTAACAATGATTGTTAAGAAGCCTTGGCACTTGATACTTCAATAAATCACATTGCAGACATCAGTAATGCAGTTTCCTAAAAAAATAATGTCAAATTCCTACTGCACTCAAATAACTAGAAATATTCCACAAAAAACTGGAGTTAAAGTTTAGTTACAGATTAACTACAGGTTATCAACATCTCCCAATATTTACACAGTGCGCTATGGGACAAAGTACTACAGTAAATGCTGAAAAGGCAAATGAAAAATGATTAAACAGATATAACATTGCCATATACAAATTTTAAACTGCAAAACGGCCTATTTTAAACAGAAATTACAAATAAGAGATGCATCAATATGTTTTATTGCCATATGTGGCAGCAGCAATGAAACAATTTTATGCAGAATATTACTTTATTATATTTCTAGGCTCAGGGGTTAACTCCACATCAGACCTGTTGGTTTCAATTACTTGAATTATAGATAATATTAAAGGACACAAACTTTGATACATCCCATAACATTGTTTTAAGTAACTTCTCCCTCACGTCCTAAATTGCTGATACATCTGTGGCACATAGCGCCTAAATTGACGCCAATAAATTCAACAAGACATTGTCGCTTCGAGCCAATATACCTGGGTTCCAAGACGTAAGGCACATTCCCCCCATGTTTCCAACAGGGAAACAGAAAAATTCAATATAAAAGGCATAAAGTATGTGCTCTTTTTTTGTAACCAATCTGTTGTGTTTGCCATTATGGGATTTCAAACATAAAACGAATCTCTTGCCCAGCGTGCAAGATACGGACATTCTGTTAAACCTTCCGTATAATATGAAATATATTTTGGTTCAGAGCTGTACCCCACTGTCATATTAAAAAAAGAGAGCACACTAACCAAGAGGATAATGTACTGTCGCGGCCGAGTTTATTCTAACATTTACCCGGTCTCGGCCGCGACAGATACCGGGCGCGCGCCGCATTCTCCCGCGCACGCGCCGGAGGATCGGTCCTCCGGTCGGGGCTTCCCCCTCCCCTCTCCGGGTCCCCCGGAGCCCCCCACCGCATCCCCCACATCGCGGGACACCAGGGCTCCCCGACACGCACGCTCCCGATGAAGCGTGACCGCGCATCGGTGACGCGCGGCACGCTGAGGGGATTCAACATGAAAGCTGGGAAATCTCGCGGCTTGCGGCTCTAGCCGTGTTCGAATAAAGTGTGCCGCCTCTGTAAGTGTAGAATTAACAATGTTCACTAGATCTCAACATAACTTCCATTCACGAAGGATAAGTTATAGTACATGTTTATATATTCTGATCAGGAAAGTTATACAACGCTACCTCTGTCTTCAGGACATAATTAAATCAGGGTGTTGCTGTGGCACAACAGTATAACAAGTACACAAACAAATAAAAAGTTTGTGATCTCTCTTCCTAGGAGACAAAAACAGCCTACACAACATTATCAGTTAGCAATGGTGATAAACAGCATGTTCCTCTCACCTCTTCTTTGGCACTGTCTGGAACACTGCAGTATATTTCACCCGTGGAAGGCTCATACGAATTGATGTAACATTTGCTAGGAACAAATTTACCACCTATGTAATTTTGCAGGACTAAAAGGCCCTGCTGTTCCCCCATTGTTAGTAGAGCTTGCTTCCAAGGGTTTTAGATCAGTCTGTCAAAAGTGTTGGAGTTTGGACTGCAGGAGCGTAGTAGAGCGCAATGTCAGCAACTCCTCCTCCTTTTCTCCCCTTTGTAAATACAAAAAGCATGGATGAACTTCCTCAGATTCATATGAAACATATCTAAATAAGCTCCAGAAAAATGTAGACACAAAGCACACAACTCAGTTGACTTCTGGGTATTATGATCATCTTGTCACATCAAAGAAATATAAATAACACCAATGTTTATTACAGGCCTTGCCACGCTATTAATGATTTTGTGTGAACAAAAAGGTGCAGCCACAATATAGTCATAAATAAACTACTGGTTTTTTTTTAAGACTGCATATAAAAACAGACCTATCCACAAGACCTTTTAAGTCTCTGTTATAAGACGAAAAAGAAGATTGTTCGATCAGATTCACAAAAGCTGGTGCTAAAAACAGAAAAACAAATACAAATTATATAGAGTTTGTCTTCACACCAGTTTTTGCAATAAAATACATAATAACCCCCACTAGACAACACATTCCTATATACACACACACGAAAAAAGATAATTGGTAAAAGGTTTAAAGCTGCAGTTCAGGCTCCCGTTTTTTTTTTTTTTTTTTAACTTTAATAGTTTTATCTGGGCAATCTCTACTTATCTAAAAAAAAAACTGCATAGCTGCCGGTTAATTCATTCTCCGTCTATTGATCGGCAAAGTTTGGTGACATCTTTAAATATGGGGAATGTAAATCGTTGCTATAGGATCAAGCATGCTTGTTAAAATAGAATACAAGAAAATTGGCCTTTCAAAGTTTTTTTTTTTTTAAACAGAAAATGCTAAAAGTATTTTTTCTTACTACGGAACCGATTTATTAAAAAAAACACACATGCAGGATATTGCCTGAACTGCAGCTTTAAAGTCATTTTCCTTATGGAATCCAAAGAGTCCCGATTTTAACAATCCTCTTTCTGTGATTTCTTGTGTTCCTCTGCTGCCGTTATCCTGTTCGGCTTGGAGGCCGTAAACACCGTCCACTCTCCAATGTGTGCAAGTTCAAATGTATTCTTTAACGGGGGCACACAAGGAAAGAACCGAAAGATTACAAATCTCAGTATTTATTCGAAGTTAATAACAATATTGAAGCATCTGCTTACTCATATAAAAATACACCACTGCAAATCCCCATACATTACGAGTTTTCTGATCTACGCCTTAAGACTGATAAGAAAAGCCATCCTGGCCGGTCTAGCTTCCATCTATGTCAACACGTTTCATGCATAATCCCAATTCTTCAGGAGTGCTGACGTACAGTATGGTTTACAGAGATCAGACTTCTTGATATAAGCTTCCCCCCCTTCAACCAATCGGATGCTACTCTTACTTGCATTACATGTAAAGATGTATTACCCTAGTACAGTATATATTTATACATAAAAACATGTGTAATCCAATAATTTACATTATATGTGGAAGAGGTAGAGACGTAACTACATGGATTATTATATAATAAAGCTAAACTAAATGTACGTGATTTTCTTATTTTAAAAAATACAGCGTGATTTAAGTACAAATATACTTATTGGATACATCATGAATAAAATGTACTTAACCTAATTACTGTTGAATTCAGCAATTTTAAATAATCATAATATTAACTAAAGTGAACACATTTGTTCAGTTAAAACTATGCATCTAAACTTAATTTGTTCTAAAAATGTCTATGGTTTCATTTAACCCCTGTGGTAAGTGTTTGTAAACAAATAATCCAAAATATTTCTCTTTGATTCAGAGTTTTCTCATTCTTCACGTCTCGTTCAGTATTTCATTTCCCATACAGTTACGCTTTCTCCATCGTGCATGACAGCACAATCTCTCAAAACGTTGTCAAGTTCTCTCTTAACAGTAGGAAGGATCCGAAGATTCCAGCGGTGCACAGCTTGTAGAGATGAGAGACCAGCAAGGTGTAGATTAAAAATTGAAATTTTATTGAAAAAACATATGGTATGGGGGACACACTCTGACGCGTTTCGGACCTGCGTGGTCCTTAATCAAGTTCTCTCTTAATACAGTATTTCTCCGGTGTTCATAAAATCTTTGTTTTAATGATCTTTTCGTACATCCCACATACTAAAGGCCACATGGGCAGCACTCCAGAATGAAGATTACAGATGGACTATTCCCATGAAATGTTTAACCTTATAGTACTCTCTATTAGGAAAGAACAAAATGTTGTTCTATTTTTATAGCAAAAGTTAAACATCTTGTATCTTCCAAACAAATACAAACCCTTAAGTTTTAAAAGGCAATTAGCTTCATCATCATGTAGTTTCTCCGTCTCATTTAAAGACAAAAATAAAAACAATCTCCTCTTTGGAGGTTATGTAACTCTGGATGTTCTAATCCTTTCTTTTTTATAGTTTTTTTCTATTCATTTGATCAAACTCCAAAAAATGTTTTTAGCAGTTCGCGATCATATCCTCTTTCTACAAACCTGTTAAGAATAATTTCAGGTTGTACTGAAAAATCTTGTCTATTAGTACAGTTTTGTTTAGTTCTTTGAAACTGACCTTTGGGAATATTTTTCATCACACTGACTCGATGCTAAAAGGTAATTTGATCAGCCAGTTTGAAATATGTTTGTCTTTCTTTTTTATCAAGCAAGTCCAAGAACTTAACTTCACAATCACATCTGTAATCAAAATATGTCCCAAACTATTTAAATTTGTATAAAAAAAAAATTCTTTAAATCTACTGTCCATCCCATACTATCAAAATATCATTGATGCAGTAACGAACAAATTACTAGTAATGGAACGGGTGTACGCGCACAGATTTGGCGACCATTTCTAAAAAATACCAAGAGATTCTTTGTTGGACCTATTAAAAATGTTTTTTTATCTGCTCTATTGGTTTTCATATTTGAAACATTTCTACCATTTTCCTGATTGCCAAATGGCATGGTTCTAAGAATTTCATGATTTGCAAATACTCGTTATCAAGTTTCTATTTTTTTCCCAGACCAGCAGTCTTTAAAACAAAAATCCCTTCTACCCTGATTATCTGCCTACTGTATTTTGTTTTTCTTTAGGAGCATCATGGATCTTAGGCTGAGTCCCCGCTGGCGCCGAACTCGCTATGCGCTTGGCGCGCTTACCTTCTTCAATGTGGATCAGCACATCCCCTCTCCCGCTGTGCTCGCGCGCTCATGCACATGCACAACACTCTCCCAAGCGTTGTGCTTGGGGAGACAAGGGAGAGATACTTTCGTGCTGAGAGCAGGGTCACATGAGTAGGGAGAGAGACGGGGGAGAGAAGGGAGAGAGAAAGGGGGGAGAGAGAGGGAGAAGGGATAGAGGGGGAGAAGGGAGAGAGAGGGAGGGAGGAGGGGGAGAGAGAGGGGAGAAGGGGGAGAGAAAGAAAAGGGGGGGAGAGAGAGAGGGGGAGAAGGGAGAGAAAGAAGAGTGAGAGAGAGGGGAGAGAAAGCAAGGGGGGATGGCCGGGAGAGGGAGCGCGGGGTGGGGGCAGGGGAGAGGGAGCGCGGGGGGGGAGGCAGGGGAGAGAGCACAGGGGGGGAAGAGAGTGTGCAGGGGGGGCGGGGGGAGAGCGCAGAACGGGGGAGAGAGCAGGACGGGGGGGGGGGGGGGGGAATGGGGGGGGGAGAGAGCAATGGGGGGGGGGGGAGAGAGAGATATAGAGATATACACAGAAACACAGACAGCCCCTATACAGCCAATGACACGCCCCCTCCCGTAATAGCCACGCCCCCGCTCCTTCTCTAAAAATGTTGCAGGACAGCGATCGCTCATGCTTGGAGAACTGGTGACATCACCGCTCTCCAAGCATGAGCGAGCTCAGCGGCAGCGGGGCCGCAGCCTTATATACCTTCATTTCTCAAATCGCCTCTTATACTGTTAACATATTTCTTTCAGCTTTAAAATAATTCTTATTCCAATCTGTCTATTAGTACTGTAATCCATCATATATATCTTTGGCAGGTCTTTAGTTTATACAAAACAATATCCCTGTCCAATCGCTCTAATTTCTGATTAACTTCTTGTTCTAAATCAGTAAATTCTGAATGGGTAAAGCGTTATAAATTATATTATATTTTCTTTTTTTCCCCCCCACTTTCGGAAACATTTCCTTCCTTTTATTAAATCAACAAGTTTATAAATTCAAAGGAACATTGTTCAAATGTCCTAATCCAAACATGTGTCATAAACCTACAGTGGGGGGATTTTGTATTCGGCGATCTCTAGGGAGCTTTCCATGTTTCATGTATTATTCTAGTCCCAACATGATCTGCCACATTTTTGAAGGTAGATAAAATGAATAATAGAGAACAACTATTAAGAAGGATCAGAAAATTCAGAGATATGCATACTCCAAAGATGAGATTGGGGAAAATGTTGAGTTTGCTTTCTGACTACTTTCAACACCAAAATCCATTGAATCACCAACGTAAGAAAAAAATGGGGTTTACTTTCAATGATTTGGTCTTGAGAAACATTTTACCATCTGTCTCACCCCAAAGCGGAATTGCAGGAGACGCTTACGCCGTGCTCCGCTGTCTCACACCGCCCTGCTGGAAATGCTCCACCCCATGTACCCCTTTGGCTGTCTGGGCCTAACTGCATAAGTTGGATCCCAGATGGTAATGCCGTGTAATGCGGCAGGCACAAACTCATAGCGGTCCATGTCAAAATGGATGAGAAGTAAAGAGTGGCACGCTGTGCTCATTTACATGTCATTACCCAGAATCCCTGTCTGCAATGGAAGCACTGTTTGCCAAGCAATAATGGGGAAAGACAGGGTTGCGGAACTGTCCGAGACATGCAAATGTACCACAAATGGTATCCTATCTCCTCGATTCTAAAACGCACCTTTTTTCCGATTTTCACGTCTGAAATCGGGGTGCGCCTCAAAATCGATGTATTTAAAAAAATTATAATAAAAAAAAAAGTGTCTACAGTACTAGCCTCCTCTTCACTTACCATGTTTCAGGAGAGGCCCCATGTCAGCGGAGGACGAAGCATGCGGCGGGAGTGAGGCAGGACAGGTCCCAAGTCTACAGGTGAATGAAGATAAGAAGATGGCGGACGTTAGGTGGCGGCGGCGGCAGGAGATCATAATAGCAATGGAGCTGAGTAGGAGCAGAGCGGCATAGGGGAACGGCTTGGGAGGTGCAAACTGTAACACCGGAAGTCAGACACCAGTCAACTTCCGGTGTTACATACTGTAGTGCACCTCCCAAGCCGTTTCCCTATGCCGTTCCCCCTATGCCGCTCTGCTCCTGCTCAGCTCTCCTGCTATTCAGACGCAGATACATGTCAAAAAGAAAAACCTCAATACATATAAATTAAAAACAAGACACACCTGTGTGGTCAGGTCTGGGCCCGTGTGTTACAAGTGGGCCCGCTTTGTCCAGGACTGGCACTGCCCTCACGGCCGGGCCCCGGCTCTCTAGATGCGGCCTCTACTGTCCTACCACCGAGCTTCACCCCCCCCCCCCCTCCCCCCACCCTCCCCCCCCCCCCCCCCCCCCCATGCTTGCGTCGACGGCCTATGACGTCATCAATGCCAGAAAGTTGGGCTCTTCAGTCTTCATTGTGCGCTGGCCTGAAGGGGACCCGTCAGTAGGGCCGGCGTGGGACAGAGTGAGGAAAGCTTACAGCAGGGGTAGAGTCGGGTGCCCGGCCGTAGAGGACCCTCGCCGACTGAGTATGGTGGCCCAACTTCGCGACGCCTGCCGGCGCCGGCACCCCGCCCGGAACGTGACACCTGTCCCGGCTGTACCCCCCTGTCCGGCAGCCCTGTTGCTAAGTATTACCTACTCAATTGGAATCCGCACAGTATAATCATGCAGCTCATGTGATCTCATCTGAGTTGCATCTTGGTATAGGTGCAGATTAATGAGGCAAAGAATCGGAAATTAGTACCTGACCGAGGATGGTCCGTCGCAGCAAAGTATACCGTATTCCCTGTAGGAATTAAAATAAGGAAGTGACAGGAAAACGGTGACATTCCACTTATATTGGTTAAAAAAAAAATAATAATTTCAGAGCTTACAACTAACATTTTCTTTATATTAGATTCCGTGTGTTAATTGCAATACAAGGCATACCCGCTTTAAGTACACTCCGAGTAAGTAAATATCGCCCAATAGGCAAACGGCAGCTCACGCATGAGCCTGTCGCACGTACCTGACACGCAATACAGGCCCATACCTGTACTGAGACTGTGCGCAAGCGGGTGAACTATAGAGCCTGTATCCACTGTGTTATTTACATCAGTTATGCACGTATATGACGATTCGCTCAGACAGTACATGCGATCAATAAGTGGGGAAAAGGTAGTGCTTTCACTTTAAGTACACTTTGTCGCTTCATACATGCTCCGTCCCATTGCGTACGTTAATGCGGGGTATGCCTGTAGTTATATATTTTCCCAAAAATACTTATATATTTGAGATGTATTATTTTTGTATATTTTCTTAGTTGGTTAGTTGGGATGGGGAGTCATAATAAAAACTATATCTATTTTTGTGTAATTGGTTGTGCTTTTCACAGCAAGGCCTTTTTGCTCTACATTTGCCAAGCTACTAAGCAATCTTAAATAAGACCTAAAATGGAAGTAATGTGTTGAAATGACTGATTTCCCAGTGGCAGATTTCCATTGGCCGGGCCTAGGCGGCAAAATGTGGGGTTCCCCTATAATACTTTGCCGCACTCTCAGGCCGATGTGAACCCAGTGGCTCACTTCTGCCCCCTGCCCTGCCCTCACTTAATCCCTACTACACATCTCCAACATAACCAACACTCCCCACATGGCCTAACTACCAGACTAAAAAATCCACCCATGCCCACAACTCTCCACCCAGCCCTCACTCTCCCCCACTAACCTTGCTTCACTCCTTCCCCCAGCCCTATCTCCACCTATCCACATCCCCCCTCGACTCAACTCCCCACTCCGGCCACACTACCTGCCATCTTACCACATGCCCTCACTTCACTAGCCCTCACCTTCCACATGCCCTCACTTCCCTGCCCTCACTCCACATGCCGTCATTCTTCCACCTTCCCGACCACTCATCTTCCTTCCACATGCCTCATTCCACATGCCCTCACTTCAACAGCCATCACTTCCCACATGCCCTCACTTCCACATGCCTCACTTCCACATTGCACCTCACTTCCCATGTGCCATGGCAACCCTCACGTTCAATGCCCGTCACTTCCACATGCCCTTCACGTTCCACATGCGTCCACTTCCAATGCAGCTCACTCCAACCATGCCTCACTTCCACATGCCCTCACTTCCACATGCCTCAATTCACAAGCCCTCACTTCCACATGCCCCACTTCCACATGCCCGCACTTACACACACTGCTCAATTCCAAGCACTCTCACTTCCACCATGCCTTCCCTTCCACATGCCCTTCACTTCAATGCCCTCACTTACCACATGCCCTCACTTCACACTGCCCTCACTTCCATGCCACTCCATCAGTCACATCACTTCCACATGCCTCACTCCACATTCCGAAATCACTTCTCAACATGCCGCACTTCCACATTGCCGTCGTCACAATCCTACACTTTTCCCATTCCTCACTTCCACATGCCCTCACTTCCACATGCCTGCACCTTATCACACATGCCCTCACTTCCACACCCCTACATCCCACATCACTCACTTCCCACATGCCTACACTTCACCTGCCGTCACATTACCAAATCGCATTCACATCCGTCACTCCACATAAGAACCCCCATCCAGCACTTCAAGCCCTCACTCCACATGCCCTCACTCCTTCCACAGCCCTCACTCCAAATGCCCTCACTTCCACATCGTCCGTCCACGCACTCATTCGACATGTTCCGGGTACCCGACATGCCGGTACTCAGGATAGTGCTAGGGGGAACGATTTATTGCATACTTGATGGGGAGTGTGAACAAGGTCTGCACTCCCCAACCATGCAACATGTCACTCCATGCCTTCTTCACATGCCCTCACTTCCACATGCTGGGCACCCTCCTTGCTCTACTCTCTTCCTGCCATTCCGATTCGCATCATCACTGACGGCCACGACGTGGCGTCAATTAGCATCACTTTTGCCATGGTAATGTACATGGTGTTGGCATCAAAAGTGCGTCAGATCACTCGCGTTTACCATAGCAATGGAACACTGTGAGTTCACTTTGGGACATCCGTGGCGTCATTTGACACTGCGAATTGGAAGGAGAGGCAGCATAAAGGAGGAGGCCGGCATGTGTGTTTAGGGCGCGCGTATTTCGAAATCCGCTGCTGCTTCCCTTGACTAAACATAGTTGTCGAATGGGGGTTGCCCTTTTACACACCCAATCTAAGCAACTAATTAGCAAGCCCTGCTAAAGCAATATCAACACAAGGCGGCAATCACCAACTTGACTGAAAAATGTGGAGGGCTCTTTGCATAATGGGGGATACAGCCGAGTTCAGAAAAACAACTTAACAGCCTGACAAATCCCAAAGTTGTAGAACGTTCGTTGTGATGCCAAAAGGAAACGGTTTGTTGCATAAAACCACGATGGTTTGCCCTAAATGTTTAAGAATAAAAACACAAAGCACGTGTATTTCCTAAAGGTAGCAACTTTACGCCTCTGCCATCTTCACACCTGGTGTTTGTGATGAAAAAACGGCAACTGTTCGTGTTTTCACCATGTCTTTATAATTAAGTTATTTCTGGGTCATAGATTTCCAGAAATGCAAATAAAATATACGCAAAACAGGATGAGAAAAAAAAAACTTTGAAGGGACAGATTATGGTACTCTAACAATGTTGAAAAGCAGTCGGGACTGGGGTTCAGAGGCCACAAGGTGGACATTAGCGTGCCAAAATGGACAAAAAGTTATGAGAATCTTGCAATCAATCATCATGGGCTCTTCATCCCTTCACGGTGCGTCAGGTACGCGTATACATTTCTGATACCGTACATGCATATAAAATTATACATGCATGTCATGGTGATAGATCCATACCATTACACTTAAGCATGATACAAAAAAAAAAAAAAAAAGGATAAGTGCGCAGCTAACACCAGCTATAATGTTTGATAGTGACTTATGGTACTAAAAGGTGGGGGAACAAACAGCAACATGAATTACCCGTAGCTCAGTCTGAGTTCCGTGTTTTGCCGTTTGGTAACCCGCTGTTATACACCATTACATTTGGCGCTCATTCTATTGTTTGATGTACGGCAGATATTTTCCCTTATTTTTATAAAATTGTTTTTGATATAACTACACTATTGGCGTTTTGCGCTGTTGTTTTTGTCTATGATATACTTAAGCATGCCTGCACTCATATGCCTAGGCTTCTGAAATATGCAGCATCAGATACACGTAATATATGCGGAAATTTCTGCATCCAGTATATAATACACCAATCGGTTGTATTGTATATTTACATCACCATATAGTAAAGTTGCAGAGCAGACCAACTCAGACTGGATGGGAGATTTGGCAGCTCCAGTGTACAATAAGATTCAAACGTCTCCCTCCATATACCAGCCATCTGGAAAAACTGAGCCCCTCTAATGCCGGAGCAACATTATTTCCCTGGGTAGACGATGGCAGTTGAGCGAACGGAAAGTAACCTCAAACACAACTCTCCATTGGCTGTATCAGAGATGGGGAAGCCGTGCGGACTCCGCAAATGAGCCCCCCGTATCCTCATGAGGATGTCTTTGAGAGTGCTACCACAGGCGTGTGAGGCACAGGTGATTTTCATAGCCGACAAGCCGAAACTGTTTCTCTGCGTCTGTCGGTCTCTAAACTACCCAATATCACGCGAAGCAGCATCATGACATCGACGCATCGCGGGTATTGGCCCGCGACGTTCTCTCCCGCCGCCTCCCTCTCACCACCCTGGCTCGCCTGCCAGCCCATGGCATCACTCCCACCGAGCAGGCCGAGCTCAGCGTCACGCGAGGAACGCGGCTGGACCCCTGATGGCACAGCCTACGAAAGATTCGATCTTCGTAAATTTCTGCAGTTTATATTCTCAATGGGAATTGTTACAGTTCTTTCAAAACAATGTGAACACGGCATAATCAAATGAACATGTACAAATACACCCGGGATATTGTTTTACCTCTGTTCCTTCCAACAACATTGATCAGTACCAATATAATGTGCATTACAATAGAAACCAACTCTATACTAAGACACAGGCCTTCAAGGTTGTGCACTCTTCCAGTAATTGATGTGCAAGAGATCCGCAGCAATGCCTTTATCTTTGATACAAGCTCTCACTGTGCAGCATTGCGCACACATAGAACTTTCCCCAGACAATTGTGACCTTCCCTTAGATTAACAATCTAATTTGGTTCCTGCGGCAAAGGGAATAAAACGAGTCGCCCAATTTTACTGGGGTACGACCAGATCAAAGGCAGTGATATTACACTAATCTAGTCCTTCAGACCCTTTCTAAAACCGTTTACTGCGAGCAACAGAGAAGATATCTGATAACCTTGGTCTTTAGATCTTCTGCTTGACAACTCCTCATAGGCTCTCAATCAGATATCCGCCAGCTTGAATATATTGCAGATCTTTCTGGGGCTCTTGGAAGACCAGCTGGAACGCAGCTGGCAGCATCACTGCAGATCCCACCTTAAAGACAAAGCAATGCTGTTGTTGTATCTCTGCCAAATATCTTTAAAACCTTGATTTCAATTAACCTAAAGACGTTGGATTTGTGTAACATTGATAGGTACTGTTTATTTTGCAGACACATGTAGGGTAGAGTAACACAGAAGGGAGAGAGAAGTTCACTGAATTGTGACTGCCTCATCCCCAGCAGAGAGATACTGACAATGGGAATCAAAGTGTACACTCTGTCACAAACACCATTCCTTTCGTCTTTTCTGAGCAAACTGTAGGTAGGGCACGGGAACAGTCAAATTCTTTTCACACTCGGACTATATACAGTCTCGTTGAAAAGAAAGTACAAACCCTCTTTGAAATTCCTGGTTTTACATATCAGGACATAATAACACTCCTAGCAGTCTAAAAATTGGTAAATACAACCTAGATGAACAACAAACACATGACATCATTACAAACACCGCGTCTGCATTTTTTAACAAAATAAAGCCAAAATGGGAAGCCCTGTGTGAAAAACTAAGTTAAAAAACACCCTTTTGATTCAATAGCTTTAAACCCCCTTAGCGAATACTTGAGTTTAGCGTTTTCTGTGATGACTTTATCAGTCTCTCCATCGTTGTGGAGGAATTTTGGCCCATCTTCTTTACAAACAATTGCTTCAGCCATTGAGGTTTTGTGGCATTTGTTTTATGCCAACGCTCTATTAAGGTCCACCACAGCATTTAATCAGGTTTGAGGTCTGACTTGTTTTTTTTGACTGGGCCATTGCAACACCTTGATTCTTTTTCTTTTCAGCCATTCGTGGTAGATTTGCTGGTGTGCTGGATCATTGTCCTGTGCATGACGCCATTTCACAACAAAAGCTTTAAGCTGTGGACAGATGCCTAAACATGTGACTCTAGAATACTTTGGTACTACAGAGGAGTTCCAGGTCCTGTGCTGCAAAAAACAAACCCAAAATCATCACCCCTACCACCACCGTGCTCGACAGTTGAGGTGTGTGTGATATGATGTGTTTGGTTTGCCAACGGTGTGCTGTGTCATTATGGCCCAAAAGGACATTGTTCCGATGTTCTTTGGTTTGTTTAGATGCAACTTTGACAAACACTAAAGCGTGCTGCCATGTTCTTTTAGAGAGCAAGAGGCTTTCTCCTGGACACCCTACAACAAGCATACGTGTTCAGTCTTTTCTATTGTTAGGTGTCATGAACTTAGAACATTTAACATGTAACCTGAGGCCTGTAGAGTCATTGTATTTTAACTCTTGGGTATTTTGTAATTTCTCTGAGCAGTTGATAGAACATTAAAGTTCATAACGTTAGTTAGAACAGGGGAGTACAAACTTTTTTCTGACTGCGGCCCCCCGTCTTACTGCCTCGATCACGCGCCCCGCCCCTACCTGACTTAGTAGCGTGCATCAAATGATCTGGCGGGTCCTGTGACATGTCATGTGACCTGGCATATTTACACTGTAGTCACATGAGGCCCATGGCGGCATTTGATCCTGCTTTGCCATGTCCAAGGTCACAGGGCGTCTGAATCTGGGTAAGTAAATGTTGCAGAGGCCCAACGCATCCCGCATTTCATGTAAATGCCGTGGAAAGAGCACTGGGCCTCTGCCAACAGCCCCACCCGTGCCCCCCACACCACAATCTCACGCCGCCCCCCAGTTTGCACACCCTGGTTGAAAACCAACCATGCATAATCTATTTCTACTAACCTTTCCATTTACATACAATAATAATAGCAGTAGTTAATCAGAAGAAATCATTGGAATTATATTTTTAATGTCCTAAATGGTGAATGTCGTATTCCTAAAATTACATCATCATTACCTGTATTTTTCAAACGAGCTAAAGATTACTCAAGCACTAAAACTCAGTGTAGTCATGTTCTAATTCAAGGACATGAACACACACAATACACACACAACTATATTGTATATCTTATAATATATACACCAACAGCGCATCGTCATCAGACAGCTTTTTTTTATCCCCATCAGACATGGCAAAAGCTAAAAACCAAGGCCAGGCAGACACGCACCAACATCTCCATGCACGTTCGTGTGTGCGCACAGGTACATCGCCCACTATCGTGTGAAGCAGTCTGCTACCGTTGAGCCAGGTGAGACTGCCATCATGCGCCCGCAGGCCATGCCCGGCGAATATGCTGACGAGGAGGCACACACCCCACACACATTTACAATAAGAAGCCTAGAAGTGAAAAAACATGCAAAGGTGTGTAAACATACCCACACATCCACGTGAAAAGAATGTATTGACGTCTTGTGAGGATCTGCCTCTTTGGCCATCCAGGACCGGACCATAGTGACCGCTTGGTGCTGCTGATATACGGAGACAAATGTCCAAAGGGGAACATGCGTACCGGACATTAATGCCGAATGATGAGTAATATGCTGTAACGTGACCATACTTACCTGCTCCAATTAGACACTTTAATTTGTTTGATACACGATTCTCGTGCGCTCTTTTTTCTCCTATATAACATGAATTGATATAGGATTACGATAATATCGTCAGTGTAATGATTATTAACCAAAAGGGTATGTGTGGGAGCCACACTTTGTAAGTGAACTCTTTGTGTTTTTTGTCCTCTGACAGTGTAATTATGTCTCAAAAGTCTTCAATCAAAAACATGAAATAAAATCACTATTCGTCACCAAAAGAATGCCCAAAGATAATAGTATGCGTCAGTCCAAAGATTTCCCTCTGTACTCGATAAAGATTTGTCCTCTGTCTCCATCTGCTCCCCCTACCTCCCGTGATCGAGGGGTCAAACCGAAACATATTCACAAAAGGAAGCACAAAAGATAAAAGATCATCAGTCAATAATTGAAAAGCTTTATAAATTGACTCAAAATAACAATATCACATAAACATATATGAATAAAAAAAGATCACCATCGATCTGTGAGCCATCAAAGTCTAATGCACAATGGTGAATTATCAATTAAAAACCCACAGAACTACAATAGGTAAAATACGGAGTGGGCATAGGATATCTATATACTGCTTACCATGAAGGAGAACCACCCCTAGTGTAGACCTCGGTGATCCGCAGCAGGCTGGGCTTTCCGTCATATGCACGGGGAGCGAAACGTGCGACGACGGAAATCCCAGCCTGCTGCGGGATGACCCACAGACTAGCACTAGGGGTGTTCTCCTTCATATGCAAGCAGGTATATAAGCTTCGCCTGCTTGGATTACCGCTTTTAAAATTGCTGTAACAATGATTGGTTAAGAAGCCTTGGCACTTGATTACTTCAATAATCACATTGGCAGGTACATCAGTATCAGTTTCCTAAAAAAATAATGTCACAATTCCTACTGCACTCAAATAACTGAAAGATTCCAACAAAAAACTGGAGATAAAAGTTTAGTTTACGATAACTACAGGTTATCAGAACATCTCCCAATATTTACACATGCGCTATGGGCAAAAAGTACTACAGTAAATGCGAACAGGCAAAGCAAAAAATGATTAAACAGATTAGAACATTGCCTATACAAATTTTTAAACTGCAAAACGGCCTATTTTAATAACAGAATTACAATAGAGATGCATCAATATGTTTTATGCCATATGTTGGCACGCAGCAATGAAACAATTTTATGCAAATATTTACTTGTATTTTATTTTAGGCTCTAGGGGTTAACGTCCACATCAGCAGGACCTGTTGTTTCAATTACGCATTAGATATTAATACTATTAAAGGCACAAACTTTGATACAAATCCAACAATTAACATGTTTTAAGTAACCTCTTTTCTACCTCCCTCAAGTCCTACATATGCTGATACATCTGT
Source organism: Ascaphus truei (assembly GCA_036426205.1). NCBI lineage: Eukaryota > Metazoa > Chordata > Amphibia > Anura > Ascaphidae > Ascaphus > Ascaphus truei. The sequence continues at coordinate 136,786,707 of CM071570.1, forward strand.
GCCACATAGCGTCCTGAAAGTTGACGCCAATAAATTCAACAATGACAATTGTCGATTCGAGCCAATATACCTGGTTCCCAGACGTAAGAACATGATCCCTCCCTCAATGCTTTCTTCCCGCCCCTTTTCACAAAGGAAACAGAAAAATTCAATAAAAAGGCATATACAAGTAGTTGCTCTTTTTTTGTACACATCTGTTGTGTTTGCATTATGGGATTTTCACACAAAACTAAAACGAACTCTTGCCACCCGTGCAAGATACGGACATTCTGTTTAAAAACTTAAAACTTCACGTATTAATATGAAATTATATTTTTGGTCACCCACGCATACGACCACCAACTGTACCCCCCTGTCATATTCAAAAAAGATAGCACACTAAACTAAAAGAGGATAGTTACTGATTCGGGCCGACGTTTTTATGTCGTACGTTTACCGCGGCCTGGACTCTGTCGCGAACCGCGGGGGCGTCCGCATTATTCTACTCACGCCGGAATAGTTCATCTAACCGGTGGTACAACCATTACCCTCGGTCCACCGAGCCCCATTTATTACCGACGTCCAACTATACGCGGTTGGGGGGGGCACACACGGAGGCGGTCCGTGGGGACACGACAAGCATAACCAGAAGTCGTGAAGCAGCGCGACGATTCCCGACGCCGCCGAGCATCGCCTCGGTCGGGACTTCACCTCCCCGGCCCAGCCCCCCAGTCGCAACACCAATCGCGGCATGTTCCGAACGATCCCATTCGTAGCAGCGGACCTCTTAGCGAGGGTCACTAACTGGATCTGCGGCTTCGGTTCGAATAGTGTGCCCCTCTGTAAGTGTAGAATTAACAAGGTTCCTAGATCTACAAATCTTCACATGTCACGAAGGATAAGTTATAGTACATGTTTATTATCTGCTTCAGGAAAGTTATAAACCTAATACTCTGTCTTCAGGACCATAATTAAATCAGGGGTTGCTGTGGCACAACAGATAACAAGATACACAAACAAATAAAAAGTTGTGATCTCTCTTCCAGGAGACAAAAACACCTACACAACTGATCAGTAGCAATTGGTGATAAACATCATGTTACCTCTCTCACCTCTTCTTCTTGGCACTGTCTGGAACACTGCAGTATATTAACCCGTGGAAGGTCCTAGAATGATGTAACATTGCTAGAACAAATTTACCACTATGTAATTTTGCAGGACTAAAAGGCCCTGCGTTGTTCCCCCAGTGTTAGTAGAGCTTGCCGTCCAAGGGTTTAGATCAGTCTGTCAAAAGTGTTGGCAGTTTGGACTGCATGGAGCGTAGTAGACGCAATGTCCAGCAACCCTCTCCTTTTTTCTCTCCCTTTGTAAATACAAAAAGCATGGATGAACTTCCTCAGATCATATGAACATATCTAAATAAGCTCCAAAAATGTAGTACACAAAGCCAACACACCTCATTGACTTCGGTTATTTGATCATCTTGTCACTCAAAGAAATATAATAACACCAATGTTTATTACAGGCCGCCACGTATAATGATTTGGTGTTGAACAAAAAGGTGCGAGCCCAATATAGTCATAATAAACTACTGTTTTTTTTAAGAACTGATATAAAAAACAGACCTCTCCACAAGAACCTTTTAAGTCTCTGTTATTAAAGTACGAAAAAGAGATATTGTTCGAATCAGATTCACAAATGGTGCTAAAACAGAAAACAAATACAATTATTATAGAGTGTGTGTCTTCACACCAGTTTTTGCAATAAAATACATAATAACCCACTAGACAACACATTCCTATATACACACCATCGAAAAAAGAAATTGGTAAAAAGGTTTAAAGCGCAGTTTCAGGCTCCTCGTTTTTTTTTTTTTTTTTAACTTTATAGTTTTCTGGCAAACTCTCTACTTATAACTAAAAAAAAACTGCATAGACTGCGGTTAATTCATTCTCCGTCTATTGATCGGCAAGTTTGGTGACTCTTTAAATATGGGGAATGTAAATCGTTGTATAGGATAAGCATGCTGTAAAATAGAATACGAAAATTGGTCTTTCAAAGTTTTTTTTTTTTTAAACAGCAAATGCTAAAGTACTTTTTTTCTTACTTAGGAACCGGATTTATTAAAAAAACACACGCGCATGCTATTGGCCTGATACTGAGCGCTTTAAAGCATTTTCCTTATGAATCCCAAAGAGTCCCGATTTTCAACACAATCCTCTTCTGTGATTTCTTGTGTTCCTCTGATGCCGTATCCTGTGGCTGGAGTCCGTAAACAACGTCCAACTCTCCAATGTGTGCAGTTCAATGTATTCTTTCACGGGGGCACACAAGGAAAGAACCGAAAATTACAATCTCAGTATTTAATCGCAGTTATAGAACAATATTGAAAGCATCTGCTTACTCATATAAAAATCAACCACTGCAAATCCCCATACATTCGAGTTTTATGATCTAACCGCCTTAAGAACTGATAAGAAAGCCATCCCTGGCCGGTCTAGCTTCATCTAATGTACACGTTTCAATGCATAAATCCCAATCTTCAGAGTGTTCTGACTACAGACATTATTTTCCTCTCACCATATTATCCTCCTGCTTCCCTCTCCCCCCATACCTTACGCTCCCTCTCCCACCCACTACTCCTCACTTCCCCGAATTCCCCCACCAACCACTCCACCCTTTCCCCCCCCCCACCCAACCGCTCTTATCGTCGTCCTTCGCCTCCGTTCCAAATGCGACCCTCCCCTCCACTACCTCCCTTTCCCCCCCTCCTATATCCCCAGCATCTCCTCCCCAACGACACCCCCCCCCCTCCCCCACCGCCCAACCCCCCACGACCCACCTAAACGACCATTACCCTCCCCCCCCTCACCCCATATTATCCACCATCACAATCCTCCCCCCACCATTTTCCAACCCTCCCCACCCACCCTCCTCTATACACCGCCCACCTTACTTCACCCATCGGCCGATCCCCCAACCCTTTCACTCCATGCTACACTCCCCCCACACACTCCTTCACCACCCTACCCCTTGGCTCCCTGTATCTACCCAGCACTTTAAGCTCCCCCTTATCTCCATCTTTGCGGTTATTTAACACCCCCACTATGGGTTTACCGAGGATCAGATAGTTTGATATAAGCTTCCCCCTCTCAACCAACGATGCTACTCTACTTGCCATTAAATGTAAGATGTTACTAGTACAGTATAATTTTAGACATAAAAACAGTGTAATCCAATAATTTACATTAATGTGGAAGGATGGTAGAGACTAACTACATGGATTATATATATAAGCTAAACTAAATGTACGTGATTTATTTATTTTAAAAAATTACAGTCGGATTTAGTACAATATACTTATGGGATACATCATGAAAAATGTAATTCACCTAATTATGTTGAATTCAGCAATTTAAATAATCATAATTTAACTAAAGGAACCACATTGGGTAAGTAAAACATGCATCTAAACTTAATTTGTTCTAAAAAATGTCATGGGTCATTTAACCCCTGTGGGTAAGTGTTTGTAAACAAATAACCAAACTTATTTCTCTTTGATTCAGAGTTTTTCATTCTTCATCGTTCGGTCAGATTTCATTTCCATACAGTTACGCTTCTCCAGTCGTGCCAATGACAGCACAATCTCTCAAAAAGTGGTCAAGTTCTCATGCTTAACAGTAGGAAGGATCGAAGATTCCAGCGGTGCACAGCTTAGAGATGAGAGACCAGAAGTGTTGTAGATTTAAAAATTGAAGTTTATGAAAAAAACTATGGTATGGGGGACACACCTCTGGAACGGTTTCGGGACCTGCGTGGTCCAGTAATCAAGTTCTCTCTAATAACCGTATTCTCCGGTGGTTCATAAAATTTGTTTTAATGATCTTTCGTACATCCCAATACTAAAGGACCACAGGGGCCGCCAACTCCAGAAGAAGATTACAGAAGGGACTATCCCATGAAATGTTTACCTTAAGTACTCTCATTAGGAAAGAAAACAAAATGTGTTCTATATTGATGAGCAAAAGTTTAAACATCTTGTATTTCACACAACCAAATACAAACCTTAGTTCTTAAAAAGCAATCCTCAGCTTCATTCATCATGTAGTTTCCCGTCACTTTAAAGACAAAATTAAAAAATCTCTTCTTTGGAGGTATGGTAACTCTGGATGTTGCTATCCTTGTTTTTATAGTTTTTTCTAGTCATTGAATCAAACTCCGAAAAAATGTTTTAGCAGTCGCGATCATATCTCTTTCTACAAACCTTTAAGAATATTTCAGGGTACTGAAAAATTCTTGTCTATGTACAGTTTTGTTTAGTCTTTGAAACTGACATTTCGGGAATCAATTTTTCATACACATGACTCGATGTAAAGAGGTACATTGATCAAGCAGTTTGTGAAATATGTTTGTCTTTTTTTTATTACAGCAAGTCCAAGAATTAACTTCACAATACATCTGTAATCACAATATGTCCAAACTATTTAAATTTGTATAAAAAAAAAAGTCCTTTAAATTAATGTCCATACCCATACTATCAAAGTATCATTGATGCAGTAAGAAAAACAAAATAAGTATTGGAACGGTGTGTAAGCGCACCAGATTTGGCGGACCATTTCTAAAAAAAAATACCAGAGATTCTTTGTGGACTATTAAAAAGTTTTTTTATCTTGCTCTATTGGTTTTCATATTGAAACATTTCTCCATTTTCGATGCACAAATGGCATGGTCTAAGGAATTTCATGATTTGCAATACTCGTTATCAAGTTATTGTTTTCCCAGAACCAGCAGTCTTTAAAACAAAAATCCCTTACTACCCTGATTACTCTGCCTACTGTATTTTTGTTTTTCTTTAGAGAGATCATGGCATCTTAGGCTGGAGTCCCCGCGGCGCCGAAACGCTATGCGCTTGGCGCGCCTACCCTTCGTCAATGTGGTCAGGCAATCCCCTCTCCGCTGTGCTCGCGCGCTCATGCACATGCACAACATCTCCCAGCGTTGTGGTGCGGAGAGGACAAGGGAGAGATACTTTCGTGTGAGACGCAGGGTACACCTGAGTAGGGAGAGAGAGGGGGAGAGAGAGGGAGAGAGAAAAGGGGGGAGGAGAGGGGACAGGGAAGTAGAGGGGAGAAGGGGAGGAGAAGGGAGGGAGGAGGGGGAGAGAAGAGCGGGGAAGACAGGGGGAGCGAGAAAGATAAGGGGGGAGAGAGAGTAGGGGAGAAGGGAGAGAAAAAGAAGAGTGCAGAGAGAGGGGAGAGACAAGCAGGGGGATGGCGGAAGGGAGAGGGAGAGGCGGGGTGGGGCCAGGGGAGAGGGAGCGCGGGGGGGGAGGGGCAGGGGAGACGAGAGCACAGGGGGGGAGAGAGTGTGCAGGGGGGGCCGGGGTGGACCCGAGAGACGAAAGGGGGAGAGAGCAGTGCACGGGGGAGAGAGAGAGCAGACAGGGGGGGGGGAGCGAAGGGGAGAGGAGAAGGGGAGCAGTGGCGGTGAGAGAGCAGCAAGACAATGGGCGGGGAGAAGAGGCAGCAGTAGCGGGAGAGGAGAGAAATGGGGGGGAGGGAGAGAGAGCAAATGAGGGGGGGGGGAGAGGAGAGAGAGATATAGAGATTATACACAGAAACACAGACAGCCCAACAGCCAATAGACACGCCCCCTCCCGTAATAAGCAGCGCCCCGCTCCTTCTCTAAAAAATGTTGCAGGACGCGAACTCTGCAAGCGGAGAAACTGGTGACATCACCGCTCTCCAAGCATGAGCGAGCAGCGGCAGCGGGGCCGCAGCCCTTATAACCTTCATTTCTCAAATCGCCTCTTAATGTACACATATTTCTTCAGCTTTAAAATAATTCTTATTCCAATCTGTATATTAGTACTGTAATCCATCATATAATCTTGGCAGGTTTAGTTTATACAAAACAATATCCCTGTTCCAATCGCTCTAATTTCTGATTAACTTCTTGTTCTAAATCAGTAAATTATGAATGGGTAAAGCGTTATAAATTATATTATATTTTCTTTTTTTTCCCCCCACTTTCGGAAACATTTCCTTCCTTTTATTAAAAAAAAGTTTATAATTCAAAGGAACATTGTTCAATGTCTAATCCAAATAGTGTCATAAAACCTACAGTGGGGGGGTTTTGTATTCGGCGATCTCTAGGAGCTTTCCATGTTTCATTGTATTATTTCTAGTCCCAAATGATCTGCCACATTTTTGAAGGTAGATTAAAATGAAAATAGAGAACAACTATAGAAGGATCAGAAAATTCAGAGATATGCATACTCCACAAGATGAGATTGGGGAAAATGTTTTGGTTTGCTCGACTACTTTCAACACACAAAATCCATTGAATCACCAAGTAAGAAAAAAATGGGGTTACTTTTCAGATTTGGTCTTGAGAAACATTTACCATCGTTCTCACCACAAAGCGGAATTGCAGGAGACGCTTCGCCGTGCTCAGTTGTCTCACGACCGCCCTGTGAAATGCTCCACCCCATGTACCCCTTTGGCTGTCTGGGCCTAACTGCTAAGTTGGATCCAGATGTAATGCCGTTGTAATGCGGCAGGCACAAAAATCAAAGCGGTCCATGTCAAAATGGATGAGAATTAAAAGAGTGGCACGCTGTGCTCATTTACATGTCATTACCCAGAATCCTGCTGCAATGGAACGCACTGTTTGCCAAGCAATAATGGGGAAAGACAGGGTTGGGAACTGTCCGGACATGCAAATGACCACAAATGGTATCCTATCTCCTCGATTCTTAAAACGAACCTTTTTTCCGATTTCACGTCTGACATCGGGAAGGTGCGCCTCAAAATCGATTGTATTAAAAAAATTATAATAAAAAAAAAGTGTCTACGTTGACTGCCTCTCTCATACATGTTAAGACGAGGGCCCATGTCAGCGGAGACGAAGATGCGGCGGAGTGAGGCAGGACAGTCCCAAGTCGTACAGGTGATGAAGATAAGAAGATGGCGGGACGTTAGGTTGCGACGGCGGCGGCAGGAGATCATAATAGCAAGGAGGCTGGAGTAGGGCAGACGCGGCATAGGGGACGGCTTGGGAGGTGCAAAAGTAATACCGGAAGTCAGGACA